>JAVGWX010000010.1:81868939-82468939 GCA_036924085.1 Ariolimax columbianus
CGCCTGACAGGGGCCTCCCACACGCACCAGACGACCGACCGACCGGGCTCGCTCGAGGAGGGATGGCAGCGCTCTGTGCAGAACGGATCCCAACGACCTCGGCGATGAATTTCACTGGGACTACCTCCAGTTCCGAAAACCAACAAAATAGAACCGAGGTCCTATTCCATTATTCCATGCACCATTATTCAGGCAGCCGAGGCCTGCTTTGAACACTCTAATTTTTTCAAAGTAAACGCGCCGGCCACCCAGGACGCTCAGCGAAGAGCACCCGTGGGAGAGAGCCGGCAGACGGTAGGGCAGGAGACAACGGGCAGTGAACCGGCGCGAGCCGGACCGCCCGCCTGCGCCTGAGATCCAACTACGAGCTTTTTAACTGCAACAACTTTAATATACGCTATTGGAGCTGGAATTACCGCGGCTGCTGGCACCAGACTTGCCCTCCAATAGATCCTCGTTAGAGGGTTTAAAGTGTACTCATTCCAATTACGGGGCCTCGAAAGAGTCCCGTATTGTTATTTTTCGTCACTTATGAAACAGGTCTTTATTAAACACGTCCTTATGAAACACGTCCTTATGAAACACGTCCTTTTGAAACACAAGGCCACCAATGCATATGACTCTTAACAAGAAGCCTGCGTCAAAGCCTCTCATGTACAGCGATGTCTTCTGTAGCAATTTATTTACATTATTATGTTGCTAATTACAAAATCAACACTTTTTTGTTGCTTTTTACAAAATGAATGGAAGTGAATGCGTCTGTCTGCGCGTTCCTTTGCTGTAACAGCCCAAAGATACACACTTCTTCTTCTTCTACGTTCGTTCTTAATCTCCCGCTACCAAGCCCGGAACAGGGTTTTGCAAGTAGCAGGATGTAGTCTAGAGAACGGAATGCGCTGTGTCGCTAGTTTACAGCTTGACTGCGATTTTTGCACCTTTCGGTCCGACACATCCGTCTTCGTCATAAAGATACACACTAATAGTGTAGCTCTGTTGTAATAGCCCAAAGATACATAATAACAGTGTAGCTCTGTTGTAACAGCCTAAAGATACACACTAACAGTGTAGCTCTGTTGTAATAGCCCAAAGATACACACTAACAATGTAGCTCTGTTGTAATAGCCCAAAGATACACACTAACAGTGTAGCTCTGTTGTAATAGCCCAAAGATACATACTAATAGTGTAGCTCTGTTGTAACAGCCCAAAGATATACACTAATAGCGTAGCTCTGTTGTAACAGCCCAAAGATACACACTAATAGTGTAGCTCTGTTGTAACAGCCCAAAGATATACACTAATAGCGTAGCTCTGTTGTAACAGCCCAAAGATACACACTAATAGTGTAGCTCTGTTGTAACAGCCCAAAGATACACACTAATAGCGTAGCTCTGTTGTAACATCCCAAAGATACACACTAATAGCGTAGCTCTGTTGTAATAGTCCAAAGATACACACTAACAATGTAGCTCTGTTGTAATAGCCCAAAGATACACACTAACAATGTAGCTCTGTTGTAATAGCCCAAAGATACATACTAATAGTGTAGCTCTGTTGTAATAGCCCAAAGATACTCACTAACAGTGTAGCTCTGTTGTAACAGCCCAAAGATTCAAACTAAAAGTGCCGCCTATGCAATTACCTGTGTCCAGCTCTTCTGTCTATCCTGTGCCGATGAACCGGTTAGTTCGATGCTCCTGCTCTGTGTACTTAATGTGATAATTTAATTAAAATAACATTTTCTATGTTAGTAGCAAATTAGGCTGCGCAAATAATAAATGAGGTTTGTTGTTGATAGCATCAGATCAGTTCATTACTGCCATTGAGACTGTGACAGAGTCATCGATACATTAACAATGAACAAATTACAAGAGTTTTAACTAAAACGCTGGTAGAGCAAAAATGGGCGCGTGAGAGGACGAAGTAGAGGCGTTTAAAAATGCATTGACTTGACTTACTTCTATCAGAAGCATAAGGCTAGCTGCCTCGACCGATTCCTCTTGTAGACCGCCTCTTGTGTTCCTTTCATTGGATTTTAACATGACTTTCTCATTGACTGTTCTGGGAGAAGAGACTTAACGTCCGCTCAGACAAAACACGCTGATCTGGCAATATTAGGGTCAAGCAAATTATGCTGACCAAGACCCCAAATTCACTTCCCTGTTTGAACATACTGGCTACACAAAAAAATGATGCCTACTACCAGGTGAACAGAAAAGAGCAGGTCGTGGTCTTCAGACTCCGCACAGGCCACAACAGACTGAGGTAAGATCGATTCAATAAACTGAATATAGGTGGCACTGACGAATGCACCTATGGTACAGGGAAAATGACCGCTGAACATCTGCTGCAAAATTGCCCGACATACGAGGACCAGAAAAAGCCCATGTGGCCATCACCAGTGGCAACACTAGACAAGCTCTATGGCAGTGTCGACAGCCTCAGGATGACAGCTGCTTCCTTTGAACAAATTCAAGTTGACGTCTGACAGCGTACGAAGAAGAAAACGGAGAAGAAGAAGAAGAAGGAGGAAGGAGGAAGGAGGAGGAGGGAGGAGGAAGAAGGAGGAGGAGGAAAGAGGAGGTAAGAGGAGGAGGAAGGAGGAGAAGGAGGAAGGAGGAAGAAGAATGAAGGAAGGAAGAAGGGGAACGAAGGAAGAAGGAAGGAAGGAAGGAAGAAGAAGAAGGAAGGAAGAAAGAATAAGAAGGAAGGAAGGAAGAACGAAGAAGGAAGGAAGGGAGGGAGGAAGGAAGGAAGAAAGGAAGGAAGAGGAACAGGAAAAGGAAGAGGAAGAATAAGAAGACTTCCCTGTTTTATGGCAGTCTGCCTAACGTGTTGGCTGACCGACGAGATCCCCGCAGAATTGAGAGACACGAAGATGAAGTCAAGCATACCACAGCTGCCTGGAGGACCACGGTCTACCTTCACCAGCACGCTCGGAATCTGAGAAAAGCTACTACAGGGTACACAAAAGAGTAAACTCACTCATTGTGAACATTTAACAACGATAACATATTCACCTAAAAAAAAAATCTGAAACAAAGGAGGTCACACCTCCCCACGACGTCTAACGACATAAGTGGACTGAAAATATATAGATACATCATATTCCATTAAAATAGATCCGGCAGAATCTTGCATTCTCTAGACAATGATCGCAAATTTCATGTTAGGGAAGAAGCATGGTAGCAGATTTAGAATTGTTCGTTCTGACGTTACCATCTTCATCTTTGTCAATGTTACTTCATAAAAATAAATACGAACCGTCCACTTCTTCAAATATCTGCCAAAAAATGTGTATGGATTGTTTATTTATTTCGGTTTTTGTTTGTTGTTGCTTTCGCCTTATTTCTCTAATCACCAAAGTGGAATGCGTTGCACTGAAGTTTTTATTTTGCGCCTGTCGGCCCAGTCCATCCTACTTCAGCATGCATTTTATGTAAGGGCCTGCTTCCTCCTGCATTTTCTTAGGGTTTGCTTCCCCGGGGTAACGGCCGGTGCTGTGATGGGGATCGAACCCAGCATCTTAGGGTTGTGATCCGTGCCACTTAACCACTAGCCCACGCCGTCCGATATGGAGCCTTTGTGTATATGTATTCTCTTTCTTTTTATGTTTTGGATATAACACAGATGCGCTCTACGCCTTGCGGGTCTACATTGCTCTGGTGTTTTAGTTCATTATGGATGCACCAGGCCACGGATTTGCATGGAATTCACACTAGTTGACAACTTGCACTTGTGTTCACTGAAACGTGTTGTTGTTTTCCATTTGGACTGGTTAATTCGTCCATTTTGTGTGTGTTTGCTTCCCTCCGATAATCCTGGCCTGGACATCGGTTATATGAGTTAGTGCTACGGTTAAACCTTTGTCGCATTTTCACGCTCTAGTGCCCACTTCGCGAGATTAGATCCCGTTGCCCTAGCTGCAGATAGTGTCGCTTTTGGTGTGATTGAAATTTAGACACGGGACTATAATTGACTAAAACACTTCCAGGAAGAGATACCCAACACATCACTCACATGCTGAGTGGCGTCTCTATAACCTCTTGCGGTTATGGGAAAGGCAAGATACTTCTTCTTCTTCTTCTGCGTACGCAGTCAGACAGTAACCATTATTTTTTCGAAAAAAGCGGCGGTCATCCTGAGGCTCTCGCCACTGCCATAGAGCTTGTCTTGCAGTTCCACTGGTAATGGCCACATCTGCTCTCTCTGATCCTCGTATGTCGGGCAGTTCTGCAGCAGATGTTCAGCGGTCATTTTACCAGTACCGCACGGGCATTCGTCGGTACACCCTATCTTCAATTTGTTGAATAGGTGGTACCTCAGTCTGTTGTGGCCAGTGCGAAGTCTGAAGACAACGACCTGCTATCTTCGGTTCAACTGGTAATAGGCATCGTTTTTGGTGTAACCAGTATGTTCGGTTTGCCATTTGGTCATGTATCTGGCTTTGATAAGCCGTTTTGACTCTTCGTACGTCACACTGGTATCTGTTTGTGGTAGTCTTGCACCTTCTTTTGCCAGTCTGTCTGCGTCCTCGTTGCAGTGTGACGGAACCCACTGTATCACTACCCTTTTTGGTGCGGACTGCTGGCACAGTTTGCAGAGTGCTGCTCTTAAGTCATTAAGCTCAGTGTTTTTCTGGAAAGGCAAGATACACAATGATAGATGTCATTCCTCCCTCCGATGCCTTGCAGGATACCTATTTACCAGAAAGGCTTTAGGAGTAAACCCTGAACAACAATCTGCATCCTGTGCTATCTCCAATTGTCTCGATAATGGCTTGCCACTGACCAAAGATAGCTCAGGACAAGAGAGCGATGTTGACAAATGGCGCAGTTTCTTCCTCACTTTAGACTATAATAAGATTTTTTTTCAAAATACAACCACCTACAAGAACAAAAGAGTATAGCTACAAATTAACTAAAGAAATGTCCAGATTAGATATTAGGAAATATTGTTTTAATTCACAGATTGGATGGGCATAGTTTCCAGAGGAAGGAAATGTAAATGAAACTGGTTGTATACAAACTCACCAGTCTTCTAAAACCAGTATAAAGACGTTAATTTAAGTTAATACAAATCTCCGCACTAGTCACCCATTTCAGCGGACACAGCAAGACTAAACATTGTCCACATGGCTGAATATAGAGAGTGGTCTTCGTCACATGTGATGGACGAACTTTATATATGATATATTCTCTTTCTTTTATTTGCCTGGATCAGTATACACTACTTTCGAAATCATACTGTTAATCTGTTTTTATTGCTCAGCATATTTTGTTGCTTATACGACCCCATACATATACCGTCAACAAAATCACATACTTCTAATTATATAAAATATTCATTTTGTTGCTGCTTTTTTGAGACCCATTGTTCTACCCATAATAATACAGCCCATAACTGCAAGGATTGTTGGAGACGATAGATATTTATCTGTCTTGCCCAAGTTTCAATTCAACACAAATTTGACACTATTTAAAAATTATTTTTCTTACTTTACTTATTCTGCAGGTTACTACCACTTAATACAATTCTTGAATAAATAATTTTTAAAAATAAATCTTTATAACCATTCATTCACAGAGTATATTTAATTTCAAATTTCAGTCTATAATATTAATTGCCATTTGAAAATACATGGAGTGCATTTAAATATGTATATATATCAAGGCCATATATCACTAAGTTTGTGGTGTGCAAGGCATGTGTCGTCAGTTCGCTCCTTTATGAACTATGGTAACCTGTGCCAAACAATAGCACAGGATTGACACCTATCATCTACGGTTCCTGTGATCTATTCTTGGAATAACATTGAAGGACAGCGTGACATATGCACAGAGGTAGACTCTCGCAACGGTCTACGAAAAATGTACTCTAGTTAGTCAGCAAAGACTACGATGCCTTGGCTCTGTTCATGGCATGGAAGATGGACGCATTCCTAAAGATATCGTTTGTGGACAGTTGACGGATAAAAAGAAAACAGTCGGCCAACCACAGTTGAGTTTAAACAATGGATGTAAGTGTGTTACGAAGGCTGTAGAGGTGTCTAACATCCTGATAAGACGAAGCTGCAGACCAATCCAAGTGGAGATGTACCTTGAAGGACCACTACACGCATGATGACGAGAAACTTTTGCAACAGAGAAATGAAAAGTAAACGCCGCATGGGGAGAAATAGAGCAAGAAAAGCTATATATGTGTATTCTGTTTGCCGCTACAAGTCAAATCCTTCTATTGCCAGTCTTGACTGAAAGCTACTACAACTACTATATATAAATATATATATATATATATATATATATATATATATATATATATATATATATATATATATATATATATATATAAATGTACATATATAGGTAATTTCAATTCGTCTATTTGGTCTACGTTAATCAAGCAGATTAACACCTTATCATAAGTTATGTCCTGTATTTTAAATATGTCTGATGAAATATACAGACAATTGATTTCTTTCTAGGCCACTCTTCTCAGACGTCTTCCCATTGTCTACATGTAACAGGCGCCAAACGCTGTGAGCCTAGAACCTCACTGTCACATGTGGAATGTTTACCAGAAAAGTCTTCAAAGCAAGCACGTCTTTTCCAGGTAAGCTCATTATTTTGTGTGAAAATAGATCTGACTACCCTGAGGCAATGAGGCGAAAGTTCAAAGGTCGGCTCTCAAGCTCAGGTGTCACTGGATTGAACATTTGGCCAAAGTTTACAGATGAAGATCTATGTTAGACAGAGCATTTAAAGGTATGTGTGATTTGTATTATTTGGTGGTACGTGTGTGTGTTATCACTTGGAGGTGTGAGTGAGCTATATCATTTGGAGGTAAATGTAAGTTATGTTATTTGGAGGTATTTTTGAGTTTCACTATTTGGAGGTATATGTCAGTTATACCATTTTGATGTATATGTCAGCTATACCATTTGGAGTTTATTGTCAGCTATACCATTTGGAGAAATATTTCAGCTTTACCATTCGAAGGTATATTTCAGTTATACCATTTGTGGGTATATGTCTGTTACACCATAAGAGATATATGTCTGTTACACCATTTGGACGTATATGTCAGCTATACTATTTGGAGGTATATGTCAACTATACCATTTGAAGGTATATGTCAATTATACCATTTGGAGGTATATGTCAACTATACTATTTGGAGGTATATGTCAACTATACCATTTGAAGGTATATGTCAGCTATACCATTTGAAGGTATATGTCAGCTATACCATTTGGAGGTATATGTCAACTATACCATTTGAAGGTATATGTCAGTTATACCATTTGAAGGTATATGTGACGGATACTGAAATGTTTAAGCCGCTAGAGCGTGTTATAAAATGTCTATAGTGTGTTTTTTGCGTATGTTAGTGTTGTGTGTGCTGTGTGTATGTGTTTATGTGTGTGTATATGTGTGTTTGCGATGGAGAAAACAGAGAAATAAAATTGTCAGAGCTTTGATTGTGTTCTTTGTGTCTGCAATGGATGTGATATAAGCAATTATGAATGGACGATCTATGTGTGTGGATGTTTGTCTGTAAGTGGGTGTGTGTATGAGAGAGAGAGAGAGAGAGAGAGAGAGAGAGAGAGAGAGAGAGAGAGAGAGAGAGAGAGAGCGAATAAGCGTTGGCATAAAAATTTTAATCTCGCGAAGTGCCCTTCTTTCACGAAACAAAAATTTTCTAAGATATTATTTTTATTTTTGAAATATTGCTCCAAGCTTTCAAAAAGCGGAATATTTTCTTAGAAATATGCCGAGTCCTGACTGCGAGCCAAAATATATTATCTCCAGTCCAGGAGATCTGTCTTGGTAATGGTGTTTTAATGAAAGAAGTGCCTACGATGATAACATGGCAGGGCACTAAGTGAATCCCAGGTTAGTAGTCGTTGGGTGGTCACACTTAGCGGTCTGTGAGCGTCTGAGTGACAGTGTAGTCAGATCGCTTGTCTTTACCGATAACGTTCCGGGTTCGAGTCCTGGGATTGAACTTTCTAGTCTAAATAATATACAAAGAAAACAGGACTGTCAGTCAGGGAAATTAATGTGGTCGGGAAGAAAGCGGAGATTTGGGACAAGGATGTTTCTAGCTTCTGTACCTGAGAGCAATCGTTGTACCTGAGAACAATCTTTGTACCTGAGAGTAATCTTTGTACCTAGGAGCAATCTTTGTACCTGAGAGTAATCTTTGTACTTGAGAGCAATCTTTGTGCCCGAGAGCAATCTTTGTGCCTGAGAGCAATCTTTGTACATGAGAGCAATCTTTGTGCCTGCGAGCAATCTTTGTGCCCGAGAGCAATCTTTGTGCCTGAGAGCAATCTTTGTACATGAGAGCAATCTTTGTACCTGAGAGAAATCGTTGTACCTACCTGAGAGCAATCTGTGTACCTGAGAGCAATCTTTGTACATGAGAGCAATCTTTGTACCTGAGGGTAATGTAATCTTTGTACCTTAGAGCAATCTGTGTACCTGAGAACAATCTGTGTACCTGAGAGCAATCTTTGTACATGAGAGCAATCTTTGTATCTGAGAGCAATCTTTGTACCTGAAGGCAACCTCTGTACCTGAAGGCAATCTTTGTACATGAAGGCAACCTTTGTGTTTGAAGGCAATCTTTGTACCTGAGGGCAATCTTTGTACCAAAGGGAAATTTTTGTACCTGAGGGCAATCTTTGTACCAAAGGGAAATTTCTGTACCTGATGGCAATCTTTGTACAAAAGGGAAATGTGTGTACCTGTGGTCAATATCTGTACCTGACAGCAATCTTTGTACATGAGGGTAATTTGTAATGCCTGGGACAATCTTTGTATCCTTTATTCGTGTTTGTTAATCTGATTTTTTTTTTTTTTTTTTTTTTTTTGCGTTCGCCTTATTTATCTATTCCCCAAGGCGTGTGTGCGTTACACTGTGGTTTTTATTTTGCGCCTGTCGGCCCAGTGCATCCGACTTCAGCATGCATTTTATGTAAGGGTCTGCTTCCTCCTGCATTTTCTAAGGGTTTGCTTCCCCGGGGTAACGGCCGGTGCTGTGATGGGGATCGAACCCAGCACCTTCTGGTTGTGAGCCGTGCCACTTAACCACTAGGCCACGCCGTCCCCCGTTAATCTGATTTAAGTTACATCAATATTCTATGCAATGTCTGAGTATTTTAAGAGCAAAATATACATTTCATGAGTGTTTTAACCTGTTATTTAAGAGAAGTGAGACGCTAGTCCGATCAGACAGAACACACTGACCAGGACGTCGGGTCAGGGTCAGACGCAATATGCTGACCAGGATGTCGGATCAGCGTAGAACACAATATGCTGACCAGGACGTCGGGTCACGGTCGGGCACAATATGCTGACCAAGACCACTATCTCTCTTCCATGTAGCGCTCCGTTGATGCATAACGTTGTCATGGCGACCTGGCTGGTGAGATGTAGATCGACTTGATCCCCGTAGCAGTGAGTGTCACGCAGATGAAGCCAAGCATAGCACAACCGCCTGAAGGACCACGGTCTACCTTTATCAGCACGATCGAGATGAGGGAAAGCTACTACAACCCGTCACGTAACGCCTGTTACAAAAGAGTAAACATACTCATTATGTGTATGAAACAACAACGCTGCTATTTCTTCGTTAATGTTTATTTGAATAATAATTCGTTACGAAAACAATAAAGCCGGCGCTTCGTACTTCAAGTTTCTCATAAGCCGCCCAATGTTCAGGCCAAATAATTGACGCTGCCAGACGTAACTTGTTTTCTTGAAGTGAATAAGCTATTCTCGTCCTGTTTTAGATTAAGCGAACTTCATTCTAGAAAAAAATTACTCGCAGGTGTAAGTTGTTCCAAAGTACTGTTATTCTATTCACAGCTCAAGCTGTGAGTTTTGGATACCTGTCCCCTAGGAAATATTTCTTCTAAAGTCAGTTAGTGAAATGTCCTTAGTTTGGGTTTCAGGTCTTAATTATCTTAGTTCATTTATTTCCATTTGCTAAGAACGTGGATCTTGCTTTACCACACCATCAAATGGAGAAGAGAATATTGTGTATCGTGCTTCTTGTTCTCGAAAATCATTAACCAGAGCGTTGATATCTTGATTCAAAAACCTCAAGCTGGTCGGCAAGTAAATAGCAATACAATTTTTTGTTAATGTGATTCGTGCGTGTGAGACAATTGATTTGATAAAGTATGTGTCATCTTTAGTTGACATTTCCCACAATGGAAGTTCATTCTGTAAGGACTGAATGTGTCCATAGAGCTCATGAAACAATTGTGCTTGAGTTTATAACTTAGCATTGAGTTCTTTAAGATTATTTGAAATGTCTAATAGAACGCCAGATCATATCCCCAATTTTTGTTTCTAATTCCAGCAGAGGTTTTCCTTTCATGCCAGTGAAGATATCTCATCTTTCAAACCATAAATGCCCTTTTAAGTATCTTTTCCTTACTTTAACTAACATACTTTATAATACAAGCGGAGGTCTACATACTCAGTGAAAGTCATCAATGACTTCTTGAAAGTATTGATGGTTTAAGTGCTCTTCACTTGAGGAAATGTATGGAGTAAAGCTACTGTGGTCATGACATGGGCCAATGTGGCTGATTTTGGACATATCTTTTGTAGTGATGTTCATATCATGAAGCATTGATCTAATTTAACCACCTAATCAATGCTTAAGGGCCATCGATAGGTATCCTCTGATTGATTACCTAATCAATGCTTGAGAGCCATCGATAGGTTTCCCCTGATTGATTACTTAATCAATCCTTGAGAGTCATCGATAAGTATTACGTTTAGCTTGTCCTACTCGAGGTCGAATTTGTTAGAAACAACATTTTGTACTTTCTGAAATATGTCGTATATCTAAGAGCAGTATCTTTCATTCTTTGAAAAGCAAGCAATTCTTTCCTACAATTTAATTTATCATCAACTACGCGGACAAATATTGAGCGATATCGGTCGCGTCTGTACACGGGTCTAGAGCACTTGAAAACGTTTCAAATTGTGACGCGAGTTCTTTGATGTTTAATGTGACGTAAATGGCCATTCCATCGGTATGTGTTGTTACAGTCCAACGAGAAAGACTTTCGTTGAATTCTTTACTTCTATCACGACACATTATTTTACTGAGACATTCTTTGACAAAAGTCTTTTTCATAATATGACTTCGAGCGGTATTCCAATTTTTTTTTACTGACAACAAAATATTGTATGTGAGCTTCATTAAACCATTTGCAGGAAATAATCTGTTGAGCAGACATACTCTACTTCAAATTGTGTATAATTTTTCCATTGAAATTTCCGTTATTGTCTTGCGTGTTATAACATTTCTTTAGATTGTATTCATGCACATCGCAAATAGCTTAAAAACAAATCAAACGAATACGGTTTTCTTTCTGCTTGAGAAATAAAGTAATCACGATTTTACTTCTCTTGACATACTCGGCCTTTACTGCCCACTTTCCACTTTCCACTTCTTCAGTTATTGAACATTAATAATTTAGAATGCCGACAGAATTATAGCAAATTGAAACTAATATAATATAATAAATCGCAATGTGCTACAAAATATCAGTAAAAGTAAATATAATAAACTCGATAACAACTTTATAAGACATTCAATTTATTGCTGGCAGTAATGTGCGACGGTGCAGCTTGCTTGCACTAAAAATGTACGTTTAATGGTTTTTATTGGTTGTTTCTTGTCGCGTCAGCTGCACCTCAACCAACCTTAACTTGCGTTGCTTGTAAATTAAACGAGTCTACACTCCACAGACGGTAGGTCCAAATTTAATATTTGGACCTGGGACTTATGAAACAAATCAACACTGACTTGTTGTGTATTTGTTTTAAATTTCATTCCCGAATTGTATGAACAGGTTCTCGTAATTTGTTTCTGGCGCTCTGTGAGTACCGAAAAACTGAACAATCCGTAATCAGCTTTGAGGCTGAGATTCACTGAAATCTGGAAAAGTCCTTGAGGCTCGAATAAAATCAATGCGCGGTGCGGATGTGGACGTGCTAGAGATACATGGTAGCGAACTTTGGCGATTGGAAACACAATGTTACAAAACTTTGATGCAGGACAATCTGTGTCATTATTGTCCGATTCACTGAGACCTTCATTCAATCACTGGCACAATCATTCACTCACTTTCACAATCATTTACTCGCTGACACAATAATTCACTTGCTTACACAATCATTAACTCACTGACACATTTCCTCACTAGCACAATCATTCACTCACTGGCACCATCATTTACTCGTTGATACAATCATTCACTCTCTGACACAATCATTCATTCACTTGCACAAACATAACTCACTGGCACAATTATTCACTTACTGACATAATCATTCACTCGCTTACACAATAATTTATTCGCTTCACACAACCATTTATTCGCTTACACAATAATTAATTCGCTTAGACAACCATTCATTCGCTTACACAACCATTCATTCGCTTACACAATAATTCATTCGCTTACACAACCATTCATTCGCTTACACAACTATTCATTCGCTTACTTTTAAAAAACAATGTAAGCGGGAGGCTCGACTTCATTGCCTCGGGTTTTTTCCCCATTTTAGCTCGGTCTCTCTCGGCAGACGGGTACCCCATTCGCTTACACAATCACTCACTGGCTGTCACAAACATTCACTCACTGACACACTCATTCACTCACTGACACACTCATTCACTCACTGACACACTCATTCACTCACTGACACAAACATTCACTCACTGACACACTCATTCACTCACTGACACACTCATTCACTCACTGACACAAACATTCACTCACTGACACAATCTTTCACTCACTGACACAATCATTCACTCACTGACACAATCTTTCACTCACTGACACAATCTTTCACTCACTGACACAATCATTCACTCACTGACACAAACATTCACTCACTGACACACTCATTCACTCACTGACACACTCATTCACTCACTGACACAAACATTCACTCACTGACACAATCATTCACTCACTGACACAATCTTTCACTCACTGACACAATCATTCACTCACTGACACAATCTTTCACTCACTGACACAATCTTTCACTCACTGACACAATCATTCACTCACTGACACACTCATTCACTCACTGACACACTCATTCACTCACTGACACAAACATTCACTCACTGACACAATCATTCACTCACTGACACAATCTTTCACTCACTGACACAATCATTCACTCACTGACACAATCTTTCACTCACTGACACAATCTTTCACTCACTGACACAATCATTCACTCACTGACACAATCATTCACTCACTGACACAATCTTTCACTCACTGACACAATCATTCACTCACTGACACAATCTTTCACTCACTGACACAATCTTTCACTCACTGACACAATCATTCACTCACTGACACAATCTTTCACTCACTGACACAATCATTCACTCACTGACACAATCTTTCACTCACTGACACAATCATTCACTCACTGACACAATCTTTCACTCACTGACACAAACATTCACTCACTGACACAATCATTCACTCACTGACACAATCTTTCACTCACTGACACAATCTTTCACTCACTGACACAATCATTCACTCACTTCCTGATACACTGATACACTCACTAAATGAATACAGTCCGTGTTTTTCATGCATACACCATCACTGGAAGTCACACACCTTTCTCTATACACTAATACCACTACCATACCAAAGATTGGTGCACAGTCTTTCCCATGAGCTTTGGTAACCCTGGGTATGAGAATTTATTCATTATATCCAATTTCTCTCGAATTGCCTTAATAACTGTTTCAGTATACCTTTTTTTTTCTCCAGGAGACAGTTCGTGCATGGTATTATTTCTTTGTCTCCATTTTGATGAACAGCGTAAACGTGCCGACAGGATTCAGGGAGTACATCCGGTATTTTGTAGATCAGCCTCTGCGTCAGCGATGAGGGATTAGTTGACAGCAAGAAAGGCATCTCTAATGATGTGTGATTTGACCTTGGTTTCTGCTTGAAGCCTCCTCAGATTAGACAATCAATACGATATCAATACGATAACTGATGTCGATTTGTGTGTCTGTCTCTGAAATAATCAGCCAGCATCATGCGATCATGCACTAATTCCCTTCCACACTCACTCACTCGCTCACTCACTCATCTCACTCACTCACTCACTCACTCACTGGCACACACACTCACTCACACTCTTTCACTTACTTACACTCTGTATCACTCTCAATCACTCACATTCCTATTATTTCCCACTTGATATCGATCACTCTTACACACATTCCAACTCAAAGACTTACACTCACTCACTCACTCACTCACTCACTCACTCACATTCCTACTATATCAAACACACCCCCACAGCCTATTCTTTCTCCCGTTCTTTCACACACACACTCGCACACAAACACACACAAACACCGTCAGACAAACACACACACACATACTCTCAGACAAACACCCACACTCTTTCACACAAACACACACATACTCTCAGACAAACACCCACACTCTTTCACACAAACACTCACATACTCTCACACAAACACACACACACACTCGCACACAAACACACACAAACACCGTCAGACAAACACACACACACTCTCAGACAAACACCCACACTCTTTCACACAAACACACACATACTCTCAGACAAACACCCACACTCTTTCACACAAACACTCACATACTCTCACACAAACACACACACACACTCGCACACAAACACACACAGACAAACACACACACACACACACACACTCTTTCACACAAACACACACATACTCTCAGACAAACACCCACACTCTTTCACACAAACACTCACATACTCTCAGACAAACACCCACACTCTTTCACACAAACACACACATACTCTCAGACAAACACCCACACTCTTTCACACAAACACTCACATACTCTCAGACAAACACCCACACTCTTTCACACAAACACACACATACTCTCAGACAAACACCCACACTCTTTCACACAAACACTCACATACTCTCACACAAACACACACACACACTCGCACACAAACACACACAGACAAACACACACACACACACACACACTCTTTCACACAAACACACACATACTCTCTGACAAACACCCACACTCTTTCACACAAACACTCACATACTCTCACACAAACACACACACACACTCGCACACAAACACACACAGACAAACACACACACACACACACCCACACTCTTTCACACAAACACACACATACTCTCAGACAAACACCGACACTCTTTCACACAAACACTCACATACTCTCACACAAACACACACACACTCTCTCTCTCTCTCACACAAACTCACACACCTCTCTCTCTCTCTCTCTCACACACACACACACACAAACTTTTTAAATAATGTATTCTCATTCCTAATTGACCTCCCACAACATTCACACCTTCACACACACACAATCATACTTACTAACACGTTCTCTCCTTCACTACCTCTCTCTCACACTCTCTCTGTCTCTCTCTCCCTCTTACCTATACTCTTACTGAAACGCATATATTCTTATACCGTGACTCACAATCTCACTACCTCACTCCCTCATCTCCTCACTCTCCCCCACACGCTCACATTTTCATTCACGCCCCTTATCGCTCACGATATCTTCCTTATAATCACCATCACCAACAATGACGCCTTATCCACCCCCAGCTGTTACCATTACCCCACTGTTACACATACACCACATCCTCACTATCAACAACATCCTCACTATCAACAACATCCTCACTATCAACAACAACCTCACTATCAACAACATCCTCACTATCAACAACATCCTCACTATCAACAACATCCTCACTATCAACAACATCCTCACTATCAACAACATCCTCACTATCAACAACATCCTCACTATCAACAACATCCTCACTATCAACAACATCCTCACTATCAACAACATCCTCACTATCAACAACATCCTGACTATCAACAACATCCTGACTATCAACAACATCCTCACTATCAACAACATCCTCACTATCAACAACATCCTCACTATCAACAACAACCTCACTATCAACAACATCCTCACTATCAACAACATCCTCACTATCAACAACATCCTCACTATCAACAACATCCTCACTATCAACAACATCCTCACTATCAACAACATCCTCACTATCAACAACATCCTCACTATCAACAACATCCTCACTATCAACAACATCCTTACTATCAACAACATCCTCCCTATCAAAAACATCCTCCCTATCAAAAACATCCTCCCTATCAAAAACATCCTCCCTATCAAAAACATCCTTCCTATCAACAACATCCTCAGTATCAACAACATCCTCACTATCAACAACATCCTCCTTATCAACAACATCTTCACTATCAACAACATCCACACTATCAACAACATCCTCACTATCAACAACATCCTCACTATCAACAACCACCCAAGCCTTACAAAACTACCAGATCTCATCCAACACCAACATCCAAAACCTGAGAGAGCTATCGAGACAGGAAATGGCCCGTGTGTCTCTCGAAGCAAGCCATCCTCTACCTCCCACCGGCACTTCATTACTTTCTATTGGGATACATGTCCCTCCGGAGTGAGAGAGGGGTACCTTGAGAGGTTTCCTGGCATTTTCTTGGTCACAACATAGAGGAGGGTGAAGGTGATGTGAGGTAGAGTGAGCAGAGAGAAGAGTGGGTGAAATGGAAGAGAAAAGGGAAAAAAAGAATGAATAG
The DNA here is from genome assembly GCA_036924085.1 of Ariolimax columbianus. NCBI lineage: Eukaryota > Metazoa > Mollusca > Gastropoda > Stylommatophora > Arionidae > Ariolimax > Ariolimax columbianus. Next base: position 81,885,716 of record JAVGWX010000010.1, read on the forward strand.
AATGGGACGAATGACGGAGGGAAGAATGGGTGTAGGAGAGGAAGAGTGAGTGAAATAGAGAAAAGAGTAAGTGGAAGGAGAGAAGAGTGAGTGAAATAGAGACAAAGTAAGTAGATGTAGAGAAGAGTGAGTGAAATAGAGACGAGAGTAAGTAGATGTAGAGAAGAGTGAGTGAAATAGAGACGAGAGTAAGTAGATGTAGAGAAGAGTGAGTGAAATAGAGACGAGAGTAAGTAGATGTAGAGAAGAGTGAGTGAAATAGAGACGAGAGTAAGTAGATGTAGAGAAGAGTGAGTGAAATAGAGACGAGAGTAAGTAGATGTAGAGAAGAGTGAGTGAAATAGAGACGAGAGTAAGTAGATGTAGAGAAGAGTGAGTGAAATAGAGAAAAGAGTAAGTGGAAGGAGAGAAGAGTGAGTGAAATAGAGAAAAGAGTAAGTGGAAGGAGAGAAGAGTGAGTGAAATAGAGACAAAGTAAGTGGAAGGAGAGAAGAGTGAGTGAAATAGAGACGAGAGTAAGTAGATGTAGAGAAGAGTGAGTGAAATAGAGAAAAGAGTAAGTGGAAGGAGAGAAGAGTGAGTGAAATAGAGAAAAGAGTAAGTGGAAGGAGAGAAGAGTGAGTGAAATAGAGACAAAGTAAGTGGAAGGAGAGAAGAGTGAGTGAAATAGAGAAAAGAGTAAGTGGAAGGAGAGAAGAGTGAGTGAAATAGAGAAAAGAGTAAGTGGAAGGAGAGAAGAGTGAGTGAAATAGAGACAAAGTAAGTGGAAGGAGAGAAGAGTGAGTGAAATAGAGAAAAGAGTAAGTGGAAGGAGAGAAGAGTGAGTGAAATAGAGAAAAGAGTAAGTGGAAGGAGAGATGAGTGAGTGAAATAGAGAAAAGAGTAAGTGGAAGGAGAGAAGAGTGAGTGAAATAGAGAAAAAAGTAAGTGGAAGGAGAGAAGAGTGAGTGAAATAGAGACAAAGTAAGTAGATGTAGAGAAGAGTGAGTGAAATAGAGACGAGAGTAAGTAGATGTAGAGAAGAGTGAGTGAAATAGAGACGAGAGTAAGTAGATGTAGAGAAGAGTGAGTGAAATAGAGACGAGAGTAAGTAGATGTAGAGAAGAGTGAGTGAAATAGAGAAAAGAGTAAGTGGAAGGAGAGAAGAGTGAGTGAAATAGAGAAAAGAGTAAGTGGAAGGAGAGAAGAGTGAGTGAAATAGAGACAAAGTAAGTGGAAGGAGAGAAGAGTGAGTGAAATAGAGAAAAGAGTAAGTGGAAGGAGAGAAGAGTGAGTGAAATAGAGAAAAGAGTAAGTGGAAGGAGAGATGAGTGAGTGAAATAGAGAAAAGAGTAAGTGGAAGGAGAGAAGAGTGAGTGAAATAGAGAAAAAAGTAAGTGGAAGGAGAGAAGAGTGAGTGAAATAGAGACAAAGTAAGTAGATGTAGAGAAGAGTGAGTGAAATAGAGACGAGAGTAAGTAGATGTAGAGAAGAGTGAGTGAAATAGAGACGAGAGTAAGTAGATGTAGAGAAGAGTGAGTGAAATAGAGACGAGAGTAAGTAGATGTAGAGAAGAGTGAGTGAAATAGAGACGAGAGTAAGTAGATGTAGAGAAGAGTGAGTGAAATAGAGACGAGAGTAAGTAGATGTAGAGAAGAGTGAGTGAAATAGAGACGAGAGTAAGTAGATGTAGAGAAGAGTGAGTGAAATAGAGACGAGAGTAAGTAGATGTAGAGAAGAGTGAGTGAAATAGAGACGAGAGTAAGTAGATGTAGAGAAGAGTGAGTGAAATAGAGACGAGAGTAAGTAGATGTAGAGAAGAGTGAGTGAAATAGAGACGAGAGTAAGTAGATGTAGAGAAGAGTGAGTGAAATAGAGACGAGAGTAAGTAGATGTAGAGAAGAGTGAGTCAAATAGAGACGAGAGTAAGTAGATGTAGAGAAGCGGGTTGAAGGACAGAAGATTAGTTGGAACAGTGGGAGAGTAAGATGAATGAACTGGTAACAAAGAAGAATGAATGTCTGTGAGAATCGTGAATGGAATGGACAGAAAGAAACATGTTGGACGCAGAGAAGAGATGAGGTAGGACCGAATAAAACAAAGTAGGAGAAATGAGTGAATGAAATGGGCAGAGCAAAGACGTGATGGAAGGAGGAGAGAAGAGTGGGAGTGAAAGATAAGAGGAAGAAGTAGAACAGAGGAAACTCAACAGGAGGAGAGAAGAGTGGGAGTGAAAGATAAGAGGAAGAAGTAGAACAGAGGAAACTCAACAGGAGGAGAGAAGAGTGGGAGTGAAAGATAAGAGGAAGAAGTAGAACAGAGGAAACTCAACAGGAGGAGAGAAGAGTGGGAGTGAAAGATAAGAGGAAGAAGTAGAACAGAGGAAACTCAACAGGAGGAGAGAAGAGTGGGAGTGAAAGATAAGAGGAAGAAGTAGAACAGAGGAAACTCAACGGGAGGAGAGAAGAGTGGGAGTGAAAGATTAAAGGAAGAAGTAGAACAGAGGACACTCAACGGGAGGAGAGAAGAGTGGGAGTGAAAGATAAGAGGAAGAAGTAGAACAGAGGAAACTCAACGGGAGGAGAGAAGAGTGGGAGTGAAAGATTAAAGGAAGAAGTAGAACAGAGGAAACTCAACGGGAGGAGAGAAGAGTGGGAGTGAAAGATTAAAGGAAGAAGTAGAACAGAGGACACTCAACGGGAGGAGAGAAGAGTGGGAGTGAAAGATAAGAGGAAGAAGTAGAACAGAGGAAACTCAACGGGAGGAGAGAAGAGTGGAATGAAAATGGAAAGAGGAACAGCTTAGATTGGAGTGAAGATAATGAGAATGCATTTGCTGAGAAAGGAGGAAGAGAAGAATGATGATGATGAGGCTCTGAACTGAAAGTGAAGTCTTTGAGAAACCGTCACTCCATCTCACAATCAGATAGGTGAAGGTCGGTAAACGTACTGTCGTAGCAGACAGTGCTGTCAGAAATGAACGGTTAGTCTAGTACCCATTTGCAGCTTAGTCGATTGAAGCGTGTCAAAAATGAGAATCCAAACCGATACCTCTGCAGTGAAACCGGGTGCGCTATCACTCGACTCTTCGTGTTGTTCAGCAGAATGATATCCACACTGTTATGCATTTAGTCTTGTTCTGATCGGTCCGTTTCTGTTCTGATCTTCTCTGAAATGATTCCTGCTCAGTCGGTCACTTCCAGCATTGATTCTTTGGAACGCATAAGAGCGATCAATGGAAACCCCGAAGCATATACTGCAGGTGGACCTGGATCTACCAGGCTGTAATGCAGTTCAAGGCTTTTCAGTAGGTACACTGCAATGATGATCACGTTGTCGACCCCCGTTTCTTTGTTTAGGCTGCTGTAATTATTTTTCCAGGAATGCGACATGGATCTGAGAGAGTCTACGAGTGCATGTTTTAACTGACCTTAATGTCAGTCTGGACTCATCGTTTTGTAAGGTTAAAAGATGCCGTTTCGGCACACTAAAGGGACCTATGTATCTCCTGTCTCTTTCAGCAAATGGCTTAATGTGTGAGTAATGATGGTTCCTGTAGCTCGCTGGTTCTACATGCTCTCTCTAGGCTCAGAAACTTTAGTATGACAAAGACAGTGGATCCACACAAACCCCCACATCACACGGGACATTAGACCCACAGAAGCCCCCACATCAGACATCAGATCTACACAAACCCCCACATCACGCGGGACATTAGACCCACACAAACCCCCACATCACGCGGGACATTAGACCCACATAAACACCTCAACCCCCCCACCCCACCCTCATCTTCCACCCAAGAGGTCTTCAAAAGGCCCTAATGCTGTTGTAATTCTATCTCATATTTCCTCATTTGTAACTCGATCTTTGTACGGTATGTTTAAGTCTTCGGAAATATCTCATCTCCAAGGCATGTATTCTTCGCTGAAGGTCAACTGTCCATGTTTCACAGACAGAGATGAATATTGACAGGACCAATGTACCATTAATCTGATTTTCGCGCATAGTGCTAACTGTTTATCTTGCTAGATTTTGTTAAGCTGTGCAAGCGCTGTTATTGTCTGTGTTATTCTGGCCAACACCTCACATTTTGATCCTTCGTCACTGATGATCGAACCCAGATATTTAAAACGGCCTACCACTTTGAGTTCCTGACCGTTAGCTTTTATCCTGCTGTTGAAGCCCTTGGCGTTGTTGGTCATTAATTTGGTTTTTCCAACGTTTATCTCCATACCATAGTCAAGAGCTGTTTCATCGAGCCTTCTGACCCATTCCTGGAGTTCTGCTTCTGAACCAGCCAATACGTCGATATCATCTGCAAAACGAAGGTTGGTAATCGTTCGGCCCCCTATCTTGACAGTACCAACGTGACCTCCAAGTGCCTCACTCATAATTCCCTCAAGGAATATATTGAAAAGAGTTGGAGAGAGTGTACACCCCTGTCTCACACCAACTGATGTGCGAAACCAGTCCCATCGCCTCCAATATATACAAACTGCGCTAGACGTCTTGTCATACATGTGTTCAAGGACCGTTATAATATTTCCGTTCATTTTATACATCCTCATGGTTGCCCATAGCGCTTTATGCCATACCCTATCAAACGCCTTCTTAAAATCCACAAACACATGAAATAGTGTTTGCTGCTGTTCTAGATATTTCTCGCTTAGCAGTCTTAAATTAAATAACTGTTCTGTAGTGCTTCTTCCCTGTCTGAACCCTGCTTGCTCCTCGGCAATGATGTTCTCTGCTTGGGGCTTCAATCTGTGGAGGATTACTCTAAGCATGACCTTGCTAGGGTGGCTGATCAGGCTTATTGTTCTGTAATTTTGGCACAGCTTTAGGTTTCAAGACTGGGGTAACGGTATAACCATTGATCATAAGTCCGGCCAGTTTCCTTCCGCTCATATTTTGTTGCACATGTTTGTCAGGCCTTACATCACTAACTCCCCACTGTAAGAGCTCTGCTGGTATATTGTCCACGCCGGCCGCGTTACCTCTTCCTTCGTTATCAGTTTGTTATCCTCTTCAGTTGTTGGTGTTGGAGGAATTGTTTTCTTTGTTTCGTTACGTCTCTGATAGTTGCATAACTCGGAACAGTACTTTGTCCATCGTGCCAGTACGTCATTTTCCTCAATAAGGCACTTGCTGCTTTTATCTTAGATCATAACGTTCCTGCCTTGTCTTGGTGTTACCAGTTCTCTGACAAATTTGAATGCTCCTTTAGCCTCATTTCTGTTTAATTTCTTTTCGGTGTTTGTACATTGCTCACATATCCACGCTTCTTTCGTCTCTCTTATCTTTTATTGTATCGCTTTCGTAGTCTCTTTATATCTGCCGACCTCATCAAGGGGATGTTTTTAGTTTTTCAGTGACCTTCTTCTATCACAAAGATCTAGAATTGTATTGGTCACCCATCGCTTCTTTTTATGTTTGGTGACACCCCAGGATTTCTGTTGCTGTGTCTATGAGTGCTGAGTTAAGAGACTGTTGCTTTATCTATGAGTGCTGAGTTAAGAGACTGTTGCTTTATCTATGAGTGCTGAGTTAAGAGACTGTTGCTGTATCTATGAGTGCTGAGTTAAGATACTGTTGCTTTATCTATGAGTGCTGAGTTAAGAGACTGTTGCTTTATCTATGAGTGCTGAGTTAAGAGACTGTTGCTGTATCTATGAGTGCTGAGTTAAGAGACTGTTGCTTTATCTATGAGTGCTGAGTTAAGAGACTGTTGCTTTATCTATGAGTGCTGAGTTAAGAGACTGTTGCTTTATCTATGAGTGCTGAGTTAAGAGACTGTTGCTGTATCTATGAGTGCTGAGTTAAGAGACTGTTGCTTTATCTATGAGTGCTGAGTTAAGAGACTGTTGCTTTATCTATGAGTGCTGAGTTAAGAGACTGTTGTTGTATCTATGAGTGTTGAGTTAAGAGACTGTTGCTTTATCTATGAGTGTTGAGTTAAGAGACTGTTGCTTTATCTATGAGTGCTGAGTTAAGAGACTGTTGCTGTATCTATGAGTGTTGAGTTAAGAGACTGTTGCTTTATCTATGAGTGCTGAGTTAAGAGACTGTTGCTTTATCTATGAGTGCTGAGTTAAGAGACTGTTGCTGTATCTATGAGTGTTGAGTTAAGAGACTGTTGCTTTATCTATGAGTGCTGAGTTAAGAGACTGTTGCTTTATCTATGAGTGCTGAGTTAAGAGACTGTTGCTGTATCTATGAGTGCTGAGTTAAGAGACTGTTGCTGTATCTATGAGTGCTGAGTTAAGAGACTGTTGCTTTATCTATGAGTGCTGAGTTAAGAGACTGTTGCTTTATCTATGAGTGCTGAGTTAAGAGACTGTTGCTTTATCTATGAGTGCTGAGTTAAGAGACTGTTGCTTTATCTATGAGTGCTGAGTTAAGAGACTGTTGCTTTATCTATGAGTGCTGAGTTAAGAGACTGTTGCTTTATCTATGAGTGCTGAGTTAAGAGACTGTTGCTGTATCTATGAGTGCTGAGTTAAGAGACTGTTGCTTTATCTATGAGTGCTGAGTTAAGAGACTGTTGCTGTATCTATGAGTGCTGAGTTAAGAGACTGTTGCTTTATCTATGAGTGCTGAGTTAAGAGACTGTTGCTTTATCTATGAGTGCTGAGTTAAGAGACTGTTACTGTATCTATGAGTGTTGAGTTAAGAGACTGTTACTGTATCGGTATCCAGTCCCTCTCTGAGAGCCAACATTGGAGCACATCTCCCTCCTACGCTTGATTGAAACCCTAGAACATTAGACCCACACAAACCCCCTTAACGCAGATTCTCACTTCTATTCTAGACTAGAGACCGGGTTGTTAATACTGGTTGTAACTTTCTCTGGAACGTCAGTGACATTCCAATCTTTCTTCTGTTATCCATCGTATATCCTTATGATGACTAAAAGGCTCCCAAGTTTCTTCTTTGTCTGAATAGAATGCATTCTTCCTTAATCTCATATATATTAGGATTTTTTTCGATTTTGTTAATATTTGAATTAATATCGATTACACGGATTATTGAATGAAAATCAACATAAAGAAAACTGAAGTTATAATGATTGCTAGAAAATAAATAGAAACAAAAATACTTATACAAGACCAATAATTAGAACAGGTGAAAATATTGACGTGCCTGGGAAACATAATCTCAGCAGTCGGCAAATGCAACAGATCATATGCAAAACAGATGTAATAATGCAAGCCAAATTGCTGGGCAGATGTCCCCAACATTACAATGTAGGCACGTGACAATGTACACAAAAAGGACCCTATACAATACAATATTCCTACCCACGTTGTGCTATCAGTGTCAGAATTGGACATAAACAAAACAAAGATAAAATACACATCGTAACAACAGAGATGAAATGCTTGGATTAACAATAATGAATATAATCCAAAACGAAGATATAAGAAAACAAGTAGGTACACCACCAGTGCTAGACCTCATCAAGAGACAACAAACCAAATGGTTCGATCATACGACACGTGAAACACCAGTGCAAGACCTCATCAAGAGACAACAAACCAAATGGTTCGACCATACGACACGTCAAACACCAGTGCTAGACCTCATCAAGACACAACAAACCAAATGGTTCGACCATACGACACGTCAAACACCAGTGCTAGACCTCATCAAGAGACAACAAACCAAATGGTTCGACCATACGACGCGTCAAACACCAAATAGTATCCCCCAGAAAGCAATGATATACAGATACAATAGATACAAAGCCAATGCCGCCCGCGCAAAAAGATAGATAGCAGGAATAAAAGCAGTGAAATTCCCCTTACACGAAGCACATACTAGGGCCCGGTTATGAAACCTCTTCAAAACATGACGCTCAAATAAACAAACAGGACAAAAAATCGAACAAGAAAAAAAAAAGATTGATTATTATTTTTGCGTACACAGCAGTGCTTTTTCGAGAGCAAAGAACCTTGATTGACTGATGAGAACATTTCTGATGCAGAAAATAACTCGACATTCTAAACAGAACTGCTGGCGCCATTAAATAGCTTTGACAGTATCATCCACTCTGCGTTGTTATCGTCCAGAGAGATTTGAAACGAATCTTACTTGTCAAAACTTGTCAAAACTTGTCCAAATTAGTGGACACATTCGCTGCAACATGGTAAGTGTGTGTCGATAACATGTCGATGGGAAGATCCATAAGAGATCCATCAAGAGAGTGGATGTACCTGACAACGAGATTAGGTGGAAGACACAACAACAAATATGTTAGACAAGTGGACATATTTGTTAGAAAACCTTCAAGAAGGAACAGCATAATAATGAATAAGACAAGATATGTTTCTTCTTTTTCTTCTTTTGTTCTTCTGCTCTTGCCATAGGCGTCGCAGAGAGGTGGGGTACGTAGATTTCTTGTTATCGCCAAGTTGGAGGCTTGTGTTGTCGTTAGGTGTAACTTCCTGAGAGTGTCAGAGACACCCTTGATCCACCAACGTCGTGGTCTGATCTTGCTCGTGGACCGGAGACCTGCAAATGATATGCTCTTGATATAGGCTGGTCGTAATGCATACTGACCAAAATGACCAAGTCACTTGATTTGTTGGGAGTCAATGTTGGCACTAATTGGGTTTGTGCCTACTGTCTGCCTCAGCGTGGTGTTGCAGATAAGATCACGGATTGTCTTTCCAACTGCACTTCTCACACAGCGCATCTCACAGTTCTGAATCTTACTCTAATGGGTTGCTAGTAAGGACTAAGATTGACAATGATAACACAATGTAGGAATAAATAGTGTATTTATCAGCTTTCTCTTAGTTGAAAGAAGCACTCTAGGGTGTTTCAAAATCGTTGCAATTTGATAGTGGGCTCTGGTGACCGTCTGGATGATTTGTGCGAACTCTCTGTCCACTCTGCCATCATCAGTGAACATACTACCTAGGTATTTGAACTCTCTGTCAGGGGTATTCCTGGGCCTACCAAATGGCAGAAAAACAACACTATCAGTGGCAACTGGAAAATACTCAAGCAATTTCAGAGCGGAGGCAGAGGCACTGAGGGCTGCAGTAGAAGAAATGGTGACATGCAAAAGAAATGAAAGCCATATAGTCCTGTTTACAGATTCCCTGGCCGTAGTCACAGCACTGAAAAGCCAGAAAAATACTGCACTTAATGATTTAAGAGTAGTACTCTGTCAACTATGCCAGCAGTCCGCACCAAAAAGAGTAGTGGTACAGTGGGCTCCATCCCACTGTAACATCCAAGGCAACGAGGAGGCAGACAGACTGGCAAAAGAAGGTGCAAGACTACCACAACCAGATACTAGTGTGACATACGAAGAGTCAAAAAGGCTTATTAGAGCTAGATACATAACCAAATGGGAAACAGAAGATACAGGCTACACAAAAAACGATGCCTATTACCAGTTGAACAGAAGAGAGCAGGTCGTGGTCTTCAGACTTCGCACTGGCCACAACAGACTGAGTACCACCTATTCAATAAATTGAAGATAGGTGGCACTGACGAATGCACATGCGGTACTGGGAACATCTGCTGCAAAACTGCCCGACATACGAGTATCAGAGAAAGCAGATGTGGTCATCAAGCTCTAGGATAGTGTCGACAGCTTCAGGATGACCGCTGCTTTTTTCGAAAAAATAAAGGTTGACGTCTGACAGCGTACGAAGAAGAAGAAGAAGAACTCTCTGTCCACTATATCGTCATCAGTGAACATACTACCTTGGTATGTGAACTCTCTGTCCACTCTATCATCAACAGTGAATATACTACCTAGGTATTTGAACTCCCGTACTTGCTTGATACTAATGTCACTGATGTGGGAACTTCTCTGCAATTGTTCACGTGAAATCAACATAATCTCTCTTGCTTATGTTGATATTCATGTCATCTTCGTTACACGCGAAATGGAGAAAGTTCAGGTGGTGTTGTACGTCTACTCCATTATGGCAAAAGATGACCTGGTCATCAGCAAACAACCGTTCATTGAAGGACTCTTCATGAGGGAAAATATGCGCTGGTATATAATCTGACGAAGGAATAAAAAAATTATTGATAGGACAAGTGACAATAATAGCTGGTGTCATTTGGTGAAGGTGAAAACAAAACATAAATTGATAGAACAAGAAGTAATATCCATGCATCAAAAACAAAACATAAATTGATAGAACAAGAAGTAATATCCATGCATCAAAAACAAAAATAACACCTGGATATTGGAATCACAGTAGTCCCTCGCGCGGAGCACTGTTTGATGTCAGGTAGCTAAAAGCCATCCTTTTGTTATGAAAATCCACCTGGTCTGCGCTTTGATGATGCCGTTCTGTGCCTGTGTTTTGCACATAGGGTTTTAATTTTGCTATTAGTATTAGACGAATGTTAGTTGTTCCATGAACTGCAAAGAAGACTGGCGAAGCGATACTTCAAGAAGCACAGGCACAAAGACAATTGATTGCAAAACTCAGGTCAAGGCAGTCAACCGTTTTCTGGAATGTTAGGAGAAAAGGCGGGCTGGAACATGGGTAAATAGCAGGGAAGAAAGATAGAGGGAGGTAGAGAGAGACAATTATTGGACGTCCTGAAGGAATAACAAGGGGGGAGGGGGTGGGGGACAATCAACAGCAGAGTTGAACAGCGACGCATGTGATAGGAGTTGGAAAAAAAATGGAAACAATTGGACAAGTGGAGATATTTGATGGAGAGATTTGGTGGAAGAAAATTGAAACAGTGGGACAAGTGCAGATATTTGATGGAGAGATTTGGTGGAAGAAAATTGAAACAGTGGGACAAGTGCAGATATTTGATGGAGAGATTTGGTGGAAGAAAATTGAAACAGTGGGACAAGTGGAGATATTTGATGGAGAGATTTGTTGGAAGAAAATTGAAACCGTAGGACAAGTGGAGATATTTGATGGAGAGATTTGATGAAGAAAATCGACCCAGAACAGTGGGACAAATGGAGATATTTTATGGAGAGATTTGTTGGAAGAAAATTGAAACAGTGGGACAAGTGGAGATATTTGATGGAGGCATTTGATGGAGACATTTGATGGAGAGTTTTGGTGGAAGAAAAATAAAACAAAATGACAAGCAGAAATATTTGACGAAAAAAAACGGGGAGAGGCCCAAAATATTCAAAAGAACGCCAGTATATCTGTTTAGATCATACAGCTGAAGATTAGACATTAATAACTCTAATCCAGAGTTTTGATACTTCGTGTATGTGTGTGTATGTCAAATATAAATGCATGTCATGTTATACGCTTTAACACTCGTAATCACAACGAACGTGTATTTCTAATAGCATATGAACTGTGCCAAATGAAGTCGCAGTTGTAGGAAGCTGCAACTTTAAAAATCGTCTTACTTTCAAATTCTATGTTGGCTCCATGCGGAGGATAGGAGAACGACTGCAGCTGACATGCTTACTGCTAGGAAGCCTGCATCAAAGCCCTGATGTCCTTTCTTCTAATAAAGTCGCTCTAAATTCTGAGGTTTCCATCTCCACGTATAACCCTCCACGTCACCCTTCAAGACATCGCTGGTATGATACAATGGCCTTGACCTTTCCTTCTCATCCACCAATATGGTCTGTTCAATCAGCCTCAGTTTTTGAAAATACCAAAAGCAACATCATCGCACTCCTGGCAGAATTATAGGCTCTTGTGTTTTTTTAACTAATTGATGACTTCATCTATTCTAATAAATGCTTTAGCTCGCTAGTCATACACACTCCGGATCAAACTCATTCAGTTCACATTTTTCTTATCCTACATTCGATTCCACTTTCTTGAACTCTCAATCGTGATTTCTGATCGTCGATCGGTAATAGTTATTGTTTAATTGGCTTGGCTTCGTTTGTTCTCAATCTCCCGCTACCAAACCATGAAAGGGTTTAAGTAGCAGAATGTAGTCCAGAGAACGGAATGCGTTGTGTCGTAGTTTACAGCTTGACTGCGATATTTGCACCTTTCGGTCCAACACATCCGACACCAGCAAGCATTTTTTGAGTACCGGGTTAGCATTCCGTCTTCGATACCTTCTCCTTAGCCAGTCTGCCCTGCTGCAGCCTGTTATACAGAATCACCGTGTGGAGGTGTAGAAGGGTCTTGGCAGCTCTGGTTCGCTGGCCCTGACGCTAACAGTCAGCAATTGGTTCGCTGACCGCTGCACCTCATGCGCTGCTCAGCATCTTGATCTCCTATTGTTTAATTGACGAAGTTACAAAATATGCAAGCTGATTTCTTGCGGGGAAATTGTTTTTGATCAGGGAATAACGTTGCTTACAGCCAGGACAAATTCAGATGTAAACATAGCGCTAATCTACGTGTTTGTTGGTTGTGTTTGCTCTGATTGTTGCGTGGGAAGACAAAATCGATACAGATAATCATCCATTTATCTCCATCCCACATTTAGAAATCGTGTTTGTGTGTGTGTGTGAATATATATATATATATATATATGTATGTATGTATGTATGTATGTATGTATGTATGTATGTATGCATGTGTGTGTGTGTGTGTGTGTGTGTGTGTGGATAGATAGATATATGCAGGGATGGATAAATGGATGAATTTATTTGTATGAAGAACGTACGCACATGGAAGGAGGCACGTTTGTAAAGTGCTCTATAGATGGGGGCTTCATTCCATAAACTCATCGACAATCCCAACACAGATTGTCTCCCTTTGTTATACCGATCCATATATTGGTACAGGCCCATGAACCCATGAGTTTCATGTGTATGCGTTTTAACGTGAAAAAGGTGTTAAGAAGACACTATTCCGATTTTATTACCATATTGATCCATCGGATGGGGAGAAGGTCGCACAAGTGGTAATAATTGAATATTGCAATTCTAACTCATCCTTCTAGATATTAGCTGGTTAGTTTTCTTTCCAATTGTCCCGTTAAGCGTATTGTGGAGCTTGAGCCGTCTATCCTGCGCCAAGTGCGTTGCGTCGGTCAATATGAGCCCTTGTCCCTGCACAATCACTCTAATGTCATCTGTCCACCTACCTCGAGGCTGCCCCTTGCCCTGTAGCCAGATCTACCAGCATTGTAAGTCAGCAGTGGAAGATGATGAGGATGCATTCTCATAAGATGACGAAACCAACTTATTTTCTTCCTGGAAATGTATTCGACACAAAACATAGTGCCGACCATACTTCGAATGTCGTCGTTCCGCATTCTGTATCTCCTGGTAACATCGATGACTTTCCTCAAACACTTCATTTCACAAGACGAAATTCTTCTCTCGCACGCCCTTGACAGAGGCCATGTTTGGCACTGGTAGCACAGAGGCGGCATAAATATACTGTTTATCAACTGTTGCTTTATTGCCAAACTAATGCTCGGGTGTCTAAGCAGTGAGGACAGCTGATAAGTCACCGCAGATGCTTTCTGACACCTTGTCTCGATTTCCATGTCGATCCTACCATCTGCCGAAAAAATACTGCCCAAATACTTGAACTCATGGACCTTCTAGATGTATATATTGCTTATCCTCATTTTAAATTACACCAAATGTCTTACAAATAATTTTGCTTACTTCCTGTCTGGATCTGGGTTTTTTCCCCTTCATTTCGTGTGATTCCACCCTACTCCCCTTCCCCTAACCCTTTCTCAAGCCCTTCATATAAGCAATAGGATGTTCAAAACACGTGACTCCCACTGATGACGTCTTCTGCATGGGCAGCAGACAGACTTCGGATGCATCTAGTATTCCATTCATTGCTCAGAGAATTGACCTTGCAACGTCATCCATGAACTCCCTCCACAGAGGCTGGGCCCAGCAGAAACTCTCCTCCCTTCTCGCTCTATCGCTTTCTTTCTCTCTCTCTCTTTCTATCTGTGTCTTTCTCCCTTTCTCCTCTCTCTCTCTTTCTATCTGTGTCTCTCTCCCTTTCTCCTCTCTCTCTCTTTCTATCTCTCTCTCACTCTCTAGAAACCAAGCTGCGCCGCTATAAATCCTGTGTCATCCGAATCCGTTTGTTTTGCCTCCGAAACATGAACGGAATCACAAGGAGATCTGAACCGGGGTCTCCCACACAAAAACCAATGGGCGACGCCTTCTTGGAGTCCGCTGGCAGAACTCAGTCGCCAACACTGAGTTCGTCCAATGGGCACAATTCGAGAAACTTATTAATTGCTTGATCGGCGCCACCTCCTTTTTTCGGCCATGTTGTCTGCCTCTATCAAGACGTCCCGGTCCATCAACTTCTATATCTGTCCATCAAAATCAGGGATAGCGACCCACGTGGAGTCGTCCCTGCAGCCGCCCACGGAACACCTCGTTAAGACACTACGCCTCTACCCCAATTGCCCTGTATTCAGCCTGGGACTCTTCCGTCATCCATGGCCAAGAATGAACAACGCGGCGGGTACTGCTTGTGTAGACGAAATGCTTGACATGACCTTGAAATGATCACACAAATAGGTTGATCAACTACTTCTATTAAAGATGTATTATTTGTGTGTATTAGTGATCACATGTCCTGTAAGTGGTGATCCCTTAGACTCTTCTTTGCGTGAATCTGGTCTCTTTCCTACTTCATCCTCTAATACTACCCATAAGACCTTCATACTCTAATACTACCCATAAGAAAAAACCTTCATGCTCTAATGCTACCCATAAGAAAAAACCTTCATCCTCTAATGCTACCCATAAGACAAGACCTTCACCCTCTAATGCTACCCACAAGACCTCCACCCTCTAATACTACCCACAAGACCTTCACCCTCTAATGCTACCCACAAGACCTCCACCATATAATGCTACCCACAAGACCTCCACCCTCTAATGCTACCCACAAGACCTCCACCCTCTAATGCTGCCCATAAGAAAAGACCTCCACCCTCTAATGCTACCCACAAGACCTTCGTCCTCTAATGCTACCCACAAGACAAGCGCATTAGAGGTTCGAATGCCAAGTTCCTTATTATGTAGAGATCCTTTTATCTTGGTATATAATTCCATTCGAGTCAACAGATAAAAGATAACCTTGTATGATTAACGGCCGCTTTATGTTGACCTTCATGTAGCCAACTATTGGTTAGGAATTTCTTTGCCATTACAATATATGTCCGGACAACAGCTAACAGCCCTGTCCTTTCCATTTTAATCTGCCGAGTGTTCCTTAACGCATCTAGCCTATACGTGTTCGAGTTGATCGTTCGTCTTCGAAATGATAGGCACCTGATCTCCTCACTTGGAACCAGAGGCAGATTTTAAACTTGCTGCTTGCGAACTTCCTTCGTAACTGAAGGGGGTGAGTGTCTTACCTCTCATATGTAGCGACCACCCGTTCCCCCACCATTACCCCACACATCACACACACAGAAGACTGACGTCACAGATGTTATAAAGATGACAGTGACAGAGCCTAGAGAGCTGGCTACTCATCTGGAGTCTACCATGGCGGCGGTGATGCTGTTGTAGTTGTTGTGAATGCCCACAAATAGTACGTTTACTCTCTTGTGCACGCTGAAAATGGCGTCAAGTTGCGGGTTGCAGTAGCTTTCCTCACATGCCGAGCGTGCTGACGAAGGTGGATCTGGGTCTTCCAGGCGGTTGTGCTATGTTTGACTTCATCTCTCTACTACGGGGTTCACGTCGAACTGCCACCCCCCCCCCCCCAATCCCCCCACCCCTTTGGCTAGCCAGGCTGCCAAGACGAACATCCGGTTTTCAGAGAGGACTTCAAGGGAGTCGAGGTGGGGAGCTCTTGGCCAGTATATTTTGCCTGATCCTGACTAACATGTCCGATCAACATGTTTTGCCTGACAAGTGGTTAGTCTCCCCCCTTGTCGGCTGTGATATTAGCGGTGTTCTCCAAAGGGCATACTACATCTTGACACACACACATACACACACACATACACACATACACACACACGTATACAAAATATATGTATGCGTATGGATGTATTATGTATGTATGTATATATGTGTGTATGTACTATAGAAAGTGATTTTCTAAAATGTAAAATGCCAGGTGACCAAAGATGGCTGTTTTCAACCTTTCATGTCGGCTAATTTTTCTCTCAGACTTGGCCTGCAATCAATGTCACTGACTATCGATTATTGTTGTGAGTACCTTATCTGAGAAATTATCTCTCATTACCGAGCCTATTTTCATTACTGGGGCCAGACGAGGAAAGGTAATTTATATAGCCGAGGAATACAGACCACTTACACCTACAATGCCATTCAGCGTACAGACTGCGTTTTTATTTCATCTGTTAGAAAATTAGAAAATAGCGTATGTGGTACTGGAGTTTTGAACATTTGCCATCTTGATCAGGAGTCGAGTATGCAAACGGTTCGATCACCAATCCCTGCAGATAAGCATACAGACATTAGCGAAGAGCTAAAGGGACACGAAAACATAAATACGGCTCCTGAAGAGCACATGATGGCCAAACTAACAATGCGCGAAATGGAAGAGGCTATGAGTACACTAAAGAAAAGGAAATCTCCCGGAAAAGACGGGATAACAAACGAAATGCTGATGGGGCTGGGCCAAACAGCGAAGAAGAAACTACTATCAGTCCTGAACCAAAGCTGGAAAAGGGGTATTGTACCCCAGGCATGGAAAGATGCAATACTGGTACCAGTACCAAAAACAGGGAAGGACAAAACAGATCCAAATGGATACAGGCCCATAAGCCTACTGAGCTGTGTTGGCAAGCTGATGGAACGGATGATAAACACCAGACTGATGTGGCATCTGGAAGAAAAACGAATACTAATTCCACAGCAAGCCGGCTTTAGACAGCACAGATCCACTGAGGACCAGGTCATCCTCATAGCCCAGGAGATAGAAGATGCCTACCAGGCACAGAAACACACAGTAGCTGTTTGGGTGGATCTGGAAAAGGCATTTGACAAAGTCTGGAAGGATGGACTTAGAGTCAAGCTAAGAAGAAGTGATGTCTGTGGGAAGATGTACAAGTGGATCAACCACTACCTCAAACAAAGAACGGCCAGAGTCCAAGTACAAGGGCAGATGAGCAAAAAGGTGACACTCGAGCAGGGAGTACCCCAAGGGGGAGTATTGTCACCCACACTCTTCCTGGTATATATAAACGATATTACAGAGAATATACCAAGAAGAGTCCATAGCTCAATGTTTGCAGACGATCTGGCTATGTGGACCTCTGAAAAGAATCTCACCATAGCAAGAAATCGGATGCAGACGGCCCTAACATCGCTGGAAGAATGGGCGACCTCATGGCTGGTCAAAATAAACGAGGAGAAAACCACGTGCACAATATTCTCGCTCTCATTAAAACCCCAAAGTACCAAATTAAGGCTAAATGGCAAAATCCTGCAGCCAAACGACAACCCAACCTATCTGGGAGTCACATTTGATCGGCGCATGACATGGAAAAGTCAGATTGAGAGAAACCGAATGAAAGCCAGAGAAAGAATGGCGATCATGAGGAAACTTGCTGGCACAAGCTGGGGAGCAGACGAAGGCATACTAAAGAAACTGTACACTGGAAGAGTGAGACCAGTTCTCGAGTATGGCATTGCGGCATGGACAACCGCAGCGAAGGCGAACTTCGATAAAGTTAACAAACTTCAAAACCAAGCCATGAGAATTATAACAGGAGGCATGAAGTCAACGCCAATTGTAGAACTTGAAAAGATTACAAAACTGCAATCCATGACCGATAGAAGGGACTGCAGAGCCCAGCTGCAGGCAGAGAAACTCAGAAGACTGACGGACCATCCAATGTACCAGAGACTAAACAATTTGGGAAATGGGAAACTAAAGCGGAGAAACTTTGCAGAAATAGCCAAAGCAAAGATGCACGAAGATCCCATAAACGCACTAACAACACCAAAACCCATCACTACTGTACGAAAACCTACTTGGAGGCAGGATATATTTCCAGAGGTGGTAGAAAATATACCAGGTATTGCAAACAAAAACTGCCAGAGTGAAAAAGAAAGGAGAGACACTACCCTAAGCTTCATAACGAAAAGCTACCCAAGCATGGACTGGACCCATGCATACACCGACGGTTCTGTAACAAACACTACACAGAACGGAGGGGCAGGAGCATTCCTGAACCTACCAAATGGCAGAAAAATAACACTGTCATTCGCTACTGGTAAGTACACAAGCAATTTCAGAGCAGAGGCAGAGGCACTGAGGGCGGCAGTGGAAGAAATGGTAACACACAGTGAAAATGAGAGCCATATAGTCCTGCTGACAGATGCTCTCGAAGTAGTCACAGCGCTAAAAAGCCAGAAAAACACTGAGCTTAATGACTTAAGAGCAGCACTCTGCAAACTGTGCCAGCAGTCCGCACCAAAAAGGGTAGTGGTACAGTGGGTTCCGTCACACTGCAACATCCAAGGCAACGAGGAGGCAGACAGACTGGCAAAAGAAGGTGCAAGGCTACCACAAACAGATACCAGTATGACGTACGAAGAGTCAAAACGGCTTATCAAAGCCAGATACATGTCCAAATGGGAAACCGAACATACTGGTTACACCAAAAACGATGCCTATTACCAGTTGAACCGAAGAGAGCAGGTCGTTGTCTTCAGACTTCGCACTGGCCACAACAGACTGAGGTACCACCTATTCAACAAATTGAAGATAGGGTGTACCGACGAATGCCCGTGCGGTACTGGTAAAATGACCACTGAACATCTGCTGCAGAACTGCCCGACATACGAGGATCAGAGAGAGCAGATGTGGCCATTGCCAGTGGAACTGCAAGACAAGCTCTATGGTAGTGGCGAGAGTCTCAAGATGACCGCCGCTTTTTTCGAGAAAATAATGGTTACTGTCTGACTGTGTACGCAGAAGAAGAAGAAGAAGAAGATCACCAATCAACAAGTTTAATATCACACCGTGATGTTATCTAGAAGCGTGATATCAGATTCTAAAACATACATTACAATTATTTCTGACTTTTTCTCTACGCAACATATGAACACAATTTTATTCATCTCTAAGTCTATGAAGACAGAATCAAAAATAGAAATGGGGTCTGCATATAGATAGACAAGAAGCGGGTGTAACTTGGCGCGCCATGGTTCGGGGAGATAACTCCACTAATTAAAATCGATAATCTACGGCTACCTAGATTTATATTTGACCGACGAGGTGACAGCCTTCTGCTCAAATAATGCTCTAGTTAGTGGACTGGATTGCAAGGTAGATGGAATCAAGAAAGGAGAAGACAAGGTTATTCATTTAATCGAAGAGGCAGAATTGACGACACGAAAAAAATCGTGTAGTTATCTCCCATGCTGTCGTAAGTGTACGCAGACAGATAGCTACATCTGTCAATTTGAAAACCAAGCGCTAAATGTTCTATTGATCGTCGTTATCAAACACACTTCTTTTTCCAAGTGACATTGTCAACGGTAGAAGAACAAAAACCATGATTTTAACGCTCCAATCTACAAAACCAGATTTCCTTTCACTCAAATGCGTGCCTAAATTCAGAACTTGCCAGTAAAAAAGTAAAGTGACAATTCATTAGAATAAACCGCTGGTTAAAAATGGAGGTTTTTAAAAACTCCATTGTACTTATCCGCAGCCTGTGAGAGGTGAGGTGACTAGTGCCCTTCATTTCCTATTTTTAAATTTCCCTACCTCATGCGTCAGGTACCCATTTACAGATGGGTTCACTGAAGAAGCGGTCTCCGATTAAAATCACGATCCGGATTTTTTTTAGTTTCCGAACGCGATTCGAACCCGAGCCACACTGTTACCACAGAAAATAGCGAATTGCTCGCTATAACCTGAGCTAACGCGTCCTCAAACTTGTCAGTATTCTCCGTGAATGACAAGATTCGTCCTCTTCTTCTTCATACGTTTTCAGACGCCAGCATGAACATATTTATAGAAAGCGTTGTTCGCATCTCCATGGAGCTTGTCCATCGATGGTTTGGTCATGACCTTCTCAGTACTCTTATATGCTGTCTCTGCTTCTCGTATTTTGGGCACACCTCTGGCAGATCTTCAGCAGCTATGTTATCGGAGCTACAGAAACGTGCATAGTTGCTTCCCATGTTGAGTGTGTTGAATAGATGGGACTTCAATTACATAGTTAGTTTGTTGAATAAATGGGACTTCAATTGCATAGTTAGTTTGTTCAATAGATGGGACTTCAATTGCATAGTTAGTTTGTTCAATAGATGGGACTTCAATTGCATAGTTAGTTTGTTGAATAGACGGGACTTCAATTGCATAATTAGTTTGTTGAATAGACGGGACTTCAATTGCATAGTTAGTTTGTTCAATAGATGGGACTTCAATTGCATAGTTAGTTTGTTGAATAGACGGGACTTCAATTGCATAATTAGTTTGTTGAATAGACGGGACTTCAATTGCATAGTTAGTTTGTTCAATAGATGGGACTTCAATTGCATAGTTAGTTTGTTGAATAGATGGGACCTCAATTGCAAAGTTAGTTTGTTCAATAGATGGGACTTCAATTTAAAAAGTACCACTGCATTTTGTTTGTTTTATAGACTGTAGTTTCTTAACTAATTCACTCCGTTTTCAATATGGATTGGCGTGGCTTCGTTCGTTCTCAATCTCCCGCTACCAAACCCTGAAAAGGCCTAAGTAGCAGAATGTAGTCCAGAGAACGGAATGCATTGTGTCTTAGTTTTTTGCAATGACTGCGATATTTGCACCTTTCGGTCCAACACATCCGACTTCAGCAAGAATTTTTTAGTACCGGGTTAGCATTCCCTCTTCGATCCCTTCTCCTTAGCCAGTCTGCCCTGCTGCAGCCTGTTATCCAGGATCACCGTGTAAAGGTGTAGAAGGGTCTTGGCAGCTCTGGTTCGCTGGCTTGACGCTAGCAGTCAGCTATGGGTCGCTGACCACTGCAGCTCATGCGATCCGTTGTCAGCATGAGTAGAAATGATGATAGAGGCCCCAGATTTAATGTTAAATGTCTCACGTTCAGAACTCTACACTGCGTGTCCGTATACGTCTGTTTTGTTTTGCTGGTCAGCTGTGGTGTGATCATGTAGTACATTAATAGTTTCCAGAGTGTTCCCTATACAAGTTGTCAAATCTGTTTTCATACTCACCAAAGTTGATGTACAGACTTGAAATCCATTTTAAAGATGCCTCAAAAAATTATGTGAAGTGTCTATTTAATATGTTCATTATTTGTTGTCTAAAACCGAATTGTTGGTCTCTTAACTTAGTATTCACATGTATTGTTCAGTCATTCAAGCATAACTGTTTATAACTTTACAGAGGCATTATTCTTCTGTCATGTGTACATACTTACACGTCGCCTATCTTTGATTGTGTTGACCTTTATCCTTCTCTCCTCTTTGTTAAAAGTTTCTGTATCCCATATATTTCAAATAAAACTGTAGAGCATATTTATGAATGCTTTAATGTCTGCTTTAACAGCCTCAGTAATCAGACCATGTGACCTTTCTATACTTTAGAAGACTAATGGCTTCATTGATCTCATTATCACCTGGCTGGTCTTAGTTAACTTTGAGATCTTCTTTGGCAGGTAAAAAGTCAGGTATGTTGACTGGTGACGGACTATTAGGAGCTCATCAAAGTATTCTGTAAATTTTGTCTTCTCTTCTTAAAAATATGTCATACTTCATACTTTGTCTTACATAGATCTAGTTTATTGTTGCAGCCGCTCTTTAGCGTTGTGTAAGAGCACTCACTTTTCAAGATAAATGTATATGTTTCAATTCTCGCTACCTATTTGCCCCTGTTGACTCAGCTGTAAATAGATACCTAATTTGCTGTTAGAAAAGAAAAGGCTGCTATCAAGGAAACAAGACACTGTATCTCATAAACACGCTGTTATCTTTTATAACGGTCCCTAACATTTTTCCCCGGAAGCAGTATTGTGACATAGTCAGAGGTTCCGAGGGGGATTGGTAGAATTGACCAAGTCATGGGTCTCTACTGGTGCAAGAAGGGGATCCCTCTGCAACCGTTTTGAGAAATACTCGAACAAATAACTTTAGAACACTGACCAAGACAACGGTAACTTGACAGTGTAAAGAATTGAGGACAGAGGTTAAGAATTTACCAAAACATCATAGCAAACTTATTTCAGTCTACTGGCCAAGGTCATTCATTTTGGTAACCTCCTCCACGAATTCTGATAGATTTGTTAAGCATGATCTCCCTCTAGTAAACACATACTGACTATTTCGAATCATATTAAATTTGTCTAAATGCATTACAATGTTTTCTTTGATTATTGACTCTAAAAATGTATAGACTATGCTCGTTAAACTCACCGGTCTATGATTCGCTGGATCTGATTTTTTTGTCCTTTTTAAATAAGGGGATCACTCCTGCATCTTTCCAATCCCGTGGAACAATCCCTTTTGTAAGTGATTGTAACTAAGACTATCTTATCTCTGGTTTCTCAAGGAGCTTCCAAAATCGATATTCTTGTATCGGATGTTGTTATCATGTAAACATGTCCACATCATATTATTTTGTTATTATGTAAGCTGCCCAGACTAGATTCTCTCTGTTATTATGTAAGCTGCCCAGACTTGACTCTTACTGTTATTGTGTAAGCTGCCAAGACTAGATTCTCGCTATTATTATGTAAATTGTCCAGACTAGATTCTCGCTGTTACATGTAAGCTGTCAAAACTGGATTCTCGCTGTTATAATGTAAGCTGTCCAAACTGGATTCTCGCTGTTATAATGTAAGCTGTCCAAACTGGATTCTCGCTGTTATTATTTAAACTGTCCAGACTGGATTCTCGCTGTTTTAATGTAAGCTATTCAGACTAGATCCTCGCTGTTACATGTAAGCTGTCCTCAATGAAGTCTGGCTGTTATCTTGAAACTAAACCAACGTCAGTTAATATTTGCTTATCACTATCCCAAATAACCAGGTTCGGATCATGCCGTAAAAGTTTTACAGACACGTAGTGTTAGCGATCTCATATTTTAAAGGCTCGGCTATATGAGGGCGGTAGCCGTCTTCTCACCCTCGTCGCTTTTACTTCTCGGATTTAACCAGAACCCATTTAAAGCTTGGTCGAACCGGGAGTCATTGCAGTCTGAAAAAAAACACTACCGCCTCAATTGGGGAATGAACCCAGGACCACCCAGATGCGAAGCCAGGGCGCTAACCACTGCGATACGCGCATATTTACCTAGTGCTTATACCATATTTGGTCGTGTAATTATTCTCGCTACTTTGTCTATGAACTATTATCCACTTCTGCATCTCTGCTATAGTTTGTAAAACAGTTATAAACGATTCGCATCGTTAGTAGACATCACTTTCTTTCTTGTTCTGCTATCTGCCATTTCATTTATGTCGCATTCAATCCAAAACAGTTCGATCACCTCCATTATCTTGGCCCCTTATCCTTTCTGTCCCTCTTCACTCTTCCCCCGACCCGATCCGCGTTTCTCACTAGAGCTCGTCTAATAGTCAAGAGTGATTAGCCAGGCTGCCATATTGCCCAAGTTTTGAAACGTGAGAGTAATCTCCCTTCCACATGAGATTATTTTAAATAAAAATGGCGGCTTGGATAATTGAGATGCAGACAAGTATTCAAATAATCCGACTCTGAGCTGCCTCCCCCACCCGCCACCCCTCCCTCCCCATTACTTTTGGTCTGTACTAGACGCCTTAGTTTCCACCTGCAGCTGTAAAGAGTTGGTCGGACAGACCACAAGACTAGTGCCATGAAATAGATAATAGTTTGCATGCATCAGTTAGTAGAATCGGTAACCACAGGAAGATAGGAATCCCTTCCTGACACCTTTTACCTCGACCATCAATCACTTATACCTTTACCTCGATCATCAATCACTAATACATTTACCTCGACCATCAATCACTTATACCTTTACCTCGTCCATCAATCACTTATACCTTTACCTCGACCATCAATCACTAATACCTTTACCTCGACCATCAATCACTCACACCTTTACCGCGTCCATCGATCAGTTATACCTTTACCTCGACCATTAATCACAAACCTTTACGTCGACCACCAATCACTAATACCTTTACCTCGACCATCAATCACTCACACCTTTACGGCGTCCATCAATTAGTTATACCTTTACCTCGACCATTTATCACAAACCTTTACCTCGACCACCAATCACAAACCTTTACCTCGACCACCAATCACTAATACCTTTACCTCGACCATCAATCACTCACACCTTTACGGCGTTCATCAATCACCAATACCTTTACCTCGACCATCAATAACTAATACCTTTACCTCGACCATCAATTATTTATACCTTTACCTCTACCATCAATCATTTATACCTTTACCTCGACCATCAGTAATTATACCTTTACCTCGACCATCAGTAATTATACCTTTACATTGAGTATCAATTATGTATACCTTTACATCGACCATTAATCACTTATATACTTATCCAAATTCCCTACTGCGGTACGTTTGAAGTGAGGACGATAGCCCGTTTATTGCACAATATGACCAGGACTGTAATGGTGGTGGGAATGATGACGATAAAAGGAATGACGATAATGCTCATGGTGATGATCATAGTGATAATATAATAAAAATGATGATGATATACTCTTGTCAGCTGTGAGGTGGTACTTTCTGATAGCCCAATGCCTACCGTACAAAAGTTCACATCTTCCTCAATTGTAAATAGTATGAAGTATGCTTTCTTAGAGACATCAGGATATCAAAGGATGCGTTTATAGACATCTGGGGAGTAGCTCAAAGATATCAAAGGATGCGTCTATAGACATCTGGGGAGTAGCTCAAAGATATCAAAGGATGCGTCTATAGACATCTGGGGAGTAGCTCAAAGATATCAAAGGATGCGTCTATAGACATCTGGGGAGTAGCTCAAAGATATCAAAGGATGCGTCTATAGACATCTGGGGAGTAGCTCAAAGATATCAAAGGATGCGTCTATAGACATCTGGGGAGTAGCTCAAAGATATCAAAGGATGCGTCTATAGACATCTGGGGAGTAGCTCAAAGATATCAAAGGATGCGTCTATAGACATCTGGGGAGTAGCTCAAAGATATCAAAGGATGCGTTTATAGACATCTGGGGAGTAGCTCAAAGATATCAAAGGATGCGTTTATAGACATCTGGGGAGTAGCTCAAAGATATCAAAGGATGCGTTTATAGACATCTGGGGAGTAGCTCAAAGAGGATCAGGCCAGCCTGTCGATGTTTAAGGATCACCACGTCATGCCAAAGAGGTGTCACAGGCATCTGAGTCAGCCATTTCAGTCAGCTCACCTGGGGTGATGGCATGCCTGGCCTTCTTGACTACATATGAGATCGTCACAAAGGAGCAGCGGTGCAATTTCCGCTGGTCTGCACAACTTCGCTCGTCCTCCATGAGAATAATTAAGATACAACAAATAGCAAAGAACCAGAATACATTTAGCATGGTCAAGTCATACCGTAACCGGTGAGGTCGTTGGGGCACACACGAAAACACCCTCCACGCCACCTGTCTCTGTCAGCGACTGCTGTCTGTGCTTCCTCTGGTCTGAGATTGGCCAATTCTTTTATGTTGTCCTCTGACCTCTTTTGAGACATCCTGTTGGTCGTCCACCTTGCACATTTCCGTGCAGGATCGTATTTGCAAGACCGTTTGATCAGGATATACAGCAGTACCAAGCGAGTTTCCGTCGTTTGATCGTTGCCAACAGGCCAGGGAGATGAAAAGATGCATATACCACTCGCTGGTAGTTTCTCCAGCTACATATAGAGGCTCCACCAGATTCTCAGCCTCTTTGTATAGCCTTTCTGCAAAGACCCGTCCACTTGGATGATCCTGCGAGGAGTATTACTGCCCCCGGCAAAGCTCCCGAGATCATTGGGGAACTCAGGGTACGGCGTGGGCTAGTGGTTAAGTGACACGGCTCACAACCAGAAGGTGCTGGGTTCGATCCCCATCACAGCACCGGCCGTTACCCCGGTGGAGCAAACCCTTAGACAATGCAGGAGGAAGCAGAACCTTACATAAAATTCATGCTGAAGTCGGATGCACTGGGCCGACAGGCGCAAAATAAAAATCACAGTGCACGGCACTACCCCTTTGGGGATTAGAGAAATAAGACGAACGCAACAACAAAAAACCCAAATTGTTTAATTTGGGAACTCAAGCGCTCCAACCTAAGCAAAATATTCTTGCGTGGGGAGAGGACCAGAAGGTAGATTCAATCACCGGAAGATTTGAGACCTCTATGTCTGCTATCCCCTCATTCAGTATTCAACGTCTGCACCTTCCGAAGAAAGGATTGAGATTCCGATGCAAGGGCTGCCATTTTAAAGAGGCGTCATCATTATCGTCTTCACTACAATCATCTTTTTTATCATCATATGTATGTGGTCCAGGAGGACCATGGGGTGACAACACTGCAGTTAGCATCATTACTGTTAATATACTCTACCTGGCGTGTGCACATCTAATTTCCATTTCCATTTAATGTATTATTAGCCAATGATGGCGAATGCGCAATGTCTTTACTTATTCAAATGTGTATTTTATTTAGGATCTACTATAAATATTATAGTTTTTAGTGAACTGAGTGGCCTCGAGGTATTACGTCCCTCTGGTGATGGAGGTTGCGGGTTCAATTACAATGGAGACCGGAATTTTTTTCACGTAGACTTTCTGGTATTTCTCCTGATCTCTGGGTAGTAGAGATCCGACACCCGTGTACAGCTTCGCGCACGTTAAAAATCCCCTAGCAGTTGGAAATCGAAAAGAGTAGGCTTAACGGCCGCTTTAGAAAAATTTTAAATTATGTTTAAAATCTACCCAATTTATTATGGGACCCTCGCCAGTGCTACGGATTCCGTCCATTGTGCTGAGATTCTCCACAAATATGGAGAAGAACAAAGCACTAGTGGGTTAAACCGTGTGCAACGACATTGATTTTTCGACTAATCTAAACTATGAATCATTTTTCATTTAGAGTCCTTCATTTCATGTATGTTGTTTGAATTCTGCTAGTACTCGATAACGGACTGATTAGGTCGAAACATAAGTCTCTATCACTTACTGTTCTTGCGTGAGCCTACGTATCAACGTTGCTTGTATTTTAGTCATGTTTTGTATTAAGGGCCTACACTGAGTGAACTACCGTTGTGGTGTATGTTTCAGTTGGTGTGGTCCACGGGACGGTTTTATAAGGTTTGGGGAGCAAAGGTCATTTGCCTGTCCAGTAGATACGCAGTGTGGATGTTTGGTATTCATTTTACTCTCGATAGGAAAAAAAAAGAAGTTTTGAACCTGCACCCCTTCCCAGGTGACCAGTGTCCATTAACTCGGACATCCCTCTTAAAAGGTCTTTAAATATCTTACTTATATCTTTGCTTCAGAAATAAAATGCCAGTCCTTGAAACGGGTTGCGTAATAAATTGCAACCGGACATAGGCAATCGAACTAATTTGTCTGGCTTGGAAGAAGCCAAATTTAATCAAATTGATCGATTTCTCCAACGTGCATCATCTCATTATGACAGGCATCAAATATCCGGGTTTGTCATCTCACCTTCGTGATTGAGACAGATTGGAGAAATTAAGTCCCTAACTGGCTTGGATAAGTCATCTCTGTGCTCTTTATTACTATCTCTATCTGTCTGTTTCTATCTATCTATCTATCTATCTATCTATCTATCTATCTATCTATCTATCTATCTATCTATCTATCTATCTATCTATCTATCTGTCTGTCTGTCTGTCTGTCTGTCTGTCTGTCTGTCTGTCTGTCTGTTAACTAATAATCCATCTGTCTGTCTGTCTGTCTATCTATCTATCTATCTATCTATCTATGTCTATCTGTATGTCTATCTGTATGTCTATCTGTATGTCTATCTGTATGTCTATCTGTATGTCTGTCTGTCTGCCTGTCTGTTTGTCTGTATCTATCTGTATGTCTATCTGTATGTCTGTCTATTTATATATCTGTATGTATGTCTGTATGTCTATCTAGCTATCTATTTGTGAGGAACTGAGCTGAGAAGCTAGTCCGATCAGACAGTACGTACTGATCAGGACGTTGCATCACGGTCAGGCGTAATATTCTGACCAAGACCACACTTCTCTTCCATGTTCCCTGGAAACAGGCTGTTCTCGAGGCAGTCTGGAAGCCGAGATGTGGTCCCACGTGATCCCGTGTTAAGGGCCGTCACGTAGATCAAGCCAAGCATAGCACAACAGCC
Source organism: Ariolimax columbianus (assembly GCA_036924085.1). Classification (NCBI taxonomy): domain Eukaryota; kingdom Metazoa; phylum Mollusca; class Gastropoda; order Stylommatophora; family Arionidae; genus Ariolimax; species Ariolimax columbianus. The sequence continues at coordinate 81,913,907 of JAVGWX010000010.1, forward strand.
TGGTGTACCATGGTCCACTTTCATCAGCACGCTCGGGATGTAAGAAAGGCTACTGCAACCCGCAACTTAATGACCGTGTCAGAGTGCAGAAAAGAGTAGACTTACTCATCGTGGGCTTTCAACAACAATCTGTCTATCTATAAACCCTACCTCAACGTGTGTGTGTGTTGGAGAGAAAGTATGTGTGTATGTGTATGTGTTATCGTCACGTGGCACGATGCTGAACGTGCCCTGTAGTAAACATCATAACGCGAAGAACAGTTTGCATCTGTTGTTTATATGGAAGAAGCAGTTGCTTCTATGAGCTGGACAGCTCGTCTGCGCGCGGAATGTGACGTCAGATTTGATCTTCCAGATGTGGAAAGAGATGTGCAGAGCCTCAAGTAATGGTTGAAAAGACTCCAGGTGTTTTTTTCTGTTTACCCGCGGCTGATACGTCAAGTATCATCTAGAAAATAAAAAAGGATTTGAAGTTTTGTTTTTCTGCTTGCCGTTCCCAGCAAATCTCTATGCTTTTAAAAAATGTAATCTTTCCTGTGGGCAGTCACGTGAATTTAGTATAGTTTCTTCAATTGGCGCCAGAAGTTGAGTTACTGGTAAATAGATTGTCAGATGTGAACAAGGTTTGTTTCACCTTGTTTAGATTGCCGTGGCCATTGTTGATTATTTGCTGGAAACAAATGCAAATGTATACGAACCTCAAAGTTATGTCTCTAGGTTCAACGTCTATTGTGTCTGTTGCTGGCAAGAAATGATTGCTGTGTGAAGTCTTCGTTTACGTATAACATAATTATATGTACATAACATATGCATCTTATGTTTGAGATGGGGTGGGAAGGGGGGAGAGCCTCTATCGTCTGGTAAAACATACTGATCGGATAAGTTAGTCATGGTCAGGTAGAATATACTGATCGGATATGTTAGTCAGGGTCAGGTAAAATATACTGATCGGATATGTTAGTCAGGGTCAGGTAAAATATACTGATCGGATATGTTAGTCAGGGTCAGGTATAATATACTGATCGGATATGTTAGTCAGGGTCAGTGAAACATATTGGGCAAAGCCACCCCCCCCCCCCCCACATCCCACTTTCACGTAGGCATCCGTCGAAACATTCTGTTTTATGGCAGACTGGCTGGCGATGTGGAGATCGACGTGATTCTCGTAGTAGTGAGCGATACGCAGATAAAGCCAACCATAGCACAACTGCCTTAAGAACTCAGATTTACCTTCATCAGCACGTTCGGAATGGGAAGAAAGCTACTGCCCCTCCCCCCTCCTCCCTCCCGCCACCTAAGTGATGTGTGAAGTGATAGTTTGGTAGTTGGGTATGTTGTGTTCTCATGAGATCGTATTCAGAATCGTCAAATTTCCATTGGAGGACAAAGATACAATACGACTAAATACTCATAGCTGGCTGTTTGCATCAGGGTCAGTGACTCATAGCTGGCTGTTTGCATCAAGGTCAGCGACTCATAGCTGGCTGTTTGCATCAGGGTCAGCGACTCATAGCTGGCTGTTTGCATCAGGGTCAGTGACTCACAGCTGGATGCTTGCATCAGGGTCAGCGACTCATAGCTGGATGTTTGCATCAGGGTCAGCGACTCATAGCTGGCTGCTTGCATCACGGCCAACAAACTATAGCTAACCAACGCCATATTTCGCCTCCAAGTGCCGACACTGGAAACAGGCTGCACTAGATTTGACTAAAAGAATAGGGATCGCAATTGGAAGGCACACCCGGTTCCAAGAAATGCGAACTGAAATCGGATGTGTTGAACCGAAACGGGCGCATATCGCTCTCTCACTGTAAACTACGATACAGCGCATAGTGTCATTTTCAGGATGAACGCAGAAGAGGGAGAAGAAATTACCATTTTGAAACTTTGGCGAAACCTTACCTTCTCAACTTTGAAAGAAAACATCGACAGAGCCTAGAATAAAAATGGTGACAGCTCTTGTTCGCTCGGGGTAAATCGTTCTTTTGGCAAAGGTATAATACTTTAGCCACAGACAGAAGTGTCGGTTCTATTACAGCAAACGAGTCATCAAAAATCTAATGTTAGTAGCACGTCCTTTGCAGAACGTCACTCCTTGTAACTGTCAGCTTATTTGGCTGTTACACGTGTATGTAACTCTTGTGCACCGCTAAAAAGCACTTCGCCCAGAGGTGGCAGCAGTTCGAGCAATAATGCGAGAGATGAGTGGTGGCAGTGCTTTGCAGTATAGCGCCGCTTCATCTCGAGGTGAGAGCACGCGCGTCGGAACGCGCAGCAGAACGGAGTAACCAATGGAGTAGCCGGGCATCATTCTAACGTATCGCTCGAGACAGGATGAAGGAATTATAAAACTCCAGTGATGTGTGAGTTTTGCTTTGACAGTTTTGTGTGAATGTTTCTCCACAGCGATTAGATGGATAAATCGTGTGTTTCCGCATGCAAATTTGTGTTTATGGACTGCCATATAAACCGAGTACGGCAAATCTCAGATATCGATCACATGTGGTAACAGTTTTTCATTATGTTTGACAGTTTTCATATTTTCACATATTTTCTCCTGCCATTAAAAAAATTGTCTTTGGTGCCTGAAGTGCTTTCAAGAAAAGCAAGACAGGGAGGGATGAAATTTACCTCCCAACCTCCCAAAATGGTGAAGGCTAGTTTAATAAAGTCTTTAACACACCGTCAATATCGCACGATCGGGATGTGAGGAAATCTGTTACAACAAGCCACTTGGCTTGGCTTCGTTCGTTCTCAATCTCCCGCTACCAAACCATCAAAGGGCTTAAGTGGCAGAATGTAGTTCAGTGAACGGAATGAGTGTGTCATAGTTTACAGCTTGACTGCCATATTTGCACCATTCGGTCCAACACATCCGACTTCAGCCAACATTTTTTGAGTACCGGGTTAGCATTCCGTCTTCGATCCCTTCTCCTTAGCAAGTCTGCCCTGCTGCAGCCTATCTAGGATCACCGCGTGTAGGTGTAGAAGGGTCTTTGGTCGCTGGCCCTGACGCTAGCAGTCAGCTATGGGTCGCTGGCCCTGACGCTAGCAGTCAGCTATGGTTCGCTGGCCCTGACGATAGCAGTCAGCTATGGGTCGCTGGCCCTGACGCTAGCAGTCAGCTGTAGGGTCGCTGGCCATGACGCTAGCAGTCAACTATGATTCGCTGGCCCTGACGCTAGCAGTCAGCTATGAGTCCCTGGCCCTGACGCTAGCAGTCAGCTATGGGTTGCTGGTCCTGACGCTAGCAGTCAGCTATGGGTCGCTGGCCCTGACGCTAGCAGTCACCTATGAGTCGCTGACCACTACAGCTCATGCGCTCCAACAAACCACTTAATGCCCTCTTCAGGGCACACAAAAGAGAAATCTTACTCATTGTAGGCATTCAACAACATTGTACGCTGCGAACATATTTTCAACACATGCGGCCCGCTAACCCTTAGTTAGTGGCTCACATTATGGAGCACGTGTAGGGAGAGGATGTCACACAAAATCAGATGTGTTCTGTTCTATGCTCACTTGTGGGGAGGGGATGCCACACAAAATCAGATGTGTTCTGTTCTATGCTCACTTGTGAGGAGGGGATGCCACACAAAATCAGATGTGTTCTGTTCTATGCTCACTTGTGGGGATAGGATGCCACACAAAATCAGATGTGTTCTGTTCTATGCTCACTTGTAACTGAATCATGCACACACGAATCGCCCGAGTGTTACCGAGGCCCAGGTGGGAAGCAAAGATTAGTAGCAATGTAATCTGACAAGAATGTCGTAAGTGGGGACTAAGAATTGTTGGGCATGGGGCTGGCCAAAGATGCTTTCATTCAAAAACAGCTTCAACAGATATGCACGTCAACGTTTGACGAATTGGCATGTTTTTTTGAAAACCTCTGCTCCACAGGGAGCTAAAGGGGTTGTAATTGACGCAATTACACACACACATACACACACATACAGACACAGATGTGTCGCCGTGCTCAGTGTACTGGTGGTAGGCAAATACATTGCGCTCTATTGTTTATTTAAAAGGCTGCTCACGTAAATGATGTTTGTTTTATAAATAATTCACGTTTAATAGTGAGTCGATACCTCAGACATGGCCTGGAATAAGGGTTCTCATTGCTCTGAGGTACTAACCCCCACTTGGCCGGTGTTGTTCGTATGTGTGTGTGTGTGTGGGTGGGGGGGGGTGGAAGAAGAGGAGGGAGAGAGAAGGTTGAAAACAGAAAAGGTTAACAGGCAGGTTCTTGGCTATGTCAACAGTCACGTTCTTGGCTAGGTCAGCAGGTTCTTGGCGAGTTCAACAGATTCTTGGCTAGGTCAACAGGAATTTTCTTGGGTAGGTCAACAGGCAGGTCCTTTTGCTAGGTCAACAGGTTCTTGGCTTGGTCAACAGGTTCTTGGCTAAGTCAACAGGTTCTTGGCTAGGTCAAAAGGTTCTTGGCTAGGTCAACAGGCAGGTTCTTTGCTAGGTCAAAAGGTACTTGGCTAGGTCTACAGGTTATTGGCTAGATCAACGGGCATGTTCTTGGCTAGGTCATCAGGCAGGTTCTTGGCTAGGTCAACAGGTTCTTGGCTAGGTCAACAGGCAGGTCCTTTGCTAGGTCATCAGGCAGGTTCTTGGCTAGGTCAACAGGCAGGTTTTTGGCTAGGTCAACAGGTTCTTGGCTAGGTCAGCAGGTTCTTGGCTAGGTCAACAGGTTCTTGGCTAGATCAACGGGCATGTTCTTGGCTAGGTCATCAGGCAGGTTCTTGGCTAGGTCAACAGGTTCTTGGCTAGGTCAACAGGCAGGTCCTTTGCTAGGTCATCAGGCAGGTTCTTGGCTAGGTCAATAGGCAGGTTCTTGGCTAAGTAAATAGGTTCTTAGCTAGGTCAACAGGTTCTTGGCTAGGTCAACAGGTTCTTGGCTAGGTCAACAGGTTCTTGGCTATGTAAATGGTCAGGTTCTTGGCTAGGTCAACAGTCAGGTTCTTGGCAAGGTCAACAGTCAGTTTTTTGGCTACGATCAACAGGCAGGTTCTTGGCTTGGTCAACAGGTTCTTGGCTAGGTCAAAAGGTTCTTGGCTAGGTCAACAGTCAGGTTTTTGGCTAGATCAACAGGCAGGTTCTTGGCTAGGTCAACAGCCAGGTTCTTGGCTAGGTCAACAGGCAGGTTATTGGCTAGGTCAACAGGTTCTTGGCTAGGTCAACAGGTTTTTGGCTAGGACAACAGGCAGGTCCTTAGCTAGGTTAACAGGCAGGTTCTTGGCTAGGTCAACAGGCAGGTTCTTGGCTAGGTCATCAGGCAGGTTCTTAGCTAGGTCAACAGGTTCTTGGCTTGGTCAAAAGGTTCTTTGCTAGATCAGCAGGCAGGTTCTTGGCTAGGTCAACAGTCAGGTTATTGGCTAGGTCAACAGGTTCTTGGCTAGATCAACGGGCATGTTCTTGGCTAGGTCATCAGGCAGGTTCTTGCCTAGGTCAACAGGTTCTTGGCTAGGTCAACAGGCAGGTCCTTTGCTATGTCAATAGGCAGGTTCTTGGCTAGGTAAATAGGTTCTTGGCTCGGTCAACAGGTTCTTGGCTAGGTCAACAGGTTCTTGGCTAGGTCAACAGGTTCTTGGCTATGTCAACAGTCAGGTTCTTGGCTAGGTCAACAGGCAGGTTCTTGGCTTGGTCAACAGGTTCTTGGCTAGGTCAACAGGTTCTTGGCTAAGTCAACAGTCAGGTTTTTGGCTTTATCAAAGGCAGGTTCTTGGCTAGGTCAACAGCCAGGTTCTTGGCTAGGTCAACAGACAGGTTATTGGCTAGGTCAACAGGTTCTTGGCTAGGTCAACAGGTTTTTGGCTAGGACAACAGGCAGGTCCTTAGCTAGGTTAACAGGCAGGTTCTTGGCTAGGTCAACAGGCAGGTTCTTGGCTAGGTCATCAGGCAGGTTTTTGGCTAGGTCAACAGGTTCTTGGCTAGGTCATCAGGCAGATTCTTGGCTAGGTCAACAGGTTCTTGGCTTGGTCAAAAGGTGCTTTGCTAGATCAACAGGCAGGTTCTTGGCTAGGTCAACAGTCAGGTTATTGGCTAGGTCAACAGGTTCTTGGCTAGATCAACGGGCATGTTCTTGGCTAGGTCATCAGGCAGGTTCTTGCCTAGGTCAACAGGTTCTTGGCTAGGTCAACAGGCAGGTCCTTTGCTAGGTCAATAGGCAGGTTCTTGGCTAGGTAAATAGGTTCTTGGCTCGGTCAACAGGTTCTTGGCTAGGTCAACAGGTTCTTGGCTAGGTCAACAGGTTCTTGGCTATGTCAACAGTCAGGTTCTTGGCTAGGTCAACAGGCAGGTTCTTGGCTTGGTCAACAGGTTCTTGGCTAGGTCAACAGGTTCTTGGCTAAGTCAACAGTCAGGTTTTTGGCTTTATCAACAGGCAGGTTCTTGGCTAGGTCAACAGCCAGGTTCTTGGCTAGGTCAACAGACAGGTTATTGGCTAGGTCAACAGGTACTTGGCTAGGTCAACAGGTTTTTGGCTAGGACAACAGGCAGGTCCTTAGCTAGGTTAACAGGCAGGTTCTTGGCTAGGTCAACAGGCAGATTCTTGGCTAGGTCATCAGGCAGGTTCTTGGCTAGGTCAACAGGTTCTTGGCTAGGTCATCAGGCAGATTCTTGGCTAGGTCAACAGGTTCTTGGCTTGGTCAAAAGGTGCTTTGCTAGATCAACAGGCAGGTTCTTGGCTAGGTCAACAGTCAGGTTATTGGCTAGGTCAACAGGTTCTTGGCTAGATCAACGGGCATGTTCTTGGCTAGGTCATCAGGCAGGTTCTTGCCTAGGTCAACAGGTTCTTGGCTAGGTCAACAGGCAGGTCCTTTGCTAGGTCAATAGGCAGGTTCTTGGCTAGGTAAATAGGTTCTTGGCTCGGTCAACAGGTTCTTGGCTAGGTCAACAGGTTCTTGGCTAGGTCAACAGGTTCTTGGCTATGTCAACAGTCAGGTTCTTGGCTAGGTCAACAGGCAGGTTCTTGGCTTGGTCAACAGGTTCTTGGCTAGGTCAACAGGTTCTTGGCTAAGTCAACAGTCAGGTTTTTGGCTTTATCAACAGGCAGGTTCTTGGCTAGGTCAACAGCCAGGTTCTTGGCTAGGTCAACAGACAGGTTATTGGCTAGGTCAACAGGTACTTGGCTAGGTCAACAGGTTTTTGGCTAGGACAACAGGCAGGTCCTTAGCTAGGTTAACAGGCAGGTTCTTGGCTAGGTCAACAGGCAGATTCTTGGCTAGGTCATCAGGCAGGTTCTTGGCTAGGTCAACAGGTTCTTGGCTAGGTCAACAGGTACTTTGCTAGATCAACAGGCAGGTTCTTGGCTAGGTCAACAGTCAGGTTCTTGGCTAGGTCAACAGGTTCTTGGCTAGATCAACAGGCAGGTTCTTGGCTAGGTCAACAGGCAAGTTCGTGGATAGGTCAACAGGTTCTTGGCTAGGTCAACAGATTCTTGGCTAGGTCAACAGGCTCTTGGCTAGGTCAACAGATTCTTGGCTAGGTCAACAGTCAGGTTCTTGTCTAGATTAACAGTCAGGTTCTTGGGTAGGTCAACAGGCAGGTTCATGGCTAGGTCAACAGGCAGGTTCTTGGCTAGGTCAACATGCAGGTTCTTGGCTAGGTCAACAGGTTCTTGGCTAGGTCAACAGGTTCTTGGCTAGGTCAACAGGTTCTTGGCTATGTCAACAGTCAGGTTCTTGGCTAGGTCAACAGTCAGGTTCTTGGCTAGGTCAACAGTCAGGTTCTTGGCTAGGTCAACAGTCAGGTTCTAAGCTAGATCAACGGGCATGTTCTTGGCTAGGTCAACACCCAGGTTCTTGGCTAGGTCAACTGGCAGGTTCTTGGCTAGGTCAAAAGGCAGGTTCTTGGCTAGGTCAACAAGTTCTTGGCTAGGTCAACAGGTTCTTCTCTAGGTCAACAGGTTCTTGGTTAGGTCAACAGTCAGGTTCTTGGCTATGTCAACAGTCAGGTTCCTGGCTAGGTCAACAGTCAGGTTCATGGCTAGGTCAATAGTCAGGTACTTGGCTACGGTCAACAGGCAGGTTCTTGGCTAGGTCAACAGGTTCTTGGCTAGGTCAACAGGTTCTTGGCTAGGTCAACAGGTTTTTGGCTAGATCAACAGGTTTTTGGCTAGGTCAACAGGTTCTTGGCTAGGTCAACAGTCAGGTTTTTGGCTAGATCAACAGGCAGGTTCTTGGCTAGGTCAACATTCAGGTTCTTAACTAGGTAAACAGGCAGGTTATTGGCTAGGTCAACAGTTTCTTGTCTAGGTCAACAGGTTTTTGGCTAGGTCAACAGGTTCTTGGCTACGGTCAACAGGCAGGTTCTTGGCTAGGTCAACAGGTTATTGGCTTGGTCAACAGGTTTTTGGCTTGGTCAATAGGTTCTTGGTTAGGTCAATAGTCAGGTTCATGGCTATGTCAATAGTCAGGTTCATGTCTAGGTCAATAGTCCTTTTATAAAGAAGTGATTTTGAACGATCCACACAAGTTGAGGTCTGTGTTCAGGTGAGCGCTTCACACAAGTTGAGGTCTGTGTTCAGGTGAGCGCTCCACGCAAGCTGAGGTCTGTGTTCAGGTGAGCGGTGCACACAAGTTGAGGTCTATGTTCAGGTGAGCGCTCCACACAAGTTGAGGTTTGTGTTCAGGTAAGCCGTCCACACAAGTTGAGGTCTGTGTTCAGGTGAGCGCTCCACACAAGCTGAGGTATATGTTCAGGTGAGCGCTCCACACAAGCTGAGGTCTGTGTTCTGAATATTAGTTGATGGCACACGCTCTCTGATATAACTAAATATAAACTATGTATGAAGTAGGAACGTGTACACCTTGCACACCTTCGTAGAAGAAATATAAAAGGACTAATTGAACAACGAAGTAAAAGAAAGCGAGGGAGAAAGGGGATAACGTTGAGGGAAAGTGATGAGAGAGAGAAAGAATGAATAAACCTGACCATTTCTGGAGTTGTGAACCCAATACACTCGGGCAATTTTTGAAAATCCTGAGGTTAACCAAAACAACACTTGACCTTACCGTTTTATAATGCCTTAATAAAAAGTAATTATTGAACGCTTCTATGAGGAGGGGTGGGGTGGCTAAGTGATTAGACACCCAGCCCACTAACCAAAGCTGAATTTGATTGGATTTATGAGCCGACAAGACTGTACCAATTTGAGATGGAAACTCATAAAAAACATGTTATAAGTTCTGAAGTCGGATGTACTTAGCAATAAGGCGTAAAAACGCAATTCAACTCACTCCGCAGTCAGAAACAAAGTGAATGAATAAACATTTTTAATAATCATTTCCTTATGGAAATAGATTAGAAAATAACAGGGCTTACAATAAATTATATTGGTCGTAAGAGAAGAAAAGAAACATGAGTACGTTCGGTAAAATAGGTCATCTACAGACCAGATAGTCACACTACTAATAAGAGCTGAACAACGAGTGGGGTGGAACAACTTGATCTCGGATTCATGGACTATGAAAAGGCATTAGCTATTTAAAATAGAAAGTCATCCAGGAAATTGTTCAGTCACTACGAAGTGCCTATGGAGAATGTATAATTTAGAAAATATATGAAAATATTAGAAGTGCCAAGTTCACAAGAATGAGATCTGTCTGAACCCGTTGAGATAAGAGCTTGTGGGAGACAGGGATGTCTCTTATCATTATTTCCATCTTCTGCTGGATGTTAACTTGATTACGTAGAACACAACTTCAACCAACGGAAATGGAATTCCACGACATTTGATAAAACTGCTTGATGATCGATCTGCACTTTGTTGATGCCTTGGCTCTTGTGTCTCACAGCTACAATCTTGTTTAATGCCCACAATGAGTGTGTTTACTCTTTTGCGTTCACTGAAAAGGGCATTAGATGGCTGGTTGTAGCAGCTATCCTTACACTCCATGTGTGCTGATGAACGTGGACTGGTGCCCTCCAGGCTGTTGTGCCATGTTTTATTTCCATCTTCGTGACGCTCACTACTATGGGGATCACGTCAGTCCCCCACCTTATTAGCTAGACTGCCTTGAAAACAGCATATTTCCAATGAAAGCTACATGGAAAAGAGAGACAGTGGTCTTGGTCACTATAGTGTGCCTGTTGCATACCCTAACGCTGACGTTCGACAGGACACACTTTACGGTAAACAGAAGGCAGCATGGCAAGATTGACTATGTTCTGGAAGACCCAAAACAAGAGACGTCGAGGCAGACTTAGATACCCATGGAAAAGAGAGCTTCTGATAAACATAAAATATGTGGACACAGAAGGATGGAACAGAACAGAACTAATAATGCTTCTGTTAGCGACCTATGCTCTGTAGGGAGCTAAACAGTTTCGATTGATTGACTGATTGAAACTTCAATTTACTTATGAGTTCCATCCGTTGTTGTAAGCAAAGACAAATTGCGATAAACAGTTTCAATGAATTGTATGACCTGGCCATTGGCATCTGGTTAAAGATCGAATACACTTGCCAGCCAAGAGTGTCATGGTTCAAAGTGCGCAGGCTGCTAACTAGAATGATCAATGAAGTTCAACATCAACAACTGCCGTAGTCGATGAAGTAGTAGAGATTTTATGTATGAGGCCTCAGCTTCGTAGCTATCTTACTTTCCTTACCTATAAGTCAGGGAGCTATTTACATCTGAGCAAACTTGAGCGTGCAACGATCGTGAAGCAAACCTGATCTCATTACTATGAGACAAACCATTAACTTCTCTATCACTCAGACACCTAGAAAGCCGTGAGAGCTAGTACTATGAGACCAAGCATTAACCTCTCAATCACTCAGACACCTAGAAAGCCGTGAGAGCTAGTACAATGAAACCAAGCATTAACCTCTCTATCACTCAGACACCTAGAAAGCCGTGAGAGCTAGTACTATGAGACCAAGCATTAACCTCTCTATCAGGCACCTGGAAAGTCGTGAGAGCTAGTACTATGAGACCAAGTATTAATCTCTCTATCACTCAGACACCTAGAAAGCCGTGAGAGCTAGTACTATGAGACCAAGCATTAACCTCTCTATCACTCAGACACCTAGAAAGCCATGAGAGCTAGTACTATGATACCACGCATTAACCTCTCTATCAGACACCGAGAAAGCCGTGAGAGCTAGTACTGTGAGACCAAGCATTAACCTCTCTTTCAGGCACCTAGAAAGCCGTGAGAGCTAGTACTATGAGACCAAGCATTAACCTCTCTATCACTCAGACACATAGAAAGCCGTAAGAGCTAGTACTATGAGACCAAGCATTAACCACTCTATCACTCAGACACCTAGAAAGCCGTGAGAGCTAGTACTATGAGACCAAGCATTAACCTCTCTATCAGGCACCTAGAAAGCCGTGAGAGCTAGTACTATGAGACCAAGCATTAACCTCTCTATCATGCACCTAGAAAGCCGTGAGAGCTAGTACTACGAGACCACGCATTAACCTCTATGTCAGGCAAATAGAAAGCCGTGAGAGCTAGTATTATGAGACCAAGCATTAACCTCTCTATCAGGCACCTAGAAAGCTGTGAGAGCTAGTACTATGAGACCAAGCATTAACCTCTCTATCACTCAGACACCTAGAAAGCCGTGAGAGCTAGTACTATGAGACCACGCACTAACCTCTTTATCACTCAGACGCCGAGAAAGCCGTGAGAGCTAGTACTATGAGACCAAGCATTAACCTCTCTATCAGGCACCTAGAAAGCCGTGAGAGCTAGTACTATGAGACCAAGCATTAACCTCTCTATCAGGCAGACGCCGAGAAAGCCGATACTATGAGACCACACACTAACCTCCCTATCACTCAGACGCCGAGAAAGCCGTGAGAGCTAATACTATGAGACCACGCATTAACCTCTCTATCACTCAGAAGCCGAGAAAGTGGTCGAGACCTAATAGAATGAGACCAAGCATTAACCTCTCTATCAGACGCCGAGAAAGCCGTGAGAGCTCATAATTATTTTCAGTTTCTGGCACCTAAGACAGCAAACGATTCTTCTCACATCGATATATACAGCCCACTGCAGCTATTATTCGCTTCTGGTTTCTTCAGATAATCAATCTTTGGTTATTGTGCCAATGATGGCTCTCACTCTGTGTGTGTTCAACGTCCATAAACATTCCGTGTAAACTGTGCCTAGCATCTCACAGAATGTAGTCCGGGCGTACCCGTAGGCCACAGGACTGTCCGACTCAAGTGGATAATTAGATATTTCATCACAAATAGATATCCATGATTCACTTTTCTACCTGGTAATTTTTTTAAATTAAACCCGGCTTTTTTTCTTAAATGTGTCAGTATTTACTGGTATGGTGTTGCGTTGCTACGACCCTTACTTGGATCCTGGGGTCAAAGGCCACAGCGCTCCCTCAACTTCCCTCCGTTTAGACCGTTCCTGTTTTGCTGTCGAAAACTCGGGCCCGTAATTTTCATTTCGCTTGCTTCACAAAATTGTTTAAAGTGAACCTCTTTTTTGCGCCGTCCCACTGGGATTCACAATATGTCGGTTCTGGTGATGATATCAAGGTCTTTTCTTTGATCTGACCTGTGCAATTCCAGCGTTCATCTGTTGCATGCTGCCCAAATATTATTGGTTGTTCTGGGCAACCAGTACTTAGTTTGGTCAGACAAAAAAATTTTACAGGGTGTGTCGAGAGATGGCAATTATGTTTTGAAATTTTCGTTCACTGGTGGTACCATGTCCGACTAAAATATAACTTGTTTGGGTCTAATTCAAATGGTATTTTCATCTTATTGTCTGCGTGTTCAATGCGTTCAGACTTTCTTCTTCTTTTTCGAACGCTTACTTGATTACCTCATTGCCTTCTCGTCGGTGATTGTCTCCGTCGATCTATATCATGGGCTAAGGAGGTTCAATGGGCAAAAAGCTTTCCTCTTGACGATCCAGTAGATTGCAAGAGAGTCTGCCGAATGGGATACTAGACGGCTGTTGGCACGATCCAACGTTCATCCCTTCCTCTGAATGTGTGTCCTGCCCACCAAAGTTTTGCCATGTTTGCATCAACAGCTGTGATATGGTTGGTCTTCGTACGTTTTCAAATGTTGATTTCAATGTGTTTGAAGACAGCATTGACTAGTTTGCGGTTAATGCCTTCTCCAAAGAGCGTGTCCACTGGTGATAGTTATGTATGTAACGAAACAAGCATTAGCACATGGGGACTCCTAAACCACATTATATCGCTCACAACATCGGAATTACCTTTTTCAACCTTTGACATTGTCTAATTGCGACGCAAGGGCCGCCAAAGTGGTCTTGCAGACCCTTTTGGTGGGTAGAGTTTGAGATCCCCTTATCTGGTCGCGAGAGCCACCCACCCCGCACTAATAATAGAAAGATTAGAATTCGATTTTGCGTCCAATTTTCTTGTTCCCTTCTTATCCGTTAACAAGATTATGTGAAAATATATGAGAAGCGCCTTCAGTCTTGTACCATCTCGTGGTAATTTGCCTTGTAAGCGGTATCCCAGTCTTAGGCACGAGTTATTTATAACCATATCCTATAATGTTCAGCGTTACAGGTCACTTGCGTGCCCTGCGTCTAAAAGTAGCTTCTGGATCGTCCCTATAAATAGCTCGTGGCTAACATAAAAAATTCACGTGCAATTTATTACATTTCCCTCCGTCTAATACATTTTACCGCTTAATTCACCTGTCAAATCTTACTTCAACCTATCAAATCTTACTTCACCCTATTAAATCTTACTTCAACCTATCAAATCTTACTTCACCCTATCAAATTTTACCTCAACCTATCAAATCTAACTTCAACCTATCAAATCTCACTTCAACCTATCAAATCTTACTTCACCCTATCAAATTTTACCTCAACCTATCAAATCTAACTTCAACCTATCAAATCTCACTTCAACCTATCAAATCTTACTTCACCCTATCAAATCTTACCTCAACCTAATCTAATTTCAACCTATCAAATCTCACTTCAACCTATCAAATCTAACTTCAACCTATCAAATCTTACTTCACCCTATCAAATCTTACCTCAACCTAATCTAATTTCAACCTATCAAATCTCACTTCAACCTATCAAATCTAACTTCAACCTATCAAATATGTCTTCAACCTGTGAAATCTTACATTCACAAATTAAAGCTTACCTTGACTTTTAAAATCTTACCTTCACTAGTTAAATCTTACTTCCACGTGTGAAACCTTACCTCCAAGTGTTAAACCTTACCTCTACGTGTTAAACCTTGCCTCCACATGTTAAACCTTACCTCTAGGTGTTTTAAACTTACCTCCAAGTGTTAAACCTTACCTCTGCGTGTTAAACCTTACCTCCACATGTTAAACCTTTCCTCCAGGTGTGTTAAACCTTACCTCCGCGTGTTAAACCTTACCTCTACGTGTTAAACCTTACCTCCACGTGTTACATCCTAGACTACCTCACCCTTCTTCTTTTATTTGTTACACCCATTTTGCGGCCTGCGTAGATCCATCTTATCGCGAGCTTTCCCGCTGTTGCAGATATCTGTCTCCATTCAACCACAATCAGGAACCCACAAAACTAGACCTGATGGGTTTAACGCCAAACCAAGATCTCCATCGCAGATACGTGTTGCTAAATGTATCTCTCGTCCTTCAGACCTCGAATAGATCTGCCTGGAAATCAGTTCGTCGCGAGAAGATTATTTATGAGGATATAAGCGTTATAATTCGGGTATCGTGCACGAGTCGAGTTCTAACGATACGTGAAGATTTTCCAACAGCTGTTAAACGTTCCCGAGTAGAATAATCGATTTTCCTCTAATCGTCAGCACCCTTAAGGCTCATCCCTGGGGCGGTTTCATTGACAGACCGAGCAGAAGTGTGGCAAGGCTGAAACTGTCTTCACGATTACCTGTTGTCACAAGTCAGGACAAGCTGAGATTAAGGTAGAATTCGAGTTTTTAACGAGATCACGCGTGAGTGAGGTTAACCCGTTCTTTGGAACAACGGTCGCGTAAGAGTAGAGTAGAGGCGAGAATAGCGTCCTGTTCGATAATGGAGGTAACACGAGAGTTCCAACCGTCAAGATGGCAACGCTGATTTTTTAAAATTATTATCACCTTCAACGTGTGCCACGACTAGAGGCTTTGATTGATCTGTACCTTTAAAAAGTGTTATTCATTTGAGCATTCAAGCACAACGTGTATTTGTTGTACGTGCATATCGTCAGCTTTTTTATCCACTTTGTCTTTCACTTATGTGCTTCCCACAATCAATAGATTAGTCAAACGATTTTCTTGTGTGTACATTTCTAAGGTAGAAGAGGAGTGAATAAGCAAGTGTTTTTGTTTGTTGTAATGACTGATACATTTTACGACTTATTGCCAGTGAACTACATGAACAGATGAGAATTATAGACGAGAAGAGAGAGTGAGAGAGAGAGAGAGAGAGAGATAGAGAGAGTATAATACACACTTGAATGATTTTACTACGCCTGCGCGTTAACAGGGCTTGGAACTGAAGCAATTAAAAATTCTACCGCGTAACATTGCAGGCCTGCCGTGTGAGGTCACTAAAGAGGTAGGATCGGCAATGGTTACCCCACCAGGCTTGTCATGTGAGGTCACTAAAGAGGTAGGGCTCGGAGATCGTTACCCCACCTGAAAGAATGTAGTTACAGAACAATGAAGAATTCTGCAACATCCGAGGGCAGAAGGGGAACGGCTAAGTCAAGTCAGCCTAAGGATGGATAGACTTGGGACTCCATCCTCTACAACATTGGAGTCACGAGATAAAGACAAGAGTGACATCTAGAATGAGGGTAGAACAGGTGCGACTAACGGGTTTAGAAAGTTAAGTGACTAAAGTTGTTATCTTTGAGAGAATAAGGTGTGGCTTAATGAATGATCAGACGTTCAGGTATAACCGGAACGGAAATAGCCATAAAATAGTGGAAGCATTGTAGTTTGCAATGCATTTTGTAAGAGGTGTTTAAAGAAAGTAGGGCGCATGTCTAATCAATTCACTATATATACATTTTAAGTTAAGAGAATATTTGTAAATATGGACAAAGAATTAACACTGTGTATGCAGTTGTTGAAGACATAAGTAAACTCAACGATTATGGTTATGGTGATGCTAATCGATACATACACACTTGGCTGATCGATACATGGGAACCACGCTGATCAATACATGGGAACCACGCTGATCTTCTTCTTCTCCGTACGCTATCAAACGTCAACGTGTATTTGTTCGAAGAAAGCAGCGGTCATCCTGAGGATGTCGACACTGCCATAGAGCTTGTCTAGTGTTGGCACTGGTGATGGCCACATGTGTTTTCTCTGGTTCTCGTATGTCGGGCAATTTTGCAGCAGATGTTCAGCGGTAATTTTTCTGAACCACAGGTGCATTCGTCGGTTCCACCTATCTTCAGTTTATTGAATAGATGGTACCTCAGTCTGTTATGGCCTGTGCGGAGTCTGAAGACCACGACCTACTCTCTTCTGTTCAACTGGTAATAGGCATCGTTTTTTGTGTAGCCAGTATGTTCTGTTTCCCATTTGGCCATGTATCTGGCCCTAATAAACCTTTTGGACTCTTCGTAGGTCACATTATAATCTGGTTGTGGTAGTCTTGCACCTTCTTTTGCCAGTCTGTCTGCCACCTCGTTACCTTGAATGTTACAGTGGGATGGAACCCACTGTATCACTACTCTTTTTGGTGCGGACTGCTTTCATAGTTGACAGAGTACTGCTCTTAAATCATTAAGTTGAGTATTTTTCTGGCTTTTAATGCTGTAACCGCGGACAGGGCATCTGTAAACAGGACTATCTGGCTTCCATTGCTTTCGCCTATCAGCATTGCCTCTACTGCAGCCTTCAGTGCCTCTGCCTCCGCTCTGAAATTGCTTGAGAATTTTCCAGTTGCCACTGCCAGTGTTATTGTTCTGCCATTTGTTAGGCTCAGGAATACCCCTGCCCCTCCATTCTGTGTTGGGAACCACGCTGATCAATACATGGGAACCACGCTGATCAATATATGGGCACCACGCTGATCAATACATGGGCACCACGCTGATCAATACATGGGCACCACGCTGATCAATACATGGGCACCATGCTGATCAATACGTGGGAACCACGCTGATCAATACATGGGCACCATGCTGATCAATATATGGGCATCACACTGATCAATACACTGTAACCACGCCGATCAATACATGAAAATCAAGCTGATCGATACACGTGAACCACGCTGATCACTACATGGACAACCCGTAGATCGAAGCATGGACAACACGCTGATCAATACACACACAAAATCTGATCAACACACAGACAGCATGTTTCAAGTGCAAACACTGTTCCAGCTGTAAGGTACTGAAATTGATCCCCGATGGCAGTGCGTACCAGTACGCCCACCTGTACATGCTTACCTCACTTATTGTTAAGGAACAAAATAACAGATCTTAGCTGTAGAGGCAATATATAGGTAGGAGCTTAAACAACCATCTTTATGTCTTTCTTCTTCGCGGGATATGAGTCAGTGCAGCTGAACTCAGTCCCGGCAGAATTTGAGCAACCAAATCGAACCACAACGTAACTCGACGTAAGTTAGTTATGTGTCAAGACCTAGAATGATAGTGTTTTGAGACACGTAGGCGTGTTGCCGCCGACCAACCCTCGTCGTCAGGAGACCGCGCGAATAGGATGGGGGATAATGGCAAGCAGACGGTAAAAACGCGCGCCGTTTTGTAAGCCACGTGATTTGGGGATGGACATCGAATATAAAAGCCCGACAGAGAAAGACGTAATTACTTGAGAGGAGATTCAAAAGAGACGCTCAGTGGAGTGTATGCGAAGGAGAGAAAAGACCTCACTTCAGATCATTACCTGAGAACACTTTCGAGAATAACGGCGAGTGAGAGTAGGCGGCGGAGAGAATAGACTTGACTTCAGAGACAGAGAGAGAACACTTCACAGAGCATTACGAGAGAACCCACACAGAGAGAACATTTGACCAGAGATTACATGAGATGGATACAGAGAGATAACATTTCATTTCAGAGACAGAGGTACTTTGGAATGAGACGCTCAGTGGGGTGCAGGCGACAGAGAGATATGCAGTTGAGGCAGATTTGAGTTGAGATTTAGGCGACGGAGAGAGGCAGTTGAGATGGACACTCAGCAAGCAAGGTAACTATGCTCATATTATGTAGTGGTCGTTATTACAAGTTGCTTATAGAGGCAGTCTTCCAGACATTCCATTCATCATATTGACGCAGTCCTACTGATCACGTCGACATCACCTTGATCACGTGAATGCAAGTCGTTGGTCGCAGCTAGAGGCAGTTGTCCAGGTATCCTGTGGATTATATTTCATGCAGTCTATCCTGACCACGTGGAGACCACTTTGATCTCTCGCCAGCAAAGAGGAACAAGACTACGGACGTCATACCTGTGTTGAGAGCCTGCGAGCTTCACCATCAGCGGCAATCCGCAACTATGTTCAATTGCAGCCGATCGCAGCAGACCAGTTTAGGTGAGGAGAAAGAACCGGGACATAACAGTATCGATAAGGTTACGTTTTAGCGGTAGGAGTGTTTTAAATAAGCATGTGAGAGAAAGAATTTGAGTTTTTAGAGAGTTTAAAGTTGGCAGTCTAACTTGAAGAAATAATGTGTTGTATTGTGTTTAAATTTAGTGTTTTTTAAATTTGTTTAGAGTGCGTGTGGAGTGCAATAGAATAGAGCAGACCCTTTTACCATCTGCGAAAAAGCTCCATCAACTCAACCAGCTGTGGTACACTAAAGGCTGCAAGGAAGAATCTCTACACCCTCCTTCGTGAAAAGTTCAAGCCTCTTACACGGGTCTCTAACACTTCATTATTTAGAGCAGTGTCTGTTATTGGAATATATTTACCTGCAGTATATAATTAACTTCTTGATATTTTCTTCTATTCCAGACATTTTTATAGGCGAAAGTGATAAGCGAAATGTAGGACTGGCCATCACTGAGATAAATTCGTCGGGACAATTCAGTAGCTGCTGCTGTACCTAGGCCACTGTTTGTTTGTCCTTTTCCCGTAGCTGTGACATTCACTTCTTATTCTCAGCATGAATATAGATGCAGATAGCAAAGGAAAGTTGATCAAAGAGTGTTCTGAAGATGTTACCAGCCAAAACAATCACCAACAGCCACAGCTTATATCCTCTATGGATAGGTTGAAGAAAAAACATCTGGGTTTGTCAAATTCTGCTGAGGCTAACAGGTTTCGGCTGACGTTTGATGACACGGCAGATGATGTTGCAGACAGGAACATCGAGCTCGCACAAAAGTGTACTCTCTTTTCCTCGAGTCTCAAGAGTCCGTCGTGTATTGGCAAGGGTTCTGGCCTACCACGCTCAGGCTGTAACTCTCAATTTTCCAAGAACAGCGGGGCATCCTCTTCTATTGGCAACTCACCCATTCCTACTAACATCAAACTCACATGTCCAGGCCGCACATATCCAGACACGAGATCCACTCCTACTGACTCCACATATCCATACATATCACACGCACACACAGACCTCATATCCACATATTCAGACAAGACATCTACTCCTACAAGCACCCCATCCACAACACCTACATGCACCAAAAGCCTCGAAGGAGATTTCCACAAGAAGCAACAATATCCCAGTGCATCTCAAGATGTGTTGTGTAACAAGTATTCTATGAAAAATGAACAACGTTCTCCCACTAACAAACACGCAATATACCTTTCAAGTCCAGACACTAGAAACACCAAACAGGAAGAGCAGCAATTGGACGATCTTCTACCGATGATTGACTCTCAGTTGAACATCAATCTGGATGACAGCGGCGAAGATCAATCAAAGGTCACAATCTGCATTTCAAACTCTCAACAGTCTTGTATTCCTTATACACCTGACAGCCCAACCTTTGACCTGGACAGTGAGATCAAACAGAACCAGCCAGGCGCATGTTTCAGACATCACCAGAACAATAACCAGTGTGTATCAGAATTATGTTTCATGGACTCTCCTGAAAGCATTCCCATGACAGAATACACTAGCTCTATGAAGGGGCCGAACATCTATTACTCCGAGAAATCGGATGGGCTTGACAACAGACCGATATACCCAGATCTGGGTAATGCCAGTCACTCACTTGTCAGCCAGCAGGACACATTATCAGCAGCACCTTTACAGGGCTTTTACCGAAACCACGTGTTCTTCTCCCATTGCCCAGAGGATAAAGAATGGGTCGAACAAATAATGTCCCACCTCGAAGCCCCGCCTTTTAATTATACTTGCTCTTGCTCCTCTCCACAAGACGATGTGGACCAGGCTACCATGCAGCAGCGCATTCTTTGTGCAGCCATGTTGAGCGAACGGGTCGTGCTAGTTCTGAGCAAACGATATGTTGAAGAAACATGGTGCATGTTCGAAAACACATTGAAACAGCTCACTCAGGTGAATCTGCACAATCAGAGAGTCATGGGCGTGTTGCTGGAAGATTGCCAGATTCCGGAAACTCTTGGGGACCTGTACTTCTTCGACTCGTCTAACCCGGACTTCCTTTACATGTTCACCAAACGGTTAAAAACAAGTGAGTAACAATTTTTTGCAGGTCATTAAAAAACTAAGTTTTCTTTCAATAATTATTTCTAGATTAGCAGCTTGCTTCCAAAGTGAATGTCTTGCGACTTTTGGGACCCTTGTTCGTGACAATGAAACATATTATGTCACGTGGCGTGGCCCTTTACTCATCCTCAGGTAAATTGAAATGATAAGATACGTACGGGGGGGGGGGGGGGGGGGGGAAGGGGCAGGTAGATTTTTTTTAAAGACAGCAAAATAAAAATACACTTGGGATCGATCCATGTTGGGTCCCCGCTACGAGCGTCTAGACGCTAAACTGTTCAAACACGGGCTCAATGGGATGACGTTAATACCCATCAGCTTTGATTCTGCTGCATTGCCTTGCATACATTTCCCTATCAGAGCAGTCGCTCAAAGCTGAGCCTTCTTATTTCTGCAGTTAAAATGTGCAGGTAATTACAGTATGGTCGGGGAGGAAATGTTCGAGACTTGCTTGAAAGACATCTCAGTGTTTTATGAGGAAGGGTGACAAGGTATATTTCCTAACTTTATGTCAGGTACCAATTTACAGCCATGTAAACTAGTAAGTGTGTTGGAATGGGTCTTACCATGGTGGTAGCAATCTGTCTCCCAATAAGCCTTTTTGGGATCGATTTGATTCTGAGAAATTGTTGTTAGTGGATTTGCTTGTGTCTGTGATGTTTATGTGATGTGACTGTGATGTTTATCGGATGTGACTGTGATGTTTATGGGATGTGACTAGGATGTTTATGTGATGTGACTGTGATGTTTATGTGATGTGACTGTGATGTTTATGTGATGTGTCTGTGATGTTTATGTGATATGTCTGTGATGTTTATGTGATGTGTTTACATTATGTATATACGACGTAGCTTCAAAAAGTTTTAAGAATTAGCGGATTATATAGAAATAAGTTACAATAGAATTATCTACACTACATTTCCTTCAAAGTAGTTCCCTACACACTTCTGCCAACGTGCATACAGCTGCTGGAAACATTCGTGGAACCCATTCTTTGACACCTCTCTCAGCTGCTGGAAATATTCGTGGAACCCATTCTTTGACACGTCTCTCAGCTGCTGGAAATATTCGTGGAACCCATTCTTTGACACCTTTCTCAGCTGCTGGAAACATTCGTGGAACCCATTCTTTGACACCTTTCTCGGCTGCTGGAAACATTCGTGGAACCCATTCTTTGACACCTTTCTCAGCTGCTGGAAACATTCGTGGAACCCATTCTTTGACAACTCTCTCAGTTGCTGGAAACATTCGTGGAACCCATTCTTTGACAACTCTCTGAGCTGGCTTGGTGCACTGGTGATAACTTCCTCAGCATCCTTGAATCGCTGTCCTTTCAGTACCGATTTCAGTCGAGGGAACAAGAATACAATCAACTGGTGCCAGGTCGGGAGAATATGGAGGATGTTCAAAGGTGATCACATTGTGCTTTGCGAGGTACTGCTTCACCAGTAAGGATTGATGTGCTGGCACATTGTCATGCAGCAGGATCCAGCTGTTGTTTCTCCATTGTTCTGATCGTTTTCTTCTGATTTCATCTCTCAGGCGATCGTGGATATCAACCTACATTTCCTTGTTAACAGTTTGGCCTTCAGGAATAAAATCATGGTAGACAATAGCCTGGGAATTAGACAAAAATTTCCAACATAACTTTTCTTTTGCTCTTGTCCAAACGAAATTTCTGTGTCCAGGGAGATGTGAGGGATTTCCATTCAGAGGACCGATGTTTTGTCTGAGGATTGTGCCACTCAAATACATGCGATTTCTTCATTGCGGAATCACTATATGTTTTCTTAAGCAATGTTTGTGTCTATAAAGATGACTTCTCAAGCAAAACACATAATTTGGCATTTGTACGTTGTCCAATCAAGGACATTTTCAACTCCGACTATGCAACAAGCAGAACGCACAAACAAAATTATGTAGCTTCTGTTCGAGAGCATATGTAAAGGTCACGCCTGCCATGGCATTTCGTCAAGGTCACTACCAAGTTCTAAATATATTCTCAATAACATCGTCTTTCATTCAAACACGAGTCGACTAGTCCGGATACTTTTTGAAGCTAACTCGTATGTATAATGCATTCCTGAATTGGTGCCTATGTTTGTATTAGCCTTAGTCGGTCTGTACTTCTACAGCGGCGGATGCCCCTTTGCAGGTCCCAGCTCTGGAGGGAGCTCGATGTAGCCAGGAGAAGAATCTCCTGCTTAGCGGGCTAGGCTCGAGCAGCTTATTACTCTGCTGCGTTGGGGCAAGTGCCGCGGATGGTGGTTAACCAATGTGCGAGTCCACCTTAATAGACTCAAACGCTAGAGCAAAGTAGACCCACAGCCTGTTACACACCATCTGTGCAGTTCTAAACAAACCACCTAACCATGGCTCATCATCATCATGTGGCGTGTCCTTTGAAGAACGTCGCTTTCACCACAGTCAGCTGATAGGAAGCTCGGTCTGCAGTCAATATTCCCGCCTGCTCCATGTTCATCTTTAGAGTATCCTTTATATCTTGTATCCACCTTCGCCCTGGTCGACTCCTGCGTCGCCTTCCAGGTACCATGCCCGCCATGGCCGTTCTTTCCAGTCCGTCATGATGTTTGATGTGGCCGAAAAAATTCAATTTCTGAAACATAACATTGTTTATGAAGCAGTTTTCTTCAACATGCAGATCTTCTAGGATGGTTTTATTTGTCACTTTCTTTATCCAAGGAATTTTTATGATTTTTGTGAAACATGTTTCTAACGCTCTAATACTCTTTCTTGCTACTTGTGTCAGTCCATGTCTCGCACCCCTACATTGGCATGTGGAATATGCATGTGCTCAGGATCTTCAGTTTCAGTTACTTTTTAGTATTATCCCATAAATTGTACATGTTGTTTAGCTTATGTATCGCCATGACCAAACGTCTTCTAGTTTCTTTAAACAGTCTTTGTTGTTGGATAACGTAGAACCAAGGTATTCAAAATGTGTGACATTTTCAATTTCTTCATTATTAATAGCAATCTGCTATTACAGTCCTGTTTTGTTAGGGGACATTATCTTTGTTTTCTTAATACTTAAGATGTCTAGTGTTATGCAGTGTTACACATTTACTTTCCTCTTACGACATGCTCTCTGTGGGGCAGTGATGTGATTCTTGTCTGTGTGATACACACAAACCCGGGGAAACCATTCGGGGGCTATGTGAGATGTACAAATGTTATTCTTTTTTGATGTGTGTATGTGATGTGTGTATGTGATGTGTGTATGTGATGTGTGTATGTGGTGTGTGTATGTGATGTGTGTATGTGATGTGTGTATGTGATGTGTGTATGTGATGTGTGTATGTGATGTGTGTATGTGATCTGTGTATGTGGTGTGATGTGTGTATGTGATGTGTGTATGTGATGTGTGTATGTGATGTGTGTATGTGATGTGTGTATGTGATGTGTGTATGTGATGTGTGTATGTGATGTGTGTATGTGATGTGTGTATGTGATGTGTGTATGTGATGTGTGTATGTGATGTGTGTATGTGATGTGTGTATGTGATGTGTGTATGTGATGTGTGTATGTGATGTGTGTATGTGATGTGATGTATGTATGTGATGTGTGTATGTGATGTGTGTATGTGATGTGATGTGTGTATGTGATGTGTGTATGTGATGTATGTATGTGATGTGTGTGTGTGATGTGTGTATGTGATGTATGTATGTGTTAGGTCTGTGAAATGTATTAGATGCTGGAGTGATGCTCCTGTCATGTACCTGGGAATACATGTGATGCATCTGTCTACCTATAATACACCTTCAATTCGCTGCACATATAATACCTGCCATGTACCTGGGAGGTACCTGCACCACACACCTGTCGTAACTGTAACATAGCTGTAATGTACATGCACTGCACATGTAATGGCATTGATGTGCCTGCAATACACACGTGCCCTACCTGTAATACACGTGTGATGTACCTGTAATACACGTTCCGTACCTGTAATACACATGTAATATAACTGATACACCTGTCATGTTCCTCTAATAAACTTGTGATTTACCTGTAGTACACCCATGATGCACCTGCAATAAGCATGTAATGACACTAATACACCTACGATCTACCTGCAATACGCATGTGCTCTACCAGTAATACACCTATGACATACCCGTAACACACCTCTTATGTAAATGTGATACACCTGTAATATACGAGGTGTGTTAAAATGAAACCGGACCAAACTGCAACAAGTCAACATACGCACGATGCGAATGATGACGTCCCTTCTAGTGTAAACAGCAAATACCAGCCGTCAAGTTTGCAAAATTGTATTATCCTCCTACTCATAGTTTCATCAGCAGACCGTTGAAAACATGTCGGGTGTGATTTGGAATCTGTCCAGAGTTGATCAGCGAGCGGTGATTCGGGTTCTAACAGCTGAAAGATGTCGACCAGTTGACATTCATCACAGAATGCACGCAGCGTATGGTGACAAAAGTGTGTCTAAGACAACAGTGAAGAACTGGACAACGATGTTTAAAGAATGACGTGAGTTAACGCAACAGTAAGAGTCTAACCTGGTCTCGGAAGATCTTTCGTTAACTCACGTCCTTCTTTAAACATCGTTGTCCAGTTTTTCACTGTTGTCTTAGACACACTTTTGTCACCTTACACTGCCTACATTCAGCGATGAATGTCAACTGGTCGATATCCTTCAGCTGTTAGAAACCGAATCACCGCTCGCTGATCAACTCTGGATGGATTCGGTATCAAACCCGCCATGTTTTCAACGGTCTGCTGAGGGTGCTATAAGTCGGAGGATAATGCAATTTTGGAAACTTGACGGCTGGTATATGCTGTTTACACTAGAAGTGACGTCATCATGCGCATCGTACGTATGTTCACTTGTTGTAGTTTGGTCCGGTTTCATTTGAACACGCCTCGTACATAAACTCAAAGCCGTCTCAATAGCTTTGTAGACCCTGTGCAATGCAATTGATTAAGTCCGTTACCCAATCATTCAAATTAAAGATCAACATTAATAAGTTGGGGGCCATAGGAAACTGCCCTTTGTATCCAAACATTTAGACGACACTGCCTTTACTGTATTTGTAATATCTTTGACATATCTGTATTATGACTGCACTGCATGCCTGTCATGTATCTTTTTACACCTGTAGCACACGTGTACTATACATGTAGTTGCTATGATGCACCAACTAACACATGTCTTGTACCGGTCACATTCCTAGACAATATTTATTAGTGAACTTAACGTTATGGAATGTTGTCAGTCTGACTACCTGTACGTAAACAGTTCATGAAGCTAAACAGTTGATCTGAATGGACATGGCTCGAGCCCCGACAATACGATTGCCTTCACATGCACCTCTAGAACTTTTATGTTTATTCTCGGTATCGAGGTGGTCAGTATACATCACAAGTGAAGCTGAGTTTGACCTCAAACAGTCATCAGGCAATCGAGTTTGTCTACATGTGATCTGCGAACATTTAGGGTGCTGTCATTAAAACAGGCTTTAAAAGTGTCTAGAATAAAGAGGAATTTGAGGTGATTTAATACAGGCTTATAAGATAATTAAGTGAAAGGAGAGATTATACAATAACATGTTTTTAAAGTGCATCCGACTACAAAACAAGAGTGCATCGCATCAAATTAATTAAAGAAAGGTCCAGATAGATTCTATACCAGTAAATATTTTGGTAGTCTGAAAGTGGTGAATGCTTGGAATACATTGTCCCCGGAAAAAGTGGGGGCAGGGTCAATTAATTAATTCAAGTAAAGATTTAATGTACATAGCTATTTTTAGATCAAGTGGAGTAGAAGAAGCTGGTTTAATATTGACTCTGTAGAATCTTCTAAACCAATATAAATAAGTTAAGCTAAGATATTAGGCAGTCGAGTGTGTCAACATGGTGACCTAGGGCCAGTGCGCTAGTGCTAATGCAATCACTGGACACACGAGTTTGTCCCCATGTGACTCTAAACCCATGGTTCTTGAATTTGTCCTCGTGCAGTCATTAGGCGACAGAGTTTGCCCAATGTGACTCTAAGCCTAGAATTATTGAGTTTGTCCTCTTCAGTCATTAGGCGACAGAGTTTGCACTCAAGTGACTCTAAGCCTAGAGTTCTTGAGTTTGTCCTCGTGCAGTCATTAGGCGACAGAGTTTGCCCTCAAGTGACTCTAACCCCAGAGTTATTGAGTTTGTCCTCGTGCAGTCATTAGGCGACAGAGTTTGCCCAATGTGACTCCAAGCCTAGAGTTATTGAGTTTGTCCTCGTGCACTTATTAGGCGACAGAGTTTGCCCTCAAGTGACTCTAAGCCTAGAGTTATTGAGTTTGTCCTCGTGCAGTCATTAGGCGACAGAGTTTGCCCAATGTGACTCTAAGCCTAGAGTTCTTGAGTTTGTCCTCGTGCAGTCATTAGGCTTTTGAACATGTGACTACATGCAACGCTCCTAATCAAATATCAGCAAAAGTGAAGAATTCAGCTCGAGAAGCTTTCAACAACATACAACAAAACACCCCATCACTAGATCCCCTTCCTCAGCTTCTCAATCACTCAAACCAACATTACCACAAGTACAACATTGTAATAACCATCATCAACACAGACTCGTCAATATTCTACACACGGTTCATTCACAGACCACATGCCTTCCTATAGTGCCGCCATGAGCCGTGACCTGGATCAGACTGACATGTTGTCTGCCAGTGAGTAACCGAATGATGTTGACATTGCATTGTCAGTGTGATGTGTCATCTACCTGTTGTTTGGAGCAGCATGCGTCAATTAATTGTCTGTGCATGTCTAAGATTAACTAGCCACCTGTCTGCACGACTTGTATAACATGTCTCGGGAAAGCCCGCAAGCATAACAGGATGTGTAGCACCTAACATCTCTCTCTTCTTGTTAACCTGTGTCGTTTAGATTAGTCAGTTATTATAATTTATGTTGCCTTGTGGTTCAGATGTAGACCTTTTGGTCGTAACATAAGTAGTTGTTTTTGAATGTCTGTTCATGTTCATATCTCATACTTGTTGATGTTATGTATAGCAGCATATCATCTGACAGATGAGAGCCCAATTTCAATACAGTATATCACCAATCAGGTGTGAGCCAAGTAATATGCCACTGTATCACCTGTCAGGTGTGAGCCTAGTAATATGCCACTGTATCACCTGTCAGGTGTGAGCCTAGTAATATGTCGCTGTATCACCTGTCAGGTGTGAGCCTAATAGAATGTCACTGTATCCCCTGTCATGTGTGAGCCTAGTAATATGTCACGGTATCAGCTGTGAGCCTACTAATATGACACTGTATCGCCTAACATGTGTGAGCCTAGTAATATGACATTGTATCACCTAACATGTGTGAGCCTAGTAAAATGACGCTGTATCGCCTAACATGTGTGAGCCTAGTAATATGACGCTGTGTCGCCTAACATGTGTGAGCCTAGTAATATGCCACTGTATCACCTAACATGTGTGAGCCTAGTAATGTGACACTGTATCACCTGTCAGATGAGAAAGGCAACCAAGAATACCCAGTACAGTATACCATATATGGAGCCTAGTAACATAGCTACAGCTCATTTGTTATATGAGAGTAATTAAAATACTGTTTATCGCCTGTGCGATCTACAAACTGATCATTGGAGAAAGCATGAAATATACACAAGAATGTATGCAAAGTCACATAGAGATCACAAGAACACATAACAGTAAACAATATTGAACATATCGGAGCCAAAGAAGTGTTCTGAAGTACACTACAAGATATAAGAGTAAAGCGATGTGCAGACGCAGCGTCAGACCATCACATGTTTCTGGGAATCTTGCAGCTCAAACTCAAAGTGCACCAAATAAGAGGAACAAGGAAAACGAAATATAACGCACACCTACTACAAGACCAGGAAAGGAAGACAGAATGTAGCATAAAACCGAACAATAGATAACAAGTGCCACAAGAGGTATTTGAAAACGAGAATTATGATGTTAATAACATTAGGTAATATGATAAGGAAATGTAGAATAAGAAACCCTATAGGAAACTAGGATTTTTGTTTTAAACTCAGCACAAGAAATGAATCACACGAAAGACATTACATAAAATAGAAGAAAGGAAAAAAAGAAAGATGTACTCAACAATTGCCAACCCCGATTCACCAACGCAGAAGAGCAGAACAAAAACGATGCTACTACAGACAACAAGATTTAGGCATACATAAAAAAAAATAAAAGATAAATGGTGGATCTGGAGGCAGAGAAAGCAGCAGAGACAGGAAATATTGGTTGAGCATTTCAAAGAAAACCTAAACAAACTTCCACCGCAAGAAACACCAGACATCTTACCAGCGAGGAGACCCTCGTTTTAGACTGCAACCCACCAAAGAAGATATCAAATTAAAAAGGCCGTATTGAAACTTAAGAAAGAGAAAACAGCAAGTCCAGACATAATAACAGCAGAAGCTATAATAGCAGATAAAGATAGGGTAACAGATAACGGCAGATAAGGTCACATATATTTTACAAGAATTATTCACGAAGATAGTGAAATAATAGATTTCCAACAGAATGTAAATAATGGCATCTTATAACGCTGAACAGGAAGAAAGAAATGGTAGATTTCAGCAATTATAGGAGAATTTAATTCATGTCGGTGCCAGGCAAGATATTCATCCTAATCATCTTGGACAGATTAAAAGCGGTGGTAAACAAAAACAAAAAAAGCCACGAAAGAAGCAGGTAGTATTTCGCAAGGGAAAATCGTGCACAGATCAATAAGTTACTCCTCGTATCATAGTAGAACATACTATTGAATGGAAAACAGTCCTACACGAACATTTTGTAGACTACGAAAAAGCATTTGACAGTGTGGATCGAACCACTCTTTGGGAACTGTTAGACACTTTGGATTACCAGAGAAGTATATAGCCATCATGCACTAAAATACAGTTAGTACAGTCGTGCATATGAGAGGCTGCCAAAGGATATCTCTATGGACAGCTGGCCATTGGAGGTAGAAGAATCGGCCGTCCCACACCGCGGTTCAAGGACGAAGGTAAGAGGGACATGAAGTCATGCGACATCCAATTCAAAGGAGGGGAAACAATTGCTTAGAATTTATCCTAATAACAGGACAATATTTCACCTGTCATTTGTAGCCAGGTAACAAGAAAGTATATCACCTGTCAGATGAGAGAGCCTAGTAACAAGACAATATATCCCCTGGCAGGTGAGAGAGCCTATTAACAAAACAGTATATCACCTGTTACGTGAGAGAGCCTATTAACAAAACAATATATCACCTGTTACGTGAGAGAGCCTATTAACAAAACAGTATATCACCTGGCAGGTGAGAGAGCCTAGTAACAAAACAGTATATCACCTGGCAGGTGGGAGAGCCTAGTAACAAGACAGTATATCACCTGTCAGGTGAGAGAGCCTAGTAACAAGACAATATATCACCTGTCACGTGAGAGAGCCTAGCAACAAGACAATATATCACCTGTCAGGTGAGAGAGCCTAGCAACAAGACAATATATCACCTGTCAGGTGAAAGAGCCTAGCAACAAGACAATATATCACCTGTCAGGTGAGAGAGCCTAGCAACAAGACAGTATATCACCTGTCAGGTAAGCGCCTGGCTGCATCGATTAAACAATTAAGCGTTCACAAAATAGATATGTTGCAGAAGATGGATCGGAAATAAAAACACGGTACATCGGGTACTGCTAACAGCCACATCCAATCTCGTACATGTCTCGTGAGAAGTAGGATGCAGAAATTAACACAAAACGAACAGCGACTTGAGTTATTCTAATAGGATCTTATCAAACGCTAACCAACCGGTGTGGATACTAGGAACACAGAGTACGGCTACTGCAGTCCTCCAGGCTTGTTGGAAAAAGAAGAGAAAAATGGTTAAGCGTAGGGCTAGTAGCCTTATTATGTAAAGCGAATTACTACAACATCCACCACTGCAAGACTGCAACAAATACGTTGGCATAGGTTTGCTACATAGGACCGTGTGCTTCACAGGGGGCAGATACTGGGCATCGTCGTGTGTACTGATACAGAAATGAACACTTAGAGAAGGATATGTGTCATGTGTACTGGAAAGGAAACCAATTTGACATCCCTAGAGACGGATCTGTGTCATGTGTACTGGAAGGGAAATCAATTTGACATCCCTAGAGACGGATCTGTGTCATGTGTACTGGAAGGGAAATCAATTTGACATCCCTAGAGAAGGATCTGTGTCATGTGTACTGGAAGGGAAATCAATTTGACATCCCTAGAGACGGATCTGTGTCATGTGTACTGGAAGGGAAATCAATTTGACATCCCTAGAGAAGGATCTGTGTCATGTGTACTGGAAGGGAAATCAATTTGACATCCCTAGAGACGGATCTGTGTCATGTGTACTGGAAGGGAAATCAATTTGACATCCCTAGAGACGGATCTGTGTCATGTGCACTGGAAAGGAAACCAATTTGACATTCCTAGAGACGGATCTGTGTCATGTGTACTGGAAAGGAAATCAATTTGACATCCCTAGAGACGGATCTGTGTCATGTGTACTGGAAAGGAAACCAATTTGACATCCCTAGAGAAGGATTTGTGTCATGTGTACTAGAGGGAAAACAAATTTGACATCCCTAGAGAAGGATTTGTGTCATGTGTACTAGAGGGAAAACAAATTTGACATCCCTAGAGAAGGATTTGTGTCATGTGTACTAGAGGGAAAACAAATTTGACATCCCTAGAGAAGGATTTGTGTCATGTGTACTAGAGGGAAAACAAATGTGACATCCCTAGAGAAGGATCTGTGTCGTGTGTACTGGGTTTAGTGTACTACTAAACAACGTGAAACAACCAGTGTGTTGATCACGTGTGTGTCTGTGTGTATATATTTGAGTGTGCGTGACCGTATTTGTTTATGTGTTATGTGTAGGATTATGTGTTTGTGTGCGTGTTTCTGTGTGTTATTTATGATTTTTTGGGAGGAGTATATCTGTATGCGTGTTTGTGTGATTCTATGTACATGCATCGTTTGAGATTGTGTGTGTGTGTATATTTGTCTTTGTGTGTGTGTTTGTGTATGTGTGTGTATGTGAGTGAACGTTGATATATATTTGTGTAAGTGTTTGTAGGAGTGAATGTTGGTGTGTATTTGTGTAAGTGTTTGTAGGAGTGAAAGTTGGTGTGTATTTGTGTAAGTGTTTGTAGGAGTGAAAGTTGGTGTGTATTTGTGTAAGTGTTTGAATGAGTGAATTTTGGTGTGTATTTGTGTAAGTGTTTGTACGAGTGAATGTTGGTGTGTATTTGTAAAAATTTTTGTAGGAGTGAATGTTGGTGTGTATTTATGTAAGTGTTTGTACTAGTGAATGTTGGTGTGTATTTATGTAAGTGTTTGTACTAGTGAATGTTGGTGTGTATTTATGTAAGTGTTTGTACGAGTGAATGTTGGAGTGTATTTGTGTATGGTGGTGTGTATTTGTGTAAGTGTTTGTACTAGTGAATGTTGGTGTGTATTTATGTAAGTGTTTGTACTAGTGAATTTTGGTGTGTATTTGTGTATGGCGGTGTGTATTTGTGTGTTTGTACTAGTGAATTTTGGTGTGTATGTGTGTAAGTGTTTGTACGAGTCATTTTTGGTGTGTATTTGTGTAAGTGTTTGTACGAGTGAATGTTGGTGTGTATTTGTGTAAGTGTTTGTACGAGTAAATTTTGGTGTGTATTTGTGTAAGTGTTTGTAGGAGTGAAAGTTGGTGTGTATTTGTGTAAGTGTTTGTAGGAGTGAATGTTGGTGTGTATTTGTGTAAGTGTTTGTAGGAGTGAATGTTAGTGTGTATTTGTGTAAGTGTTTGTACGCGTGAATGTTGGTGTATATTTGTGTAAGTGTTTGTAGGAGTGCAAGTTGGTGTGTATTTGTGTAAGTGTTTGTAGGAGTGAATGTTGGTGTGTATTTGTGTAAGTATTTGTATGAGTGAATGTTGGTGTGTATTTATGTAAGTATTTGTTCGAGTGAATGTTGGTGTGTATTTGTGTATGGTGGTGTGTATTTGTGTAAGTGTTTGTACTAGTGAATGTTGGTGTGAATTTATGTAAGTGTTTGTACTAGTGAATGTTGGTGTGTATTTATGTAAGTGTTTGTACGAGTGAATGTTGGTGTGTATTTATGTGTGCATTTGAATTAACCCAAAATGACACCGTCCATGAGCTGACGTCATAGCTGGCTGCTTGTATCAGGGCCAGTCACCTATAACTGACAAAGACATTATTCCCCCTCCAAGTGGTGGACCTGGAAACAGAATGCAACTATGCAGTCTGACTAAGAGATTAGGGATCGAGTAGAGAATGCAAACCTGTTCCCAAAAATGTCGTGCTGAAATCGGATGTGTCGGGCTGAGAGGTTTAGATATCGCAGCTTCGCTGTAAACTGCGACACTACGTTACAAACGACCGTTTCAGGACGAATGCAGAAGAAGAAGAAGAAGAAGAAGAAGAAGAAGGAGAAGAAGAAGAAGAAGAAGATGATGAATTAGTATGGGTTTATTTGTTGGTCTGCCACTGGTGGCGTGTATATCTGTGTAAGATCTTTGTGTGTTTCAGCTTTACTTTTGATGTGTGTATGTGCTTATATGCATTTGTAAATGTGTATGCTGGTGTGTTATCATGTGTATGTGTATATCTGTGTCTGCAGACCACGAGGGAGCAATTAGATTATTTCTGGGAAAGATTAGTTTACATCTACTATTACTAATACAATATCAGGACACAAACTCATTACATTTAGAAATGCAATATGTTTGCACCGGATGTGTAATCTATGTTCCAGATATGACCAACGGAACCATTTTGACCTTTTGTCGTCTGCACGTGAAGGTTGGGTGGGACTCGTTTCTGGTTCCAGCAGACGCGACTGAGATGGAGATCCCGCCTTCGCTGTCAGCCAATGGCATTGGGGTAAGTGATGACAGTAGACCCGTCATAGTTTAGTGGTAAATGGGGACAATAAACGAGTCATAGTTTAGTGGCAAGTGGGGACAAAAGACGAGTCATAGTTTAGTGGTAATTTGGGACAATAGACGAGGCATAATTTGGTGGTAAGTTGGGGGGGGGGGGGGGCGGTGGAACAATAGACCAGCCGTAATTTAGTGGTAAGTGGGACAATAGACCAGTCGTAGTTTAGTGGTAAGTAGGGAAAATGGTTATATACTTATCTATCTATCTATCTATCTATCTATCTATCTATATATCTATCTATCTATCTATCTATCTATCTATCTATCTATCTATCTATCTATCTATCTATCTATCTATCTATCTATCTATCTATCTATCTATCTATTATCTATCTATCTATCTATCTATCTATTATCTATCTATCTATCTATCTATCTATCTATCTATCTATCTATCTATCTATCTATCTGTATGTCTGTCTGTCTGTCCGCCTGTCTATCTGTCTATCTTTATATCTCACTATCTATCTATATATCTATCTATCTTTGTATCTGTCTATATATCCATTCTTCTTATGCGTTCGTTCTCAATCTCCCGCTGCTAAAATTGGGATTTGCAAGTAGCATGATGTAGTCTGGAGGACGGAATGGGTTGTGTCGCTAGTTTACAGCTTGACTGCAATATTTGTATATTTCGGTCTGACACATCCGTCTTCGCCGTCATCTATCTATCTATCTATCTATCTATCTATCTATCTATCTATCTATCTATCTATCTATCTATCTATCTGTACACAAATCTGTCGTTCTATATGTCTGTCTATGTATACACAAATACAAACATGCAAGCAGTGAATGAAACAAATGATTTTGCTAACACACACACACACATACGGTAACACACACGCGCATACAGTAACACACATATGTGTATAATTGTACACTAAAGATAGCTGTGACTCGAGAGCGGAATTTTGGTTGGAAATAACAGGTTTACCGTAACCTTCCCAACATGTAACAGACAATTAAAGGTGGTTGTATGTGGAGCTTGCAGCCTTATCGTATAAAATCGATTGCTAGTCAATCTGAAATTAAAAGTACAATAAAATTAGAGCACATATGCTAATATGAATAAATGCAATGTAACATCAGCAATTAATCTTTTCCGTTTTTTCAAAATATTTTTCTTCATTTTTGTTGTTTTTAATTCTGTGAACATAATGATGTGTCTGTATTTATGATACAAAGTTATGTTGGCGTCTTTCTTCTCCAGATGGAGACAACCGAGTTTGAAGAGATCGTTGCAAAAGTCTCCGGAATAATCAAATCTTCCAACAAGTTGCCATGGTTA
The DNA here is from genome assembly GCA_036924085.1 of Ariolimax columbianus. Lineage (NCBI taxonomy): Eukaryota > Metazoa > Mollusca > Gastropoda > Stylommatophora > Arionidae > Ariolimax > Ariolimax columbianus. The sequence goes on from JAVGWX010000010.1 coordinate 81,948,850, forward strand.
CTGTCTGCCCAACCATTGGTTGCAATTCTGTTGGCGACTGGGCTCTGGGTCCCAGCGTTCATAGCGACCCTTGTCATGCACGTGGATGAAGACAGCGGCAGTAAGTCCTTCTTCATCTCGCTCTGTAGTGGTGTTTTTGTGTGTTTGTACAAGTCTGTGTAGTTGCTATTTGTGTGGGTGTTTTTGTGTGTTTGTACAAGTCTGTGTAGTTGCTATTTGTGTGGGTGTTTTTGTGTGGTTGTACAAGTCTGTGTAGTTGCTATTTGTGTGGGTGTTTTTGTGTGGTTGTACAAGTCTGTGTAGTTGCTATTTGTGTGGGTGTTTTTGTGTGGTTGTACAAGTCTGTGTAGTTGCTATTTGTGTGGGTGTTTTTGTGTGTTTGTACAAGTCTGTGTAGTTGCTATTTGTGTGGGTATTTTTGTGTGTTTGTACAAGTCTGTGTACTTGCTATTTGTGTGGGTATTTTTGTGTGTTTGTACAAGTCTGTGTAGTTGCTATTTGTGTGGGTATTTTTGTGTGTTTGTACAAGTCTGTGTACTTGCTATTTGTGTGAGTATTTTTGTGTGTTTGTACAAGTCTGTGTAGTTGCTATTTGTGTGGGTATTTTTTGTGTGTTTGTGCAAGTGTGTAGTTGCTATTTGTGTGTGTGTTTTTGTGTGGTTGTACAAGTCTGTGTAGTTGCTATGTGTGTGGGTGTTTTTGTGTGTTTGTACAAGTCTGTGACTGAGGTACCACCTATTCAATAAACTGAAGATAGGTGGCACAGACGAATGCACTTGTGCTACAGGGAAAATAACCGCTGAACATCTGCTGCAAAACTTCCCGACATACGAGAACCAGATAAAGCACATGTGGCCATCACCAGTGGCAACACTAGACAAGCTCTATGGCAGTGTCGACAGCCTCAGGATGGCCGCTGCTTTCTTCGAACAAATACAGGTTGACGTCTGACAGCGTACGAAGAAGAAGAAGAAGTACAAGTCTGTGTAGTTGCTATTTGTGTGGGTGTTTTTGTGTGTTTGTACAAGTCTATGTAGTTGCTATTTGTGTGGGTGTTTGTGTGTGTTTGTACAAGTCTGTGTAGTTGCTATTTGTGTGGGTGTTTTTGTGTGTTTGTACAAGTCTATGTAGTTGCTACTTGCGTGTGTGATATTATTTACGTTTTAGTAATTAATTTCATGTGTGCGTGTGGCTCTTTGTGTGTGTGTGTGTGAACGCTTGTGTATTTGTGTATGTGTGCCCGTGTGGGTCTTTGTATGTGTATGCATGTGTATGTATGTGTGTGTCTATTGTGTGCGTCTTTCTTTGTGTGTGCATACGTATTGCGTATTATTTGTGTTATTTTGTGGGCGTGGGGTTCTTTGTGGGTGTGGTTCATTCATTATGTGTGTCTGTGTTAAAAAGTGTGTACGTGTGGATCACCGTGTACGCATGTGTGTACATTTGTGGATGTTTGAGCTTATAGCGCTGTGTGACAGGTGGATATAGAATTGATGTGGTACAAGAGAAGACCATGCCGTCTAGAATAAAGTGATGGAGACCTCTTTAATACGATCTCTGAGCATAGCAGGTATATCTTGATCCTAGGCCACCAGTACACAATGTCTATATATGTATCAGAGCCGTCTTATTAATTACCACATAGACTGTATGACTTTACACTTCAACTTAGTAAACACTAAAACTAGCGTTAACCTTAAAACAAGATCATTCATTTATTTACAATTCAAGTACAAGGGCAGATGAGCAAAAAGGTGACACTTGAGCAGGGAGTACCCCAAGGGGGAGTACTGTCACCCACACTCTTCCTGGTGTATATAAATGACATTACAGAGAATATACCAAAAAGAGTCCATAGCTCAATGTTTGCAGACGATCTGGCTATGTGGACCTTTGAAAAGAATCTCACCATAGCAAGAAATCGGATGCAGCAGGCCCTAAAATCGCTGGAAGAGTGGGCGAACTCATGGCTGGTCAAAATAAACGAGGAAAAAACGACATGTACAATATTCTCGCTATCATTAAAACCCCAAAACACCAAATTAAGTTTAAACGGCAAATACAGGCAGCCAAACGACAACCCAAACTACCTGGGAGTCACATTTGATCGGCGCATGACATGGAAAAGTCAGATCGAGAGAAACCGAATGAGAGCCAGACAAAGAATGGCAATCATGAGGAAACTTGCTGGCACAAGCTGGGGAGCAGACGAAAGTACACTAAAGAAACTGTACACTGGAAGAGTGAGACCAGTTCTCGAGTATGGCATTGCGGCATGGACAACAGCAGCAAAGGCGAACTTCGATAAAATTAGCAAACTCCAAAACCAAGCCATGAGAGTTATAACAGGAGGCATGAAGTCAACGCCAATTGTAGAACTTGAAAAGATTACAAAACTGCAATCCATGACCGACAGAAGAGACTGCAGAGCCCAGCAGCAATCAGAAAAACTCAGAAGACTGACTGACCATCCAATGCACAAAAGACTAAACAATTTCGGAAATGGGAAACTAAAGCGGAGAAACTTTGCAGAAATAGCGAAAGCAAAGATGCACGAAGACCCAATGAACAACACCAAAGCCCATCCCTACTGTACGAAAACCTACCTGGAAGCAGCATATATTTCGAGAGGTGGTAGAAAATATACCAGGTATTGGAAACAAAAACTGCCAGTCTGAAAAAGAAAGAAGAGATACTACCCTGAGTTACGTAACGGAAAACTACCCAAGCATGGACTGGACCCATGCATACACCGACGGTTCCGTAACAAACACAACACAGAACGGAGGGGCAGGAGCATTTCTGAACCTACCAAATGGCAGAAAAATAACACTGTCATTCGCTACTGGAAAATACACAAGCAATTTCAGAGCGGAGGCAGAGGCACTGAGGGTGGCAGTGGAAGAAATGGTGACAGGTAAAAGGAATGAAAGCCATATAGTTCTGCTTACAGATGCTCTGGCCGTAGTCACATCACTAAAAAGCAAGAAAAATACTGAACTTAATGATTTAAGAGCAGTACTCTGTCAACTATGCCAGCAGTCCGCACCAAAAAGGGTAGTGGTGCAGTGGGTTCCATCTCACTGCAACATCCAAGGCAACGAGGAGGCAGACAGACTGGCAAAAGAAGGTGCAAAACTACCACAACCAGATACTAGTATGACATACGAAGAGTCAAAACGGCTTATTAGAGCTAGATACATGACCAAATGGGAAACCGAACATACTGGCTACACAAAAAAACGATGCCTAGTACCAGTTGAACAGAAGAGAGCAGGTCGTGGTCTTCAGACTTCACACTGGCCACAATAGACTGAGGTACCACCTATTCAACAAATTGAAGATATATGGCACTGACGAATGCCCGTGTGGTACCGGGAAAATGACCACTGAGCATTTGCTGCAAAACTGCCCGATATAAGAGGATCAGAGAGAGCAGATGTGGCCATCACCAGTGGCAACACTAGACAAGCTCTATGGCAGTGTCGACAGCCTCAGGATGACGGCTGCCTTTTTCGAAAAAACAATGGTTGCTGTCTGACTGCGTACGAAGAAGAAGAAGAAGAAGAAGAAGAAGAAGAAGAAGAAGAAGAAGAAGAAGAAGAAGAAGAAGAAGAAGAAGAAGAAGAAGAAGAAGATTTATTTACAAGAATAATTGTTACACAAAATCAACAAAAGCACAAAAAAACTACTAAACTGAAAAATATCGTATACTAAACTGACGAGAACAAAACAGAAACTATTATGATTAGTACAACTCCATGGCCACTCAAGATAAGTCTAAATGATATTGCTCTTCAACATGTCCATGAGTTCAAGTATTTCGGCAATATTATTTCGGCAAACTGTTGGATCGACAGGGAACTTGAGACTAGGTGTCAGAAAGCATCTGCGTGGACTTTTCCCACTGCTTAGACACCCGAGCATTAATTTGGCAATTCTGTGCTACCAGTGCCAAACATGGCCTCTGTCAAGGGCGTGCGAGGGCAGAATTTCGACTTGTGAAATGAAGTGTTTGAGGAAAGTCATCGGTGTTACCAGAAGAGACAGAATGCGGAACGACGACATTCGAAGTATGGTCGGCACTACGGCTTGTGTCGATTACATTTCCAGGACAAAAATAATTTGGTTTGGTCATCTCATGAGATGCACCCTCAACTTCAACTGATGACTTACAACGCTGGTAGACCTGGCTACATGGCAAGAGTGCGACCGTGATGTAAGTGGATAGATCACATTAGCCTGGGGTGATAGTGCAGGGACAAAGGCTCACATTGACCGACGCAACGCACTTAACGCAGGATAGACGACTTAAGCTCCCTACGTCGCTTAACGGCACAAGTGGAAAGAAAACTAACTAACCAAACTACCAAAGAGGATTCAAGCACGAGTTGTTGGTATTGACTCCGTAACTAAAGTACTCAGGTTCTTAGTCTCCTATCTGAACTAGCACTAATCATAAACGTAATCGAATCCAATATTGTTACAAATTAGTGGTTAACTAGCTAACATTGTTGTCTTCTGCCGTTCCTCTAGGTCGTCTACGTTGGGGCTGATCTGCCGTCCTATGTCGAGGCTGACTCTCTAGGCTGTCGAACGTACAAACATGGGTTAAAGATGAGCTCCCAAAGGAGACTCCAGCTATGATTCACACTTAAAACAGTTACGTTCTCTATCGTTTGGGACGTGTCCCTTTGGTGCCCGTGTTACACCTGTATCGAACAACTGCGTTCTCTGAGTGCTCTTATGATGCACCTGCCGATTTGTACTCACATGTCTTTGTGGTCGCAGTTTCTAGGATTGCACAGAATCTTAAACGTATCACTTTGTCACCTTCTGGAATAGCAGATCCTAGGATTGCACAGAAATTCTAAATAACACTTTGTCACGAGCCAATGATATTTTGATCGTAGAAGGGTCACCTTTCCTTCACAGGAGAATGCAATGTCCCTGGAGAACAGTCAGACAGCCAACTAGATCAACTCTCGAATTGAACCAAGGCAAATCTTCTCACTTGCATGTTATCAAATCTCTTTCTCATATTGTTTACAGGATGTCCACCATTCGCACCCTGGTCATTGTCACTCCAAATGGGACAGCCTGGCGTGCGAGTCCTTGACTTAACTTAACTTAACGTAACGTTTTTATACTGGTTTAGAAGACCCTGCAGAGTCTGTATACAACCAGTTACATTTACATAACCTAGCTCTAAAAGCTATGCGCATCCAGTTTATTCTAAAATGTATTAACTGTCCCTGCCTCCACTACCTCCCCTGGCAATGCATTCCAAGCAGACACCACTCTCTGACTAAAAAAATATTTCCTAATATCTAACCTGGACCTCTCTTTAGTCAGCTTGTAGCTATGCCCTCGTGTTGTTGTAGGTGGCTGTATTTAAAAAAAAACTTGTTATAGTCTAATTTATCGATTCCTCTGATCATCTTATAAACCTGTATTAAGTCACCACGAATTCTTCTCTCTTCGAGACACTGTAGGCCGGTTTTTCTGAGTCGTTCTTCATAACTGTAATTCTGGAATCCCACTATCATCTTTGTCGCTCTTTTTTGTATTCTTTCTGGCATGTTTATGTCCCCTCTATGATAAGGACTCCACACCTGTACACAGTACTCCAATCTAGGTCTAACTAAAGCTTTATACAGTTTGACGATCACTTCCTTGCTGTTTAATATTTCTTTTTATCATACCTAACATTGCATTTGCCTTTTTCACTGCTACCTTAACTTGCTCACTCACCTTTCCTGTATGATCTATTATAACCCCTAGGTCCCTTTCCTTATCTATCTTTCTAATATTGTTTTCTCCCATTCTGTAATTATGTTCCATATTGGATCTACCCATATGGATGACTGTACATTTATCTACATTAAACTCCATTTGCCAGCTTACAGACCATTCTCGAATTTTATCTAAATCCGACATCAATATATCCACTTCCGCTTTAGATGAGACACTACTGCATAGTTTTGTGTCATCGGCAAATTTTACAATCATGGATCTCATATCATTGTCCAAATCATTTATATATATCAAGAACAAAATTGGTCCCAAAACCGAGCCCTGTGGCACACCACTTTTCACTTCACACCACTCAGAGTACTCCTTATTTATGCCCACCCTCTGCCTTCTTCCCGTTAACCAATTTTCAATCCATTTGGCAACTTCCCTGCCTATTCCATGTGATTTTAACTTTCGAAATAATCTTTGATGAGGTACTCTATCAAAGGCCTTTGCAAAGTCTAGATAAATAACATCCACTGGCTCCCCTTTATCTATGATTTTAGTAACCTCCTCCATGAATTCTAATAGATTTGTTAAGCATGATCTCCCTCTAGTAAACCCATGCTGACTATTTCTAATTAGATTAAATTTGTCTAAATGCATTACAATGTTTTCTTTGATTATTGACTCTAACAATTTACAGACTATGCTCGTTAAACTCACCGGTCTATAATTTGCTGGATCTGATTTTTTGCCTTTTTTTAATAAGGGGATCACTCCTGCATCTTTCCAATCCCGTGGAACTATCCCTTTTGTAAGTGATTGAGAAAATAAAACAGCCAATAACTTGCTAGTTGGTCTCTAATTTCATACAGCAATTTTGGATGAATACCATCTTGACCTGAACATTTATTCACTTTCAACCCCTCCAATTTTTTAAAAACCATTTCCTCTGTAATACAGATTGATCTTAATCCCGCTGTATCCATGTCTCTTTTAAAAATCTCTACAGGCTCTGGGATCTTGGAGCAGTCCTCTTTTGTGTAGACTGTGCCAAAGTACTGATTGAGCAGATTAGCAGCCTCCCTATTCTCACTTATTATTTTCCCTGTACTGTCCATGAGAGGGCCTACTTTGTCTTTCGTTCTTTGTTTATTTCTAACATAAGAGAAGAAGCTTTTACTGTCAGTCTTGATCCTCTGAGCAAGTTTTTTTTCAAAGTCTTTTTTTTGCTGTTTTATTCGCTTTCTGAGATATGTTCTGCTTTTTCAAATATTTTACATATGTTTCTTTTGATTTTCCTGCCTCTATATATTTTTTCCATGCTTTATTTTTTGCTCTTCTACATTTCACTACAAATCTAGTTATCCACTTTTTACGCTTGGGGTTTACCTCCCTACATGGAACATATTCCTCTTTTAGCATTTCTAGAACTGTTTTAAAACTTTCCCACTCCTGTTCAACATCTGTTCCTACAACAATATCTTTCCAGATTATGTGGTTCGCTGCCTCTTTCATCCTCTTAACATCTGCCTTAGAGTAGTCGTATGTTCGTGTATTTATGTTTACTTCTTTCCCTGCAATAAGATCCCAACGGATGATTTGATGGTCACTTGAGCCAAACAGTTCCCCAACGGTAACGTTTTCAATCATATTTTCCTCTGTGGTAAAAACTAGGTCGAGTATGTTTTTGCCTCTGGTAGCTGCTTCTACACGTTGAATTAAAAAATTGTCAGTTAAGCACTTAACAAAAGGTTTTGACTCTACAAGTGCTTCTGCCATATCCCTTTTTATTTCTGGATAGTTGAAATCTCCCATTAATAATAATTTCCCTTCACTTGCCTTTGCTATGCTACTAATCAGCTCCTCCTCTTCCTCTTTTTGACTTGATGGATTTCTATAGCACACTCCAATCACTGTTTTTTCACCCCCACTTTCTATTTCTCCCCATACACTTCCATTTTTGTTACCACATGATAAATCATCTTTGATCGTTATATTAACAGAATTTATACAGTATAATAAAACGCCACCTCCCTTAGTCTTGTCTCCAATTATCCTATCTTTCCTTAACATTGTATATCCCTCTATTTCAAGTTCACTATCTGCAATCTCCTCATATGTCCATGATTCTGTTAACCCTATTATATCTGGTTTTTCTTCTTCTACATACAGTTCCAATTCTTCTCTTTTATTTACTATGCTTCTCACATTTGCATAAAAACATTTTAGTTTGTAATGTTGTTGGTTTTCATCTTTTTTTGTAGCATACCACCACCACTTATGTGTGGTAAGAGTCCGATACTAAGAATGGGCAATCTACCAACTACTTCCAATCCAGTTTTCTACTTATGGTGAACAATTAACCTCTAGTTTCGGTCTGGATTTACCTGGGCTCGCTAACTAATATTCTGGCACATTTTGATTCCCAGAGAATACAGTCGCCAATTCCAATGTCTTATGCTCTAACCGCTTATGCCAGACAGGGCCCAGTTACACTGTTACATCAGCTTATGTAGGGGCAGGGTCGGCGCTAGACTAGTGGGGGTATACGGATGGTTAGAAATATATAAACCACCTCCCCCAACACAACACTACAACTTCCGTTTGTTTTCAAGATCGTTTGTAGAAAACATGGACATCCCAAAACCTGGAAATTTGAACATTTATTTTCAATTGAAAAATATGTAATGCATCAACTTTATATTGTCTCTTTAGGATACAAAAGAAAAAATTTGGCGCACAAATCATATTGAACGGGAAGAGGGCGTGGTGGTAGAGCGTACACATCCACCAACAGCAACACAACCAGTTTCCAGATGTGCTTTATATCGGAAATGAAAAGAATTTTTTTTTTCGATTTCCAAATTATTTGGACCGAAAGTGTTTTCTTATTTAGTTTTTTAGGCTACATTTATTGTTCTTTTTTCATTAATTTCAATTTGTCTTCAGTAAAATATGGATATTATATAGATATAAATTATGGATATTACTAGACCTAATAAGATGGATCTTTTTGGATTACCTTCCCATATGTAATACCTGTTGGATTACTTTCCCATATGTAATACCTTTTATGAAATGTCAGATTATTATTATCATCATTGGCGTCTTAGACTCTATAGCGCATGCGCGTGGCGCCCTGTAAATTTTGTCTAGCTCTGTTTCCTGCATTGTCTACACTGTCTGCTACGACTGTAACGGCCGATATGCAAATGGCAGTCCCTGCCACACTATGCTAAGGAGGCTAGCTTTCCTTGGTGTCCCCAATCTTTTCAGTCTTTCTCATTTCTCTGCAGCCAGAAGGTCTCTACGAACATCAGCAGCCACTGTAACCCTACCAACTGACTAGCTCCAAACAGCTCGACCCAGAACATTCGTTTCCCAGCTGTCGGATTGGATGTCGCATGACTTCATGCCCCTGTTGCATACGTCCTTGAATCGCAGTGTGGTACGCCAAGTCGCCTAACTCAAATGAACATCTGTCCAAAGAGGATATTCTTTGACAGCCTCTCATCTTCCATGCGGTAAACATGCCCTAACCATCGAAGACGTCGCTGGCTCAACAGCGAATACATGATGTGAGTGTTTGCTCGCTGTAAAATCACACTATGTGGCACGCTCTCTTGCCCCCCCCCCCCCCCCCAATCCTTTGTATACCTCACGTGAAAGGTGCTGAACCACCGCTCCTGTTAAGTGTAAGTGCTCCATCTCTCGCTTTCATACATGAAAGGGCCAAGATCTCAGGTCTGAAAGACCAGAACGCTGTAGTGAGACAGCGCATCAAAACACCTCTTCTGTGAAAATTGTTCTCTTTTTACGTTTTTTTTACTCTGCGTGCCTCTGAGGTTCCCCCCACCCCCACCCCATCCCAGGTAGAGACAAGGCCGGGTTTGAGTCAGATACTCTTTGACAGCCGCCAATCAGTTCTGTATATCATGGGATTACGCTGGTCCTTCCTTGGCAGTCACGTTAGTACTGCGTTACCTAGATTTTTTTATCATCGTGAAACAAAGTCAAGACTGTTCAGGTCTCAGAGAAGAGGAATAACAATCCTTCAAGTCCCGTCGGATGGATCGTCTGTGACCAGGGTTGATGCCGAGGTCCATGAAGCGTATAGCTCTGACGAAGTGCGGGTGATTTGTCGCAGCCAGGTGTCGCCAGGTACCTCGTGAGGTACCCTGAGGGCGCCTCCATGTGGGACAACGTCTTTTTCCACCCTTTATTTCGACAACTAAGTGCAAGATCTGGCGGGCTGTGAAGGGAGGCTGACCACATGACCGAATATATTAAGACGGCGACGGTCCATCATAGAAGCCAATGCTCTCGAAATGTAGTTGTCGGACAACCTCGGTGTTGCTAACCAGATCGTACCAGTGAATTCTAAGAATGTGCATATGTACATATGGGAAGCTTCAAGATTCTATTGATCTCTTTGCAAGACTACACAACGATTTAGAGTATAACAAAGGGATTGGAATGGCGCCGGATTTATAAAGACGGGCAGTTTGGTTTCCAGGGAGAGTCTCTGCTGGCTCCAGACTGGGTAGGGAGTTCATAGACTAGGCTACACTCTCGATCCTTCAGACAATGTCAGAACTGCTACATAAATCCGGGTCTGAATACTGCCTAAGTGGGTGAAGTTATCTGAGAATCTCTCCAACAAAACATTATTATCTACATATCAAGTTACATTACTGTGATTAGTCAGAGAGAAATATAATAATTGAAAGATGATTAAAAACATTTAAAAAACATAGTGCTACGCACACCTCTTGGAGGGGGGGGGGGGGGGAAGGGGATAGAAAAAATAAGGCGAACGCACGATAAGAAAAAAAAAAGATAGATGAAATCAGTTTCATTGATTTTTTTATAATTTAATATAGAACATAACTGTTTGTTGCCAATATCGATTAGTACAGCTACTGAAGGTCACAGGTCATAATATACTGAATGAAAAATATATCGTACAAAAGCACTGACATAGAGGGCGTCTTGATCTTTACACATAACTAAGATCTCAGGTGTGGTTTATTAAAACTAATATAATTCTATTTAATCTTTAAACCATCTGAGTTACGCAAAAAGACCTTTTGTAGAGCTATCAGAAATCGGTCGTCGAACTCCTAGAAATTATTCTTGGAACTCCTAGAAATCATTCGTGAACTCCTATAAATCATTCGTGAACTATAAATCATTCGTGAACTCCTATAAATCATTCGTGAACTCCTATAAATCATTCGTGAACTCGTATAAATCATTCGTGAACTCCTATAAATCATTCGTGAACTCCTATAAGTCATTCGTGAACTCCTATAAATCATTATCATTCGTGAGCTCCTGTAAATCATTCGTGAACTCCTATAAATCATTCGTGAACTCCTATAAATCATTCGTGAACTCCTATAAATCATTTGTGAACTATAAATCATTCGCTAAGCTCATAGAGTCAGTTCGCTCAATCACTTAGATTTGCAAACACCATAAAAATCATTAACAGAACCCCTAGAAATAATTCACAGAGCACCTAGAAATAACTCACAGAGCACCTAGAAATAATTCACAGAGCACCTAGAAATAAATCTCAGAGCCCCTAGAAATAATTCACAGAGCCCCTAGAAATAACTTACAGAGCACCTAGAAATAACTCACAGAGCCCCTAGAAATAATTCACAGAACCCCTAAAGACCATTTGCATAGACCATTCACAGAGCCACTAAAAACCATTTGCATAGACCATTCACAGAGCCGCTAAAAAACATTTGCATAGACCATTCACAGAGCACATATAGACCTTTCTCAGAACTTGCACAGACGATTCACCGTACCCTGCTGTTCAACTGAACACTTGTTGAGAGACTGTTGTTGTCGCCGTTACGTAACTTATATTGTATCGACCACATTCAGCTCTGGAAGTCTCTGAGGCACTCTGAAGTTTAAGAAGGTATCACCAAAAAAACTACAGTCTTGGATGGAAAGCGACGTGCCTCCGTCAGTAGAATACGGAGAAGCAAACCTTTAACGGAACAACAACAAAATCACTAAAAAGTATATTAATATAATGCCATCTGTCTCCATCTGCAAAGATTACTGCGTTGGTCAGAATATAGTTTTCTTGTTGTTTTCCCCTACTATGTTCTTCTGAAAGTTGTAATCGGGTTTTATGCGCAGCTATAGTCGATCCATAAAGTTGTGGTCCAATGCAAAAAAAACGTAGCTCAGAAAAAAAACTTCTAGAATTTAATAAACATTTGAATTCGACATTAACGTTAAAAGGTGTTAATTATAAATTTTGTTTAGTACTTTTATCCTATTTAATTTAAGAAATTTGGTTTATATATATGGTATAAAATAATCGGCAGTATGCAAAGTATAATGGGATATTGACAGTCGCTCGAATAAAGTGTGATGTATTTCAATGCGAAAGTGCGGCTTGAACGGAAAAATTCATTATTTCATTATATCGCACAAATTAGCACTCAATGAACGGAGTTGTAGCATAATTGTTATTTGAAAGTGTCAACAACAGAGGCGTATAACCTGCATGCTTTTAGAGGCTGAAGCTAAGCTATAAAAATGGCATTTATTACACTAAAAGCAATTGCACTTAAACTGTAAACATGTTTCTCAAGGGAAACTGAACGAGGAAATCTTTTTCATTAGATATCAAACCCGAGGAAAATGGCCATGGATATTTCACAAGTATTTTTTTCCCTGTGGATTAAAATGCAAGATAGACCCGTTTCATGAGATAAGAAAATACTTGGAAGGAAATGGAAGTTAGATAGTTACGTCAAAGAAGTCATTCATTATATAAGAGATATGTCCAATGGTGGTATCAAGAGAAGAAATGACACTTAGCAAGTTGAACGATTACCTGAGAAGAATTGACACTTGGCAAGTTGAACGATTACCTGAGAAGAATTGACACTTGGCAAGTTGAACGATTACCTGAGAAGAAACAAAGAAATTAACATCTTTAAATGTACATTGTGGAAGACTATACGTGGAGCTGGTTTTACATTTCGGAAGTTTGCAAGGGGTAGAAATGTGAAATGTGAGAAAACTCACTATGTTGTTTCAAGAAGCCAGTATTTACGAGAGTTAAGAGAACAGTTAGTTTTTTTTCCACTTGTGCTGTTGAGCGCCGTGGGGAGCTTCAGTCATATATCCTGCGCAAAGTGCGTTGTCTCGATCAATATGAGCCCTTGTCGCTGAACAATCACCCTAATGTCATCTATCCACCTGCCTCATGGCCGCCCCCTTGCCCTGTAGCCAGATCTACCAGCATTGTAAGTCATCAGTGGAAGTTGATGAGGGTGCATTCTCATGAGATGACCAAACCAACTTATTTTCTGCCTGGAAATGTATTCGGCACAAGACGTAGTGCCGACCATGCTTCGAATGTCGTCATTCCGCATTCTGACTCTTCTGGTAACACTGATGATCTTCTTCAATCACTTCATTTCACAGGACGAAATTCTGGCCTCACGCGCCCTTGACAGAGGCCATGTCTGGCACTATTAACACAGTCGGCATAAATATACTGTTTATCAGCTGTTGCTGTCTTGCAAAACTAATGTCCGGGTGTCTAAGCAGTGGGAGCAGCTGATAAGTCCCCGCAGATGCTTTCTGACACCTAGTCTCAATTTCCCTGTCTATCCTACCGTCTGCAGAAAAAATACTGACCAAATACTTGCACTCGTGTACCTGTTGAAGAGCAATATCATTTAGACTGATCTTGAGTGGCTCAGGTGTTCTACTGATCATGTCTCAGGTGTTCTACTGATCATGGCCCAGGTGTTCTACTGATCATGGCCCAGGTGTTCTGCTGATCATGGCCCAGGTGTTCTGCTGATCATGGCCCAGGTGTTCTACTGATCATGGCCCAGGTGTTCTGCTGATCATGGCCCAGGTGTTCTACTGATCATGGCACAGGTGTTCTACTGATCATGGCCCAGGTGTTCTGCTGATCATGGCTCATGTGTTCTGCTGGTCATGGCCCATGTGTTCTACTGATCATGGCTCAGGTGTTCTACTGGTCATGGCCCAGGTGTTCTACTGATCATGGCCCATGTGTTCTACTGATCATGGCCCAGGTGTTCTACTGGTCATGGCCCATGTGTTCTACTGATCATGGCCCAGGTGTTTTGCTGATCATGGCCCAGGTGTTCTACTGATCATGGCCCAGGTGTTCTACTGATCATGGCCCAGGTGTTCTGCTGATCATGGCTCATGTGTTCTGCTGGTCATCGCCCATGTGTTCTACTGATCATGGCTCAGGTGTTCTACTGGTCATGGCCCAGGTGTTCTACTGATCATGGCCCAGGTGTTATACTGATCATGGCCCAGGTGTTCTACTGGTCATGGCTCATGTGTTCTACTGATCATGGCCCAGGTGTTCTGCTGATCATGGCCCAGGTGTTCTACTGATCATGGCCCAGGTGTTCTGCTGATCATGGCCCAGGTGTTCTACTGATCATGGCCCAGGTGTTCTACTGATCATGGCCCAGGTGTTCTACTGATCATGGCCCAGGTGTTCTACTGGTCATGGCCCAGGTGTTCTACTGATCATGGCCCAAGTGTTCTACTGATCATGGCTCAGGTGTTCTGCTGATCATGGCCCATGTGTTCTACTGGTCATGGCCTAGGTGTTCTGCTGATCATGGCCCAGGTGTTCTACTGGCCATGACCCAGGTGTTCTACTGATCATGGCCTAGGTGTTCTACTGGTCATGGCCCAGGTGTTCTACTGATCATGGCCCAGGAGTTCAACTGGTCATGGCCCAGGTGTTCTACTGGTCATCATAGTTTCTGTTTTGTTCTCCCTAATTCGCATATTGTATTTAGCACAGGTAGTCGCAAGCGCTGATCATCTGCACTGAGTAATGCGTGTATTGAGTTATGTTCTGCTTCAGATGTCTCAATTTGTCCAGTATCTGATGCGATTTTGTGCATGTAGATGTTAAATAAAGAGAAGAAAGTACACACCCCTGTCTCACGCCGGTAGTGATTTCAAAAGCATCTGTGACACCATCAGTCGTTCTGACGACGTTTGTACTCGAACGATACAGTGCTCTGACATTATGAAGAAGCTGGCCTTGTACACCATAATCTTCCAAAGTTGAATCCTGTCTACCCTATCTAACGCTTTTTCCCCGATCAATGAAATAACACATAGATGTTCTTTGTATTCTATTGATCTTTCGTTTATTTGCCTTAAAGTGAACAAGGCGTCCGTGCAGCTCATACTTCGGCGGAATCCAAAGGAGCTTTAGATAGTTGAAGTTCAGCAATAGGTCTTATTCTATATTTCAGGATTTTGGCATACATTTTAGCAGTGTGGCTAAGAAGCGATATGCCTCTGTAAGTGTCACAGTTTCTTTTGTCGCCATTTTTCTTCCAAATTGGAACGATTATTGCTTGTTTCCAGTCATCTGGTACGCGTCTGTCTTTCCGTGTCTTTTGTGAAGAGTATTTGTAGCCAGAGTAACCCTGTTTCCCTACATGCATGAATCGCCTCCGTTGTTATGCCGTCCTTGCCTGGTGACTTATTCTTGTGACTATTCTTCATAACTCTCTCTATTTCTTGAATTATTATGTGGGGTAAAGTATGATCTGGGTTGCAAGTTAGAAAAAAACTGAATCCCCTGGGGAGGTAATAGGGTTGAAAAGTTCTTGAAAGTATTCCTTCCACCGATCTCTTCTGCTGAGCTCATTAAATATATGAAAGCCATACTTGTCATAGATGGCTGTAGTAAGATTTAAGCACTCGTCTCTAAATCGCATCACCTTGTCACTTTTGAAAAATTCTATAGAGCGATTTTGATATATAGAAGTGAGAAGCTCGCCATAATGTTTCCAAGATTCTTCTCTGGCGTGTTTTATTACCTTTTTGGCGTTTCGTCTGGTAGGCGTGACCTTTTCTCTTCGCTCTGTTGCACTCCGTTGCGACTATCTTGATTTAGCTCCATTATTGGTTTCAAAGCGTGAGCAGTTAGGCTGTTGGCTTGCTTTGGCCAGTCACAGTATCGGCGAGGCCGTTGTTTTTGTGCTAGGTGGAGCCTATACCATTCTTAGCGGCCATGGTCACTTAGCATGTCTTCAGTGGGGCGCTCGCTGGTCAGATCGGATCACGCTATCTCCAATGTGCAGATAACGAAGGGGTTGAATAAATACTATAGAAGATGTTCACATGGTACACGCTTTTGAACGTTTATCACTGGATTGTGTCACTCTGTGTGTCCGCGCGAGATCTGAAGGGACTGTGCACTGGGCCGTGGGAGTACGCCACAGGGTTGCCGGAATATTAATTCAAACAGCCGGGATAATCGGAGGGGAAAACACCACGGAATGAACAAACGAACTAATACAAATGGGAAAAATCAACGCGTTTCCGTTTACACAATATAAGTCATCAACTAGTGTGTTCAGAGAAATAATAGCTGTCCATCGTTGTCGATGAGGACCGCCGACATCATCCTTGTCACAGATTTCCCTGTTGGGTGTGGGTGCGCATGTGGCTGAACAGGCCAATGCGAGCACGAAAATGTCTGCTACATATCGGGCACACGAGGTTTGTAGAAGGGGATGGTGTTCCCGCTGCTCGGGATTTCCGCGTCTCTCGTCTGTTCTTGACTTTCACAACACGGTCATCTTCACCGGCAGCTACACCCGATTTGACTGTGCTTCTCAGAGAAATAGGTGCTGCATATTACAACTTAGTGTATCTTGATGAGATGGAGAAATGCGTGCACCACTAATGAAAGAGAATGACAGTCAGTTGATAGAAGTTTTAAAAAGTTAGTGTCAAGTAGCCAAGGGCAAAGGCAGTATGGAAAAGCATTTACTGGAGAATGTGCAACTGGTTTTCCAGTCCAAATCTACCGATTATCGGGACTTGCTTAAAGAAATGAAGGAACCCATTTTCCAAAATTGGATTGAGAAAACGGCAATTCCATCTTTAGATGGACCCAGATGCTGAGCAGTGCATCAGCTGCAGTGGTCAGCGACTGATAGCTGACTGCTAGTGTCAGGACCAGCGAACCATAGCTGCCAAGACCCATCTACACCTCCACGCGGTGATCCTGGATAAAAGGCTGCAGCAGGGCAGACTGGCTAAGGAGAAGGGATTGAAGAGGGAATTCTAACCCAGTACTCAAAAATGATTGCTGAAATCGGATGTGTTGGACCGAAAGGTGCAAATATCGCAGTCAAGCTGTAAACTACGACACACCGCATTCCGTTCTCTGGACTACATTCTGCCACTTAAGCCCTTTCAGTGTTTGGTACCGGGAGATTGAGAATGAACGAAGCCAAGCCAAAATGGACCCTCATGTCTGGTAATGGACAATGCGTCATACCATAATGTACTGGCGATCGAATGCAATGGTTCTACTTCCTCAACCACTAAAACTGATATAAAGGCGTTGCTTAAGGAAAATATAAATTTGAGTGAAATGAGCTTAAAACCAGAGCTACTAAGTAATGTAAAAAATGCAAATAAAAAGAAAATATTTCAGATCGATAACATACTACACGAGAATGGCCATATATGTTTGAGACTTCCACCTGACCTTTCACATTTAAATCCTATCGAGTTTTTGGGGGTTAAAGGTCAGGTGACCTCTCAAAATAAAACATTTAAAATAGGCAATGTGAAGAAACTCATACATGATGAACTACCGAATATAGATAAAGAATACTGAATTAAATGGGAAGATCATGTCTCGAAAGAGGAACATAAATATTGGATAAATGATGGTTACAAATTCATGTAACCTATAACATCAGTGTAACAGACTCGTCCGATAATGATGAAGGGGACATCACTTGTGAGAACAATTATTTTGCGGTGGCTTCCTCTGGAAACGTTGCCAAATAAAAACAGATGTCTACAAGTCGGCATTGTCAAAACAGTGTCGCGGTATCATTTACCGTGACTTATTGCTGATGACGGCATGCCTTCTGAGAGTAGCAGAGAGTTTGGGAAGTCTAACTCTGCGTATCGTCGTCTCAAACTCGAAGGTAAACACCAGCCTGCACCTCCCATAACTGGCTGCGAGTCTACATTTCTCTACTGTTTTGGACCATTATGGATGCCGCTAGACCACGGATTTGCCTGGAATTCACACTAGTCGACGACTTACACTTGTGTTCACTGAAACGTGGTGTTGTTTTCCGTCTGGACTTGTTATTTCGTTCTTTTTTTTTGTGATTTCTTCCATCCGTTTATCCTGGTCTGGACGCCGGCTGAATGGCACTACGCTTATACATGTGACGTATTTCACTGGTTAGTTCTGCCGGTTCACCTTCGCGAATTTGGCGTGTTGGAATTTTAGATGCTACTATGATGAGTTCAATACAGCTGGGGAGAGATGCCAGACCCACTCACACTGTGAGTGTTGTCCATACGACCTCTTGTGGTTATCGAAAAGGCACGACAAACTGCGTTAGATGCCATCCCACCTTTCTACCCTGCGGGCTACATGTTTACGGAAAGGCTTCGGTGGTAACCCTGAGGCAAAATCTGCATCCTATGCTATCTCCAGTCGTCTCGATGAATGTCTTGCCACTGGCAAAAGGTAGCTTAGGCTCTGTGAGCGAGGTTGACAAAAGGCGCAGTTTCTTCCTCACTTTAATCCAAATCACCGCGCAAGTCACCAATTTCAGCGGACACAGCAAGAGATACGACTGTCCACACGGCTGAACAAAGAGAGTGGTCTTCATCACTTGTGAAGGACAACTATTACCTCCCATTAGTAAATTCCTAGAACTGTAGTGGTCAGTGCTAATTTGAATCACCAATGTAGGGCGTTTAATGATAATAAACAAGGTCAAAATGAAGCCAGGGATGTGTACGTTTCTGCGTCACTGAACTAGTAATTTAACGGGGCCGTGATAGCTGATGACAAGAATACATGCTGTGTTTGTGACATAAACAAATTATCCATGTCAGATCGGCAGGTGAGAGGGATGGTGTTACACAAAAGCTCTTCAACATATATTAAGAAAGCAAGGTAACTGGAACAAGCTCCGATGTGAATTTCACAACAAACAAATACTTCCACCTCTCAATCTGAGTCCAGTACCACTACTCGCGATGAACTGTGCGAAAAAGAAGAAGAAGAAGAAGAAGAAGAAGAAGAAGAAGAAGAGGAAGAAGAGGCAGAAGAAGAAGAAGAAGAAGAAGAGGAAGAAGAGGCAGAAGAAGAAGAAGAAGAAGAAGAAGAAGAGGAAGAAGAAGAAGAGGCAGAAGAAGAAGAAGAGAAAATATGGATGATTCATTGCAGTGATAGGTAAATAATAATGATTGCCTTTGAACTTAAGTATTGAAAACAAATAAATATGTGTCACCTTTGTTTATTTTTTTACCTTGAAGTAAATCTGAAATGCGTCACAGAAACCCAAACTGTCAGCGGCATTGTTTTATGTGTGAAGGAGTACTATTTGTGGGTCAGTTTAGGGGTTCATTTTGTGGAGTGGTGCTTTTCATGTGGTGTCTGGTTCTTCGTGTGCGGTTGGCTTCTTCGAGGGGAGTCGGATTCTTCGTGTGGAGTACGATTCTTCGTGTGCGGTCGGCTTCTTCGTGTGAGGTCAGCTTCTTCGAGTGGAGTTGGGTTCTTCATGTGCAGTGGGGTTCTTCGTGGGGAGTCTAGTTCTTCGTTTCTTAAACTGAATTCGTTCCATCTACTTGATTGCGTCTGGCTACGTGTGTGGTTGGTCTACCTGTTTGTTTGTCTGTCTGTGTGTGTCTACATTGGTGTTTGTCTACCTGTGTGTTTGTCTACCTGTGTGTATAACTACATGTTTGTCTGTCTACCTGTGTGTCTACCTGTTTGTGTATCAGACTGTGCTTACTTATTTTTTTAAATTATCTACATGTAATGCAGGCTCCATCTCACTGTCTGTTTGTCTGTCTTTCTGCAAGCCTGCCTGTCTGTCTGTCTGCCTGCCTGTCTTTCTGTCATTATTTTGCCGCCTTCGGAGCATCGTTACCCTAAATTGAGACCATGGATGACTGCACCAGACATGAGCGATCACCTGCTTGCAGTTAATGATCACCTTAATTGTAACCGGATCAAATTTCACGGTTCGCATGCACGATATTCAGAATACGATCGTGTCTACACGCCAGCCCAATCATTTTACAGACACGAGAATCAAAGTCGTCGTCATCTTTCTCAGATCCCTAGCAATACGATTTACCTCTCACCACCAGCCCCTTCTCTCTATCTCTTTTTCTCTGTCTCTCTATCTCTCTATCTCTCTCTGTCACTCTATCTCTCTCACTGTCTCTCTATCTCTCTCTACCTTTCTCTCTATGTCTCTCTCTATCTCTCTCTATTTCTCTCTGTCTCTATATCTCACTCTGTCTTTCTCTATCTCGCTCTGTCTCTCTCTCTCTGTCTCTCTCTCTCCCTTTTTCTCACTCTCTATCTCTCTCTCTCTTGCTATCTCAATCTCTCCAGCTCTCTCCCTTTCTCTCTCCCTCTCTCTCTCTCTCTCTCTCTCGCATCTCCTTTCACGTATTTTATATTCCTATTTGTATTCCATTTACTGCATTTTGTATGTGACAAGGACGAATCGGACATACATATAATGTTGTATGAAGTTTGATATCATGAATTTCAGAACATATGAGCTCCATGCGGAGCACATGTCATTAACAAATATCCACTAAGACTTCCTATCCTGGCATATCCATTCCAACTGTATCCGTGTCTTCCCAGTTTCCTAAATGTTTGTCAGATGTTTTCATCTCCATACGTGCTTTGGTCCTGCCTCTACTTCTGTTGTCTGGAGAATTCCAGAACAGAGACTTCTTCGTAATGTGTTCAGCTAGTTTCCTTAATATGGTGTCCTATCTAACACAAGCGTCTTCTCTTGATATCAGTTTCCGGTTCTCTTCAACAGTTACGCATTAGTTATTTAATCATGCTATTTCAATCTGGCTATTCTGTGTTCAGTTCAGTTCAGTTCATCCCGTAACCCATCAGGTCGTTGGGGCACACATGAAGACATGAAAATCCCACGCCAACTCTCTCTGTCTGTCGCCGCCTGACGTATCTCACCGGGACGAAGGCCTGTCCACTCAGTGATCTTGTCCACCCATCTCTTCTTTGGACGTCCTCGCCCTCTCTGTCCCGGTACGGATCCAAAGAGTATCGAGTTGGGAATTCCGTTGGACCTCGCGACATGCCCGCACCAGGCCATCTTTCGTCTTTTGATAGTTGTGAACAGATCTTCAAAAGGACCAATAGCGTCTTCAACTCTCTGACGGATGTCTACGTTCGTGACACGATCCTTATATGTAACATTTAGGAGTTTTCTATAGCACCGCATTTCCATTGCACGTATTCTGCCCTGGATATCTGATGTAATGGTCCAGGTCTCGCAGGCATACATAAATATTGACAGCACCAAAGAGCGCAGTAGTCTGACTTTTATGCCGAGGGCGAGGCGCTTGTCTCGCCATATAGGTTGCAGCCTAGTCAGCGCCGCTGTTGTTTGTGCTATTCTTGCAATTACCTCTGGCTTCGAACCCTCCTCGCTGATCAACGATCCAAGATATTTGAAACGTTTCACCACCTCAAGTACCTGCCCATTTGCCTCTATGACAGATTGAAACCCTGCAACATTATTGGTCATGAGCTTTGTTTTATCAGCATTTATTTCCATACCAAAACTCAGGGCCGTTCTATCCAATCTACCAATCAACTCCTGGAGTTCCCTTTCTGTACCTTCCAATACATCAATATCATCAGCAAAGCGGAAGTTTGTGATAAGCCTGTCACCTATTTTAACCGTGCCAACATGTCCTTTTAAGGTCGTCTCCATTATTCTCTCCAAGAATATATTGAAGAGTGTGGGGGAGAGTATACAACCCTGTCTCACACCCACCGTCGTACGGAACCAATCGCCTAGCGTTCCCTCTACTGAGACAGCGCTGGTCGCCCGCCTGCTGATAAAGGTTTGCAATTACCCTCACAATATCACTGTTGAACTTATAATGCCTCATGGTTGACCATAGCGCCGCAGGCCACACTTTGTCAAACGCCTTTCGAAAGTCAATGAAGGCATGGTAGAGTTGTTGTTGATACTCTGAGTACTTCTCATTCAGTAGACGAAGATTAAATATCTGCTCGATGGTACTCCTTCCAGCTCGAAAGCCCGCTTGTTCTTCGGCAATGATACCTTCCGCCTGGGGATTCAATCTGTTAAGTAATATCCTCAAGAGAACTTCACTTGGATGACTTATCAGACTGATTGTTCGATAGTTCTGACACACATTCTGTGTAGACACCAGTTTATGAAAGTCTGTACCTTTCTGTGTGTGTTTTTGTGTTGTTCTTCATGTTTCAGCACCCTACACTAGACTTTACATTAAAGTTGAAGGTTTGTATTGAATATGTTAGATTTAATTTCTTTTTGGGTAAGTTCCCCAATTCAATGAAAGCATCTCTCGGCTTTTTGATAACTTTGTCTATACTTCCTACTTTGTCTGTACTTCCTACTTTGTCTGTATTGCTACCAAGGTATATGAACGATCGCACATCTTGTAGGAGTGTGTCTGTCTCCCAACAAAAACTTATTGTTACTAGTTGCATTTATTCTCATAATCATAGATTTTTTCTCTGTGTCTTTCTAGTTACAGTTTCCATGACTTGTTATCAGGGGCTCAGAAATCAGACCTATAAATAGAATTCTACATTTCATATATTTATACGCCGAGAATAATGTAATGTGTGAAGACGCATATAATTAAATCAAATAATAATTAATATAGAGGTATAACTCTGTCTCAGCTTTGTCTCCTGTATTTCAACACTGTCGAACAAAAATTGAGTTAAGTATCATCTTATGGAAGTTTTCAGTTGTCTCATATTAATGTGCATTGACTAGGCATCGTTAAGTAGGGGATAGTATAACTTTTTTTTAACGTCGGCTAATGACAAACAAATTATGAGTTAATTAAAGTGGTTCTTCATAAGAACAGAAAGTTATGACGTATTTAGCCTATTCCTTTCAGACTGTAGGATAGTAAACTGTGACGTATTTAGCGTGTTCCCTTCAGAATGTAGGAAAGTAAGCTGTGACGTATTTAGCGTATTCCCTTCAGACTGTAGGAAAGTAAGCTGTGACGTGTTTAGCTTTATTCCCTTCAGAACCTGATTCAGTAAGATGTGGCGTGTTTAGCTTTATTCCCTTCAGAAACCTGATCCAGTAAGCTGTGACGTGTGTAGCTTTATTCCCTTCAGACTGTGATCCAGTAAGCTGTGACGTGTGTAGCTTTATTCCCGTCAGAACATGATCCAGTAATATGTGACGTGTGTAGCTTTATTCCCTTCAGAACCTGATCCAGTTAGCTGTGACGTGTGTAGCTTTATTCCCTTCAGAACCTGATCCAGTAAGCTGTGACGTGTAGCTTTATTCCCTTCAGAACCTGATCCAGTAATCTGTGACGTGTGTAGCTGTATTCCCTTCAGAACCTGATCCAGTAAGCTGTGACGTATGTAGCTTTATTCCCCTCAGAACCTGATCCAGTGAGCTGTGACGTGTGTAGCTTTATTCCCTTCAGACTGTGATCCAGTAAGCTGTGACGTGTGTAGCTTTATTCCCTTCACAACCTGACCCAGTAATCTGTAACGTGTGTAGCTTTATTCCCTTCAGAACCTGATCCAGTAAGCTGTGACGTGTAGCTTTATTCCCTTCAGACTGTGATCCAGTAAGCTGTGACGTGTATAGCGTTATTCCCTTCAGACTGTGATCCAGTAAGCTGTGACGTGTGTATGCTTTATTCCTTTCAGAAACTGATCCAGTAAGCTGTGACGTGTGTAGCTTTATTCCCTTCAGAACCGATCCAGTAAGCTGTGACGCGTGTAGCGTATTCTTAAATGTAGCAGAGTGGTCTCGTGATTTCTAGTCAAAGCGAAGATTTGTTCCCAGTTATCGACCTGTTCCAGACTGCCCAACTAAATATTGGTACTCGACTTACTTTTATGAAAAGAATGGCAGCGAAGAAGTGGAATAGCCATTTTGCTTAATAAAAATATAAGACCAAATGAAGTTACGTCTCTAACACTTCATCCCTGACAGCAGCGTCTGCTATGGGATTGCCGCTACCTCTTATTTAATCCGACTACGGGCACAGGAAAAGAAACGTCGACTCATCATGTCACCTTGCGAGCAGCACAAATTGAAAGTAAAGTAACTAATGTTGTGCGTCTACAAGTAAGATTATTGACGTGTTTGTATGTGTCTGAGGATGGGGGTGCATACTTATATTCTGCCCTATCACTCACTCTATCCCGCAATTAATGTGCACGTGGCAGGTGCCTGTGACACGTGCTCTCTTAATGCATGCTGACACAGATAAGTCGCCATGAAACATTTTCAAGATGTACACACTTCGAGCCACAATTAAATGCCAGCTTTAGCGTGCGGGTGCTCCATTTACTGGCTCTACTCTGCGTAATCAATTGTAATTGTCTTTGACATGACGGATAAGTTGGTCTCATTACCGACAGGTTCATCTGGTTGATGTTTTCTCCACCGATTCCCGGTAAAACGAGTTACTCACGACATCATAACATGGGAGTATTTCATATAGAGCTCATCTTTATCATTCTTCCTTCAAGACCAGATCAATGGAGCGCTTTGTGCGCAACTAACATAACAGATATCAGTACATGACGCTGGGCGGTAGGAGAAGAGCCCGTCTATCGACGGATCAGTAACAGCAACAAAAATATTAAACTTGTGGTTTAAATCAGGCCGATTGCTTCACATACATTAGGCATTTGATTTGTTTGAATGGCAACACTAGACAAGCTCTATGGCAGTGTCGACAGCCTCAGGATGACCGCTGCCTTTTTCGAAAAAATAATGGTTACTGTCTGACTGCGTACGACGAAGAAGAAGAAGAAGAATGGGACGGTTTGAGGAAAGCCATAACTTGGAGCATGTTCGGCCCTAGAGTCGCTCCGGACGTGTCGTTATCTTTTACGACATTCTCTCCGTGTGGCAGAGTCACTATTATTGACTATATCACAGACAGAGACCTTTATAGTTTGAACAGACGTATTAAGAGATGGGAAAGCTTGTGGGAGCTTTGGTGGTTCTCTGTCGATCAGATTACATCCTGTTGCAGGGATTTGCATGGTTTCAATCACCAAGCACATAATTATAGCAGTCTTAGCGACCCATGACTGAAGAAGTTGTATTGTTGTAAGTAGTAGAGCTTTCGCTTCTGATGACAGGAGTACCTGGTTCGATCCCCGTTATCAGTACTTTCCAGTTAACCTAGCTGGAAATGGCTATCTGCCTTATTGGTATGGGTGTGCAGCCAGGACTGGAACTGATAAACACACTTAATTTAAAAAGATATAGTATTGTGCAATAGCACACGAACACTTCATCCCCGGACGCAATAACTTGTTGTGAGATTACATCTACCCTTTTTACATCTCAGAAAGCGTTCTCATCACCAGATGCCTTGTTAGAAAACATAGACCTATCAGATATTGCTAAACTGGCAAGTTCCGGCCGTAAGCAGATTTGGTCAAGCAAACACGATTGGAGAGAACAAATTGGTCTGCGTTCAGCAAAATACATTTATATTAATTTTTTTCTGTTAAGAATTGACAGCCTTGCAATCCCTGGCAGACTTCTAGGTATCCAGTATCTCTCAGCAAACGGCGAATTGTGTAGATACTGATTGTTTACGAAGCTCGCTGGCTGTACACACCCCCGCTCCGTCCTTTGCTTCCCCCCCCCCCCCGCCCCCCTGCTGAACCCTCGTATGATTTTAAAATATATAATCTGTGCTGGTTCAGTTATTGTAGTGTCTCCACCCAAGAGGTGGTCATTGATCAACTTCCAAACGTCAACTCCATCCATTCCTAATATCTAAACTACAGAACACATAGATGTTCGCTCTTCCATTTGCGCCACCCCAGAGATGCTGAAAGTTCGAGCCATGTATGTCCACCCCTGCCCTAGCCAACTATTTGGCTCCTTCCGAAGCATGAGCTGAGAGTCATCAGCAATTGGAGAACACATCTCAAACAGCCGCCTCAGAGCTGACGTCACTGTCACACTCTGTGAAATCAGAGAGTAGTGGATGCTCGGAATGCATTGCCACATGAAATAGCGGACGCAGTGTCAAGTCATGACCAAGTGTAAACTACAGATGTTCATGGTCAAGTAATGCTTTCAAGAATATATTAGATGCTCATAGTTATTTTTAGATCAAGTGAACGTATACAAAATTAATTGTATACAATTCTTAATGATTCTAAAAAATTCTTCTAAGCCAGACGAAATAGCAGGAATTATAGAACAGGGGCTTACATCAGTCTAGAAAGCCAGATAACCATTTACAGCTAGATCGACTCAGGCGTGTCTAAAACGCTGATCTTACTTATCAGTTTTTCCTTGCTAAGTGAGCGACGTGTCACTCTTCTGTCCACACTCTAGCAAGTTATACTGAGTATTACTTTACAATTAAAAGTGTATTGATTTTCCAAGATCGAAGAAGCCAGGTCTGATACTTTCCTGTCATTTTGAAACCGTTTTTGTGCCATGTGTTTGAGTACAGAAGCGTGAGACTGAGGGTGCCGATGGAGTTTAGCCTAGATGTGGAATAGAGAAATAATGATTTGGGAAGTGAGCACTGAGATCCAGAAATGTTTGCACACATAGAAACATTGGTTAATGTCAGAAATAGCAGCATTCTGAAACGCAGTAACTCAACATGCATTTACGACGGGCTTTCAAATGAAAACTTTCAAATTAGGAGAGAAATTAGAAACACCGTGCCGTTGTTGTGTGGGTTCGCATTATCGTTGCTAAGGGATTCAAGCGTGTTCTGTATGTGATATCGCGGTGTCATTAGTAACCGTTTTAAGATGGCCGCCAAACAAGTAACACGCACTAATGAATAGTATTGGTTCGTGTTCCGTTTTATGAGTAGCAGAACTGGGACACATATCGAAGTTCATCAACGAATGAAGGTTCAGTACAGTGATGCATGCGTGTCCTTTCAGCAAGTGTACGAGGGGGAGTAGAAAGTTCCTAAACGGCGTGAGTTCTGTAATAGACTATTCTCGACTAGGTCAGACACGACGAGTATCGACACTGCAACATTTAAATCAATAAAAAATTTCTCGGTGACTGAATGAAATAGCCAGCACACGTCTGGGCTTCAGCCAAGGTTCAGCAAATAACATTATGCATGCTGTGTTGGAGTTCCACAAAGTGTCTGCCAGTCGAGTGCCTCGACAGCTGACTCGTGAATTTAAACGACATAGCACATCTCCAGACTAAAAGATTGTTTATTCTAGATGATTCCATACATTTTGAATTCGCTCGATGGTTTTTATAGAACGCAATATATACTATGTCCAAGAATGATACAGTTGGTTATCACTTTGTCTTCATAGCATTTTAAGGAAAAAAATTGTACAGTATATATATATTGAAGATCTGTTCACAACAATCAAAAGACGAAAGATGGCCTGGTGCGGGCACGTCGCGAGGTCCAACGGAATCACCAACTTGATACTCTTTGGTCCCGTACCAGGACAGAGAGGGCGAGGAAGTCCAAGGAAGAGGTGGGTGGACAACATCACTGAGTGGTCAAGCCTTCGTCCCGGTGAGATACGACAGGCGGCGGCAGACAGAAAAAAATGGCGTGGGATTTTGGGAGTGTCTTCAAGTGTGCCTAAACGACCTAATTGGTTACTGGATCAACTGAACTGAACTGATATATATATATATATATATATAAAGAGAAGGCGTTAAGCCGCTGCCAGAGAGTGCGGTTGATCATCAGCGCTGAGTCTTCTTGACTATGATCTACATTAGGCGCAAGCAACATCATCAAGACAAAACCGTCGGATAATATCGCCATCATCCCTTGCGATGGACAACTAATAATAGTATACATATATACTCAACGTGAACAGATGGACAACTAATAATAGTATTCATATATACTCAACGTGAACAGATGGACAACTAATAATAGTATAAATATATACTCAACGTGAACAGATGGGCAACTAATAATAGTATCCATATATACTCACCGAGAAACGTCACTTACTAGAGAATGTTTGTCATCCATTGTATTTTTGTCATAAAGATTAACGAAATGTGTGAAGAAGAAATTAGATTCCATGGTTGGAAATTGTAACAAGTGAAAAGGTATTTTCATGTCACGTGTGATTCTATCAGCAGCGTCTGTGAGCATGAGCGTCATTGTTTTTTTTTAATGACAAGGCTCAGTGCCACGTGGTCCACCACGTGCGTTGATCACGGTTTGACATCTGCGTCTCGTGGATCGAATGCAGCGGCTCAGTAAATTCTGGGGAATGTTCTGCCACACCTGCACGACTTCTTGGTGAAGTTGCTGCACAGTCTGCTGTGGATGTTGTTGTTGCTGAAGTCGACGTTTCAGCTCGTCTCAGACATGCTTAATTTGTAATGGGTCGGGGAAAATGGCTGACCACGGCATGATTTCAATGTTTTTAGCTTGGAGTTCATCCTGCCCGACTCCGGCAACATTTGGACGGGTATGATTTGGCTTCGTTCATTCTCAATCTCCAACTATCAAACACTGAAAGGGCTTAAGTAGCAGAATGTAGTCCAGAGAACGGAATGCGTTGTGTCGTAGTTTACAGCTTGATTGCGATATTTGTACCTTTCGGTCCGACACATCCGACTTCAGCAAGCATTTTTTGAGTACCGGGTTAGCATTCTTTCTTCGATCCTTTCTCCTTAGCCAGTCTGCCCTGCTGCAGTCTGTTATCCAGGATCACCGCGTTGAGGTGTAGAAGGGTCTTGGCAGCTCTGGTTCACTGGCCCTGACGCTAGCAGTCAGCTATGATCGCTGACCACTGCAGCTCATGCGCTGCTCGGCGTCTTGATCCCTGGACGGGTATGAGTCGTTATGACGGGTATGGTGCATGACTCAGGACAAAAGGCGCCATGTGATTCCTCACGATCTAATCGTGGTATCGCAAGTCGGTAACAACACGATCAAAGATAACGAGCTCAGTCCGAGGATTGGTGTTGATGCCTCCCCAGATCATAATCCCTCCACCATGAAGACGAGCGCACTCTTTAATGTAATTATTGGCGTAGAGCTCTCGATAGCGACGATACACTTTCTGACGACCATCGGTTCTTGAAAGGTTGATTCTGCACTCGTCAGTAAACAGTGCTATGTCCCACAGAACTTTCCCAAAGTGTAAATGTATGGCTCAGGCTAGTAGTGTGGCATGATGACTGTAGAGTTGACCGAATAGCATTTAGACCTTCCTCGCGCAAACGGTTCAAAACCGCAGCTGAACTTATTGTTGTCAGTCCCGGTATGGTTCCAGCAGTGACAGTTGCTGACTGAAATCGGTTTCGCAGATCTGGGGTGCGAGAGTGATGTAATGATCCCGCCGTCTGGTTGTTAATCGATGACGTCCATAGCGGGTAGGTCAGATACATTCCCAGTCGTCTTGTTGCGATGTAACCACAGCTTAACAGTCCGTCTTACGCATCAAATTATTTTGCTGTTGCAGACACAGAGATTCCTCCTTCCAACATGCCAACAGCTCGTAGTCTACCATTTAGCGCTGTGAGTGGCATCCTTCCAGTATTTCGCTTCTGAGCGAAATGAATGGCAAAATAATCACCTATCGCCAGTGAACACTTCTCAAGTCAATTTTGTGATCAGCAGATTAATTTTTAGAAACTGTCCGGATGGTCGTTAATTTGACGAAATCAGATTTTTAAGGTCAGTAAAAGGCTATATCCCACTCAGATTGTACTAAGACCAACGGCATTCACCAAGGACAGTCGTCAAATGTCAGAATTGTGCAGATTTTGCATGTGTTGATTGCGAAAAGTAATTCCGACCAAGCGTCTGTCAAGAGGTCCGAGTCACTCAATTTTTCTTTCAATGATTTTATGAGTGTCCAATTCTCTGCATCATAGCACATCTCGATATATATATATATTTTGTCTACTTGATATACATTGTAAATGAAACTCTCATGAGAACATCAGGGGAATGGCTAGAGGAAGACCGAGGTAAAGATGGATTGACAGTGTTAAAAGACCTGCTGTAAAATGGAGAAAAAAAACAGTCATTCAGGCCACGATAGAGGCGAAAGACAAATACATACCACGACACTGGGATACAACCTGATAGTGGTGAGACAACAAAAGAAGAAGCTATATATAAATATGATAGTAATAATAACAAAACTAATAGCCCATGTCAAGGGGCGATGGTGACGGCATCAGACTATTGCTGCGAAATGTGTTCTCTGATGACTGTAAAGACCAATCATGGAACAGCACACCCTGTCACATACAGGGCACACACGCAGTGAGTCGGTTGTGGTATATATATATTGTACCCAGTGCTGGATTAACACTCATGCAGACTAAGCCCCAGCTTAGAACATTATCCACACTTGAACACTCTCAAATGATACATTTCTTGTTAAATAAAACTGATATCTCACCAAGAGCATTGTGTGGAAATCTGTATGAGAACTCTTCCAGATGTTTCGATTTTTTTAAAAAAGCAAAATATTCATACCTTCAAAACTTCCAACTCAATCTGTCAGCTGTCATGATCTTGCCTAGAACAAAAAAAGTAGCACCTAGAGCCGTCGAGCGGGGAAAATGTTTTCATGTTTCTGTCGATTTTCTATATGGTTATCGTGATTCCAAAACTGAACTGTAGGTTTCCAACACGAATAGATTGATATTTACTATATCCAGGGCTGGATTAACCATTAAGCAAAATAATTACGTGCTTAGGGCAGAACAGAAAAGTGACACCAAACAGCAACAAATAATGAAAACAAATTTTTCTAGAGCGGAATTGAAGATAAGAAGGGGGCGCCACTCCTCTCGCTGTGCTTAGAACGCCAGGGGCAGTTAATCTCGCCCTGATTGTATTTACTGCTTTCGTTTTAAAGTCAGAAGGCTGCTCTTGACAGATGCTAATGATATGCTTACTGGATTTCAAACAAATCTATAGAAACAATACCCCAAATACGATGGTTAAATACAGGAGAGTAAATGGCATCTTCCCATCCCACCAATGTCCACACTTCACAGATGATTTTGCTGACGTCAGACCTAGTTAAAAAAATTGAGCTTAATTCCAAGTTGAAATCACATTTTCATCCTACCTTCCCCTCATGTCTATATTGACGTCATACCCCAACTGTCCACACATACCTATATTGACGTTATACCCCAATCGTCCACACATACCTATATTGACGTCATACCCCAACCGTCCACACATACCTATATTGACGTCATACCCCAACCGTCCACACATACCTATATTGAGGTCATACCCCAACCGTCCACTCATGCCTATTTTGAGGATAGACCTCTATCTTCACTTATGTAAGGGTTGACGAGAGACCTCGTGTAGCAGATCCCACTGTTTGCCCTAGGGTTATTCTAACTTTGAACATTATCACACTCATCCACATCATCATGACAACACACAGCAAATACCATATCACACAGTAGAGGGCATATTTATTATATAATACTCATACCAGAAAAATGAGTAGTGAAATTACAAACACAATACAATACATATCATCTTAACTAAGTATTTCTTTATTATATATATGTTAATATAAATATTAACTAAAGCTATTGATGGAATTCCCAACTACCAAAAACACAGTTCTCTTGCATTCACACATCACACACACCTCTCTTTAACTGCATCCTCAACACACCTTAACAAATACTCTTCCTCACTCAAATCCCCTTCAGGCGGGCGATCTGGACATACCTCATTCACCATCGTGTCCTGCTTACAATATACGGTCAGATTATCTATTAATACAAAACTCACACACCTATTTGAGCGATCATGTTCTAACACTAACATTCGTACAACAGTCTATCAATCGCTCCTCTATCAAATCGGTGAGCTAAACGAACTCCTACCTACATTCTCTCATTCGCTTTCCTCCCCTCTCCATCCAGCCTCCTGAGCTAAACTTTGACTCTGTGTTATATACTCTCCAGCAGTATCAGAGCTGAATGGATCTCAGGAGGATGGCTCTATTCAGTCGTTATTGGAACAAATTACTCTGAACCCCTGTCACTCATCCATCACAGCAAGCTCCGCTGCCGTCACATCTGTCACTCACCCCCCCCCCCCCCTCCCCAATTAACCAAATCGGAACGCCAGTGGTCAGCTCCTACCTGGTCACATTCTTCGCTTCCAACCCGTTATCCTTTGTTGAAACGGTGAGTGACCTTGACACGCATTCAGGTACCTTTGTTCTGAGACGTCAACCACATCACCCCTGCCCTAAACTCTCTTGCTCCGGCTGGAACTGTTACACTCGCCATCCTGTCTTGTGTTTTAACGAGAGACGTCACCTTCCAACACATGTGTATATTGAAAAGAGTCCTCATTTACCACCCATAAATATAATGACTACAAACCCCTACCTACTGCTCACGTCTCCTTTCACAAGTGATCTCACCTTCCACAGATGTTTACATTGTCGAGTGACCTCATCTACCACACATGTCTATATTGACGAGAGAGACTGACGAGAGACCTCACCTTCCACGGATGCTTATTTTGAAGAGAGACCTCACCTTCCACGCATGTTTATACTGACGAGAGACACACCCTTCTACTTTTGTTTATGCTCACGTCAGACCCTGTTTTTCCTTCCACTGATGTTTATGTTGACTCTCATCTGTTGCACATTACAGTTGCCCTACCTGCCCGTCTGATGATCTTCCTGTTTCCGTTGTTGCTTGTTGCTGCTGGCTATCTCATAAAATGGCGGCGCTCATACTGGCTTACAAAGGTTAGTTTGCTACTGACTAAATATTAGATAGACACATTCCTGTTGAGTTAGTTATGGTCATGTAGATGTTTTAATGTTTGGTATTGACTTAGCGATGGTTATGTGAACGTTTCAATGCGTGGTATTGACTTAGCGATGGTTATGTGAATGTTTCAGTGCGTGGTATTGACTTAGCGATGGTTATGTGAATGTTTCAATGCGTGGTATTGACTTAACGATTGTTAGGTAGATGTTTCAGTGCCTGGTATTGACTTCATGATAGTTAGATCGATGCTTCAGTGCCTTGTTTTGACTTAATATGTGTTACGTAGATGCTCCAATGTCTGCTCTTCACTTAATATGTGTTACGTAGATGGTCCAATGTCTGCTCTTGACTTTATGTGTGTTACGAAGGTGCTTCAATGTCTGCTCTTCACTTAATATGTGTTACGTAGATGGTCCAATTTGGACCAGATGGACTTAATTATGTTCACTTAGATTGTGTTTGTCTAGAAGGAGATGGAAGATGTATATCAATAAAATAGTAAACACTGGTAGTGTGGACAGATCTAGAAAAAGCATTTGATATAATTTGCAATAGCGGACTTAAGCTCAGATTACTGCAGATGTGTGTAGCCAGCTTCATGCACAAATGGATCAGTAAATACCTAGATAACGGAACAGTAAAAGTACAACTCAAATGGCATCTCATCAAAGAGATCAATATGAAACAATGAGTTCGAGGTCCATCTACTCAATAAACTGAAGATAGGTGGCACTGACGAATGCTCGTGTGGCACAGGGAAAATGACCGCTGAACATCTGCTGCAAAATTGCCCGACATACGAGGACCAGAGAAAGCACATGTGGCCATCACCAGTGGCAACACTAGACAAGTTCTATGGGCAGTGTCGACAGCCTCAGGATGACAGCTGCTTTCTTTGAACAAATACAAGTTGACGTCTGACAGCGTACGAAGAAAAAGAAGAAGAAGAAGAAGAAGAAGAAGAAGAAGAAGAAGAAGAAGAAGAAGAAGAAGAAAAAGAAGAACAATGAGTTCCTCAAAATGGAAAACATCCCAATACTGGTCCTCATATATGAGACGTGTTCAAATGAAATCCGTCCCAGAGGATTTATTACAAACATGTAAAAGAAACTTCACCAGATGTTGCAAAATTAAACAAAAGAATTGTTATGAAGCAATCCTGCATCGGCGTTCGTTAGAAAAAGTCGCCATAGGCATCAAGCTCCTCGGGCGTATGTCCACGCGATTCAACACATTTGCACACGCCTGGTAAATCAGTGATATAATCACGGAATCCCTCAAAGAGAACACATTGCACTATAGACAGATAACTTGTCGCAATGGGCATTTGAAGAAACTACATCTGTAGTTTTAAACCAAATGCAGGAGGCCCTCAATAAAAATCTAGCAATAACAATGGACCAAAGGTTGACATGGACAACCCAGATTAAAAAAAGCCGCCAACAAAGCTAAGAACAGAATAGCTTTAATGAGAAAGATATCGGGCTCAATATGGGGAGCTGACACGAACATGCTAAAGAAACTGTACATAGGTTATGTGAGACCAGTGCTAGAATACTGGATTGCTGCATGGTCGATTGCTGCAAATAAACTTTAAAAAAATCTATACAACCCAAAACCAAGGTATACGTATCATCACTGGAGCTATGAGAACAACACTAATAAATGCATTGGAGAACATCACAAGAATTGAAAATATTGAGACGCGCACAGACCAAAATACACTCCAGCAGGGAAAGAAGTTCAAACGAATGCCTGATCACCAAATATATTACAGGATAAATCGCATGGGAACAGAGAGATTAAAGAGAAACCACTTCATATCAAAATTAAAAGAACTTGCAGGAGAAGACCAAATCATAAGCCAGGCAGTGGTTAGAGATCTGAAACAAACATCCCAAATTCCACTATGGGAAAAACCCCGTCCCCTGAGATGGTAGAAATTATAGAGGGAATAAGGGACAAGAAACAGATTTAGAAAGGAAATTATCACAGAAGAATATCATAGAAAAGTATATCCGCCAGAAACATGGATACACGTCTATACAGATGGCTCATCTAACCAATGTAGGCGGAAGGGTATATTACAAATTAAGAAATGGAGAATACAACAAATTCGAATTAACGACGGAAACATACTTCTATAACTTTCGTGAAAAAGTAGAGGCACTGTATGCCGCGGAGTTTGTAATCCAAGATAAAAATAATCACCAAGAAAACATGTTATTCCTGACTGATGACGCGTCAGTATTAGCAGCGCTAAAACAACACAAAGATAAAAATCTCGAGCAATGTATGTTCTCCATTAGACAGCTCTTAGAAGAACAAGCAAGGTTGGTCATACAGTAAATCCCATCCCACTGCAGTATTGAAGACAATGATGATGCAGACAAACTAGCAAAGTGTGGAGAAGCATCCCCACAAACAGACCTGAGCATATATTGAGACCAAGACCATAATTAAAGCCACCTTCAGGAGAAAATGGTCTGATCAACACCCCGACTTCCGAAAAGAAGGCAGCTACTTTAATGTAACTAAAGTAGATCAAGTCATCATCTTCAGACTGAGATCTGGACATATCAGACTTAAGGGTCATCTTTACAACAAAATGAGGATTTGGACAGATGACAAGAGTCTATATGGGAGCACATCATGACCGTGGAAACCGTCCTACAAAGCTGCATGCTCCCATAGGAAAAGAGAGAACAATACTGACCTCTCGAAACAGATATGAGACAAAAGCTGTATGGAGATAAAATAGCCTTACAAACAACCGTGTCCTTTGTTAGAGAAATCGGGACCTTGATCTGAGGATGAACGAAGAAGAAATGGTTCAATAGCTGGTTAGTTAAGTGGTTCAATAGCTGGTTAGTTAAATGGTTCAATAGATGGTTAGTTAAGTGGTTAAATGACTGGTTAGTTAAATGGTTCAATAGCTGGTTAGTTAAGTGGTTCAATGACTGGTTAGTTAAGTGGTTCAATGGATGGTTAGTTAAGTGGTTCAATGGATGGTTAGTTAAGTGGTTCAATGACTGGTTAGTTAAGTGGTTCAATAGCTGGTTAGTTAAGTGGTTCAATGGATGGTTAGTTAAATGGTTCAATAGCTGGTGAGTTAAGTGGTTAAATGACTGGTTAGTTAAGTGGTTCAATGGATGGTTAGTTAAATGGTTCAATAGCTGGTTAGTTAAGTGGTTCAATGACCGGTACACCCTACATTGACTGAACGTTTGTTTACTTATATCAGCGAGTAATTGTCAAGTTTACTGGCACGAAACAGACACGGAAAAGAATCTGTGCGAGTTTGTACATATGATGGAATTAGAATGAGGCCGTTAGCAAAGATGATTACTCTCAGGTCTTTGTTTCAGATTGTCAGGCTTCTGATCCAGAACTGCGTGGATGTCAACCAGGCATTTTACTTTCAGGGCAGGCCACTCTTTGTAACCGCTTCTCATGTCAGAGCGAATGTTTTCTCTGTATCCTTGCCCTGGTGTACACTATTAAGAGAACTGATATTGTGGTCATAATATGAATAAGCTTTACCCAAGTGGGACTTGGGCTGAACATAAATATTATCACTGTAACTTACTAAGTATGTCGCAATGCGTAGCTAAAGAGGGTTGTTCGTAGGTCTAGCAACCTCATCGTGGAAAGCCATTTCTATTGAATGCACCGCTGCAAGTGTTCGTACGCACGCTTCTTGCAAAAGGGCCAGCTGAAGACGAATCAGTTATGGCAAGTCTTTGTGCCTTCTCACGTTGTTGACCCTGTTGTTAAGGACGCGCAGATGAAGCCAAGCATAGCACAACCGCCTGGAAGAGTTTGGTCCACCTTCATCAGGACTCTTGAGATGTGGGGAAAGCTACTGCAACCCGCCACCTAACTCCCTTTTCAAGGTGCACGAAAGAGAAAATATGCTCACTGAATGCATTCGGCAGTGCATGTACTGTAGTGGTCAACGACGCATAACTGACTGCTGGCGATGTACTGTAGCGGTCAACGACGCATAACTGACTGCTGGCGATGTACTGTAGCGGTCAACGACGCATAACTGACTGCTGGTGATGTACTGTAGCGGTCAACGACCCATAACTAACTGCTGGCGCCAGAGCCAGAGCTGCTAAGACCCTTATGCGCCTCCATTAATCCTGGATCAAAGGCTGCAACAGAGCAGACAGACTAAGTAGAAGGGATCGAAGAGGGAATGCTTACCCGATACTAAATTTAAAAAAGCCTGCTGATGTCGGATGTGTTGGACCGAAAAGTGCAAACATCCCAGTCAAGCTGTAAACTACGACACAACGCATTCCGTCTACGGACAACCTCCTGCTACTTGCAAAGCCCTTTTCAGGGCTTGATAGCGGGAGATTGAGAACGAACGAAGAAGAAGAAAACGAACTGTGTGCATTCAACACCATCCCTTTACTACTTGGTTTATTAATGAGTCATATCTCTTGTTCTCTCACACTTAACAAAGATCTCATTGTTGACACACTGGGCTGTCGTTCTGTTTTTTAACACATGTTCATACTTGTTTCTAAAAGTATTTTAAGTTAATGAAGAATATTGACACCTATTGGCCTAATGAGTGGACGAATAAAATTGACAAGTATCCATCTCCGATACGCCAATACTGCGGCGTAAAGTGCGCATGTCCTAGATTTGGCGTAGAGATATTTGTGTCAAGCGTTCATGGTGAATGGAATTCATATAATGATATCATTTTGTAACATATGATTATATCAGGGGGTAACATATGATTATATCAGAGGGGAACGGTAACATATGATTATATCAGAGAGGAACGGTAACATATACTTAGAAGTGAGACGGAAAGATGTTATCATAGGCGTAACATACGATAATCTAGGGTGGGGTTCGAAGGTTTTGGAGTAACATAATGTTAAATAAGAAGCGTGATGGTGATATAATTGGAGCAACACATGATGATATCAGGAGGTAGCATAAGATATCATGGAGGTAACATACGATAATATCATTAGGTAATATATCATGATTTCGTTAGGCTGTTGTTGAAAGCCCACAAGGTGCAGGATTACTTTTTTGTGCTTCCCCGGGTAAACGGCCGGTGCTGGGATGGGGATCGAACCCAGCACCTTCTGGTTGTGAGCTGTGTCACTTAACCACTAGCCCACTCCGTCCCCCAATTTTAAGAGACTAACCATTAAAATACCATTTTAAAATCTTTAAAAAAAAAAAAATTCAAATTAATTATTGTTTTGTAAAATACCTCTTTGTTTTTACAAGAGATAATTTTTTTAAATTGTAATTATAATAGCAGGTGCGCTAACATCTATCACGATTCTGAAACATCTACGTGTCCACTAAACACTAAACACTAAACACGCTGATAAACACATGAATCATCCCTACGTTAAGTTTTCAATTTCAAACATTGGCCCCTTTCAGAAAGCCACAAACAGAAGATCGCGTCCTGTGAGAAGCGCTGTGTACGATATGCAGCCGCACAGACAATTGGTCTCTTAGAGGATTATTAATGGGGCGACTTGGGCTAACTACTATATTGCCGCATAGAAAATACAGTGGATTGGACATTTGACAAGAATGCAGTATGATCAACGAAATCATAATACAAGGAGGTTTCAGAGCCACGAGCAAGAAGTCGGTCCAAACAACGATGGGATCAAAGAAACACTCCAAAAGTTTAACCTGTCGGTAGCACTAAAGTCTCCTACCTAACAAAATCCACAAGTCAACGTACACATCTTCTCTGTGACGCCGCACGATAAGAGCAGTAGGACAGAAGAAGAAGAAGGATTTGTGCATGTGTATTAGTCAACATATTATGAGACGTGTTCCACAGCAAATTCCTCTGCTAGCGAACGTAAGCTCCGGCCACAGTCCACTCGAATTGCTGCATCAATTTTGGCGATATCCTCTTCTGATGCAACAATATGCGCCTGACCTGGTCGCTGAAGATCTTTCGTTAACTCACGTCCTTTTTTAAACATCGTTGTCCAGTTCTTCACTGTTGTCTTCGACACACTTTTGTCACCATACACTGCCTACATTCAGCGATAGGTGTCAACTGGTTGACATCACCGCTCGCTGATCCCCTCTGGACGGATTCCGTATCATATCCGCGATGTTTTCAACGGTCTGCTGAGGAAACTATGATTCGGAGGATAATGAAATTGTGCAAATCTGACGGATGGCATGTGCTGTTTACACCTGAAATAATGTCATCATGCGCCTCGTACGTATGTTTACTTGATGCAGTTAGGTCCGATTTCATCTGAACACGTCTCGTATATTATATAATATTATATTATAATATATTATATTATATTATATTATATTATATTATATTATATTATATTATATTATATTATATTATATTATATTATATTATATTATATTATATTATATTATATTATATTATATTATATTATATTATATTATATTATATTATATTTATATTTATATTTATATTATATTATATTATTTTATATTATATTATATTATATTATATTATATTATATTATATTATATTATATTATATTATATTATATTTATATTTATATTTATGTTATGTTATTTTATGTTATGTTATGTGTAATGTTATGTTATGCTATGCTATGTTATGTTATGTTATGTTATGTTATATTATACCATAACGAACATGTAGAAGCAGACACCAGAGGCAAAAACATACTCGACCTAGTTTTTACTACAGAGGAAAATATGATTGAAAACGTTACCGTTAGGGAACTGTTTGGCTTAAGTGACAATCAAATCATCCGTTGGGATCTTATTGCAGGGAAAGAAGTAAACATAAACACGCGAACATACGACTACCCTAAGGCAGATGTTAAGAGGATGAAAGAGGTAGAATGTCACATAATCTGGAAAGATATTGTTGTAGGAACAGATATTAAACAGGAGTGGCAGAGTTTTAAAACAGTTCTAGAAACGCAAAACGAGGAATGTGTTCTATGTAGGAAGGTAAATCTCAAACGTAAAAAGTGGATAACTAGATTTGTAGTGAAATGTAGAAAAGCTAGAAATAAAGCATGGAAAAAATATATAGAGGCAGGTAAATCAAAAGAAACATATTTAAAATATTTGGACAAGCAGAACATATCTCAGAAAGAGAATAAAACAGCAAAAATTGACTTCGAAAAAAAAAGTGCTCACAGGATCAAGACATAGTAAAAGTTTCTTCTCTTATGTTAGAAATAAACAAAGAACGAAAGACAAAGTAGGCCCTCTCATGGACAGTACAGGGAAAATAATAAGTGAGAATAGGGTGGCAGCTAATCTACTCAATCAGTACTTTGGCACAGTCTACACAAAAGAGGACTGCTCCAAGATCCCAGAGCCTGTAGATATTTTTCAAAGAGACAAGGATACAGCGGGATTAAGATCAATCTGTATTACAGAGAATATGGTTTTTTTTAAAAATTGGAGGGGTTGAAAGTGAATAAATGTCCAGGTCAAGATAGTATTCATCTAAAATTGCTGTATGAAATTAGAGACCAACTAGCAAAACCATTGGCTATATTATGTTCTCAATCATTTACAAAAGGGATTGTTCCACGGGATTGGAAAGATGCAGGAGTAATCCGCTTATTCAAAAAAGGCAAAAAATCAGATCCAGCAAATTATAGACCGGTGAGTTTAACGAGCATATTCTGTAAATTGTTAGAGTCAATGAGGATCAAGATGCTGAGCAGCACATGAGATGCAGTGGCTAGCTACCCATAGCTGACTGCTAGCGTCAGGGCCAGCGAACCAAAGCTGCCAAAACCCTTCTACACCTCCACGCGGTGATCCTGGATAACAGGCTGCAGCAGGGCAGACTGGCTAAGGAGAAGGGATCGAAAAGGGAATGCTAACCTGGTACTCAAAAAATGCATGCTGAAGTCGGATGTGTTGGACCGAAAGGTGCAAATATCGCAGCCAAGCTGTAAACTACGACACAACGCATTCCATTCTCTGGACTATATTCTGCTTCTTAAGCCCTTTCAGGGTTTTGTAGTGGGAGATTGAGAACGAACGAAGAAGAAGTCAATAATCAGAAAAAACATTGTAATGCATTTAGACAAATTTAATCTAATTAGAAATAGTCAGCATGGGTTTACTAGAGGGAGATCATGCTTAACAAATCTATTAGAAT
The DNA here is from genome assembly GCA_036924085.1 of Ariolimax columbianus. NCBI lineage: Eukaryota > Metazoa > Mollusca > Gastropoda > Stylommatophora > Arionidae > Ariolimax > Ariolimax columbianus. The sequence goes on from JAVGWX010000010.1 coordinate 81,989,653, forward strand.
TCATGGAGGAGGTTACTAAAATCATAGATAAAGGGGAGCCAGTGGACGTTATTTATCTAGATTTTGCAAAGGCCTTTGATAGAGTACCTCATCAAAGATTATTTCGAAAGTTAAAATCACATGGAATAGGTGGGGAAGTTGCCAATGGATTGAAAATTGGTTAACGGTAAGAAGGCAGAGGGTGGGCATAAATAAGGAGTACTCTGAGTGGTGTGAAGTGAAAAGTGATGTGCCACAGGGCTCGGTTCTGGGACCAATTTTGTTCTTGATATATATCAATGATTTGGACATTGATATGGAATCCATGATTGCAAAATTTGCTGATGACACAAAACTATGCAGTAGTGTCTCATCTAAAGCGGAAGTGGATATATTGATGTCGGATTTAGATAAAATTCGAGAATGGTCTGTAAGCTGGCAAATGGGGTTTAATATAGATAAATGTACAATCATCCACATGGGTAGATCCAATATGGAACATAATTACAGATCGGGAGAGAACAATTTTAGAAAGATAGATAAGGAAAGGGACCTAGCGGTTATAATAGATCATACAGGAAAGGTGAGTGAGCATGTTAAGGTAGCAGTGAAAAAGGCAAATGCAATGTTAGATATGATAAAAAGAAATATTAAACATAGGAGCAAGGAAGTGATAGTCAAACTGTATAAAGCATTAGTTAGACCTAGATTGGAGTACTGTGTACAGGTGTGGAGTCCTTATCATAGAGGGGATATAAACATTCTGGAAAGAATACAAAAAAGAGCGACAAAGATGATAGTGGGGTTCCAGAATTACAGTTATGTGGAAAGAATCAGAAAACCCGGCCTACGGTGTCTAGAAGAGAGAAGAATTCGTGATGATTTAATACAGGTTTATAAGATGATCAGAGGAATCGATAAATTAGACTATAACAAGTTGTTTTTTTAAATACAGCCACCCAGAATACCAAGAGGGCATAGCTACAAGCTGACTAAAGAGAGGTCCAGATTTGATATTAGGAAATATTTTTATAGTGAGTTAAGAAAACCTAATTCCCATAAACAACAGTTCTGCTATATGGGGTCCAATGTCACATCCACCCTCTCACTTGGTGAAGAAATCAACACAGATAGGAACTGCATCTACTACATTTGGCAGATTAGCCATAAGAGTCTGAAAAAAATAATTAATTAAAGATGCAAACGGAAACTCAGATTGATCGGGCCTGCGGGCTTAGCACCTTATTGAATGCCTCCTAAGCCAGGACCACTTACTCGAGACTCGAGACTTGAGAGTCGACCTCGTTTATCTTCGGTGTCTTCGCAAAATAATGACAATAAAATGTCAGGACAAAATTACCAACACGGAGGTTTTGCATTTCGCCAAGCTGCAATCCATCATGGGGACACTCGTTAGTAGAAGACCGAGGTGGCTGGGACATGTAAGAAGAGAGCAATTGCATAATCAAACAGGTGATTTTCTGTGAACTTTCGGTCGGAAGGGAGGGGACCTGTAGGTAGACCAATGTTTAGATACAAAGACGTAAGTAAGACCTTAATGATAAACCTCTTTAAAGACTTTCAAACAAGGTAGGAGATGGCTGAAGATATAGTTACTTGGAAAACAACATTATTTAGAGGTGTAGAGACTTTCGAGGAAATGCTTACAAACACGTTGGAAAGCAAGCGACAAAAGTGCAAAGGTAAATATATCCAAGAACTGCATACACCTTGATAAAGTGTGCCTGTCTGAAATCGGTAAGATCAGCCATGAAAAGAGATGCCAAATGAGACTTCTACCCTCTTAAACCCATATGTAAAGACAGAAATAGGCATGTTTATATAGATATATGCAATAAGTAAGAAAACTTTGCGGGCCCCCCCCCCCCCCCCACCTCGTACAATTTGTTGTTTAGTTTATTATATTATTATATGACAGTGTGTGTATGTGTGTGTGTGTGTGTGCGTGCGTGCGTACGTGCGTGTGTGTGTGTGCGTGCGTGCGTGCGTGTGTGTGGCTGTGTGCATTTATATATATATATATATATATATATATATATATATATATATATGCATATACACACATACATAGAAGCTCACATACATATATCACACACACTTACACACACATACATACACACACATACAAACACACAAACTCGCCTAATAGATACATAAAATAACAAATATTTAAATATTTTTTTAATGGAAGAGAACAGTTTTTTCTTTACATTTTCCAAAAAGATTGCAAGTTTGTGGTGTTTGATATTTCTACAAAAATAATGGAGTATTAGCTAGTTTGATATTTTTCTTTCTCTTTTGCAAGATTTCGTTTCAAGGCCGCAGTACGCCATTAATGTCTATTTTGATTGTCGGGTTGGGCTTGTAGTTGATATTAATGTCGCGTATCTGCTCTACATTATTATAAATAGCAGCAACAGCGTCTCAATGGCATTCGTCTCCATTCGCTAGATAACAGAGAACTTGCACCCGTTGCTGTTTTGCCTTTTCTACAGCTCCCTCAAGTGATGGGCTACCCCTCCATCCCCCCCTCACCACCCCCCACCCCCCACCCCCACCCCCAGTTCTTCCCTCAACAAAGGTTAGAGCTGACTTAGCACTAGACAAGTGCTGTATTTCAAGTTAAACATAAGCCAAAAAAAGAGCGACAAAACTGATAGTGGGATTCTAGGATTATAGTTATTAGAAAAGACAGAGACAAACCAGCCTATAGCGTCTAGAACATTGAAGAATTAGGGGTGATCTAATACAGGTTCATAGGATAATCAAAGGAAAGCATAAATTAGGATATAAATCGTTTTTCAAAATACAGCCGCCTACAAGAACAAAAGGGGCCAGCCACAAATTAATTAACAAAGGTTCAAATATGAAATATTTCGGAAATATTTTTTGGAGTCAGAGAATGATGAATTCTTGGAATGAATGCATTGCCACTAGAAATAGAGGTGGCGGGGTCAATTAATGCATGCAACAATAAAATTGACGCGCTAAATTATTTTCAGATCTAGGGAATTTAATAGAAACTCGTTGTATACAGTCTCTGCAGAGTCTTCTAAACCAGTATAACGACGATAAGTTAAATTAAGTTAACTTAATAGACAACACAACACGATGCGTGTTATATCTGACAAATCAAATGTATTTGGTTTATTTATTAATTTGACAAAGATTAATAAAAGTGATTCGAATTAAACTAAACTGTTCTTGAAGAAGATTTAACATAACCAGTTCCTGTTACATTCATTTGATCTAGAAATAACTAAGCGCTTTCAATTTATTCTTGACTGAATTAATTTACCCTGATCCGTTATTTCCTGTGGAATTCCAAGCATTCACCACTCTCTGGCTAAAATAATATTTCCCAATAACTAATCTAGACCTTTCTTTAATTAATGTGTATGTGTTCTCTTGTTCTTGAAGGCAGCAATACTCTAACAAGCTTGTTATAGTCTCCTTTTTTCCTCACTTCACAGTTCAGTTCAGTTCAAGTGCCATTTCCGCATCGAAGGTCGGCTGCAATGGGTCTCCAGTATACTCTATCTCTTACCCTAATTGTGCAATCCGAGAGGCTTTTTCTAGTCCATCTCCTGATGTTATCCACCGACTTAAAGCGGTGTCTGCCTCTTGAACTGCCTTCCACCCTACCCTCCAGTATGGTTATCAACAAGGAGGTATGTCTTGTTATAAGACCAAAATAACGTAACTGTCTAACCCTGATTTCGGTCATTAATTTTCTTTTCACCTCCAACTTTTCCAATACCTCCAAATTTTTTTTCTTCTCTTTCCAAGAAATGCGACCGAATCTTCTATATACCCACAATGCGAAGGCTTCAATACTCTTTTCCAACTTGCTATTCATTGTCCATGTTTCTGTGCCATAAAGTAGTGACGAGTATACATAACACATGACAATTCTCATTTTCAAATTCTGATTTATCTGTTTGGATGTCAGTATGTGTCTCATGTTGTGGATGTCAGTATGTGTCTCAGGTTGTGGATGTCAGTATGTGTCTCATGTTGTGGATGTCAGTATGTGTCTCATGTTGTGGATGTCAGTATGTGTCGTTATGTTGTGGATGTCAGTATGTGTCTCATGTTGTGGATGTCAGTATGTGTCTCATGTTGTGGATGTCAGTATGTGTCTCATGATGTGGATGTCAGTATGTGTCTCATGTTGTGGATGTCAGTATGTGTCGCATGTTGTGGATGTCAGTATGTGTCACATGTTGTGGATGTCAGTATGTGTCTCATGTTGTGGATGTCAGTATGTGTCTCATGTTGTGGATGTCAGTATGTGTCTCATGTTGTGGATGTCAGTATGTGTCGCATGTTGTGGATGTCAGTATGTGTCACATGTTGTGGATGTCAGTATGTGTCTCATGTTGTGGATGTCAGTATGTGTCTCATGTTGTGGATGTCAGTATGTGTCTCATGTTGTGGATGTCAGTATGTGTCTCATGTTGTGGATGTCAGTATGTGTCTCATGTTGTGGATGTCAGTATGTGTCTCATGTTGTGGATGTCAGTATGTGTCTCATGTTGTGGATGTCAGTATGTGTCTCATGTTGTGGATGTCAGTATGTGTCTCATGTTGTGGATGTCAGTATGTGTCTCATGTTGTGGATGTCAGTATGTGTCTCATGTTGTGGATGTCAGTATGTGTCTCATGTTGTGGATGTCAGTATGTGTCTCATGTTGTGGATGTCAGTATGTGTCGCATGTTGTGGATGTCAGTATGTGTCTCATGTTGTGGATGTCAGTATGTGTCTCATGTTGTGGATGTCAGTATGTGTCTCATGTTGTGGATGTCAGTATGTGTCGCATGTTGTGGATGTCAGTATGTGTCTCATGTTGTGGATGTCAGTATGTGTCACATGTTGTAGATGTCAGTATGTGTCTCATGTTGTGGATGTCAGTATGTGTCACATGTTGTGGATGTCAGTATGTGTCTCATGTTGTGGATGTCAGTATGTGTCGTTATGTTGTGGATGTCAGTATGTGTCTCATGTTGTGGATGTCAGTATGTGTCGCATGTTGTGGATGTCAGTATGTGTCTCATGTTGTGGATGTCAGTATGTGTCGTTATGTTGTGGATGTCAGTATGTGTCACATGTTGTGGATGTCAGTATGTGTCACATGTTGTGGATGTCAGTATGTGTCTCATGTTGTGGATGTCAGTATGTGTCTCATGTTGTGGATGTCAGTGTGTGTCTCATGTTGTGGATTTCAGTATGTGTCTCATGTTGTGGATGTCAGTATGTGTCTCATGTTGTGGATGTCAGTATGTGTCTCATGTTGTGGATGTCAGTATGTGTCACATGTTGTGGATGTCGGTATGTGTCTCATGTTGTCAAATACCATCTTGGCCATACCTATTCTTTTTCTGATTTATTTTTCTTCTTCATAATATTCATCTACTTGCACTTCGCTGTAATCTAAGGTTGGTGCATGCGTTTGTAAAATGGACATATTCAATGGCCTGGCTCTGATTTTCTGTAGCATCATTCGATCGTTGTGTGTCCAGTATCTACATATGTATTTTTCTAATTCTTTCTTTAATAATACACCAACATCTCTTGTATGTTGTTCGCCTCCTGAGTGTATGAAAATGTATTTATCTTTCTGTGTGTACCCAGTGTCTTTCCATCTTGTGTCTGCCATACCCAATATAATTTTGTATAGCACCCACCTCTGTGATCAAGTTGTCCAGTTTTCCCGCTTGGTGACGTGTACGGACATTCCACGTTTCTATTTTTAGTCATCTCTTTCGAGCATGCAGATTTCCTGAGACCTGTGCTTCCATTGCTAACTATGGGTTATACGTGGTCAGGTCACTAGGTCTTCCACGGTCGCCGGCCGCCTTCCACTTAAGTGTCCTGGATGCGCCCATGTGTGCCAAACACTTTACTGCATCAACCCCTTGAGCAGGGCAGATGAGCAAAAAGGTGACACTGGAGCAGGGAGTACCCCAAGGGGGAGTACTGTCACCCACACTTTTCCTGGTGTATATAAACAACATCACAGAGAATATACTAAGAAGAGTCCACAGCGCTATGCTCGCAGACGATCTGGCTATGTGGACCTCTGAAAAAAATATCACCATAGTAAGTAATCAGATGCAGCAGGCCCTAACATCGTTGGAGGAGTGGGCGAACTCATGGCTGGTCAAAATAAATGAGAAAAGAACAACATGTACGATATTCTCACTTTCAAACAAACCCCAAAACACCAAAATAAATCTTAACGGCAAATATCTGCGGCGAAACGACAAACCAAACTACCTGGGAGTCACATTTGATCGGCACATGACATGGAAAAGTCAGATCGAGAGAAACCGAATGACAGCCAGACAAAGAATGGCAATCATGAGGAAACTTGCTGGCACAAGCTGGGGAGCAGACGAATGAATACTAAAGAAACTGTACACTGGAAGAGTGAGACCAGTTCTCGAGTATGGCATTGCGGCATGGACAACAGCAGCAAAGGCGAACTTTGATAATATTAGCAAACTTCAAAACCAAGCCATGAGAGTTATAACAGGAGGCATGAAGTCAACGCCAATTGTAGAACTTGAAAAGATTACAAATCTTTCTCTACTTTGCCTTTTCTACAGCTCCCTCAAGTGATGGGCTACCCCTCCATCCCCCCCTCACCCCCCCCCCCCCCACCCCCAGCCCCAGTTCTTCCCTCAACAAAGGAGAGAAAGAGCCCAGCAGCAAGTAGAGAAAGAGTCCTAAAGGTTTATTAGGGCCAGATACATGGCCAAATGGGAAACAGAACATATTGGCTACACAAAAAAATATGCCTATTACTATTTGAACAGAAGAGAGCAGGTCGTGGTCTTCAGACTCCGCACAGGCCACAACAGACTGAGGTACCACCTATTCAATAAACTGAAGATAGGTGGTACTGACGAATGCACTTGTGGTACTAGGAAAATGACCGTTGAACATCTGCTGCAAAACTGCCCGACATACGAGGATCATAGAGAACAGATGTGGCCATCACCAGTGGCAACACTAGACAAGCTCTATGGCAGTGTCGACAGCCTCAGGATGACCGCTGCTTTTTTCGAAAAAATACAGTTTAACGTTCGACAGCGTACGAAGAAGAAGAACCCCTTGAGCCGTCCACCTTAAGATGTTCTTCCGCTTCTCAGACTGTTACATACTTTGTATTCAGGTATGGACATTCCCTCTAGTAGAACAAGGTCATCATATGTGTAGCTTCATCAAAGCACGTTCCATTCCGCAGAAATGGTAGATCTAGTTGCAAATAATTATCAGGAAGTTCTTCCACGAAAATGTGTAATTCGAGATACTCGTCACTAAAATGTGTAATTCGAGAGACGCGTCACGAAAATGTGTAATTCGAGAGACGCGTCACGAAAATGTGAACTTCAAGAGACACGTCACGAAAATATGTCTTGACAACAGTTCACCAAATCTAATGACAAAATCGTCTGGAGAACAACAAACTTCCTTGAAGCGAGTTACATGAACATAACTGTCAGAAATAGTGTAATGGTTTATGTGCCCCAATTATGCTGCTATATCTTCATTCTTGTACATTGATTTCCCATAGAAAACACCATAACGGGAGAGCCGTTGTAGACACGACTGACCACCATCCGCCATCTTTACTGTATACGTTTTCTAATTGTGGCCTGTTCATGAAAATATCCAGACAATCACGAAAAACCAATATTGTCCTTGAAAAGCAGCCAATCAAACAAGTGAACAATTTCACATACATAGGTGCAGGATATAAGTAGTCGGGAGAATCATAGCGGAAATTCAACAAAGATGCAATAAGGTAGATCAGATCATTGGACAATTAACACAAATACTTAATTGCAAGCAGGTGACAATAACTCCCAAAAGAGATTTATACAACACGATGTTCGTCCAGACAGTACCCATGTATATCAAAACTGGACACTAACGTCAAATGAAAAACTACAGATCGTAACAGTAGAAATGAAATGCCTGGGAAGAATATTGGGTGTAACAAGGAAAGACATAATCAGTAACGATGACATCGGGAGACTGGTGGGACAGCCCAAGTATTAGAGGTCATCAAAGGACAGCAACTAAAATGGATTCGCCACGTAAAATAAAAATCTTTCGGCAGTTGGAAATTGAAAAGAGTAGGGGATCAAGATGCTGAGCAGCGCATGAGCTGCAGTGGTCAGCGACCCATAGCTAATTGCTAGCGTCAGGGCCAGCGAACCATAGCTGCCAAGACCCTTCTACACCTCCACACGGTGATCCTGGATAACAGGCTGCAGCAGGGCAGACAGGCTAAGGAGAAGGAATCGAAGAGGGAATACTAACCCGGTACTCAAAAAATGCTTGCTGAAGTCGGATGTGTTGGACCGAAAGGTGCAAATATCGCAGTCAAGCTGTAAACTACAACACAACGCATTCGATTCTCTGGACTACATTCTGCTACTTACCCTTTCAGGGTTTGGTAGTGGGAGATTGAGAACGAACGAAGAAGAAGAAGACGAAGAAGAAGAAGAAGAAGAAGAGGAAGAGGAAGAGGAAGAAGGGAGAAGGGAAAAGGAAAAAGGAAGAAGAAAGAAGAAAGAAGGAAGAGGAAAAAGAAGAAGAAGAAGAGGAAGAAGAAGAAGAAGAAGAAGAAGAAGAAGAAGAAGAAGAAGAAGAAGAAGAAGAAGAAGAAGAAGAAAAGAGTAGGTCCGCCCAACAAGCAATGATATTTAGATACAACGGATTCAAGGCCAAAGGCCGACCACGAAAAAAAGGTGGCACACGGAAATATCTGAGATGGTAAATGCCACTGTGCATGAAGCACACAGTCGGAATCGTTCTAGAGATCTCTTCATAACCTGACGCTGAAAAACAAAACAGGAAAAGCGAAAAGAAGAAGGCTTCTTCATTCTCTCTCTCCCTCTCTCTCTATGACTATCTATCATCCCCATTGTCTTCTCCATGCAAACCGTTTATTGCTGTATGTGTTACCGATGAAAGTCCACAATGAGTAGGATTAGTCTTTTGTGCGTCCTGAAAAGACGTTTAGTGGCGGGTTGTTGTAGCTTTCCTTACATCCCGATCGTGCTGATGAAGGTAGACCGGGTCTTCCAGGCTGGTCTCGCGAAGCGAACTTTCCATGCCCTCACTGCCTGCGAGTATGCAGATCCCAAATCGGACTTGTCAACCATCTCCGCACCCATCTACAACGCGGAAGTACAGAATACTCGACTGGAAGGACCTGCTAAAATGAAAAAGGAAAGGTCCTCATCACGCATGATGGACGAACAACACACTACGGGGATCACATCGATCCCCCGCCTTATTAGTAAGGATGTCGTGAAAAACAGCCCGTTTTCAGGAAGGACTGCGGGGAAGTCTAGGTGGGGGTCTTAGCAAGTATGTTTTGCCTGACCCTGACTAACATGTCTGATCAGCATTTTGTGCCTGACCAGACGCTATTCTTCCTCCTCGCTGCTGTATTTAACTTCAGGTACAATATCAACTCTGGCATTGTCCTTGACCTAATACAAGATTTACTTCGTCTACTTCGACGCCACAGACTGCGTGGTGAGTAGATATCTAGAATGGCTGGAGTGTATGTATCACATCTGAAGTGTGAAATTGAATCTAGAATGGCTGGAGTGAATGTATCACATCTGAAGTGTGAAATTAAATCTAGAATCGCTGGAGTGAATGTATCACATCAGAAGTGTGAAATCGTATCTTGAGTCTGAAACAATGTCTATAGTCTGATATTATATTCAGAGTGTGTGTATTATCATGTCCGGTGCATGATATGTCTGAAGTGTCATATAATGGCCAGAGTGTAATATCATGTCTGAAATGTGATATAAGACTTGGAATCTAACACATTTGGAGTGTGGTATCATGTTCAGAGCGGGAATTATGTTTGGAGTGTGGAATCATGTCTGGCGAGCGGAATTTCAATTTCGGTGTGTAACATTATGTGTGGAAATGTGATAACATGTTTATAATGTGATCTCATGCCTGGAATGTGATACCATGACGGAATGTGACATCATCTTCAAAGTGTAATATCATGCATGAAGTGGGATGTGTCTGAAGTATGATATCATGTCTGTGCTGTGATTTGATGACTGGAATATGATAACATCTCCAGTGAATGATATCATGTCTGTAGTGTAATTTGATGACTGGAATATGATAACATCTCCAGTGAATGATATCATGTCTGTAGTGTAATTTGATGACTGGAATATGATAACATCTCCAGTGAATGATATCATGTCTGTAGTGTAATTTGATGACTGGAATATGATAACATCTCCAGTGAATGATATCATGTCTGTAGTGTAATTTGATGACTGGAATATGATAACATCTCCAGTGAATGATATCATGTCTGGAATGTGATATCCTGCCAGAACGAGATATAGTGTGTGACGTGTGATATCATAAAGGGATTGGGATATTATGTTCAGAGTGGGAAAACATGTCTCTTTAGTGGGATTTTTCCCATGGGGCGAAGATGTCATGACAAAATATGATGTCATGCCTGGGCTATTTCATGTCTATAGTAGAATAGCTTGTCCACAGTATGATATCTTGTCCAGAGTATGATATCTTGTCCAGAGTATGATGTTATGCCTGGATTGTCATATAAAGTCTAGCGTGTGAAAACACTGTCAAGAATGTGATATTATTCCCGATTGTAAAATCATGTTAAAATTGTAATTTCATGTCTGGAGTGTAATGTCATTTCCAGAGCACAATAACTTGTGTAGAGTTTGATATCGCGTTCAAAGTTCGAAATCATGTCTGGTGTGTGTAATTATGTACTGCGTGTGATACTATGTTGACAGTGCGATATCATGTTCTGGGTGTGATGTCATGTCCGGAGTGGCATATCATAGACAGAATGTGATATTATGTTCATAGTGTGATAACACTTCCAGATTATGATATGATGCCTGGGTTTTGGAACCATGTCCAGACTGGGATAAAATGACTGGTGTGTGATAACATATTCAATGCCTGATATCATCTTTAGAGTTTGAAATGATGTCCCTCGATGGCAGTGTCGACAGCCTCAGGATGACCGCTGCTTTCTTTAAGCAAATTCAGGTTGACGTTTGACAGCGTACGAAGAAAAAGAAGAAGAAGAAAAAGAAGAAGAAGAAGAAGAAGAAGAAATCACGTTCTAGAGTGTGGAATCATTGTTCGTATTGTAGTATCCTGTCTGGTGTGCAACCTGATTTCTGGAGTGTGATACCATGTCTATAGTATGGCTTCATGCAAGAAGTTTGATACCATGTCTATTGTATGACTTCAGGCAAGAAGTTTGATACCATGTCTATTGTATGACTTCAGGCAAGAAGTGTAATATCATTTCTATAGTATGACTTCAGGCAAGAAGTATATGCCCTAAGCACTACCAGCGAGTTCTCTATAAGTCGTTTTCAACTGGGATCTGTCTAGATAGTTCCTGCAGGTGCCGGTTCATGACCTTGTTCTGACACTTCAAACCGTGTATTCTCCCCAGGTATACATTGATGAATATATAAACCTATCTTTTGTTAACGACGTTTTTGCCCTTGACGCTTTAGATTTGATTTGAAAATATTAATCTTTGTGTCGGACTTATTCCTTTGGAGTTCAAAATTGTTTTCCAATGTGATGAAAGTCCCTCTGGCTTTCTGTATCTTCAACCGACAACCGGAAATGCTTTTCTTTAACACCCAACCTTCCCTCGCCATCCCCTAACCCACCATATCCCCATCCCCATTCGTGTCTGTGCTGCTGTCTAAGTAGATAAATTAGTCCACCTGTTCGAGTGCTGTTTCTCCCAGCTAAGATGTGAATCTTGTCAGGTGCTTTTATCCTGGGAATCTTATTTTTCTATTTATGAATCCTCAACCCAAATTTATGTGACCATGATTCGAGATGTTTCATGTTATTTGGCAGCTGATCTCGGTCATGTGATAGAAGAACCAATTCCAGGTCCTCAAATTCTTCCGTCGGAATATATTTAATGATATAATATTTCTGTGCGGTTGTCCCCTCTATAACCCATTTCATAGCCAGAAGAAAAGCAACAGACATCAGCCATCCCAGCTCATTCCAGTTGTGGGATCAAGATGCTGAGCAGCGCATGAGCTGCAGTGGTCAGCGACCCATAGCTGACTGCTAGCGTCAGGGCCAGCGAATCAGAGCTGCCAAGACCCTTCTACACCTTCACGCGGTGATCCTGGATAACAGGCTACAGCAGGGCAGATTGGCTAAAGAGAAGGAATCGAAGAGAGAATGCTAACCCGGTACTCAAAACATGATTGCTGAAGTCGGATGTGTTGGACCGAAAGGTACAAACATCGCAGTAAAGCTGTAAACTACGACACAACTCATTCCGTTCTCTGGACTACATTCTGCTGTTTAAGCCTTTACAGGGTTTGGTAGCGGAAGATTGAGAACGAACGAAGCCAAGCCATACCAGTTGTCATTTGAAACGGAGCCAATAACTGTCACTCACGGAGACATCTGCACTGCATACCCTCCTACGTCTGCCGTATTAGGTTAGTCTACTTTTGAGACACACTATAGTGCCAGAGCAGCTCCCTGCCCAAGCTCGCAAATGTTTGTTGTTTATTCCACGAAATTAATATTCAATGTTAAATTCCATGATATGTTCTGATCAACTTTCGCTCGCGGCGTGACTATCTGGTCCATGTATGTTCTGTTGACTGCCATTCTATTCCTTGCTCAATGCTGTGTGTATTATCTTTATTAATCTCTCTAACTTATCTTAACGTCTTTTTACTGGTCTAGAAGAATATGCAGCGTTTGGATACAACCAGTTTCTTGGATGGAGGTTAACCGACGGGCAGCCCATCTTAATAATTCGAACATTAGAGCAAAGTAGACCCGCAACCTGTTAGGTGCCATCTATGCTGCTCTTAGCAAACCACCCACCAATGGCCGTTGTGCCATATCACACAGCTAGTCGCCTCTTACGACATGCTATCGGTGTGGCAGTGGGGCTATTCTTGTCTTTGATATACACAAAGACCCCGGCAGACAACTCGGGCTCGATATCTCTATAGGCACTGATGTTAGCATTAAACAATGTGGTACTTACAAAACACTTTCAGTGACATGAGGAAAATGTCCCAATAACTTCCAAGCGCCGACAGAAACCTCATAAAATGCAGCAGATGTTCTAATAAGGGATAAAACACATGTACACAAATATGACTCTTCGCTGTTGTGGTACCAATGGTTGCTAGCCCCACAAATGGAGACTTCGTTAACTTAAAAGTAGTAATATATAAATTAGGTACTAAGGTGCGGAGACACGAACACTCACAAAATCAGTGGAGGACAAATTGAGAGTTGCCCATACCTCTGTTGAGAGACGCTCGATCGGAATCATTCTGCGCAACCAAAGTATGGAAAAGCTCTATAATTCCGGCATAGGACAATTGTCCTTGGTAATCTATCCAAACAAGTCAAACCATAGATGGCTAGGTCACATGTTACAATTAAATGATCAGTCGATGGAGATCGGCGACATCCATTTGTACTTGGTAAAAATAGATGGTGAGGAAAACCTCCAATTAGTTGGTCAGTCTTTCTTGGTGCAGGAAACAACACCCGAGACACCTCTGGAGGAGTGCTTACCACCCCCTGAAGTTCCGTGGCCCAAGACAGGGTCCGCTGGAGACAAAATTGGGACCAGCATTTACGCGGGAAAACGGGTCATTAAGTTCATTAAGATCAATATATGAATGATGTCACCGTCTCAACGGAAGTGACATAATGCTGATCCGCTTACTACAGAAACCATTTCAATGAAAGGGTTGACGGGTTGGGAACTAAAACTAAAAAGTTACCAACCTCCTACACAAGCGAATAGTCAATGAAGAGATAGAGAGCTTTGCCGGATAACGATGCGGAAAGATGTGGGTAACAGACCATTAAGGTCAGTCCATCTAAAAAGAAAGGAAAGATACAAAGTACAGATGAATAAGACTGTGAACGGGATTGAAGGGCAATTCAATGTCTTACAAAGTGCTCAACATTTACTGCCGAGAATAATACAAAGGCCATCTTCATTAATGTTGAGTTTTTGTTTACCTGTCCTCGCCTTCATCTATCTCTCAATTTTATTCAAAGCAAAGTGTGGACCTGCTTCTATTTACCTGCATGGAGGAAGACTGGGAGAAGCTGTTGAAACTCATTAAGTTTTACACCAGGGACGAGAATTATCTTAGTCGGGTAAGTGCTGATATTAGTGCGTGTGATTAGAGTATTATCAATGCAGGTGAGTGTTAATATCAGTACATTTGAGAGTTACTACCAGGTGAGGGTTAATACCAGTATGTGTTAAGGCTAACATACTTGTAAGTGAGTGTATCATGATTAATATCAGGGCGGGATAGCTACAACCAGTGCAGGTGAGTGTAAACATGACAATGACAGCCTCAACATTCCAATAAGCAATTTTATTAATAACGATTATCAATCAATTAAAACCGTCTTAGCTCTCTGCGGAGCACATGTGGTCAACAACTACACACCAAGTCTTCAAATGTGGCTTGTCCTAAATCCAACCCTGCTTAGCCACATCGTACATGTTCAGCAGGTTTCGTGTCACCATTCTTTGCTCCACTTTCGGACCCAGGCATCACTTGGGCAAATAACAGTTACAAATGAATGCTAATCTAGAATCAGAGAAGAATAAAGATGAGGTTAGAATACTTCGAACTTGGGACGTGCGTCAATGTACAAGACGCGACAGAAGCTATCCAGAAAACATAGGATGATGAACGACGAGGACTTCTTTAATAGACATATAGTTCTCCCCATCTAAATGTGATGAAGGTGACATGCAGGATAATAGAGAATTTAGTCTTGGAACTAATATTTAGGACAAAGATTAGATGGATCAAATAAATAGGGCGGATGTGGAATATGCGCTTAGTAGCAACAGGAACACTGTTCAATGACCAAATGAAATACAGTGATGTTACATGTATCAGCTTGGTTGAACGGATAAGGTTATGGCCATGACCGCTTTAGATCAATGGACGACAATTCCCTACACCATTGTGCTGTTATTATGCCCTGCGTAATTTTGACCTCAAAAGCACCCATTGTGGGGAAATATGTTTTAGATAGACAAAACATTTTCAAATTAATCAATGATCTCTTACCAGATAAAACCACTGCAGTCGATAAATTGACTATTCCCAGACTGTACTCAACATCCATTGCATGTTAACTAGGGAGATGGCGACGCAGGAGTGTATAAAACCACCGAGTTACAGAGTCATTAGTTTCCATACTCCTCACCATCTGATCAGATAGGAGAGACTCAGCACATGCCAATTTGCCCGGTGTGCAGTGATATTGATTCTGCATAATTTACGATAACATGAACAAATGGTGTAGTCCGTTTATAAACATATGCCCTTAAAATATGTATCATTAATATATAATTGAATAGCGTATCAACACGATGTTTTCGCATGTGATCTTGTATTCGAATTTGCCATGACACGCATATGATATTAATTACAATTATGCATGCTGATATCAAAGCGCTTGGTTTTCTTTGATCATTTAAGGGGACGAAGATCTTTGGCTGCTCTGAAACATCCTTTACTTTATCTGTAAAAACAGCATCATAATTGTGAGCCACAGGCGTGCCTTTGGTTATCATGTGCTGAGATTTAGAAATGCATTGATATATATCTTGTGTTTAATTTATGTTTGTAGCGGATGGCGAAGGAAGTCATATGCCTGCAGTGCGTGCATGTGTGTATGTATGTGATTGCGTGTATATGTATGTATTTGTGTTTGTATGTGTGTGTGTGTGTGTGTTTGTGTATATGTGTATCATTATGTAGTGAGCCAAGGCATATAAACATGACGTAATTGGTGTGATTGTGGGCTGTAAGAAGCATACATAATGTATGTGTGAATGATATGATGGGAGTTTCATACGCCTCTGACCTTGCACTTGAATTCATCCTTCGTACTTCATGACGTGTAGGCCTTGTTTCCTTGTGAAACTGCATTTATCTAAGGACCATTATCGAGCGAAAAGAGGGAGGAGGTCTACCTTGAGACGGGAAGAACCGTTTTCTTAATCAATTCCCTAAATGTATAGATGTGGTTAATACACTATCTCTATGATAGTTCAGATTGTCGATTTTAAAACGAAAATGAGTTCTGCATTCTTCGATAGTCCATTATGTCTGCTGCTTGTGGGAACTATTATCAGTCGCTTTCCTTTGCTACAACCTTACATTGTTTTATCTAATGACTGTCATTCTTTTCCACTTGTATGAGCTTGGATTCATATTTCACCTATAAACAAAATCGTAAACATCCACTACGCATTTGTCTGACTTCATCTTGTTGTTTTAGTTTTTCAATGTCAACAATTAGCAGGTTTACTCTTTTGTGGGCCCTGAAAAGGATGTTAAACACCTGGTTGTAGTAGCCTTCCTCACATCTAGAGCGTGCTGATGAAGATGGACCGCAGTCATCCCGGGGATAACGTCGATCCACACCTCATCAGCCAAACTGCCTTGAAAACAGTCTGTTTCCAAAGAAACCTACACGGAATAAAGACCGAGGCCTTAGTCAGTATATTGTACCTGACCCTGACACAAGCCTGCACATCTGACTATTTTCCACAATGTTGATTTTAAGACAGCAATCTCGTTGTTCTTTTGCAGCCAAAAATTAATCTTTATAACCAAATGCTATATACTTTAATCGTTTAATTATGTAACATTAAAACTAACTAACTCTTTCTTCCTTGCTTTGTCATGATCCTTGAAGATGGACTTCCGTACACTTAGACCCAGCATAAGAATGTTGACATATACCCAAACCGTGGCTGTTCCCTCTGGTTTTGTAATACGATTATAAGTCTTCCATTGTAAATTTCAATATATACATATTTAGGCAACTTCATTTAGATGTTTTGGGAGTTATGAATTGAACATTCATCTCCGTTGTAATAGTTGTCCATCACAAGTGATGAAGACCACTCTCTTTGTTCAGCCGTGTGGACAGTCGTATCTCTTGCTGTGTCCGCTGAAATGGGTGACTTGCGCGGTGATTTGGATTAAAGTGAGGAAGAAACTGCGCCTTTTGTCAACCTCACTCACAGAGCCTAAGCTACCTTTTGCCAGTGGCAAGACATTCATCGAGACGACTGGAGATAGCATAGGATGCAGATTTTGCCTCAAGGTTACCACCGAAGCCTTTCCGTAAACATGTAACCCGCAGGGTAGAAAGGTGGGATGGCATCTAACGCAGTTTGTCGTGCCTTTTCGATAACCACAAGAGGTCGTATGGACAACACTCAGCGTGTGAGTGAGTCTGGCATCTCTCCCCAGCAGTATTCAGCTCATCATAGTAGCATCTAAAATTTCCACACGCCAAATTCGTGAAGGTGAACCGGCAGAACTAACCCGTGAAATACGACACAAGTATAACTGGTATAACCGTAGTTCCATTCACTGATTCAGCCGGCGTCCAGACCAGGATAAACGGATGGAAGAAATCACACAAAAAGAACGAAATAACAAGTCCTGACGGAAAACAACACCACGTTTCTGTGAACACAAGTGTAAGTCATCAACTAGTGTGAATTCCAGGCAAATCCGTGGTCTGGCGGCATCCATAATGATCCAAAACAGTAGAGAAATGTAGACTCGCAGCCAGTTATGGCGCCATCTTTGCCAGCTTGTAATATACCTACCATATTAAGATTAATCTACCCCTCCCAATAACATGACAACGTATTGTAAGGAAGTAGGACACGGACATGTCTGGTGCATTGTGGAACATTTGGTTTAGTGGTGGAACGTTTTCAATTTCCAGTAAAAGCACGAGCAATGTTTTCCTTGCCGGATTGCAATCAATAAAATGAGTTACTGTAGCACTGGGAAAAAGATTATCTAGCCGAAGGGATGGGTGTGCGTGTGCGTGCGCGCATATCTGAGATAAGCTATACTTAACACAGGCTTCGTGATTTGACATACAATAGTATATGCTTGGCCGCCTGCGGGTCCATGATCCACCTTCATCAGCACGCTCGGAATGTCAGGAAAGCTACATCAACCCGCCACTGAACTCCTTTTCAGGTCCACAAAAAGAGTGTAGGCATTAAACAATCAACAACAATCAACAACAAACAACTGCAATCAACAACAAACAACAACAATCAACAACAAACAACAACAATCAACAACAAACAACAACAATCAACAACAAACAACAACAATCAACGACAAACAACAACAATCAACAACAATCAACAACAATCAACAGCAAACAACAACAATCAACAACAAACAACAACAATCAACAGCAAACAACAGCAATCAACAACAATCAACAACAAACAACAACAATCAACAACAATCAACAACAAACAACTGCAATCAACAACAAACAACAACAATCAACAACAAACAACAACAATCAACAACAAACAACAACAATCAACAACAAACAACAACAATCAACGACAAACAACAACAATCAACAACAATCAACAACAATCAACAGCAAACAACAACAATCAACAACAAACAACAACAATCAACAGCAAACAACAGCAATCAACAACAAACAACAACAATCAACAACAAACAACAACAATCAACAACAATCAACAACAAACAACAACAATCAACAACAAACAACAACAATCAACAACAAACAACAACAATCAACAACAAACAACAACAATCAACAACAACAATCAACAACAAACAACAACAATCAACAACAACAAACAACAACAATCAACATGTCTTGAAATCAAACATGGGCATTTCCAGCAACATCTTTCTCGTGTTTGTTAAGTTACGATTAGCTGAGAAGCAGCACATGTTTACTTACGGTGTATACTCTAAGTACTAAATACGGTTGTGTCAATAGGTGTCCATGTATTGAATACGGCTGTGTCCACAGGTGTCCATGTACTGAATACGGCTGTGTCCACAGGTGTCCATGTACTGAATACGGCTGTGTCCACAGGTGTCCATGTACTAAATACGGCTGTGTCCACAGGTGTCCATGTACTGAATACGGCTGTGTCCACAGGTGTCCATGTACTGAATACGGCTGTGTCAACAGATGTCCATGTATTGAATACGGCTGTGTCCACAGGTGTCCATGTACTGAATACGACTGTGTCCACAGATGTCCATTTACTGAATACGGTTGTGTCCACAGGTGTCCATGTACTGAATACGGCTATGTCCACAGGTGTCCATGTATTGAATACGGCGGCTGTGTCAACATATGCCCATGTACTGAATACGTCTGTGTCAACATGTGTCCATGTATTGAATACGGCTGTGTCAACATATGCCCATGTATTGAATAATACGGCTGTGTCAACAGATTCCCATGAATTGAATAATACGGATGTGTCCACAGATGTCCATCTCCGAGCGGTTGACGGTCATGATGAGCTCTCCATACCTGGTCAAGCTGGTCAGACAGGCGCTGCCTAACCCACCTCAACAAAGACACGTGCCACGTCTGTTGTGCCTGTGTCAGTTTACGGAAGAGTGCATTTCCAGGTGAAGCCGTTTTTAGCTTGCTACTTTCATGAACCTGCTTATTATATAACCTTTTCATGCATTACCTCCCCTGTTAATTACATAATCACCCATGCCCACTACATCTATATGACCTCACCTGTTACCCGAATGACCTCACCTGTTACCTGAATGACCTCACCTGTTACCTGAATTACCTCACCTGTTACCCGAATGATCTCACCTGTTACTCGAATGACCTCGCTTGTTGCTCGAAGGACCTCACCCGTTACCCGAATGATCTCACCTGTTATCCGAAGGACATCTCCTGTTATCCGAATGACCTCACATGTTACTAGAATGATCTGACCAGTTACCCGAATTAACTGACCTGTTACTCGAATGCCCTCACCTGTCTCCCGAATGACCTGACCTGTTACCCGAAGAACATCTTCTATTACCCGAGTGATCTAATCTGTTACCGGAATGATCTGACCTATTTCCCTAATGACTTCACCTGTTGCTTGCTTTACCTCGTCAGTTACCTGCATTACCTCACACGTATTTCTGTATCTGCTACTTTTATAACATCACCTACAACGTGGCACTATCCACAAATGTGTTCACGCTTTTCATGTATGACCTAACCAGTTACCTGTATGACCTTACCAGTTACTCGTATGACCTCATGAGTTACCTGTATGACCTCACCAGTTACCTCTATGACCTAACCAGTTATCTGGTTGACCTCACCAATTAACTGTTTCATATCATATGTCACGTGTATGACCTAACTTGTTACTTGTACTACGTCATATACTACCTTTGCAGCCTCACCTATAACACGTTTAAATTCACCTGATAACTGACACCGTCTATGCATTATCTCACCTGTTACCCGTATTGCCTAACCTTTACCAATATGACTTCCCATGTTACCTGTATGGCCTTATCTTGTAGGTGACCGATACGGTCACACAGATTGCAAAGCTGACATTGTAATCTCAGAACTGCGTTCATCAGCTCATCTCACGTTCGTTTCATGATCCATACAATGATAATATAATGGTCTATCATGTCCATATCATATCCATATAATGTCCATAACATATCCATATAATGTCCATATCGTGCCCATATCATGCCCCCATCCTGCCCATATCATGCCCATATCATGCCCATTTCATGCCCATATCATGCCCATATCATGCCCATATCATGATCCATACAATAATAATATCATGTCTATATCATGCCCATATCATGATCTATACAATGATAATATCATGCCCATATCACGATCCATACAATGATAATATCATGCCCATATCACGATCCATACAATGATAATATCATGCCCATATCATGATCTATACAATGATAATATCATGCCCATATAATGATCCATACAATGATAATATCATGTCTACATCATGCCCATTTCATGATCTATACAATGATAATATGATATCCATATCATGCCCAAATCATGCCCATATTATGTCTAAATTATGCCCATATCATGCCCATAACATGCCCATATCATGTCCATAATATGCCAATATCATGCCCATAACATGTCCATATTATGTCCATATCATGCCCATAACATTCCCATATCATGCCCATATCATGCCCATTTCATGCCCATAACATGCCCATATCATGTCCATATTATGTCCATATCAAGCCCACATCATGCCCATAACATGCCCATAACATGCCCATATCATGCCCATATCATGCCCATAACATTCCCATATCATGCCCACATCATGCCCATAACATGCCCATATCATGCCCATAACATGTCCATATTATGTCCATATCATGCCCACATCATGTCCATATCATGCCCATATCATGCCCATATCATGCCCATATCATGCCCATATCATCCTCATATAATGTTCATTTCATCTGCACACTTACACGGTTAAATATCGACAAGATGTGCATTTTTGATCGTGTGTCTGTCTGTTTGTGTTTTCAACCGTTTTCTCTCTAACACGGTCATTTCATAATGTTCTTAGTCTTCCTCTTACTCTGAAGGCTTATTATCTAATGATGTAGGTTCGTGTGGTGGGTATATTATCTAATGTTATAGGTTCGTGTGGTGGGCATGTTATCTAATGTTATAGTTTCGTGTGGCGGGCATGTTACATCCAAAGCATTTAATCCTCGGTCTATTTAAATATGTGTGACACTCTTCCTGTTATCTGCCGAATGTCTTCTTTTCTCGACCTACTGATTACGTATCTATTATCCTGACCTACCACCTTCCACCTGTCGAGGTTTACCTGTCGCTGTGAGCGTTGCTGAGTTCATTAACATTTTATGCTGATCTGTTTCTAGGTTTGCCCACGGCCTTGACCGAGAAGATGTGCCAGGTCTTGCTGAACTTTTCACGAGACACATGCCAGGCAAGGTTTCCGGAAGTGCAGCTAGAAGAGTCCAGGAAGAACTGTTTCATGCCAATCATGGACTTGTGCCTTGACGGACAGAAGAACTCACAGCGATCTCACATCCAGAAGAGCTCACCTAGCTCCGATAACAACAAACGCCGTCTCTGATGAAAAACTTTTCCTAATCTGGTCACATCAATCTGCAATGACTGACGTGGAAGGACTACAGTTTCCTGTGTCGTTAGCATAAATTAAAAGCATTATTTACTTCGCTGTTCATACATGCATTCTATTCGAATGTGAAGTCATCATCTGGATTTACAATTACGTTTCAAGCAATACCATATAGATATGGCACAATCAATCGAAATATGAATGACTTGTTTTTCGGGAGATCAGTAGACGTTCAGTGGCAAATATGCACAGTGTTCCTAAACAGAACTAATCTAGACAATACGAGCTTGTTTATATGGCGAGTCTTAGATAAAGAGAGATCACTCGCTGAGACGGCCAGCAACCTCCAAGAAGACGGTTGTTGGTGTTTGAGCAGCGATAAGACAATTATTCTTTTGTACACGACGTTGTTGTTGTTGTTGTTGTTGTTGCTGTTGTTGTTGTTGCTGCAGTTGTTGTTCGAAGCTACTCGTGTTAAACTAATTTTTCACGGCGTTTCTTTAATGAAAGGTTACACAGGGCCTCATCTTTCTTACCAAGCCGTACTTCAGAAGGTGGATCAGAGTCCTACTGGCTGTAGTCCAATGCGCTGCCCCTCAGTAAGCTCACCATTATGGAGATAATACTATCGATCCCCACCTTGTTTGTTCACCTGCTGTGGCAGAGCCTGTTTACAGGAGCACGAAGGACAAAGTTTCTCTTAACCGTGATTACGCTTCGATTCCTGGGCTGACGTCAAACTTGACCAGGCTATTGAGGTTATGTGACGTGTCTCTGGTAACTGAAAGCAACTGATTTGAAATCTGCTGTTTCTTCTAGTCAAGTGATGGTGCATAATTAAGTCGCACAGTTTGAACAAATAGCTTGTATACCACCTTAGGATGTTGTTATTGTCATGTTTGTGTCGCCAGCAGCTTATGTAAACAACGTATTTAAAATACTGTATTAAGTTCAGTAATATGTATACAAATATTACTATCTTACCTATAATATCTCTAATTTATTTTTAAATTAATATTTATTGTACATACCTGTTATATGGGATTTCGAGAACATCTAATCCATCTACTCGAATCTTTATATCAGGAATAACAAGCTGCTGTCAAGCGTGAATGGTGAATCATCAGATTGGTTCCAAGTACAAATGGGAGTAAGACAAAGATGTAACCTCTCCCTATGCCTTTAAATGGGAGTAAGACAGGGGTGTATCCTCTCCCCATACCTAGTAAACATGAATGCAGAGTGTATAATGAGGAAAGTTAGAGAGGGTGACAATATTGAAAGTTGCATTCCTTTTGTAATCAGCGGATACAAGATCGAAGAGTTAAGGTACGCAGGTGATACTGTCATACTATCAAACAACACAGAAGAGTTAGAGCAGCTAATTGGAGCGGTAAGGAAGATCAAAAACTCATTGTAAAAATAAACAAAACCAAGGTCACGAACTTGGAGTATCTGGCCTCCAGAATTGACAACAACGTCGACTGCTCAAATCGGAAGGAGATAGGTAATGGTACTGCAGAAGCTGCTACACAACTATGGTAGAATACCAGTAAACCAACAAAATTGAAACTTTTGAGAACCTGTGTTTTTCCCGTGGCAGCATACGGCTGCGAAACATGGACAGTTACCCAAACCTCGAGGAAGAGAATCCAGTCTTTCCAGTCGAAATGTTTTGGAAAGGTCTCAGAATATCGTAGATCGAAAAATGAAACATGCAGACATTCGAGACGAATTGAGCATTGAGGAGAACTGGTTCATAAATTCCATCGTGAACAAAAAGAGAAATACTTTAACCACATCAAAAGACACAACGGTCTTGAGAGGTCGGTAATGGAAGCTATGGTGCCGGGCAAGAGAGACAGAGGCAAACCAAGAAGTCGATGGCACCAAAATGTTAAGAAACGCTTGGGCATGACTCTGTGGCAGCCTGGAGGATTAGCATGAGAACGAGTTTCTTTTAGACAGGTTGTGATGTGAGCGACAAACTGCAAAGGACATGCTATATGATGATGTATACAGTTTCGCAGCAATATAGATAAGCTCGGAGGTACTGATAGAGATATCAACTTAAGAATACTAAATGTGGAGAAGGCGTTAGGCTTTATTGCTTTAGGGAATTTGTGGGAATGGAAAGAAATTGTCCACCACGAAATACCGATCTTCAAGTCCAACGTCAAGTCCGTCCTTTTGTATGACTCTGTGACGTGGGGAACAGATGAAGGTACAACTAACAAGGTCCAATCTTTCGTCAATTGATGCTTGCGCCGAATAGAGGGACATAATGTCATGATAAAGTCATTAGTATAGAGCTGTGTGAAGGAACCGGCGCTATAACGATGAGACTAGACGTAATGAGAAGACGTTGGCAATGGAGAGGATACACATTAGTTAGTTAGTCAGTCAGTCAGTCAGTCAGTCAGTCAGTTAGGCAGTCAGATAGTTAGTTAGTTAGTTAGTTAGTTAGCTAGCTAGTTAGTTAGTCAGTCAGTCAGTCGGTCAGTCGGTCGGTCGGTCGGTCGGTCGGTCGGTCGGTCGGTCGGCCGGTCGGTCGGTCGGTCGGTCGGTCGGTAGGTCGGTTGGTCGGTTAGTTGGTTAGTTAGTTAGTTGCCCACCGCAAGCGAAGATGCGACGTCATCAGACAGTTTTGTCTTGATGATGTAACTTGCGCTGTATTTTGATTATAGTGAGAAAGACACTGCGCTGGTCATCAGCCTCACTCTCTGGTCCTGAGCTACCTTAGACTTGTGGCAAGACGTAAGTCGGGGACGACTGGAGGTAACTCGGGATGCAGGTACTCTGGTGCCACCCTTGAGACCAGGGGTCACTTGAAACTCTGGAACTCAACCGTTTCCATTCTTCTCTTTGAGAGGCGAGTGCCTTACCTCTTGACCACAGTGACCTCCTTACACACATTATAAAAAATGCCTGATATCATTACATGACAGTCACCGTACTGGTATCCTCCGAGCAAGATAAATAGGGGCAGAGTGCAACACTCGTGAAGAAGGGAAGTCGAGACAAACAAAAAAGCGATAAAAGTGACGAAAGTGGCGCTATGAAAATGTTGACCAAAGACAGAAAGACTTGGCGAGTGTTTATTGAGGACCTATGCTCCGCAGGGAATTGAAAGGTTTTGATTTATTGATTAATAATTATGTATTATAATATTATCCCACTTCGTTTCCTAAGAAGCATATGGTAACCACTGCAGATGGCCTCTCAAGGGGAACATTTTCCAAAACGATTTATCTTCTCTTCAGTGGTAGTTTGTGTTGTGATGTCTTCTACGTGATCATGCTGCTAGGATCATGCAGTTGTTATATATTACAAGATGAGGCTGTTAGTCCCATGTGGTTATTATATATTATTTAATGATGATGATTCTATTCACATGTAGTTGTTACACATTACATATATACAGCTGTTGCACTTTTGTGACTTATGTTATACCTAGAGCTACAGCTACTGCATATTGGAAGTTTGGCTGCTGTGTGTTAGTGATGTGGTCCAAAACATGTTGGACAAAGTTTTGATTGTTAAGCTTAACAGGAACCAAGTTAGCAATGACGGACCTAAAGTCTTAGCTGACATTATTTGAATACAAGTCACCCGTCCAGTTACAATCGTACACGTCAAGCCAAGCCAAGTCAAGTCAAGCTAAGCCAAGCCAAGTCAAGTCAAGCTAAGCCAAGCCAAGTAAAGTCAAGCTAAGCCAAGCTAAGTCAAGTCAAGCTAAGCCAAGCCAAGTCAAGTCAAGCTAAGCCAAGCCAAGTCAAGTCAAGCTAAGCCAAGCCAAGTCAAGTCAAGCTAAGCCGAGCCAAGTCAAGTCAAGCTAAGCCGAGCCAAGTCAAGTCAAGCTAAGCCAAGCCAAGTCAAGTCAAGCTAAGCCAAGCCAAGCCAAGTCAAGCCAAGCCAAGCCAAGCCAAGCCAAGTCAAGTAATCCGCGTGGGTAACCTGGGCCCGTCGTTCTGACAGTCCATGACCACGGGTGATGATGGAGTCACGGGCAGCCAGTATGGTAGATGGAGTGGAGGCGATGTATCTTAGCCAGGTGTTGCGAGGGCGTCCCCTAGAAGATGTCGAATATGGACGCCTGAGAGGGGAAGGCCACATTTTCGAAGTAAGAGAGGCAAGTGGGCATCGTGTTGAGGAAAGGTCCTGCCAACGAACTCCAAGATGCATCGTTGGTTGCGCACGGGAACGCTTCGAACCGCTTCAGATCGCTCTGTAATATCGTCTAGGTTTGGAAGCCTTGCAAAAGGATTGAAGTGACACAGACTTCTAGAGACGCAGCTCGGTTTCCAGTAAGACTTCTGCTGAATTCAGATTCCGTACGTAGAGGTCGTGGATGGTTACCCCAAGGCCAATTTCCCAATTGACATCTGAGTTAATGCGAGCATCAGAAGTCAGTCTGCTGCCAGGTAGATGAACTCCTCTGTGGGATTGAAATGATTGACGGCGACAGTTATTTCTGCCGCAAGTGGACAAATGGAAAGAGGATTGAACTTTGTGATTAGCCTAGGAAATGTGCAGGCCTAGGGGGTAAAGACGACTTAGTTCTCCAGAGAAGAGAGGGAGAGGTTGTCAAGGTCTAAGAGTCTGAACCTATGAGTACGTTGTCAAACTCAAGTGTCCGACAGAGACCACAGGGTTGTGGGTTTTTATTTGTGCGAGGATCCAATCTAAAGCGTGGCAGAAGAGCGATGGTGTGAGAACACATCCCTGGCAGTTAACAGACGGGGTTAGAAATTTGTCACGGAGATCATGTCCGAGACGAACTCATTCGCTTGTGATGCGGTGGAGCTTCCGTGTTAACTCCATCAAGTTGTCGGGAAGTCCCACACACCTCGTGGTTTTCCACAGAGCTGAAGAGTAGGCAGAGTCCATGACAGTCACATTTCATCACCTATCGGTCCACCATTAATGCGATTCACGCACTTCGCCTCCTCACGGAAATACATAGTGAACTCATTCACCCTCTTCGCGTGGTTTACGTTAGCTTAAAGACATGATTTCAGTTACTCTTTTCATGGGGCTTATGTTGGCTTAAAGACATGATTTCAGTTACTCTCTTCGTGGAGCTTATGTTGGCTTAAAGACATGAATTCAGCCATCTCTTCCTGTGGCTCATGTTGGTTTAAAGACATGAATTCAGTTACTCTCTTCACGTAATTTATGTTGGCTGAAAGACATGAATTCAGTTACTCAGCACGTAATTTATGTTGGCTGAACGACATGAATTCAGTTACTCTCTTCACGTAATTTATGTTTGCTGAAAGACATGAATTCAGCCATCTCTTCCTGTAGCTCATGTTGGCTTAAAGACATGAATTCAGTTACTCTCTTCATGGGACTTATGTTGACTTAAAGACATGAATTCAGCCATCTCTTCTTGAGGCTAATGTTGGCTTAAAGACATGAATTCAGTTATTCTCTTCCTATAGCTTATAATGGCTTAAAGACATGAATTCAGTTACTCTCTTCCTATAGCTTATGATGGCTTAAATACATGAATTCAGTTACTCTCTTCATGGAGCTTATGTTGACTTAAAGACATGAATACAGTCATCTCTTCATGGGGCGTATGTTGATTTATGTTGACTTTATGTTGAAATTCATGACTGTCTCCATATTCCTTTCTTCTATACTCTTTCATTCCTTCACACTTCCTACCTATGTCGCTTCTCCTCAACCCATCCCTTTTTTCCGCTACACGTTCCCAGTAGGGGCTAAAACCCCCATTCTATCCACATCATCAGGGATTTCTGTCTGTGGCTCAGTGCCAATAACAGAAGGACCTGCAGCTACTTAATGTCAGACCACTCTACCGTATGACCGTCATCAGAAAGTCTGATGGTGTCACAGATGCTTTTAAAATCACTACCGGCGAGAGGCAGGGGTGTGTTCTTTCACCTCGGTGGTCTCGAGGTAAGGTGTCCGTCTCGGGGGCAAGAGGTTGCCGGTTCGAAATATGCTGTAGACCGAGATTTTTTTTCACGTGAATCTTCTGGTAAAAATTCCTCTGATCTCTGGATAGTGAGATCGGACTCCCGTGTTCAGTGTCGTGCACGTTAAAAATTCCTTAGCAGTTGAAAATCGAAAAGAGCAGGCTTAACGGCCGCTGCCCGGTCAAAATTCAAATATAAAATCTTACCGTTATTTGTACCTATAGATGGGGCCTAACTGGCTGCGGTCAACTTAACTCAAGTGTTTGAATCTATTAATGGACTCGAACATCTGTAAACACCACCCTTCAAGGAACTAGTTGTATAAAAATTGTGAAGAGTATTCTAAACCAGTATAAAGACGTTAAGTTAAGTTACGTTAACAACTACATGGACACAATCACAGACCAGTCAAATTGAAACATCTGAGCTAGAACCCAACTCACTACACGAATTACTCTTTGCAAATGATCTGTCTATTGTACGTCGATAAATAAATAAACTGCGATTCTCCACGAACGTGCTTGCGACTACCTGTGCTAAATACAGCATGCGAATTAAAGAAAAGAAAACATAAACTATGATGATCAGAAGAATACATGGGCCATTCAAGATAAGTGTAAACGATTTTGCTCTTCAACAGGCCTATGAGTTCAAGTATTTGAGCAGTATTTTTTCGGCAGGGAAATTGAGACTAGATGTCAGAAAGCATCTACGGTGACTTACTAACTGTCACCACTGCGTAGGTACCCGAGCATTAGTTTGGCAACAGAGCAGCAGCTGATGAACACTATAGTTATGTCGACTCTGTGCTACCAATGCCAAGCAATGGTCTCTGTCCAGGGTGCTTGAGAGCAGAATTTTCGCATATGAAATGTAGTGTTTGAGGAAGGCCATTGATAGTACCAAGAAAAACAGAATGCGGAACAACGACAATCCAAATATGGTCGGCACTACGTCTTGCGAAGAATGCAATTTCATGCAGAAAATAGGTTTGATTTAATCATCTCATGAGAATACGCTCTCGTCAACTTCCACTGATGGCTTACAATACTGGGAGATCTGACAATACGGCAAGGGGGCGACAATACTGGGAGATCTGGCAACAGGGCAAGGGGGCGGCAATACTGGGAGATCTGGCAACAGGGCAAGGGGGCGACAATACTGGGAGATCTGGCAACAGGGCAAGGGGGCGGCAATACTGGGAGATCTGGCAACAGGGCAAGGGGGCGGCAATACTGGGAGATCTGGCAACAGGGCAAGGGGGCGGCAATACTGGGAGATCTGGCAACACGGCAAGGGGGCGACAATACTGGGAGATCTGGCAACACGGCAAGGGGGCGACAATACTGGGAAATCTGGCAACAGGGCAAGGGGGCGACAATACTGGGAGATCTGACAAGGGGGCGACAATACTGGGAGATCTGGCAAGGGGGC
This sequence comes from Ariolimax columbianus, assembly GCA_036924085.1. NCBI lineage: Eukaryota > Metazoa > Mollusca > Gastropoda > Stylommatophora > Arionidae > Ariolimax > Ariolimax columbianus. The sequence goes on from JAVGWX010000010.1 coordinate 82,019,165, forward strand.
GACAATACTATGAGATCTGGCAACAGGGCAAGGGGGCGACAATACAGGGAGATCTGGCAACACGGCAAGGGGGCGACAATACTGGGAGATCTGGCAACAGGGCAAGGGGGCGGCAATACTGGGAGATCTGGCAACAGGGCAAGGGGGCGGCAATACTGGGAGATCTGGCAACAGGGCAAGGGGGCGGCAATACTGGGAGATCTGGCAACAGGGCAAGGGGGCGACAATACTGGGAGATCTGGCAACAGGGCAAGGGGGCGGCAATACTGGGAGATCTGGCAACAGGGCAAGGGGGCGGCAATACTGGGAGATCTGGCAACAGGGCAAGGGGGCGGCAATACTGGGAGATCTGGCAACACGGCAAGGGGGCGACAATACTGGGAGATCTGGCAACACGGCAAGGGGGCGACAATACTGGGAAATCTGGCAACAGGGCAAGGGGGCGACAATACTGGGAGATCTGACAAGGGGGCGACAATACTGGGAGATCTGGCAAGGGGGCGACAATACTATGAGATCTGGCAACAGGGCAAGGGGGCGACAATACAGGGAGATCTGGCAACACGGCAAGGGGGCGACAATACTGGGAGATCTGGCAACAGGGCAAGGGGGCGGCAATACTGGGAGATCTGGCAACAGGGCAAGGGGGCGGCAATACTGGGAGATCTGGCAACAGGGCAAGGGGGCGGCAATACTGGGAGATCTGGCAACACGGCAAGGGGGCGACAATACTGGGAGATCTGGCAACAGGGCAAGGGGGCGGCAATACTGGGAGATCTGGCAACAGGGCAAGGGGGCGGCAATACTGGGAGATCTGGCAACAGGGCAAGGGGGCGGCAATACTGGGAGATCTGGCAACACGGCAAGGGGGCGACAATACTGGGAGATCTGGCAACACGGCAAGGGGGCGACAATACTGGGAAATCTGGCAACAGGGCAAGGGGGCGACAATACTGGGAGATCTGACAAGGGGGCGACAATACTGGGAGATCTGGCAAGGGGGCGACAATACTATGAGATCTGGCAACAGGGCAAGGGGGCGACAATACAGGGAGATCTGGCAACACGGCAAGGGGGCGACAATACTATGAGATCTGGCAACAGGGCAAGGGGGCGACAATACTGGGAGATCTGGCAACACGGCAAGGGGGTGACAATACTGGGAGATCTGGCAACAGGGCAAGGGGGCGGCCACGAGACAGGTAGATAGAGGGCATTAAAGTGACCGTGCAGCGACATGGCTCACATTGACCGACGCATCGCATTGTGCGCAGTACAAACGACGTATTCTCCTCACAGAGATTGACGGCATAAGTGAAAAGAAAACTAACTGGCCAACAGTCCTGCTAATTAAATGTTGATAATTAAGAAAACAAGAAGACGCATTAACAATGTTGAGTTAATCAACAAAACCTACGTCAGTGACAAAGAACAACAAGAACGAAATTAACAAATCCTAACAATAACATTGAAAGCGGATATGGAATGTACTTATCTGAGACAGACAGCTAAACATAAGGTAGACGGACGGATGGATGGATGGAAGGATGGATGGATCTATGAATGAATGAATGAATGAATCGATGGATAGATAGATGGATGGGTGGATGGATCGATAAATGAATAAATGAATGAATGGACGGATGGATGGATGGAAGGATGGATGAGTGGGTGGGTGCGCAGAAGGATTAGGGTAGCAAGCGAACGGACGCTCAGATTGGTAGAGTGATAGTAGAAACGGGAGGAATCAATGGGGGAGGAAGGGGAAGATGGAAATGATGGAGCATTAATGGAAGACTTGGAAGTAAATTTGAGAACCTATGCTCCATAGGGAGTTACAGTGTTTTAATTTTATATATATAAATATATGCACGAGTGTGTGTATTTGTATATATATTCTGCAATCCTGTTATTCATGCAGGAATAGCAAGTATCGTATGCCAAGTAACCAACCATGATTTCTGTCTATCATCCCAATACCTTTTTGAAAGGATAATTTCCTAAAAGTAGTTCCCTCAGGGGAACAAAAAAATGTTAAGTATATACTTGTTTTTCTTTCTATTATTTGTAAGGCCAAAATCCTCGCATACTTCGTTGATATATGTGGGTGTGTATATACATATGGAGAGAGAGAGAGCTAGAGAGAGAGAAAGAGAGAGAGAGAGGGAATTTTTTTATTTTTTTTTATTTTTTTAATGCGTTCGCCTTATTTATCTATTCCCCAAGGCGTGTGTGCGTTACACTGTGGTTTTTTATTTTGCGTCTATCGGCCCAGTACATCCGACTTCAGCATGCATTTTATGTAAGGGTCTGCTTCCTCCTGCATTTGCTAAGGGCTTGCTTCCCCGGGGTAACGGCCGGTGCTGTGATGGGGATCGAACCCAGCACCTTCTGGTTCTGAGCCGTGCCACTTAACCACTAGGCCACGCCGTCCCCAGAGAGGGAATGAATAGACAGCAGTGTGTGGACAAACAAAACAGGAATCATAAACAAAGGTATGGAATGTGTTCAAGGCTTGAGTATTAAGGCGTCCAAGTAGTCAAGTTAACCTACTGCCGAGCACACATCTCGTCGGCTATACGAGGGACATGAGACGATTTCAGCCATGTTGTCGGTTATGCCATGGTGCCAGAACTGTTGAAGTGGTTGGCAGCCGGAGACATATTTATTCCCTAGAGTTATCATTTAGTTATTGTCGAAAACATAAATGGGCTCATCAATCAAACAGAAACACGTGATGGTGTACAGGTGGCAAACGATGGAACAGATAAACTATGTGGTTTTCAGGTGAATACCTCTTTGATCTCGAACACTCGCGTGAATTCTTCTTTGATCCCGAATACTGACGTCAATACCTCTTTGATCTCAAACACTCACGTGGATCCCTCTTTGATCACGAACACTGACGTGAATCCCTCTTTGATCTCAAACGATCACGTGAATGCCTCTTTTATCTCGATCATTCACGTAAATCTCACTTTGATCTCAAACACTCACGCGAATCCCTCTTTGATCTAGAACACCGCAGTAGGGAAGCCACCAAACGTGTCAAGATGAAGTAGCGAACCTTGACACAAACACGATTATTGTTCCCAGGCAAGGTGCCAACGTGGTTATTTGAGTGAGTACTATTGTTGTTGTTCTTCATAGGATCCCTGAGCGATCATTGAGGTGATTGATGTCCAACAAGTCACGACAGTGTCTGTCCTCTATGGAAGGTAGAAGTACACATCAAGCGGACATGGCTTAACGTTGAGAAGATGGAGATGGCAGAATAGGTTCTTCTTCTTCTTCTTCTTCTTCTTCTTCTTCTTCTTCTTCTTCTTCTTCTTCGTACGCTGTCAGACGTCAACTTGAATTTGTTCGAAGAAAGCAGCTGTCATCATGAGGCTGTCGACACTGCCATAGAGCTTGTCTAGTGTTGGCACTGGTGACGGCCACATGTGCTTTCTCTGGTCCTCGTATGTCGGGCAATTTGCAGCAGATGTTCAGCGGTCATTTTCCCTGTACCACAGGTGCATTAGTCAGTGCCACCTATCTTCAGTTTATTGAATAGATGGTACCTCAGTCTGTTGTGGCCTGTGCGGAGTCTGAAGACCACGACCTGCTATCTTCTGTTCAATTGGTAGTAGGCATCATTGTTTGTGTAGCCAATATGTTCTGTTTCCATTTGGCTATGTATCTGGCCCTAATAAACCTTTTTAACTCTTCGTAGGTCACACTAGAATCTGGTTGTGGTAGTCTTGCACCTTCTTTTGCCAGTCTGTCTGCCTCCTCGTTGCCTTTAATGTTACAGTGGGGTGGAGCCCACTGTACCACTACTCTTTTTGGTACGGACTGCTGGCATAGTTGACAGAGTACTGCTCTTAAATCATTAAGTTCAGTATTTTGCAGAATAGGTTCAACATTTGAGTCGTAACTGTGGCAAAGAACATAAAACTACTGTAACTTTCCAAGCACGTTGTAAATGAAGCCCAAAAAAAGTTGTGCATGTTGCTGGCAACCGTGTCGTGCATAATCGTACTGAAATTAGCACTGGATCAAATGTGTTTACACGGTCAGGTAGAGGTCGATATGAATGGACAAAGGTCGTTCACGGATCGAACTGCCGGAGACGGCTCAGATTTGTCGAGACAGAGCTTCAGAAATAATCGGATAAGTATTTGTGTTCAGTATTCATTTATGAAACAAAAACATAGTTGTAATTGTAGTTTACTGAAGCATACATATTTCAAATATAGTAGTCTGCTTGAAACCGCTAGTTAGTTTTCTTGGCAGAAATTAAATAATGCTGTATAGTGAGCCGTAGTAACTGTCTGTATTTTAGGCCTAGAATTTAGTGGAAAGTTGATGTATGGTAAATACAAACGTCGGTAGCTATTTTGGGGTTTACTAGATCAAATATAGAATATTGTATTAGTACATCTTATTGGCTGGGGAGTGCAACGCACGGGTAGTAGAATAATCGTGGCTAAGACCAAGAAAAATACAGGGAAGAGAAATGGTGAGAATCTGGTGTGTGAGTTATGTGGTAGTAGTTAAGGAATAGATACGACTTTAGAACATAAAGAAACAGTTTATGTACGTTGTGTAGATTAGACACGAGGCAGGCTCGAATAGAGTGTGAGATTAGGACGAATGAGAAGAGATGTGGGAGATGGAAGAGAGACAGAACAAAACGGAGGAGGAACAAAAGAAAATTGAAGCATTCAGGAAAAAGCTGCAGATGGGAAGCAGAGATGACAGGGTAACATCAATTAAGTTGGGTTTGGAGAAGTTAATAGGGGTCGGAATTAGTTGTAAGGGATGTTTTATTGGAAAAATATCAGAACACATGACAGTGAGCTTTACAATGAGGTATGCAGCAAATAGGACGGGCTCAGTTTTTGTAGTAAGGGACTCATTTGTGAGAGTAGCATCATATGTTTGATAAAAAATAGATATTGGGAGCGCAGAGATTGAGAATATAGAACGGAGAATAAAGTTGATAGGCGACCGAGTGCATGTAGTTGTAATGGTAGGGATAAATAACATAAAGAGAGATAGTACAGAGAAAGTGTATGCATAGCTTCAAGGGTCTAACACTTACAGAAAGAAAATACAGGAAGGTCACCATAATGGGTATTTTAGACAGAGCGGATGGAACAAATTTTTCCACCAATGAGAGAATTTGTATCATCCTCAGGTTACAGATGATGTGTTCAGAAATGGGTTGAGAGTTTGTTAATGGGAAAGCAGACAAACGAAAAATGCTAGACAAGGACAGCAGACAAACGAAAAATGCTAGATAAGGAAAGCAGACAAACGAAAAATGCTAGACAAGGAAAGCAGACAAACAAACAAAAAATGCTAGACAAGGAAATCAGACAAACGAAAAATGCTCGACAAGGAAAGCAGACAAACAAAAAATGCTAGACAAGGAAAGCAGACAAACGAAAAATGATTACAACTAAATCAGATTGGACAGCATGCAGAAGTTAAAACAAAAAAGTAAGTAGCATGTCCTTTGCAGAACTTCGCTTTTTACAACCTCCAACACATTTGGTGAGGTATATATCCCTTCACTGTAAAATATTTACATATTGAGGCTACTAAAATGGTAGAGACGCCAGTAGATGGTGTTTATCTAGATTTTACAAAGGCCTTTGATATATTACCTCATCAACGATTATTTAGAAAGTTAAAATCACTTGGAATAGGTGGGGCAGTTACAATTAGTGTATCCCATCTCACAGACAATGAAGCTGCAAACAAACTAGCAAAGTGTGGAGGAGCATCCTCACAAACTGACCTCAGCATCACATGTAATGAGGCCAAGACCATAATTAAAACCAACTTCATGGTAAATGGGCTGATTAATACCCAAACTTCGAAAAAGAAGACAGCTACTTTAACTTAACAAAAGAAGAGCAGTCATCATCTTCAGACTGCGAACTGGACATAACAGACTCAAGGGTCATCTTCAGACTGAGAACTGGGCATAACAGACTCAAGGTCATCTTTACAACAAAATGATAACTGGGACAGATGACAGGTGTCCACGTGAGGAGCATATCATGACCGTGGAACACATCCTACAAAGCTGCATACTCCCACAGGAACAGATAGACCAACATTGGCCTCGCCGGACAGATATGAGACAGAAGCTGTATGGAGATTCTTCTTCTTCTTTCGTTCGCTTTAAAATATTGTCTATATCTGCAATGTTGTCTCTTGTATAAACTTCTAGTTCACATACAGGTCCATAAAGTTTCTCTTCCTGTGTTGTTTCTATGGGCCAGTGAGATTTTCTCTGTATATCATATTCGGGGCAGTTTTGTAGTATGTGCTCTGCTGTCTGGGGCACCTGTCCGCATGTACACATGACTGAGCTGCCAATCTTCATTTTTGTGTACATGTGGCTGCGGAGTCGGTTGTGTCTTGTTCTAAGGCGGCTGTATGGAGATAAAACTGTCTTACAAACAACGGTGTCCTTTGTAAGAGAAACCGGGAACTTGATATGAGGATGAACGAAGAAGAAGAAGAAGAAGAAGAAGACGAAACAGAAGAAGATATAATTCGAGAATGGTCTATGAGCGGGCAGATGGAGTTTAATGTAGATCGATGCACAGTCATCCACATGGGTAGATCCAATATGAAATATAACTACATAAAGGGCGAGAACAATATTAGAATGATAGAAAAGGAAAGGGACCTAGGGGTTATAATAGATCGTACAGGTAAAGTGAGTGAGCAAGTCCAGATAGCAGTGAAAAAGGCAAATGCAATGTTAGGTATGATGAAATGAAATATTAAATATAGGAGCAAGGACGTGATAGTTAAACTGAATATACCATTATTTAGACCCATATTTGAGTACTGTGTTCATGTGTGGAGTCCTTATCGTACAGAGGATATAAACATGCTGGAAAGAGCGACAAAACTGATAGTGGGATTCCAGAATTACGGATAGGCAGAAAGACTCAGAAAATACGATCGACAGTGTCTAGAAACGAGAAGAATTAGAGATGAATGAATCCAGGATTATCAGATAATCAAAGGAGAGGATAATTTAGACTATAAGAAGTTTTTTTCAAAGTACAACCACTTACAAGAACAAGAGGGCATAGCTACATATGAGCTTAAGAAAGGTCCAGATTAGGTATGAGGGAATATTTTTTTAGTCAGAGAGTGGTGAATGCTTGGAATGCATTGCCGCAGGAAGTAGTGGGAGCAGGGTTTATTAATGCATTCAAGAATAAATTGGATGCGCATATATATTTTTAATGATGGGAATGTAAAAGCAACTGGTTGTATACAAACTCTGCAGAGTCTTCTAAACCAGTATAAAGAAGTACAGTTGTAACAGTTCCCGCCGGAGCAAGGGGAGTTTAGGATGCCTGAACATGTTAAAGCTTAAAGCTACCTGAATGCATGTCAAGGTCACTCACCGTCTCAGCAAAGGAGAACAGAGTTGAGTTAAGGAATGTGGACAGGTAGAAACTGACCACTGGCCTTCCGATTTTGGTAGGGGGAGATTGATTGACAGACGAAATTGGCAGCGGGGCTTGCTGCGAGAAAATGAGTGACAGGTGTGCAAAGTTTTTCGTTCCAATTGGGATTGAAGATGACCATACCTGAGATCGATTGGTCAAGCTCTGGCCTTGCTTGAGGATATATAACTCGAGACAAAGTTTAGCTCGGCAGGCTGGAGAGAGAGAGGCTGTATGGAGGAGAGAGAGAGAGACTGAATGTGGATAGTATGTTTAACTCACCGATTTAGATAGAGGAGCGATTGATAGACGGTTGGACGAATGTTTAGTGATAAAACAGGATCGCTCAAATAGGTGTGTGAGTTTGCATTAATAGATAATGTGAACGTGTGTTTGTAAGCAAGGACACATTGTGAACGAGTTAATACGAGATCGCCCGCCTGAGGGGATTTCAGGGAGGAAGAGTATTTGATAAGGTGTGTTGAAGACGCAGTTAAGGCGATGTGTGTGTGATGTAATTGCAAGGCAATAGAACTGTGTTTTTAGTTAGTTGGGAATTCCATCAATAGCAAATGCTTACAATTCCCGTTTTAGTAGAATGTTTAGTTAAGATATGTATTATATTGTGTTTGTAATTTCTCTACTCATTCTATGATATGAGTATGATATAATAAATATGCCACCTGCTGTGTGATATGTCATTTACTGAGTATGGTCATGATGATGTGGATGAGTGTGAGAATGTTCTAAGATAGATTACGGCCAGGGAAAACAGTGGGATCTGCTACACAGTTTAAGGTAAGAATTGCGTATGAGTAAGAAAACTTGCGAACAGGCTAGCATTGCCTTGAACTTATGTAACAAGTCCCTGTTGTCTTGTCAAATGTGACACAAGCGAAAGAGTGGTGATCTAAAGTGAGCCACAGCACAAGTGTGTATACGTGTAGAGTGTAGAGTGAAGAGTGAAGAGTGTAGAGTGTAGAGTGTAGAGTGAAGAGTGTAGAGTGAAGAGTGTAGAGTGAAGAGTGTAGAGTGTAGAGTGAAGAGTGTAGAGTGAAGAGTGTAGAGTGAAGAGTGTAGAGTGTAGAATGAAGAGTGTAGAGTGAAGAGTGTAGAGTGTAGAGTGAAGAGTGTAGAGTGTAGAGTGAAGAGTGTAGAGTGTAGAGTGAAGAGTGTAGAGTGAAGAGTGTAGAGTGAAGAGTGTAGAGTGAAGAGTGTAGAGTGTAGAGTGAAGAGTGTAGAGTGTAGAGTGAAGAGTGTAGAGTGTAGAGTGAAGAGTGTAGAGTGAATAGTGTAGAATGTAGAGTGAAGAGCGTAGAGTGTAGGGTGAAGAGTGTAGAGTGTAGAGTGAAGAGTGTAGAGTGAAGAGTGTAGAGTGAAGAGTGTAGAGTGTAGAGTGTAGAGTGAAGAGTGAAGAGTGTAGAGTGTAGAGTGAAGAGTGTACAGTGAAGAGTGTAGAGTGTAGAGTGTAGAGTGAAGAGTGTATAGTGTAGAGTGAAGAGTGTAGAGTGGGGAGTGAAGAGTGTAGAGTGTAGAGTGAAGAGTGTAGAGTGTCAGTTGATAGGGAGTTGGAGAGATCAGATGGGCAGGTGGAGACTGCTATATCCTGGAAGTTGACTCGTGGAGACAGTTACAGCAATAATTTAACTAGTGGAGACAGTTATATCCTCGAAGCTAATTGGTCAAGACAGTTACATCCCTGGAGTTAACTTGTGGAGACAGCTATAGGCACCATCTATGTTGCTCCGCTAACCACATAACCAAGACATGATCTTATAGCCACAGTCCCCGTTTGCGACATATTTCCTGTAGGGCGAGAAGCCTTAGAATAATTGTAGTAGATTTTTAACTTCACTTTTGTCCGAGCAGCGGCCTGTAAGCCTGCTCTTTCAGGTGTTGCTGGTTACACCCATTTGCAGTAGTTTGAGTTTTAACCCGCTCTTCCATATTTTATCAAAGGCTTTTTCTAGGTCTATCCAGAATGCCAGTGTTTTCTTTTTTTCTTTAAATACATCTTCTATCTCCTGCGAGATATATGTCATTTGACCATCGGTCGATCTGTTTTAACGAAAACCGGCTTGCTGGTGGATAAGTATTGTTTGTAATTCCATATGCCAGGTAATTCTAGTGTTGACTATTCGTTCCATTAGTTTGCCCACACAGCTGAGTACACTAATATGTCTGTAACTGCCTGGCTTTATGTTGTCCTTCCCATGTTTAAGGATGGGGATAGTCCTTGCCTCCTTCCAGACTGTGAGGACAGTTCCTTGTTTCCAGCGTGTGTTAAAGATGTGTAGCGGTTTGTTCTTTGCTACTTCCAATTCTGTCTTGGTGATATTTACTATCAGATGTTCCTCCATGTCGTTCATTTCTTTCATAATATACCTTTTCATGACTGCTGGGATTTTGTTTCTACTTGTTTCCGGATAATTGTGGGTTAGAACATCCTCTGCTTTTTTCCCAGTTAGTACTTTTTCTTAATTTTCAATCGCAATTGTTGGTTTGTAGCTGTTTTCGTCACTCAAGGCCTTTGCTAGCTTCCAGAGCTTCTTTCTCTCTCTTTCAAAGTAGAGGGTTTCTGTATGCTCTTGCTAACTTTTCCTGCATTCTTGGTTGACTGTTTTCCTATATCTTGCAGTAGCTGCCTTGAGTGCGATGTTGCTTTCTTGATTTTGGCCAATTTCCGCTCTTTCACTCGCCTGTTTTAATTTATTTTCCATCTGTTACACTGCAGGTCACCAATACGATTTGTAATTTCTTCTGGCTCCTCTTGTCATGTTCGCCATCGCAGCCTTTAGAAGACAATGGCTGAATGTTTCCACAATCTCGAATGGACAGGCAGTAAAGATTTGTACTTGTGAGAAACTTCTGCCAGTCTGCTCTCTTATAGTTCTGCATAAGCAATGGCTTGTGGTCTGATGGAATGTTTCCCAGGTTTATTGTAAGTTTGATGGGTCTGTGGTCTGATGGAGTGTTTCCCAGGTTTATTGTAAGTTTGATGGGTCTGTGGTCTGATGGAATGTTTCCCAGGTTTATTGTAAGTTTGATGGGTCTGTGGTCTGATGGAATGTTTCCCAGGTTCATTGTAAGTTTGATGGGTCTGTGGTCTGATGGAATGTTTCCCAGGTTTATTGTAAGTTTGATGGGTCTGTGGTCTGATGGAATGTTTCCCAGGTTTATTGTAAGTTTGATGGGTCTGTGGTCTGATGGAATGTTTCCCAGGTTTATTGTAAGTTTGATGGGTCTGTGGTCTGATGGAATGTTTCCCAGGTTTATTGTAAGTTTGATGGGTCTGTGGTCTGATGGAATGTTTCCCAGGTTCATTGTAAGTTTGATGGGTCTGTGGTCTGATGGAATGTTTCCCAGGTTTATTGTAAGTTTGATGGGTCTGTGGTCTGATGGAATGTTTCCCAGGTTTATTGTAAGTTTGATGGGTCTGTGGTCTGATGGAATGTTTCCCAGGTTTATTGTAAGTTTGATGGGTCTGTGGTCTGATGGAATGTTTCCCAGGTTTATTGTAAGTTTGATGGGTCTGTGGTCTGATGGAATGTTTCCCAGTTTTATTGTAAGTTTGATGGGTCTGTGGTCTGATGGAATGTTTCCCAGGTTTATTGTAAGTTTGATGGGTCTGTGGTCTGATGGAATGTTTCCCAGGTTTATTGTAAGTTTGATGGGTCTGTGGTCTGATGGAATGTTTCCCAGGTTTATTGTAAGTTTGATGGGTCTGTGGTCTGATGGAATGTTTCCCAGGTTTATTGTAAGTTTGATGGGTCTGTGGTCTGATGGAATGTTTCCCAGGTTTATTGTAAGTTTGATGGGTCTGTGGTCTGATGGAATGTTTCCCAGGTTTATTGTAAGTTTGATGGGTCTGTGGTCTGATGGAATGTTTCCCAGGTTTATTGTAAGTTTGATGGGTCTGTGGTCTGATGGAATGTTTCCCAAGTTTATTGTAAGTTTGATGGGTCTGTGGTCTGATGGAATGTTTCCCAGGTTTATTGTAAGTTTGATGGGTCTGTGGTCTGATGGAATGTTTCCCGGGTTTATTGTAAGTTTGATGGGTCTGTGGTCTGATGGAATGTTTCCCAGGTTTATTGTAAGTTTGATGGGTCTGTGGTCTGATGGAATGTTTCCCAGGTTTATTGTAAGTTTGATGGGTCTGTGGTCTGATGGAATGTTTCCCAGGTTTATTGTAAGTTTGATGGGTCTGTGGTCTGATGGAATGTTTCCCAAGTTTGATGGGTCTGTGGTCTGATGGAATGTTTCCCAAGTTTGATGGGTCTGTGGTCTGATGGAATGTTTCCCAAGTTTGATGGGTCTGTGGTCTGATGGAATGTTTCCCAAGTTTGATGGGTCTGTGGTCTGATGGAATGTTTCCCAAGTTTGATGGGTCTGTGGTCTGATGGAATGTTTCCCAAGTTTGATGGGTCTGTGGTCTGATGGAATGTTTCCCAAGTTTGATGGGTCTGTGGTCTGATGGAATGTTTCCCAAGTTTGATGGGTCTGTGGTCTGATGGAATGTTTCCCAAGTTTGATGGGTCTGTGGTCTGATGGAATGTTTCCCAAGTTTGATGGGTCTGTGGTCTGATGGAATGTTTCCCAAGTTTGATGGGTCTGTGGTCTGATGGAATGTTTCCCAAGTTTGATGGGTCTGTGGTCTGATGGAATGTTTCCCAAGTTTGATGGGTCTGTGGTCTGATGGAATGTTTCCCAAGTTTGATGGGTCTGTGGTCGCTTTCTGCAAGAGGTGCAAGTACTGTTCTTTTGGATTTTTGGCTAAATCGCAGGTGGGAAATGCAAGGTCAAGGGATGAACTTGATGTCCATCACCTTGAATAGAACGTGGGAGGGTCAACTGGGAGGTTGCTCAGATAGAGGTTGTTGTCAATCTCTCATTTCTCTAGTTCGTGTCCCCTTTCGTTGGTCTGTGCGTAATCCAGACCTCTCAGACTGTTAAAGTCTACTACCACTATGATTGCCTGGTCTATAATATTCATGGCTTCTGGGGCCAGATTTTTTGTTGGCGGGCAGTATGTATTATATGTTCTAACTGTCTGATTCGGTAAGGTTATGTCCGCCCTATTGTTTCGGCTTTTCTGTTTGTTTCCACCGAGATCATCTATGATGGGATTGATATTTTGGAGAGGATAAGCACACCCCCCCCCCCCCTTATGCCCATCCATATCCAGTCCGTGGGTTTCATATCCTCTTATGCAAAATCTGTGGTTTGGATTAAGGTGTGTTTCCTGGATGCAAGCAACGTGTATTTCTTCCTCAAATAGTCTTCTGGACAACGCTTCCTTTTTTGTTGTATATGCCTTCAGCGTTCCATTGCAATACCTGCAGGGTTTGAGTGGCAGATGTATCATTGTTATCCATGTTAGGAGAAACATGTCTTTGTCTGTGTACAATCCAGGTTCTTCATAATCCTTGGATGAGATACGATGTGTCGTCATTTGCTGCAGCGAGTTGTTTTATTCGCACCTTTCGGTCAAACACTTCCGTTTTCAGCAACCATTTTCTTCAGGTTCTCATCCCCAACCGACCTGGCGGTCAAACCTGCAAGGCAGCAGGTTTTTTATTGATACCATGTTTATATATGGTTTGATAGGATACTTATACTGTCGCCCTGACAGTTACTCCTTGTCAGGGAAGAGGAAGGGGATGTTGGAGTAAATGAGCCTGGCGTCTCACTTCTCGCCCACCAGACTCCCACGTTCATAACTGCTCTCTCAGCAGCCACGCAGTCCATTAGCACGTTGATACACAGTGAACGAGGTCATGTTTTCATATTTGGGCAGATATTAAGGTCTAAGAATGGCTTTTCCTTTAGACCTTTTCTTGTTTGGGCTCGCTAGATGATATTCATTGATTGTCCTGCCCTCCTGAGTTGCGAGCTATATCTGCTCGACTTTCCTCTCTTAAGTAAGTATTCTGTTTTCATGGACTTTTGGACACCAGCTGTCCGCTACCATTCTTAGAATGGCCCCTCTCCAGTGACGTGTCCGGCCCCTCTCCAGTGACGTGTCTGGCCCTTCTCCAGTGACCTGTCCGTCCCCTCCCCAGTGACCTATCCGGCCCCTCTCCAGTGACCTGTCCGGCATGGGTGGCCCTGCCAGGAACATACGTTCCCGCCGACATAGCTCAGTGGGTCACTGAGGCCACGCAAGCCACATCTACCCCCCCCCCCCACCTCGACAAGATGATGGCATCATGGGGGGGGGGGGGTGAGGGGTGGGGTGCGAGAGTCGCGACCTCCAGCACCCGAGGCGAACACCTTACCTCGAGACCTCTGCCCCCCCCCCCCACCCACCCACCCGAGAGAGGTGGAAGAAGTCAATGAATCTTAATACCATGAACATCGTCAATGTCTCGGTCCAGTACATCAGGGGGAAAGTATCTTGACAATGGGGCAAAACCAGGTATTCCAAGTGTACCATGAAATGACAGGCGTAGCTGGGTCCAATGTTAGGGGCCTAAGTTCGGGCCTTTGTTGGGGCCCATATCCACATCGCGGATTTGGTCAAGGAATTGGCCATTGCACTGAAAGTTAACACAAGTTCGGTCAAACGGGTGGAGGTAGCCGTGGAAATAGAGGAGATAATTCTCTGGTCGAGAAACAAGCAAAGGGATGGTATCCTATCAGAATGGTGGATGGATGTGTACAGACAGCAAATATCAAGTAAAATGAGGCGGTAGATGCGGTCTGTGTAGAGTACAATTGGAAGAGAAAGTTGGCAAGGTGCGCCTCGAATTGAATCATAATTCACCGGGTACTAATCCTGTCGTGTCCAGTTTGGCAGACACCCGGTTTTTAATATTAGTTCGGTCTCTTCTCCGTGTGCCGAAAGTAACGGCGACCTACCGTTCAGCAAACATGCTCAAAAACTTTATAATGACCAAATAGGTTGGCGATGTTCTGCAAAGAACCTGCTACTTACCTACCGAAAAACAGTATTTATTTTATAATATATACTGCTTTTTTAAGTCTGCCGTGGCCTGGTAATATGATATTTAGATGCCTGGTAATATGATATTTAGATGCCTGGTAATATGATATTTAGATTTTGATACAGAGCCGTACAGTCAGATCATAGCCTGTAATTTGCCGATCGATGACCTAGTCCCGAGTGGTCCGCTGGTATAACAAGGACAAGAATAGCACCAACGTTCCACAAACAGCATGTCGTAAAAGGCGACTAACTGTGTGACATAGCATAATACAGTTAGGTGGTTGGTTTAGAGCAGCATAGATGGCGCCTAGTAGGCCGCAGATGTGTTCGCACATTGTTTAACCACCATCAGCGGTAATAAGCTCCTCGAACCTAGCCCTCTAAGCAGGAAATTCTTCTCCCAGTTACATCTATCTCCTACTAGAGACGGGGTCTGCATAGAAGCATCCGCCCCTGTAGAAGTAAAGGTATAATAAGAACTAAGATGACCTAGATCAGTGTGTCAGGTTTGTATTCCTTTACCTGTCTGGGGCCAGATAGCAAAACGTTTCGTAAGCAGCCCAAAAGGTTAAAGGTTATAGTTCATAAAAATATGATGATGTGAGACTAAACTTTGGCCTAGAAAGAACAAATAACGGTTTTGTCCTCGAAGGTCTCTAGTCTAGATCGAGTTGAAATAGTCACTCAGGGGATCGCGCTACAAGTCTTTGATAAATTGTCACATAACATCCACAACTGATTGATTACATAACAGATACAGGTAACAAGGTAGGCCATTCTTGTTGTTGTTGTTGTTCTTGTTGTTCAGAGTATGTTTGTTAGTGACAACCATCACAAAGACGAGTATATTTCTGCATTCGGAAACGAAATCACGAACAATATAAAAAGATGAAGTAATAGACAGGCCGGATTTGAGCCATGACCTCAGGTGACGAAAGTATTTCGTTACAACAGAGAGATGAGTTAGCGTATTCAACCATAAAAGTAGTTTGTGTTGAGAATTTTGCTTGACTTGGCTTGGTTTGGCTTGGCTTGGTTTGGCTTGGCTTCGTTCGTTCTCAATCTCCCGCTACCAAACCCTGAAAGGGCTTAAGTAGTAGAATGTAGTCCAGAGAATGGAATACGTTGTGTCATAGTTTACAGCTTGACTGCGATATTTACACCTTTCGGTCCAACACATCCGACTTCAGCAACCATTTTTTGAGTGCCGAGTTAGCATTCCTTCTTCGATCCCTTCTCCTTAGCCAGTCTGCCCTGCTGTAGCCTGTTATCCAGGATCACCACGTGGAGGTGTAGAAGGGTCTTGGCAGCTCTGGTTCGCTGGCCCTGACGCTAGCAGTAAGCTATGGGTCGCTGGCCACTGTAGCTCATGCGCTGCTCAGCATCTTGATCCCATATTGAGTATTGCATTCTTCACGATGTATCTTTAGTAGAAGATTACAGTGGCTCTTCGCATATCGTCGGTAATCACATACATACGTTTCACTCAGTGAAGCACCACGAGATAAACAAAACGAGATCTGCATTACGGCCACAAGGTCTTCGGCATGATAAAATATTTAAAAATTACAGTAACAATACGCACAAACTTGGCATGACTACAATACAATTTGGACGACATTCATTGGCCAGAAAGTGGCCAGGAATTTGGGAGAAGTACAGCATGCCGGTTATAACAGATTCGACGGAACAAGCAGTGATCAAAATAATTACACCAAAACACACATATTGCAAAATATGAACACGTACATGCGTTCAAACATACGTACACATACTGATATGTATCCATAAATACATCGATGATAATACGTGTTAATACATGCCCATTGACGCACATACATAGATACACATATAAACACATACACAAACATACACATCAGGGCATTTTAAAATGATTTGATTGAACCGTCAGTGGTGAAACATTCCTGAACACGCTAATTACCTGACTTATCCCACATCTGGGACATGATAGTGCCACATCTTCTTGCAGCTCGATTGAGCTCTAAACCACTACAATTATAATGTCAGGAACGTCCTTAATGGAAGATTGTCACGTCGATGGATAGGGTGTGTAAAAAAAACTGCGATCAACATCTTCTACGCTGGCAATCAAGGTCGCCGGACCTCACACCATGTGACCTTTGTTATGGGGATATTTTAAAGGCATTGTCTGCAAACCCCTACTTCCCAAAGATGTGGGTGAGCTACGAGATTACATTACCGTTGTAGTGCAAACCTTTGATGAATACATGCTCGAAAGCGTATGTTAGGAGTTTGATTACCGCATCGGCATTTGTAGGGTAGCAAAATGTTCTTACATTGAACATTTGTGAGGTGACTTCGGAAAAGCCATTGACAATTGGACTTGACAGCTACATTTTATGTGTGTGAAATGATATCTTAATTTAAGATAAAGCAAATGACATGTATAAACATAAAAATATGTACACACAGACACACAAACATATACTCACATACACATACACAGACACACATATACAGACGCACAGAAATATATACACAGCCATACATAAACAGACACACATACAAAGACACGCATACACATACACACATACACATATATACACACATACACAGACACACATACACACATACACAGACACACAGAGAGAAATACACAGACACACAAACACAGACACACATGTACAGACACGCATACACAGCCACAGACACACATACACAGAAACACATACACAGACACAGATACACATACACATACGCAGACACACAGACACACATACACAGACACACATACGCAGACACACAGACACACAGACACACATACACAGACACGCATACACAGACATATACACACAGACACACATACGCACATACATAGACACACAGACACATACTCAGACAGAAATACACAGACAGACATACACAGACACACATACACAGACACACATACACAGGCATACATACACATATACATACACAGACACACATACAGACAGACACACATACACAGACACACATACACAGGCACACATACACAGGCACACATACACAGACACATACACATACACATAGACACATACACACATACACAGAAACACAGACACACATACACAGACATACATGCACAGACACACAGATATACATACACAGACAAGGATACAGGAATGAATCTTAAAACATAATAAGAGAAAGAGAGAAAGAAAGAGGGACGAGAAAGGAGGACAGAGAGAGTGATAGATGTGAAAGTATATGGAAGGTCACGCAAATGAATGGAACGTATTTAAATCATACGTTCTTATGCATACCATAATGAGAATTCAGCTTTTCTCGAGCTTAAACTGTTGTCCATCATGAGATGGACTGGAAACAGCTACCCTTATATCGAGTAAGATATAGTCCGTTTCAGAATGGTTGCCGTCAATTGCCGTCTAATATCTCTATACCCTTGCACAAATTAATTGCACGCTGTTCATATCTTTCCAATGTCCCAATGGCTTTATAATTTAGGTTTTGTCAGGTAGTGTCACTTTCTTTAAGCGGCTAGTTCCTTTGATCTTTGTTAGCAAAGGATTTATTTTGTCTCTGCAGAAAATAATTTACCGTAAATTTTAAAAATAGTCTGACTTTAGGCAAAGGCGTCTCTCCAATTCGAATGAGATTTTCTACATTAGGTAACACAGAATTTCCTTTTTAATGTAGTTCATGTGTTTAATTAACTGTAAGAAGTAACTGTGCACTTCGTAAAAAGAATAACTTAACTTAACATCTTTATACTGGTTTAGAAGACCCTGCAGAGTCTGTATACAACCAGTTACATTTACATCACCTTGCTCTAAAAGCTATGTGCATCCAGTTTATTCTTAAATGCATTAACTGTCCCTGCCTCCACTACCTCCCCTGGCAATGCATTCCAAGCAGACACCACTCTCTGACTAAAAAAATATTTCCTAATATCTAACCTGGACCTCTCTTTAATCAGCTTGAAGCTATGCCCTCGTGCTATTGTAGGTGGCTGTATTTTAAAAAACTTGTAATAGTCTAATTTATCGATTCCTCTGATCATCTTATAAACCTGTATTAAGTCACCACGAATTCTTCTCTCTTCGAGACACTGTAGGCCGGTTTTTCTGAGTCGTTCCTCATAACTGTAATTCTGGAATCCCACTATCATCTTTGTCGCTCTTTTTTGTATTCTTTCTAGCATGTTTATGTCCCCTCTATGATAAGGACTCCACACCTGTACACAGTACTCCAATCTAGGTCTAACTAAAGCTTTATACAGTTTGACGATCACTTCCTTGCTCCTATGTTTAATATTTCTTTTTATCATACCTAACATTGCATTTGCCTTTTTCACTGCTACCTTAACTTGCTCACTCACCTTTCCTGTATGATCTATTATAACCCCTAGGTCCCTTTCCTTATCTATCTTTCTAATATTGTTTTCTCCCATTCTGTAATTATGTTCCATATTGGATCTACCCATGTGGATGACTGTACATTTATCTACATTAAACTCCATTTGCCAGCTTACAGACCATTCTCGAATTTTATCTAAATCCGACATCAATATATCCACTTCCGCTTTAGATGAGACACTACTGCATAGTTTTGTGTCATCAGCAAATTTTGCAATCATGGATCTCATATCAATGTCCAAATCATTTATATATATCAAGAACAAAATTGGTCCCAAAACCGAGCCCTGTGGCACACCACTTTTCACTTCACTCCACTCAGAGTACTCCTTATTTATGCCCACCCTCTGCCTTCTTCCCGTTAACCAATTTTCAATCCATTTGCAACTTCGCCACCTATTCCATGTGATTTTAACTTTCGAAATAATCTTTGATGAGGTACTCTATCAAAGGCCTTTGCAAAGTCTAGATAAATAACATCTACTGGCTCCCCTTTATCTATGATTTTAGTAACCTCCTCCATGAATTCTAATAGATTTGTTAAGCATGATCTCCCTCTAGTAAACCCATGCTGACTATTTCTAATTAGATTAAATTTTTCTAAATGCATTACAATGTTTTCTTTGATTATTGACTCTAACAATTTACAGACTATGCTCGTTAAACTCACCGGTCTATAATTTGCCGGATCTGATTTTTTGCCTTTTTTGAATAAGGGGATCACTCCTGCATCTTTCCAATCCCGTGGAACAATCCCTTTTGTAAGTGATTGAGAACATAATATAGCCAATGGTTTTGCTAGTTGGTTTCTAATTTCATACAGCAATTTTGGGTGAATACCATCTTGACCTGGACATTTATTCACTTTCAACCCCTCCAATTTTTTTTAAACCATTTCCTCTGTAATACAGATTGATCTTAATCCCGCTGTATCCATGTCTCTTTGAAAAATATCTATAGGCTCTGGGATCTCGGAGCAGTCCTCCTTTGTGAAGACTGTGCCAAAGTACTGATTAAACAGATTAGCAGCCTCCCTATTCTCACTTATTATTTTCCCTGTACTGTCTATGAGAGGGCCTACTTTGTCTTTCGTTCTTTGTTTATTTCTAACATAAGAAAAGAAGCTTTTACTGTCAGTCTTGATCCTCTGAGCAAGTTTTTTTTCAAAGTCTATTTTTGCTGTTTTATTCGCTTTCTGAGATATGTTCTGCTTGTCCAAATATTTTACATATGTTTCTTTTGATTTACCTGCCTCTATATATTTTTGCCATGCTTTATTTTTTGCTCTTCTACATTTCACTACAAATCTAGTTATCCACTTTTTACGCTTTAATTTTAGCTTCCTACATGGAACACATTCCTCTTTTCTAGAACTGTTTTAAAACTTTCCCACTCCTGTTCAACATCTGTTCCTACAATAATATCTTTCCAGATTATGTGGTTCGCTGCCTCTTTCATCATCTTAACATCTGCCTTAGAGTAGTCGTATGTTCGCGTGTTTATGTTTACTTCTTTCCCTGCAATAAGATCCCAACGGATGATTTGATGGTCACTTGAGCCAAACAGTTCCCCAACGGTAACGTTTTCAATCATATTTTCCTCTGTGGTAAAAACTAGGTCGAGTGTGTTTTTGCCTCTGGTGGCTGCTTCTATGTGTGAAGATGTGACAGCAGATGATATATAGAACATTGAAAGTATATATTTCAGATGGATTGGTCCATGTTTATAAATAGATCCTGGGCCAAACAATAAATGGTTATAATTCAGTTCTGAGATCCATCTTCCAACTGATTTGGGTGGCCCT
Source organism: Ariolimax columbianus (assembly GCA_036924085.1). Taxonomy (NCBI): domain Eukaryota; kingdom Metazoa; phylum Mollusca; class Gastropoda; order Stylommatophora; family Arionidae; genus Ariolimax; species Ariolimax columbianus. The sequence goes on from JAVGWX010000010.1 coordinate 82,039,790, forward strand.
GACTAAAAAAAACCGTTTTGCCAAGGTGATGAAAACTTCCATTTCTCGGAAAACAAACAATTTAATCAGAATCGAACGACTCCAACAAATTGGCGACTGCTCTCGGCTGAACGAACGACAGTCCATCTTTTTTCCAACAGCCATTTTCCTCTTTCAAGATATGGTTCTCACATTTAGCCAAATATTTTGTGTCTATATATGAGAGGGCGGCATATTTTAGTTCTTTCATGTTGCATAGTTTGAGAGGGCGACATATTTTAGCTCTTTCACGTAGTTTGAGAGGGCGGCATATTTTAGTTCTTTCATATCGCATAGTTTGAGAGGGCGGCATATTTTAGTTCTTTCATATCGCATAGTTTAAGAGGGCTGCATATTTTAGTTCTTTCATATCGCATAGTTTGAGAGGGCGGCATATTTTAGTTCTTTCCTATCGCATAGTTTGATAGGTCGGCATATTTTAGTTCTTTCATTTCACATAGTTTGAGAAGTCGGCATATCTGTAACAGTTCCCGCCGGAGCAAGGGGAGTTTAGGATGCTTGAACATGTTAAAGCTTAAAGCTACCTGAATGCATGTCAAGGTCACTCACCGTCTCAGCAAAGGAGAACAGAGTTGGGTTAAGGAATGTGGACAGGTAGAAACTGACCACTGGCCTTCCGATTTTGGTAGGGGGAGATTGATTGACAGACGAAATTGGCAGCGGGGCTTGCTGCGAGAGAATGAGTGACAGGTGTGCAAAGTGTTTCGTTCCAATTGGGATTGAAGATGACCATCACCTGAGATCGATTGGTCAAGCTCTGGCCTTGCTTGAGGATATATAACTCGAGACAAAGTTTAGCTCGGGAGGCTGGATAGAGAGATGGAGACAGGCTGGATAGAGAGAGGCTGGATAGATAGAGGCTGGATAGAGAGAGGCTGAAGAGAGGGAGGCTGGATAGAGAGAGGCTGGAGAGAGAGGCTGGATAGAGAGAGGCTAGAGAGAGAGGCTGTATGGAGGAGAGTGAGAGAGAGAGAGACTGAATGTAGATAGTATGTTTAACTCACCGACTTAGAGGAGCGATTGATAGACGGTTGGACGAATGTTTAGTGATAGAACAAGATCGCTCAAATAGGTGAATGAGTTTGCATTAATAGATAATGTGAAAGTGTGTTTGTAAGCAAGGACACATTGTGAACGAGTTATGTCGAGATTACCCGCCTGAGGGGATTTCAGTGAGGAAGAGTATCTGATAAGGTGTGTTGAAGACGCAGTTAAGGCGATGTGTGTGTGATGTAATTGCAAGGCAATAGAACTGGGTTTTTAGATAGTTGGGAATTCCATCAATAGCTAATGCTTACAATTCCCGTTTTAGTTGAATGTTTAGTTAAGATATGTATTATATTGTGTTTGTAATTTCTCTACTAATTCTATGATATGAGTATGATATAATAAATATGCCACCTGCTGTGTGATATGTCATTTACTGAGTATGGTCATGATGATGTGGACGAGTGTGAGATTGTTCTAAGTTAGAATAACGGCCAAGGGCAAACAAACAGTGGGTCTGCTACATATCTTAGCCCTTTCATATCGCATAATTATAAATTTTATTTTGAGCGACTACTTGTCTTTTAACGTTTCCCCAAACGAATTCAATTAGGTTTAAGTGGGAATGGTAAGGTGGCAGTCTCAAACATATATGACCATGCACATTGATCAAATTTGCTATATGCAGTATTGTTTCCCTTCATGATTGCTTGACAAGGGAAAGCAATCCAAGTTGTGTATACGTTTAGTTAAATGGTATGTGTTCCTTTGTGAGCCATATCTTTGTTGCATATTTTGTACTAGATGATGTCGGGACTTTGTCTTCTTGTGTTTTGGTATGATACCATTGCCTATTAGCAGACAGGACGGTCTATCTAAGGACGGAAGAACAGTTGTTGTTTTTTTTCATTCCACTCTCTAAATATGTTACCATTCATCTCGGTATGATAGTCCCGAATGTCCGTATAATTTGAAGGAAACACAAGTTCTGCGTTCTTTACCAGCCCATTATGTCTGCTACATGCCTTTTCCCTTGTGTGGTGAGCATGTATCCAAGTTTCTTCCACGTATGTAATAGTTCCAACTGGAGCATGGGCGTTAAGGGCTGGGGTGATGGGGCCCGCGACTCTGGGAACGAAGGTTACCTGAATGTGTGCAAAGGTCAATCTCCATCTCGACACTAAGTCGACGAAGGAAACGAGGGGTTAGGAGGAAAATGTATCTGGTACAGGCGGGGGTTAGAAGCTGAACACTCTGGCGTTAAAATTTAGTTAGTGGGGGGGGGGGGGGGGGGGGGGTTGGTGGCAGTCAGAGGTCGTCACGTTCTGCAGCTGCGACATTTAGAGTAACAGGAGTTCTGAGTGATTCGTCCAATAACAACTAGTTGGAGGTAGAGCCAAACAAGGGTGATGGCTAAGTCAGACAACCGACAGAAAACTATTGGACAGCCATGAAGTTATTTGAGACTATATAATACTCGACAAAGATAAACTCAGCAGACTGGCCTGGGGAGAGACTGAGAGTTTAGCTAGCAGTCTGACTTATAGAAGTGAGAGATAGAGTGAGCTGCAGGGTGAATGAACCAGCATACGCCTTCGAGTCTTGGCCAGTCGCTCTACAAAGTGTGTGTTGGACACCCTGTGACTAGAGGAGATCTGAATGAGTGTGGTGTGTGCAGGACACCGAGTGAACGATGTATGTTATGGGGTATGCGTATGTGCAGATCGACTGAGTGTGTGACCAAGAGTGAATACGTGATTCCGATTAGACGGACGTGATCAAAGTATTTGTAAATCCACAGATTGGTAATCGATCTCATAGAAAATGTGAATGGGAAGTATTTGTGAATGTACAGATCACCTGTCTGAAGGGATCTGAGTGTGTGTGGGTGCACAGAACGACAGAGTAAAGAATACGATCGTGAAGACGAGTATGTGAGAGTGTGTTGAGTGTGCAGATAAAGAGAGGGGAGTGTAGCGCCTAGAACTGGATTATAAGAGAATGGAAGAGTTAACAAAAGCTAATGCTTAAAACGCCCGCTGTAGTTAATATTTATAATTAATATATATAATATATGGTTACGTAGTTAAGATGTATTTCGCTAACTTTAATAATATTGTGTATGTTCATTTGTAATAATATCGTTTTTTATTGAATATGGTGTTATTAAATATGACACCGGTTGCTGGAGAGTGTTGTTGTGTTATTTGCTAAGTGTGGTTGTGTCGCGAATGATGTGGATGCATGTAGCAACATTCTAGATAGCTAACTAATCGTCGAATCCTGGACTTTGCCACACATACGTAATATGATAAGATTGTTTGCGCATTTCGTGTACTTATCGTACGTAATTACTTGCTTCTCGTGGATACTAGATGTGTCTTTTCTCCAGCTAGCAAACTTTCTGCAGGTAAAGCCTATGTCCCTTACAGTTCTCCAAGAAGTAGGTTTCGATACATCAGTGTCATTGTGTGTTCTCAGACGAGACTTCAGTTCCGATACATCAATGTCATTGTGTGTTCTCAGACGAGACTTCAGTTCCGATACATCAATGTCATTGTGTGTTCTTAGACGAGACTTCAGTTCCGATACATCAGTGTCATTGTGTGTTATCAGTCGAGACTTCAGTTCCGATACATCAGTGTCATTGTGTGTTATCAGTCGAGACTTCAGTTCCGATACATCAGTGTCATTGTGTGTTATCAGTCGAGACTTCAGTTCCGATACATCAGTGTCATTGTGTGTTATCAGTCGAGACTTCAGTTCCGATACATCAGTGTCATTGTGTGTTATCAGACGAGACTTCAGTTCCGATACATCAGTGTCATTGTGTGTTATCAGTCGAAACTTCAGTTCCGATACATCAGTGTCATTGTGTGTTATCAGACGAGACTTCAGTTCCGATACATCAGTGTCATTGTGTGTTATCAGTCGAAACTTCAGTTCCGATACATCAATGTCATTGTGTGTTATCAGTCGAAACTTCAGTTCCGATACATCAGTGTCATTGTGTGTTATCAGTCGAGACTTCAGTTCCGATACATCAGTGTCATTGTGTGTTATCAGTCGAGACTTCAGTTCCGATACATCAGTGTCATTGTGTGTTATCAGTCGAGACTTCAGTTCCGATACATCAGTGTCATTGTGTGTTATCAGACGAGACTTCAGTTCCGATACATCAGTGTCATTGTGTGTTATCAGTCAAAACTTCAGTTCCGATACATCAATGTCATTGTGTGTTATCAGTCGAAACTTCAGTTCCGATACATCAATGTCATTGTATGTTATCAGTCGAAACTTCAGTTCCGATACATCAATGTCATTGTGTGTTATCAGTCGAAACTTCAGTTCCGATACATCAGTGTCATTGTGTGTTATCAGACGAGACTTCAGTTCCGATACATCAGTGTCATTGTGTGTTATCAGTCAAAACTTCAGTTCCGATACATCAATGTCATTGTGTGTTATCAGTCGAAACTTCAGTTCCGATACATCAATGTCATTGTGTGTTATCAGTCGAAACTTCAGTTCCGATACATCAGTGTCATTGTGTGTTATCAGTCGAGACTACAGTTCCGATACATCAGTGTCATTGTGTGTTATCAGTCGAAACTTCAGTTCCGATACATCAGTGTCATTGTGTGTTATCAGACGAGACTTCAGTTCCGATACATCAGTGTCATTGTGTGTTATCAGTCGAAACTTCAGTTCCGATACATCAGTGTCATTGTGTGTTATCAGTCGAAACTTCAGTTCCGATACATCAATGTCATTGTGTGTTATCAGTCGAAACTTCAGTTCCGATACATCAGTGTCATTGTGTGTTATCAGACGAGACTTCAGTTCCGATACATCAGTGTCATTGTGTGTTATCAGTCAAAACTTCAGTTCCGATACATCAATGTCATTGTGTGTTATCAGTCGAAACTTCAGTTCCGATACATCAGTGTCATTGTGTGTTATCAGTCGAGACTTCAGTTTCGATACATCAGTGTCATTGTGTGTTATCAGTCGAAACTTCAGTTCCGATACATCAGTGTCATTGTGTGTTATCAGTCGAAACTTCAGTTCCGATACATCAGTGTCATTGTGTGTTATCAGACGAGACTTCAGTTCCGATACATCAGTGTCATTGTGTGTTATCAGACGAGACTTCAGTTCCGATACATCAGTGTCATTGTGTGTTATCAGTCAAAACTTCAGTTCCGATACATCAATGTCATTGTGTGTTATCAGTCGAAACTTCAGTTCCGATACATCAATGTCATTGTGTGTTATCAGTCGAAACTTCAGTTCCGATACATCAGTGTCATTGTGTGTTATCAGTCGAGACTACAGTTCCGATACATCAGTGTCATTGTGTGTTATCAGTCGAAACTTCAGTTCCGATACATCAGTGTCATTGTGTGTTATCAGACGAGACTTCAGTTCCGATACATCAGTGTCATTGTGTGTTATCAGTCGAAACTTCAGTTCCGATACATCAGTGTCATTGTGTGTTATCAGTCGAAACTTCAGTTCCGATACATCAATGTCATTGTGTGTTATCAGTCGAAACTTCAGTTCCGATACATCAGTGTCATTGTGTGTTATCAGACGAGACTTCAGTTCCGATACATCAGTGTCATTGTGTGTTATCAGTCGAAACTTCAGTTCCGATACATCAGTGTCATTGTGTGTTATCAGTCGAGACTTCAGTTCCGATACATCAGTGTCATTGTGTGTTATCAGTCGAAACTTCAGTTCCGATACATCAGTGTCATTGTGTGTTATCAGTCGAAACTTCAGTTCCGATACATCAGTGTCATTGTGTGTTATCAGACGAGACTTCAGTTCCGATACATCAGTGTCATTGTGTGTTATCAGTCGAGACTTCAGTTCCGATACATCAGTGTCATTGTGTGTTATCAGTCGAAACTTCAGTTCCGATACATCAGTGTCATTGTGTGTTATCAGACGAGACTTCAGTTCCGATACATCAGTGTCATTGTGTGTTATCAGTCGAAACTTCAGTTCCGATACATCAGTGTCATTGTGTGTTATCAGTCGAAACTTCAGTTCCGATACATCAGTGTCATTGTGTGTTATCAGACGAGACTTCAGTTCCGATACATCAGTGTCATTGTGTGTTATCAGTCGAGACTTCAGTTCCGATACATCAGTGTCATTGTGTGTTATCAGTCGAAACTTCAGTTCCGATACATCAGTGTCATTGTGTGTTATCAGACGAGACTTCAGTTCCGATACATCAGTGTCATTGTGTGTTATCAGTCGAAACTTCAGTTCCGATACATCAGTGTCATTGTGTGTTATCAGACGAGACTTCAGTTCCGATACATCAGTGTCATTGTGTGTTATCAGTCGAAACTTCAGTTCCGATACATCAATGTCATTGTGTGTTATCAGTCGAAACTTCAGTTCCGATACATCAGTGTCATTGTGTGTTATCAGTCGAGACTTCAGTTCCGATACATCAGTGTCATTGTGTGTTATCAGTCGAGACTTCAGTTCCGATACATCAGTGTCATTGTGTGTTATCAGTCGAGACTTCAGTTCCGATACATCAGTGTCATTGTGTGTTATCAGACGAGACTTCAGTTCCGATACATCAGTGTCATTGTGTGTTATCAGTCAAAACTTCAGTTCCGATACATCAATGTCATTGTGTGTTATCAGTCGAAACTTCAGTTCCGATACATCAATGTCATTGTATGTTATCAGTCGAAACTTCAGTTCCGATACATCAATGTCATTGTGTGTTATCAGTCGAAACTTCAGTTCCGATACATCAGTGTCATTGTGTGTTATCAGACGAGACTTCAGTTCCGATACATCAGTGTCATTGTGTGTTATCAGTCAAAACTTCAGTTCCGATACATCAATGTCATTGTGTGTTATCAGTCGAAACTTCAGTTCCGATACATCAATGTCATTGTGTGTTATCAGTCGAAACTTCAGTTCCGATACATCAGTGTCATTGTGTGTTATCAGTCGAGACTACAGTTCCGATACATCAGTGTCATTGTGTGTTATCAGTCGAAACTTCAGTTCCGATACATCAGTGTCATTGTGTGTTATCAGACGAGACTTCAGTTCCGATACATCAGTGTCATTGTGTGTTATCAGTCGAAACTTCAGTTCCGATACATCAGTGTCATTGTGTGTTATCAGACGAGACTTCAGTTCCGATACATCAGTGTCATTGTGTGTTATCAGTCGAAACTTCAGTTCCGATACATCAGTGTCATTGTGTGTTATCAGACGAGACTTCAGTTCCGATACATCAGTGTCATTGTGTGTTATCAGTCGAAACTTCAGTTCCGATACATCAATGTCATTGTGTGTTATCAGTCGAAACTTCAGTTCCGATACATCAGTGTCATTGTGTGTTATCAGTCGAGACTTCAGTTCCGATACATCAGTGTCATTGTGTGTTATCAGTCGAGACTTCAGTTCCGATACATCAGTGTCATTGTGTGTTATCAGTCGAGACTTCAGTTCCGATACATCAGTGTCATTGTGTGTTATCAGACGAGACTTCAGTTCCGATACATCAGTGTCATTGTGTGTTATCAGTCAAAACTTCAGTTCCGATACATCAATGTCATTGTGTGTTATCAGTCGAAACTTCAGTTCCGATACATCAATGTCATTGTATGTTATCAGTCGAAACTTCAGTTCCGATACATCAATGTCATTGTGTGTTATCAGTCGAAACTTCAGTTCCGATACATCAGTGTCATTGTGTGTTATCAGACGAGACTTCAGTTCCGATACATCAGTGTCATTGTGTGTTATCAGTCAAAACTTCAGTTCCGATACATCAATGTCATTGTGTGTTATCAGTCGAAACTTCAGTTCCGATACATCAATGTCATTGTGTGTTATCAGTCGAAACTTCAGTTCCGATACATCAGTGTCATTGTGTGTTATCAGTCGAGACTACAGTTCCGATACATCAGTGTCATTGTGTGTTATCAGTCGAAACTTCAGTTCCGATACATCAGTGTCATTGTGTGTTATCAGACGAGACTTCAGTTCCGATACATCAGTGTCATTGTGTGTTATCAGTCGAAACTTCAGTTCCGATACATCAATGTCATTGTGTGTTATCAGTCGAAACTTCAGTTCCGATACATCAGTGTCATTGTGTGTTATCAGTCGAGACTACAGTTCCGATACATCAGTGTCATTGTGTGTTATCAGTCGAAACTTCAGTTCCGATACATCAGTGTCATTGTGTGTTATCAGACGAGACTTCAGTTCCGATACATCAGTGTCATTGTGTGTTATCAGTCGAAACTTCAGTTCCGATACATCAGTGTCATTGTGTGTTATCAGACGAGACTTCAGTTCCGATACATCAATGTCATTGTGTGTTATCAGTCGAAACTTCAGTTCCGATACATCAGTGTCATTGTGTGTTATCAGTCGAAACTTCAGTTCCGATACATCAGTGTCATTGTGTGTTATCAGACGAGACTTCAGTTCCGATACATCAGTGTCATTGTGTGTTATCAGTCGAGACTTCAGTTCCGATACATCAGTGTCATTGTGTGTTATCAGTCGAAACTTCAGTTCCGATACATCAGTGTCATTGTGTGTTATCAGTCGAAACTTCAGTTCCGATACATCAATGTCATTGTGTGTTATCAGTCGAGACTACAGTTCCGATACATCAGTGTCATTGTGTGTTATCAGTCGAGACTACAGTTCCGATACATCAGTGTCATTGTGTGTTATCCGTCGAAACTTCAGTTCCATTAGTCTTACTATTTCATTAGAATCAAACGTTCTACAAATCTCTCTTCTAATCACATCCCTGTCAAAAACTAGCTACCAATTTCTTTCTCCCACTCCGCAAATAGTCTTGATGGAACACGAATTTCTATAGTTTTGGAACAACCAATCGAATGGCCGGTTACTTAAACCCATAGCGTGAATAGTTCTGTTTTCAGGGTTTGAGGTATTATGATACAGTTTACAGCGCTTAGCTTCTCTACAACCATTCTGATACATCTTCAATGTATGGAGTGTAAGGAACTTGCCTTTCAGACTTATTGTAGTCGCGAATGTTAACAAATAGTTTGACTACGGTTATGCACTAACTTATACAATTTGTATTGACATATTGAACTCACAGGACGGCTGATTAGAACTATTCAAAACCAGTATTTTTTGGGTTGAAGCTGGAAATATTTCGTAAAAAACGTGGAAAATGTTATTTCCAAAAATACTCACTGTTGTGAAAGGGTAATCATTTCAAAAGACTGGTTTCATCAGGAGGGCTGGTCTTTGTATACCATAAATAAATGAAATTGTATACCATATGTTTGTGAGCAAGAAACAAATATTCACGCTTGGGACATGGTAACCTGCAGGTTATATGCCCAGGAACAGTGGGGCATTTCAAAGGGATTGCGCAGATATGGCGGGTGCTCAGGTGATGTGAGCCATGGGGAGGGGGGGGGGGGGGTTTAGTGTAACTATGGGGGCGCCCAGGAGCAATGCCAGATTTTCCCAGTCTTCTGTAAATGGGTACCTGACAAAATCATAGGAAGATTTCAAAGTCGCTGCAGCAGCTGCGGAGATCGTGCTCTGTCGTCGGCACTTTCAGCCACGAAAGAGGCTGCGCTCATATGGGGGCGCCCATGGGCTGTGAGTCATAAGGGGATGTGCACATTTGGGGCACCCAGGGCTGTGAGTCATAAGGGGATGTGCACATTTGGGGCGCCCATGGGCTGTGAGTCATAAGGGGCTATGCACATTTGGGGCACCCATGAGATGTGAGACATAAGGGGCTGTGCACATTTGAGGCACCCATGGGCTGTGAGTCATAAGGGGCTGTGCACATTTGGGGCACCCATGGGCTGTGAGACATAAGGGGATGTGCACATTTGGGGCACCCATTGGCTGTGAGTCATAAGGGGCTGTGCACATTTGGGTCGCCCATGGGCTGTGAGTCATAAGGGGCTGTACACATTTGAGCCCCCCTAGGGCTGCGAGCCATTTCAATGGGGCTTCGCACATATGGGGCGCACAGGGGATGTAAGCCATTTCCAATTGTGTGGTGTCGCTGACAAAGGTCTTGTGCCGTAACGTAAGTATCGTTTTGTTTTTGTCCCCAATGCGGTAACTGAACTTGACCTATTTATGTTATTCTCGACACAGATTTTAAAGAAAATAGGAGAACATGTGGCAGATCATGAACAAAACATCGAAACAAATATTTTGAGGGCATGCATCTTCAATATGGCAAAGTGTGGATGTTAAACACGGACCCTCACACGAACACTAACAAAATTAAATTGAACTTTCGAACACAAATACTACAGAAAAGCTCTTGATACCGTGGATAGTGAAAAAGAAAAAAACACAGAAGTCCTGAACGAGCTGGGAATTGATAGACCATTGGCCGGTAACCATAATTACGTCTACAAAACTAAAATACTGGACCCCCACATCAAACGACAAAATTAACTGGAAATACTATACTGGAATGAATGGTACCTGGAAAACGAGGCAGAGGCAGCCCGGGGATAAGATGGACAGGCGACATCAAAGACGTTCTCAAGATGGTGAAGACGAAGGAGAGAGAATTGGCTAAGGATTAAGTTTGCCATGGCGGCTGTGATCAGAGCAAAGTTCTGAAAAGGGTGTTCGGCTTATGAAATACATGATCATACATTTTTAATAGGAAACAGACGAGTGATAAATTCCAAAATGCTTCTTCGTCTCTTTCTTCTTCTTCTTATTTTTTTCTTCTTCTTCTTCATCTTCTTCGTCTTCTTCTTCTTCTTCTTTTCTTCTTCATCTTCATCGTCTTTTTCTATTTCTTCTTCTTCTTATTATTATTATTATTATTCTTCGTCTTCTTCTTCTTCGTCTTCTTCTTCTTCTTCTTCTTCTTCTTCTTCTTCTTCTTCTTCTTCTTCTTCTTCTTCTTATTCTTCTTCGTGGTCATCTTCTTCTTCTTCTTATTCGTCTTCTTCTTCTTCGTCTTTTTTTTCTTCTTTTTCTTCTTCTTCGTCACCTTCTTCTTCTTCTTCTTCTTCTTCTTCGTTGTCTTTTTCTTCTTCTTTTTCTTCTTCTTCGTCGTCTTCTTCTTCTTCTTCTTTTTCTTCTTCGTCCTCTTATTTTTATTTTTCTGCGTTCGTTCTAAATATCCAGTTACCAAGCCCTGAATAAGGCTTTGCAGGATGTAGTTTGGAGAACGGAATGTGTTGTGTTGCTAGTTTACAGCTTGACTGCGATACTTGCTCCTTTCGGTCCGAGACATCTGTATTCGGCAGAACAAAGTGCGTCAATCTAGAAATGAAGACACCGTCAAACTGGGAGGTAATGATGAAATGTTCGAGCTTGTTGCCCTGTTCCTAGCCTTATTCATTTTTGTTTTCCTCTTGTCAGTTGAGGTCTTGGACATCACGCTGGCTAACACCAAAACTATGGAAGAACCAATAACAGAACAGAGCAATGTGCTGTCTACAAACATTGATACTGCATCTCCTACAGGTAAGTATCTCCTACAGGTAAGCGTCCCCTAGAGGAAAGCGTCTCTTACAAGTAAGCGTCTCATAATGGTAAGCGTCCTGTACAAGTAAGCATCTATTACAGGTAAGCGCTCCCTAAAGGTAAACATTTCCTAATAAAAACATATCCTACAGGTAAGCGCTCCCTAGAGGTAAACATCTCCTACATGTAAGCGCTCCCTAAAGGTAAACATCTCCTACAGGTAAGCGCTTACTAAAGGTAAACATCTCTTTCAGGTAAGCGATCCCTAAAGATAAACATTTCCTAGAGGTAAACAACTCCTACAGGTAAGCGCCCCCTAAAGGTAAACATCTCCTACAGGTAAGCGCTTACTAAAGGTAAACATCTTCTAAAGGTAAAAATTTCCTACAGGTAAGCGCTCCATAAAGGTAACTATCTCCTACAGGTAAGCACTCCGTAAAGGTAAACTTCTCGTACAGGTAAGTGCTATCTAAACATCTCATACAGGTAAACATCTTCTACAGGTAAACATCTCCTACAGGTAAAAATCTTCTACAGGTAAGAATCCCCTACAGGTAAGCATCACATACACTTGATGGGTGGGGGTGGAGGTCCTCTATGGTTTTCACGAGCATTTGAATTTTTGTTATTGTTTTAAAATATTTTATTTTGTAATTACTATTTTAAAAGTGTTATAAATTATAATAAAGTCGTGCACTAATTTAATAATGTAAAAGCAAAGAATATTGTAAGACTAAAGATTATTGTACAGAGAACTCTCTGCTTTTATAAAATTAACGAGCTGTTGGGTATTGAAAATTTAAATATCTCACTAATACTGTAAAAAAAATATTAAACAAACATTACTTTCTCAAATTAATTAAATTGCCAGAATTGTAAAAACAATGAACGCTCCAATATTGTCAATTAAAATTACTCTCCATATCTGGTCAAATTAGATATTTCTCCATATCTGGTCAAATTAGATATTTCTCCATATCTGGTCAAATTAGATATTTCTCCATATCTGGTCAAATTAGATATTTCTCCATATCTGGTCAAATTAGATATTTCTCCATATCTGGTCAAATTAGATATTTCTCCATATCTGGTCAAATTAGATATTTCTCCATATCTGGTCAAATTAAATAACTCCGTATTTTGTCAAAATAAATAACTTTCCATATTTTGTCAAATGTAATAACTCACCAAAATGTAAAAATTTAAACAAAATATCTTTACTTTTAACAAAATAATGTTACGTGTTTAAGATTTTCCATTTTTAAGAGATGTAATCTACGATGGACAACAAAGAGAGTAGGACAATGAGAGTGGGCAAGAAGAGCAGAACTAAAAAGAAGAAGAAGAAGAAGAAGAAGAAGAAGAAGAAGAAGAAGATGAGGAAGAAGAAGAAAAAGTACCAGCACAAAAAGAAGAAAAAGAACCAGAACAAGAACAGGAAGAAAAAGAAGAAGCAAATGATAAAGAAGATGGAGAAAAAGAAGAAGAAGAAGCAAAAGAAGAAGAAGAAGGAGAACAAGATGAAGAAGAAAATGAAGAAGAAGAAGACAAATGTACTGTTAGAATAACTAATATTAATGTTATACGTCGTGTTGGATTAATCATTCCTGTATTTTATGGTCAACAGAAATAGCATCCATCTTCTACGCCTGTGACCAGGAAATTTTTAAAGGATGGAACGGTAGCAAAGTGAGTGAGTGAGTGAGTGGGTGGGTGATTGAGTGAGTGAGTGAGTGGGTGGGTGGTTGGTTTTAGTGAGTGAGTGAGTGAGTGAATGAGTGAGTGAGTGAGTGAGTGGGTGGGTGGTTGGTTTTAGTGAGTGAGTGAGTGAGTGGGTGGGTGAGTGAGTGAGTGGGTCAGTGAGTGAGTGAGAGGGAGAGTGGGTGGGTGGGTTGAGTGAGTGAGTTAGTGAGTGGGTTAGTCGGTGGGTGGGTAGAGTTAGTGAGTGAGTGAGTGGGTGAGTGAGTGAGTGAGTGAATGAGTGAGTGAGTGAGTGGGTGGGTGGTTGGTTTTAGTGAGTGAGTGAGTGGGTGGATGAGTGAGTGAGTGGGTCAGTGAGTGGGTGGGTGGGTTGAGTGGGTGGGTGGGTTGAGTGAGTGAGTGAGTGAGTGGTTGATTGAATGAGTGAGTGAGTGAGTGAGTGGGTGGGTGGTTGGTTTTAGTGAGTGAGTGAGTGGGAGGGTGAGTGGGTCAGTGAGTGAGTGAGTGGGTGGGTGGGTGGAGTGAGTGATTGAGTGAGTGGGTTAGTGGGTGGGTGGGTTGAGTGAGTGAGTGAGTGAATGAGTGGTTGATTGAGTGAGTGAGTGGGATGGTGGTTGGTTTTAGTGAGTGAGTGAGTCGGTGGGTGAGTGAGTGAGTGGGTCAGTGAGTGAGTGAGTGGGTGAGTGGGTGGGTGGATTGAGTGAGTGAGTGAGTGGGTTAGTGGGTGGGTGGGTTGAGTGAGGGAGTGAGAGAGTGGGTGAGTGAGTGAGTGAGTGAGTGAATGAGTGAGTGGGTGAGTGAGTGGGTGGGTGGCTTGAGTGAGTGAGTGAGTGAGTGGGTGAGTGAGTTAGTGGGTGGGTTGAGTGAGTGAGTGGGTGAGTGAGTGGGTGGGTTCGTGGGTGAGTGGGTGGGTGGGTGAGTGCGTGAGAGAGTGAGTGAGTGGGTGAGTGAGTGGGTGGGTGTTTGGTTTTAGTGAGTGAGTGAGTGGGTGGGTGAGTGAGTGAGTTGGTCAGTGAATGAGTGAGTGGGTGAGTGGGTGGGTGGGTTGAGTGAGTGAGTGAGTGGGTGGGTGAGTGGGTCAGTGAGTGAGTGAGTGGGTGGGTGGGTTGAGTGAGTGATTGAGTGAGTGGGTTAGTGGGTGGGTGGGTTGAGTGAGTGAGAGAGTGAGTGAGTGCGTGGTTCATTGAGTGAGGGAGTGAGTGGGATGGTGGTTGGTTTTAGTGAGTGAGTGAGTGGGTGGGTGAGTGAGTGAGTGGGTCAGTGAGTGAGTGAGTGGGTGAGTGGGTGGGTGGGTTGAGTGAGTGAGTGAGTGGGTTAGTGGGTGGGTGGGTTGAGTGAGGGAGTGAGAGAGTGGGTGAGTGAGTGAGTAAGTGAGTGAATGAGTGAGTGGGTGAGTGAGTGGGTGGGTGGCTTGAGTGAGTGAGTGAGTGAGTGGGTGAGTGAGTTAGTGGGTGGGTTGAGTGAGTGAGTGGGTGAGTGAGTGGGTGGGTTCGTGGGTGAGTTGGTGGGTGGGTGAGTGCATGAGAGAGTGAGTGAGTGGGTGAGTGAGTGGGTGGGTGTTTGGTTTTAGTGAGTGAGTGAGTGGGTGGGTGAGTGAGTGAGTTGGTCAGTGAATGAGTGAGTGGGTGAGTGGGTGGGTGGGTTGAGTGAGTGAGTGGGTTAGTGGGTGGGTGGGTAGAGTGAGTGAGTGGGTGAGTGAGTGGGTGGGTGGCTTGAGTGAGTGAGTGAGTGGGTGAGTGAGTGAGTTAGTGGGTGGGTTGAGTGAGTGAGTGAGTGGGTGAGTGAGTGAGTGAGTGAGTGGGTGGGTGGGTGAGGGGGTGGGTGGCTTGAGTGAGTGAGTGAGTGAGTGGGTGAGTGAGTTAGTGGGTGGGTTGAGTGAGTGAGTGGGTGAGTGAGTGGGTGGGTTCGTGGGTGAGTTGGTGGGTGGGTGAGTGCGTGAGAGAGTGAGTGAGTGGGTTAGTGAGTGGGTGGGTGTTTGGTTTTAGTGAGTGAGTGAGTGGGTGGGTGAGTGAGTGAGTTGGTCAATGAATGAGTGAGTGGGTGAGTGGGTGGGTGGGTTGAGTGAGTGAGTGAGTGAGTGGGTTAGTGGGTGGGTGGGTAGAGTGAGTGAGTGGGTGAGTGAGTGGGTGGGTGGCTTGAGTGAGTGAGTGAGTGGGTGAGTGAGTGAGTTAGTGGGTGGGTTGAGTGAGTGAGTGAGTGAGTGGGTGAGTGAGTTAGTGGGTGGGTTGAGTGAGTGAGTGGGTGAGTGAGTGGGTGGGTTCGTGGGTGAGTGGGTGGGTGGGTGAGTGCGTGAGAGAGTGAGTGAGTGGGTGAGTGAGTGGGTGGGTGTTTGGTTTTAGTGAGTGAGTGAGTGGGTGGGTGAGTGAGTGAGTTGGTCAGTGAATGAGTGAGTGGGTGAGTGGGTGGGTGGGTTGAGTGAGTGAGTGAGTGGGTGGGTGAGTGGGTCAGTGAGTGAGTGAGTGGGTGGGTGGGTTGAGTGAGTGATTGAGTGAGTGGGTTAGTGGGTGGGTGGGTTGAGTGAGTGAGAGAGTGAGTGAGTGCGTGGTTCATTGAGTGAGGGAGTGAGTGGGATGGTGGTTGGTTTTAGTGAGTGAGTGAGTGGGTGGGTGAGTGAGTGAGTGGGTCAGTGAGTGAGTGAGTGGGTGAGTGGGTGGGTGGGTTGAGTGAGTGAGTGAGTGGGTTAGTGGGTGGGTGGGTTGAGTGAGGGAGTGAGAGAGTGGGTGAGTGAGTGAGTAAGTGAGTGAATGAGTGAGTGGGTGAGTGAGTGGGTGGGTGGCTTGAGTGAGTGAGTGAGTGAGTGGGTGAGTGAGTTAGTGGGTGGGTTGAGTGAGTGAGTGGGTGAGTGAGTGGGTGGGTTCGTGGGTGAGTTGGTGGGTGGGTGAGTGCATGAGAGAGTGAGTGAGTGGGTGAGTGAGTGGGTGGGTGTTTGGTTTTAGTGAGTGAGTGAGTGGGTGGGTGAGTGAGTGAGTTGGTCAGTGAATGAGTGAGTGGGTGAGTGGGTGGGTGGGTTGAGTGAGTGAGTGGGTTAGTGGGTGGGTGGGTAGAGTGAGTGAGTGGGTGAGTGAGTGGGTGGGTGGCTTGAGTGAGTGAGTGAGTGGGTGAGTGAGTGAGTTAGTGGGTGGGTTGAGTGAGTGAGTGAGTGGGTGAGTGAGTGAGTGAGTGGGTGGGTGGGTGAGGGGGTGGGTGGCTTGAGTGAGTGAGTGAGTGAGTGAGTGGGTGAGTGAGTTAGTGGGTGGGTTGAGTGAGTGAGTGGGTGAGTGAGTGGGTGGGTTCGTGGGTGAGTTGGTGGGTGGGTGAGTGCGTGAGAGAGTGAGTGAGTGGGTTAGTGAGTGGGTGGGTGTTTGGTTTTAGTGAGTGAGTGAGTGGGTGGGTGAGTGAGTGAGTTGGTCAATGAATGAGTGAGTGGGTGAGTGGGTGGGTGGGTTGAGTGAGTGAGTGAGTGAGTGGGTTAGTGGGTGGGTGGGTAGAGTGAGTGAGTGGGTGAGTGAGTGGGTGGGTGGCTTGAGTGAGTGAGTGAGTGGGTGAGTGAGTGAGTTAGTGGGTGGGTTGAGTGAGTGAGTGAGTGAGTGAGTGAATGAATGAGTGAGTAAGTGAGTGAGTGAGTGGGTGGGTGGTTGGTTTTAGTGAGTGAGTGAGTGAGTGGGTGGGTGACTTAGTGAGTGGGTCAGTGAGTGAGTGAGTGGGTCAGTGAGTGGGTGGGTTGAGTGAGTGAGTGAGTCAGTGGATTAGTGGGTGGGTGGGTTGAGTGAGTGAGTGGGTGAGTGAGTGAGGTAGTGAGTGAGTGAGTGGGTGAGTGAGTGGGTGGGTGGCTTGAGTCAGTGAGTGAGTGAGTGGGGGAGTGAGTGAGTTAGTGGGTGGGTGAGTGAGTGAGTGAGTGAGTGAGTGAGTGAGTGAGTGAGTGAGTGAGTGAGTGGCTGGCTGGCTGGCTGGCTGGCTAACTGACGACCGACCGACCGACCGACCGACGACCGACCGACCGACCGACCGACGACCGACCGACCGACCGACCGACCGACCGACCGACCGACCGACCGACCGACCGACCGACCGACTGACCGACCGACCGACCGACTGAATGACTGACTGTGTTAAAGGGTCTGTTATTCGTTTAGTGAGCGAATAACTTTGAAATGATGTAGTAGTGTTGGGAAAAGATGTTTTGAGATCACCCAAATTATTAGAAGATTTAACCAATGTTCACGCCAATTGATCCACCAATGTTCACGCCAATTGATCCACCAATGATTCGATTCGTCAATTGATTCACCAATGTTCAAGCTAATTGATTTTCATCTCATATTCAGCAAACATAATTCATGTTCTGAATTCAATTACACGTGAAATATATTCTTTCTCATCTTTTCTAATTTTCTCCTATCATTACATTTCTTCTCAGGGCTTAAAAGACAAACTGGTATTTGATAAAATAGAGAAGATAGCAGAGAAGATAGCAGAAGTCATCGAGGTCAGTCAACGATGATTGTTCTGAATGATGACAATTTTTTTTTTTTTTCAGTAGAAACTAAGTTACTAATTTTTTTGTAGAAACCATTTCCTTGTAGAAACTGCTTGTTATTACAATACCATTAGTAATATATTGATTTAGTTGGTTAGTAACTAATGCATGTATGTATGTATGTGTGTGTGTGTATGTGTGTATACATATATGTATGTATGTATGTATGTATGTATGTATGTATGTATGTATGTGTGTATATATGTATGTATGTATGTATGTATGTATGTATGTATGTATGTATGTATGTATGTATGTATGTGTGTATGTTGGTATGTACGTATGAATGTATGTGGGTATGTATGTATCTATGTATAAATGTATGTATGTATGTATGTGTGTATAAATGTAGGTAAGTAAGTATGTATTTGTGTTAGCATGTATGTGTGTGTATGTATGTGTGTGTATGTGAGTATGTATGTATGTATAAATATATGTATGTATGTATGTGTATGTATGTGTATATCTATGTATGTATGAATGTATGTTGGTATGTACGCATGTATGTATGTATGTATGTAGTTATGTATGTATGTATGTATGTATATATGTGTGTGTATGTATATATATGTATGAATGTACGTATGTATGTACGTATGTATGTATGTATGCATGTATGTATGTATGTATATATTTATATATGTATGTATGTAGGAATGTATGTATGTATGTATATTTGTATGTATGCATGTATGTATGTATGTATTTATATATGTATGTATGTAGGAATGTATGTATGTATGTATATTTGTATGTATGTATGTATGTATGTATTGCATGTGCACCTTTATGTGTGGAAAAGTGTTATCTCTCCCTGTGCTGGTAGCTGGTGTTTTCATGTTAGGGTCGATACGAGTATACCTACATAAACAGCCTATATTAGTCTCTGTGAACATGTGATGTATGGCTGAGTATCAATTATATACAATAATGTGCAGGTATGTGCCTTCGACTGCGTGCTAAGTTATATCTATATATAGAACTTGGTCATCAGTCTTGATCCTGACCAGAAAGGTAACCTCCCAGATAGCTACCATAACGTTTATTCCGTCTCAATAGAGCCAGCACCTGAAATCACACACTTCTGCCAGCACTGTATGCCCTTGAAAAGACTTTGGGAAATAACAACTTTTCTGTGTTGTTTTTTTTTCAAATTAAACTAGTTGTTACTTGCCAGAATGGCTTCTTCATCGCTGTCAACATGATTTACTTTAACTAGGTTTTTTTACGATTTGGGAAAAGCGAAAACTGACGAAGTCTAATCCGGAGAATAAGTATGGAAGACGTTTTTCCTTTGATCAACAAGCATTGAATCACAGGTCTGGCCTCTAAATTATCCATTGTGTTGTGAAACAAAATATCCGTTCAATATGATATGTTGCACTGAGCACCATAGCGGGAAATATAGCTGCATAAAATAAAATACAAATTCACTGATTACAAATATGAAAAGCTTTGAAAGTGTTGAGTTTTAACGTTCAACTGTCGTCACTCCTTTATTGTTAGCATCAAGACTTATAGCCTGTTCTTTTATGTCTGTTCATATATATATATATATATATATATATATATATATATATATATATATATATATATATATATATATATATATATATATAACTTAATAGTTGTCCATCACAAGTGATGAAGTCCACTCTCTTTGTTCAGCCGTGTGGACAGTCGTATCTCTTGCTGTCTCCTCTGAAATGGGTGACTTGCGTGGTGATTTGGATTAAAGTGAGGAAGAAACTGCGCCTTTTGTCAACCTCACTCACAGAGCCTAAGCTACATTTTGCCAGTGGCAAGACATTCATCGAGACGACTGGAGATAGCATAGGATGCAGATTTTGCCTCAGGGTTACCACCGAAGCCTTTCCGTAAACATGTAGCCCGCAGGGTAGAAAGGTGGGATGGCATCTAACGCAGTTTGTCGTGCCTTTTCGATAACCGCAAGAGGTCGTATGGACAACACTCAGCGTGTGAGTGAGTCTGGCATCTCTCCCCAGCTGTATTCAGCTCATCATAGTAGCATCTAAAATTCCCACACGCCAAATTCGTGAAGGTGAACCGGCAGAACTAACCCGTGAAATACGACACAGGTATAAGCGTAGTGCCATTCAGCCGGCGTCCAGACCAGGATAAACGGATGGAAGAAATCTCAAATAAAGAACGAAATAACAAGTCCAAACGGAAAACAACACCACGTTTCCGTGAACACAATTGTAAGTCGTCGACTAGTGTGAATTCCAGGCAAATCCGTGGTCTGGCGGCATCCATAATGATCCAAAACAGTAGAGAAATGTAGTTATGGCGCCATCTTTGCCAATATATTAATATGCATATAAAAGCGTTGTGTATATAAACATAGACAAGTTTAACCATTTATCGGTTAATGTATCTATGAAAAGTTTGTTTTGATTATAATGATGTTTGATAACAGATTCCGAGTGGGAGTGTAATAATTGGTGGCTGTGGAACTTCTGGAAGGCTTGCATTTCTGACTGTGGTGAGTTGATATTCCATTATCGTGTATCAGATAAGAATGTATGTTTCGTTACAACGATCACAAGACAAGTGTTTATCTACAGTCGGGTAACAGTTATAATGAAAAACAGAAGAGAAAGGGAGGTAATGGGAAGTCAAGTATTCGAAAGTTGGATTTACAGATGACGTAAGCGGCTTGTCACAAGAGAGAGATGAGTTAAGGTCCTAAACTAGCGAGACACATCAAAGAAGTTGTCTCACCTGGGCAAGTCGTTAGTCATTCAACACTTAGGACAATGCAATATGCGTCGAGTTCGATCCATCTAATAATGAATAGTATTAGTTACTTCCTAACCTGCATATCATCAAGCATAGACCATCCAGGCCTTAAACGCTTAAGTCGTAGGTAGACAAACAATGAACAGTGGTAGTTTCAATTAAGGAACATGTGAAGGAACGGAATATGCAGAAACTGTGTGGCAGCTAGTGTAAACACAGAGTGTTTGTTCGTGGCATCGATCACAAAACAAGTATTTAACTGCACTCACGCAACATAAAACAGAAAAGAAAAGAAGTAATATATTAGATACCATTGATTACATCAGGGATGATTCCCCTTCTCGCTCCAGGTGAAGTGTAAGGCCACCTTACATGGACACCTTTTACAAAACCTGTATCCGAACTTTTTCAGTAGCGGTTTCAATAGCACTGGTTTTACACGTTCATGATGATGTTGCTAGGCCTATGTATAACCTTCTTTAGTTGATTTTACGATATTTGTTTGAAGGTTCGGCTCAGTTTAAGTGACAGTCAGTTTTAATGGATCTTCAAACTCTTCTGTGTCTTGATTTGATGGTATAATCTGCCAGGCTTTTCCTTGTCCATGTATCGATGGTATTCTCCCACTAAAAGCTATGTCCGCATCTGGCATGCCTGCCTTCCAACTTGTCTTCCAGATATTGGAAGGTCAGAGGAGTGGTCATCTTCCCACCCTTGGTACCACTTAGCAGATCAGTGGAGACCTGGTATCCCAGTTCCACGCATCATATAACAATCTTTGTAAGTGTTGATTGTGATGTTGACGCAGTAAAAAGAGGCTTCCCTTGCTAATACGCAGGGTTAGGGAACAGGCCACCGCTGTAAAGCGAAACTTTGCATTGTTTTGAATTGTCTGTGAGTACTGAAGTTTGGTACATGTTTAAACTATGATTTACTAAGTATACTGTGTCTATAACATATTACGAAAAGCTGTTTTTGTTTCTAAGAATCGACGTTACTGCACTCCGGGCTACCCATAGGTGATCAGTCTCTGTCAAACACGGTGCAGGGCCTGGATGCTGTTGGTCCCTGTAGCTCACTGGTTGTAAACTCTCCTGCTCCATCCCCTCATGCGCACCACTCCGCTAGAACATCGTTTGATAGCGAAACTTCGCAGTCTGTGGATTGCTGATTCAACTATTTCGATGTTGTCATCCAACACAATGAAAGCTAAAATGAGTTAAAACATTGCTTACATCAAAAAACATTTCTTCTTTTGCTTATGCTGACTGAAAGATGAACATTTGTGGCCAATGAAGTTTCTGAAGGAAGACTGAAGTAGAGTTTCATCAACTGAGTCTTCAACAAAATCGTTGTCGTTGTGATGATGAGCCAACATTTATTAGCCCAAACTTCTCTCCTGCAGCATCCTCGTCTCTCCCAACCTTCACAGCTTGAAACAGCTTGCGGGATCAAGATACTGAGCAGCGCAAGAGCTGCAGTGGTCAGCGACCCATAGCTGGCTGCTAGCGTCAGGACCAGCGAACCATAGCTGCCAAGACCCTTCTACACCTCCACGCGGTGATCCTGGATAACAGGCTGCATCAGGGCATACTGCCCAAGGAGAAGGGATCGAAGAGGGAATGCTAACCCAGTACTCAAAACATGATTGCTGAAGGTGCAAATATCGCAGACAAGCTGTAAACTACGACACAACGCATTCCGTTCTATGGACTACATTCTGCTACTTAAGCCCTTTCAGTGTTTGGTAGTGGGAGATTGAGAACGAACGAAGAAGAAGAAGAAGAAGAAGAAGAAGAAGAAAAAGAAGGAACAGCTAGCGCTTTGCCCTGAATTTGGGGACATAATATCACATTGTGATTAGTTTTATCTTCTATTCAGACAACTAATACTTTCTCCATATCAACATTAAGGCTGTCTCTCTTCCTAACAACTTTTTTGTTCTCTGAAGTAGCACTTTATATTTTCTGTAGTTTTTGTCCTTAACTGCGGTCCAAACAGTTGGTCGCGCCAAGCCAAACCTAGCCTTTGCCATTTCACGGCGTTCAACGTGCAAAAAATAAAACCTGCCCATTTCGAGTTGTAAAGTGTACAAATGTTTGGAAATTGTCGTACTACAACAGTGGGGCTGCTTAGCGCGGTGTTAGAGCACTCGACTTTCACGGCAAAAGTACGGAGTTCCCCTCTCCCGCTACCAACAGCTCCAATTGACCCAGCTGTAAATGGGTACCTGGCTGACGGCTACCGAAGGAAAAAGACAGCGAGGAAGGGAACTTTCCACCCCAGCTAAAACAACTGTCTTAGTGCAATTAGAGCTCTAAAACTTCATCCCCGACGGCAGTATGTCTGCTATGGGACTACCTTGACCTTGACTACATTAAGACACATCGTGTTCAAGTGATGTTAACAAAATCAAACGAAAGCGACAAAATGACATCCGGAAACGCTTTTGAAAGCCGATGTGAGGGGATAATAAACTAATAATAATGTTATATAGTCTGCAGTTACGTTTACCCTCTGGCATGTATACCCCACATGTCAAGAGTAGAGTGGGAAGGCCAAGGAATACTTGTTATCTGTGGATGGGTATTTAAATAGGAATAAGGGAAGCAGGACATTTGAGGTCGACATAAAGAAAACAGTAGAAAATATCGAACAGTGAATAGTTGTCGTTGGTGTCACCTGATTCAATGGGCGCCAGAGAGAAGATGTCAACATGCCAATATATCGTCTCATTTGGAAAGTAAATGGCTTGGCTTGGCTTGTTTTTGCTTGGTTTGCTAGGTTTGGCTTGGTTTGCTGATTGGCTTCGATTGGCTTGGCTTGGCTAGGTTTGGCTTGACTTGGTTTGCTTTATTAGGTTTGGCTTGGATTGGCTTGGTTTGGCTTTGCTTGGCTTGGTTTGGCTTGGTTTGGTTTGCTTTGCTAGGTTTGGCTTGAATTGGCTTGGCTTGGCTTGGTTTGGCTTGGTTTGGTTTGCTTTGCTAGGTTTGACTTGGATTGGCTTGGCTTGGCTTTGCTTTGCTTCGCTTCGTTCATTCTCAATCTCCCGCTACCAAGACCTAAAAGGGCGATCACGTAGCAGAAATGTGTCCAGAGAACTGAATGCGTTGTGTCGTAGTTTACAGCTTGACTTCAATATTTGCACCTTTCGGTCAGACTTCAGCAAGCATTTTTTGAGTACCGGGTTGCCTTCTCTCTTTGATCGCTTCTCCTTAGCCAGTCTGCTCTGCTGCAGCCTGTCATCCAGAATCACCGCGTGGGAGTGTAAAAGAGTGGGTCCTAGCTGAACGCTGCAGCTCAAAGAGTTAAGTAAGTTCATAATGCGTTCGAAGATCCGGGGCAACAATATCTTTAGACAACAGAAATAGGTGAGTGGAAATGGCAAAACATAAATAATTTATTCATCTAGAATTAACTTTGAAACAATTAACTTTTATGTTATATGTTATGTTATCTGTTATGACATCTCGATATGACAGTACGCTTCGCAGACCAGAAAGAGCTTAGTCTAATTCCAGTATATCACCAAGATTAAAGATAACGGTGGAGCTGTAGCTTGCTGGTTGTACACACTATCTCGCTCATACCTTTCAAGTGCCCATTCCTGTTTGAACCACCTGTAAAAGCAACTTCAGCAACCCGTCCATTAGGTGGGTCTTCCACTACAATGTTATGTCCTAGCAGAAAAGCATTTATTTATTTCAGCGCACCCCCCTATCCATTCCCAATATTCCTAATAAATCAGCTTTCTGGGCCCAGGTTACAGCTCTGTATTTGCCATGAACCCTAGAATGAGGAATGTATGTCTCCAATAATCACCTAAACCTGAACATTGCTTTTATTTATTTATTTCAGCAAACCTTCAACAGGTACTTGAAGTCACGCGGGAAGGCAGCGTGTTTCCGGTATTTGATAGCTGGAGAGGACAGGTAGGATCGATAACAACCGTATTATTTGTCTACACCAATATGTAATCGTATATCTGCATATAATCGTTCTGTTCGTACTGACTAACACTGTGTTAGGATTTGCTTAGCCAGACATCAAGTGGTCTGAATGTGTTGGCTTACTCACCGGAAATCAAGTGTTTTGTTATTAAGTTACATTAGCTCTGATTTCGTATAAATAAATCCTGACTAATTGTTAAGTTCAAGTATTGTTAACAGGTAGTTGTTACAAGCTTATGCTCTTCTTGGTTGTCCAGTTTTTAATAATGTCTATTTATGTTAGAACGTCGGTTAATTTGTGTTATTGCTTTCACTGATGATATTGATGTAAACAGCGGATGTGAGACAAGGGTGTGTCTTATAATCTTAGCTATTTAACATTACACAGAGGGAGTTTTAGACAGATTGGGGGGGATGTCATGACTAGGCAGATGTAGTTTTAGATAGATTTAGAGGATGTCAGGACTAGGCAGAGGGAGTTTTAGACAGAATTAGGGGACGGCAGGACTATGCAGAGGGAGTTTTAGATAGATTGAGGGGGATGTCAGGACTAGGCAGAGGAAGTTTTAGCCAGAATTAGGGGACGGCAGGACTAGGCAGGGGGAGTTTTAGACAGATTGAGGGGATGTCTTGACCAAATATCAATGGCATGATAGCTAAAAATATACTTTATGCTGGTGTTATTGAATTGTTGTCTAGAAGTGAGCAGGGGTTCCATGACCTTGTATAGACCGTAAACAACAGAAGCAGGGGTTATTGACTTTGGGAAAACAATGACTATGATAATTAGCAAACAGACGGGAAGCTAACAGTGGACATCACAGTAAACGCAGAGAGGCTGGAATAAGTAAGCAGTGTCTTATACCTGGGCAGATGATGGAATATGATGGTAGATGGGGGTAGATGGTGGTAGATGGTGGTAGATGGTGGTAGATGATGGTAGATGGTGGTAGAGGATGGTAGATGGTAATATAGGATGGTAGATGGTGGTGGAGGATGGTAGATGATGGTAGATGGTAATATAGGATGGTAGATGGTGGTAGATGGTAATATAGGATGGTAGATGGTGGTGGAGGATGGTAGATGATGGTAGATGGTGGTAGAGGATGGTAGATGGTGGTAGATGGTGGTAGATGATGGTAGACGGTGGTAGATGGTGGTAGATGAAAGTAGATGATGGTAGATGGTGGTAGATGGTAATATAGGATGGTAGATGATGGTAGATGGTGGTGGATGATGGTAGATGATGGTAGATGGTGGTAGATGAAAGTAGATGATGGTAAATGGTGGTAGATGATGGTAGACGGTGGTAGAGGGTGGTAGATGGGGGTAGAGGATGGTAGATGATGGTAGATGGTAATATAGGATGGTAGATGATGGTAGATGGTGGTAGATGAAAGTAGATGATGGTAAATGGTGGTAGAGGATGGTAGATGATGGTAGATGAAAGTAGATGATGGTAGATGGTGGTAGAGGATGGTAGATGATGGTAGATGGTGGTAGATGAAGGTAGATGATGGTAGATGGTAATATAGGATGGTAGATGATGGTAGATGGTGGTAGAGGGTGGTAGATGGGGGTAGAGGATGGTTAGATGGTAATATAGGATGGTAGATGATGGTAGATGGTGGTGGATGATGGTAGATGGTGGTAGATGAAAGTAGATGATGGTAGATGGTGGTGGATGATGGTAGATGGTGGTAGATGATGGTAGATGATGGTAGATGGTGGTAGATGAAAGTAGATGATGGTAGATGGTGGTAGATGAAAGTAGATGATGGTAGATGGTGGTGGATGATGGTAGATGGTGGTAGATGATGGTAGATGATGGTAGATGGTGGTAGATGAAAGTAGATGATGGTAGATGGTGGTAGATGAAAGTAGATGATGGTAGATGAAAGTAGATGATGGTAGATGGTGGTAGATGATGGTAGATGGTGGTAGATGAAAGTAGATGATGGTAGATGAAAGTAGATGATGGTAGATGATGGTAGATGGGGGTAGATGGTGGTAGATGAAAGTAGATGATGGTAGATGAAAGTAGATGATGGTAGATGATGGTAGATGGGGGTAGATGGGGGTAGATGGTGGTAGATGGTGGTAGATGGTGGTAGATGATGGTAGATGATGGTAGATGAAAGTAGATGATGATAGATGGGGGTAGATGGGGGTAGATGGTGGTAGATGGTGGTAGATGGTGGTAGATGATGGTAGATGAAAGTAGATGATGGTAGATGGGGGTAGATGGGGGTAGATGATGGTAGAAGCAAGATAAAACACGACACGCTGATGCAAACAATGAGGGATGGAATGGTGAACGGCAGACAATACAGAGCTATTATTTGGAAGACAATAATGGATGGACTGACAAAACTCTGTCGGAGTGTACCATAACAGCATGATACGGAGGGTGTGGGTGATCCCTTGTAGTCAGCCCCCGATACGCGTACGGGGCTTGACATCATCATCATCATCATGTCAAACAACTTTCTTGACCTCGTTTGTATTGTACTAATAGTAGGTACTTAGTTTGATTACAGACCAGCGATCAGGGTTCAATACCCAATTGGTGCAGGACTTTTTTTTCCAATCGCAAACTGGGTCATTGTGGTCGATTCAGCTACAGAAACTGGGTACCAGAGCAATCTGTGAAGTAAAGGCGGCCGGGGTGATACTCACCACACCACCCATTATGCGCCGTGTGTCACCAAATAATATGGGCCTTACACCATAGTTCCCCATACTCCTCCAGGCGTGATACGGGATCTTGACTTTATTTTACACATACAATCAAATGTCATCAATCTTGACCAATTTTCTAAATATAATTTGTTTCCTCTTGTCTATATCATGTCGTGGAGTCTGGAAGAACAACATAATTGACAAGCTAGAAATAAATTAGTTAATTGTGTTTAAATGTTTACAACTCTTTGACAGAGCGTTGTTTCAATCGGCAGAGTTAGCAGAGGATGACCCTGTGGCAGGAGTTCGCTCCCTCAAACAGGTATTATGTTTGCTTTATGGCCTTAGTTTTAGTCTACCTGTACTTCTGTTGTGGTTGAAGCCCCTGAACATGTTCCAGATCTGGTGCCAGCTAGATGTAGTCGGGAGGAGGATGTCCTACTTATCGGCTAGGCTCGAGCAGCTTATTACACCGCTATGGATAGCGGTTAACCGATGATCGAGTCCATCTTAATAGCAAAGAAGACTTGCAGCCCATTAGGCGCCATCTATGCTGCTATTAACAAATCCCATAACCATGGCTGTGTTATGCTATGTCCCACAGCTAGTCGCCTCTTACGACATGCTCTCTGTGGGGCAGTGGTGCTATTCTTGTTCTTATCATACACAAAGACCCCGGCGGATGACTCTGTACTTGCTGTATGGTATTTTTTATAAACATCCGTAATCCGTCAAAGATGGCATGGAACCATGTGGGGATAGTGAGAAAGAGCCAGGGCAAGACCCACACAATAAGAGCTTGTCGATTAGCCACGGCAGAGTACAGATCCCATAAAGCTAGGGTGGCTAAATATCAGCAGCGAGGACTGCAGGATTGGGACACTAGCTCTGCACCTTCCTGAGGTCTAGTAAGCCGCAGGATAGAAACCACCCACAACCCCATTGTGAATAGCCAAGTTAGAGCCTGAGCGGGAAACCGAACCAGACACTTGGCTGCACATTCTAAGAGCTGGCTAGACGAACCGCAAAGAAATTATATCTGTTGTCTTCCCTTTTTAGAAATATCTCCATTTTTGCGTTATGGCTTCCCCTCAAGTCGTATTGTGTTATTATCATGACCTGTGTGATTTGGTAGTTGTTTTCCTTTGTTCTTTAACCCTGACAAAGATCTTGTGGCTTTTACATGGGTTTTGTTTTGTTTCTGTCCGAATGGTTTCGATGCCTTACTCCTGACAAAGAAAACAGTGGATCGAATCCTCAGTAAGAACTGAAAGGTGCAAATATCGCAGTCAAGCTGTAAACTAG
This sequence comes from Ariolimax columbianus, assembly GCA_036924085.1. Lineage (NCBI taxonomy): Eukaryota > Metazoa > Mollusca > Gastropoda > Stylommatophora > Arionidae > Ariolimax > Ariolimax columbianus. The sequence goes on from JAVGWX010000010.1 coordinate 82,068,245, forward strand.
CGACACAGCGCATTCCGTTCTCCGGACTACTGCTACTTGCGAAGCTCTGTTGAGGGCTTGTTAGCAGGAAACTGAGAAAGAACGCAGAAGAAGAAGAAGCAGAAAATATCCTACATAACTACTAAATGCTTAAGCAGCTGCACAACGAACTGAACCACGGAGAAGAACCTTCCCACAAAGCTGTTTGGGAGTCTTGTGGAACTCTTCCTTGGGTCAACCTATCCATAGAACGGGCCCTCACGTGTAGACATAAGACAAGCATGGCGAACGAGAAGGAGGCAGTAACTGACACCTCAAGTTTCCATTAATTGACTCCGTGACCTTATCCACAGGGTCATGGGGTCATTCCTTGACAGTTAATGTCCCGCACGATAACCCAGTCAGAAGCTGATTGATCTTGACTTGATAATTGATCGATTTGATTGATTGACTGACATACTAAGCTGACTGTAGATCTTAGAGAAAATGATTGCCTGTTTCATTGCATGATAAATAAATGCACATACTTATTTTGATTTAAGGGCATATGGCACCTACCGGATTGACGCCGAGGATAATGGGAATGTGATCTATGATTTATGATTTCTATTAATTGATGTATACACTGACTGCCTGATGGCAGTGGTTAGTACACTGGCTTCACAGTCAGGCAATCAGGGATCAATCCCCAGTTGGTGTGGGATTTTTCTCCTCATCACAAACCGGCTCCAAATAGGGTACCTGAAAAATCTGGGAAGTAAAGGCTGCCGGCGTGATGCTGACCACATCATCCACTAAGTGCCGTAGGTCACAAAATAATATGGGCCTAATATGACATTTCCTATGCGCCGCATGGCGTGACGGGATCTTCTCTGACTGCCTAAAACTGATTGACGTAATCGATAGACTGTTATTCTTGCCTAAACATTGCCGATGAATGTTTTTAGGTTTCGCCAATTCTTGTCAAACCATCGCCAATGAATGTTTTTAGGTTTCACCCATTCTTGTCAAACCATCGCCGATGAATATCTTTAGGTTTTACCCATTCTTGTCAAACCATCGCCGATGATTGTCTTTAGGTTTCACCCATTCTTGTCAAACCATCGCCGATGAATATCTTTAGGTTTCACCCATTCTTGTCAAACCATCGCCGATAATTGTCTTTAGGTTTCACCCATTCTTGTCAAACCATCGCCGGTGAATGTCTTTAGGTTTCACCCATTCTTGTCAAACCATCGCCGGTGAATGTCTTTAGGTTTCACCCATTCTTGTCAAACCATCGCCGATAATTGTCTTTAGGTTTCACCCATTCTTGTCAAACCATCGCCGGTGAATGTCTTTAGGTTTCACCCATTCTTGTCAAACCATCGCCGGTGAATGTCTTTAGGTTTCACCCATTCTTGTTAAACCATCGCCTGTGAATGTTTATAGATTTCACCCATTCTTGTCAAACCATCGCCGGTGAATGTCTTTAGGTTTCACCCATTCTTGTCAAACCATCGCTGGTGAATGTCTTTAGGTTTCACCCATTCTTGTCAAACCATCGCCGGTGAATGTCTTTAGGTTTCACCCATTCGCTGCTAAAACATAACTAAAACAGGATGCTCCTCCTTTTAGTGGCCTCCAGTTTTTAACCGCAATAATGACGTCACGGTGTTCGCCAGCACCGCGATAATACTCTTGCGTTGTCTTGAAACAAAGGCAGAATTTGAGTGCACGCTATCCCTAGTTATCTGGTCACAGTCTTTCTTAGTTTGGTAAGGAGATCTGCATAATATTTCCCATTAACCGTGTTACCATGAGGCAGGTAATCTTTCAATATGACATCTTTGACGTCCAAAAAAAACATTCAGCATCACTTTTCTTACATATTTCTGTGCACTTGGCTTGACATGTGTTGGTGGGCCATGGGTTTTCCACTGCATGCAGGAGATTTTGGATTCGGGGTCATAATGGGGAATCCAAGTCTCATCTACTGTTACCATGGTCGGCAACATATTTTTCGACAGATTCATTTTGAGCAAATGACCACAGCAATCAACCCTCGTTTGTTTCTGTTCACATGTCAGCAGACGCGGGACCCAGCGGGCACACACTTTTCTCATGTTCAGTCTGTTGTGTAAAATTCTAAAAACTGTACTTTCATTCAGTTTTGCTCCTCTATTGATTCGTTGGGTCTAATCGTGAACGGGTGCTGGTATTAGACCCTCGGAAGACAGGTCAGTCTTACCCTACTAATGACAGGGCGTTGCTACGGTAATCCTGCTCAATTCGAGAGGAGTCACATACATTTGTCCACGTACTAGGCCCATAAGCCAACAACATCTCCGTGCCATGACCAGGCTTGTCCCCTGGTCAAATGCACTCCTTCGAGAGAAATCGCAGGTCGATGACATTTGGTCCACGTGCTTGGCTGATAAGCCAATGGTGCGAAGCTACCACCTGAGGGACTACTGCCGAACGCCTCTAAGCCAGAATCCCGCCCTAAATCTCAGCATCGCTGTGATGGGAGGCTACGACATGGCTGGGACCTGTGGCTCGCGTCTCAGCCCGGCCCGGTCGAGCCGCAGAAATGCACCTGGTTAAATGCACTCCTGCCTTGCTCTTTACCTCTGTCTGCTATCAGTCATCCCAATGGACGCAGAAGAGATGCAGTTCAGCGGACATTGCACCCCTGCCCTATTGTGACAACCTCCCAAGTGGCGGGGAATGCTAGGCGTGCCATCACTGCAGATGAGCCGAGAAAATAAAGGAAGCAAAGAGATACCTCACTCACATGCACATGCTACGTTCCTGGCAGGACGTGACGATCCTGAGACACAGTCACACTGGACTGCCTCTCTTCCGGGATAGTACAAACTAGTACATAGTCCATCATATCATTGCCAAACTCTATAGACACGAGTGGGGAAGACTCGATAGTCCTGCAAGACAACTTCCCTAAGAGAGACAACTCTGACCAAAAACAACTGCTGCCTTGCAGTTAGGCTGGGGACAGCCAAAGGCTAAGGAGGGCAACCCTACAGAAACGCCTGTTGAAATCGGATGCACTGAGCCACAGGCTTAACAAAATAAAACAGTGCAACGTAAATATCGCTGTAAACAGCGTACGATGAAGAAGAAGAACAATTCAGTTTTGCTGACCTAGATATCTCTGCAATTGTCATTTTCCTATCCTGGTCAATGATTTTCTTCACTCTTGCAGCATTTTTTATCTAGGATGGTCTTCCTGATCTTTGAAGATCAGCAACATGGGAACGGCCACACTTAAACTACCTACACCAGTTTTTTACAGAAGCATACGAAGGACAGAATTCCTCAAACACTGGTTCAATCTTTCTGTGTACTTCTGTAGGTGTTGTCCTCTGCAACATCAAGAATTTTATCACAGTTCTGGCCTCTGATTTCTCCATTGTTCTGACAAACCGTGAAAGTAGCAGATCCGGTCAATAAGGTGTGTTGCGCCATGCGCCATACCGGATAAACCTGTCGAAGAGGGAAATTCATACTTCTCAAGTCCAGTACAGCTTGAATGAGCTACATATGTGCTAAATTTCAACTTTCTCCTCCTACTCCTTCATAGTCAGGGTAAAGACTTATGACAAGCGCCTTGTATATATTGTGTTACCATTATCCCATATTTGTACAGGTAACCGAGGACAAGACTGCTGTTGTGTATATCGGAGTGACGTGTGGCCTGTCAGCTCCATTCATTGCTGGTCAGCTTGACCACTGTCTATCACATCTAGACACGTTCACTCCAGTGTTAATCGGGTTTAACAATGCGAGTCAAGCCAGGTAATCATAGGTCCAGTGAACATACGTCTCTACTCAATTACACATTCATTTATAGACGGACTGCACACTGACTGATTATTGTCACGTGTAGATCAACACAATGAATGATTAATTTATGAATAGATCTACATCCTTGAAATACTTGGAATCATGGTAGTCAAACAGGCATGTTGTTAATGGCTGTTGTCAGGCAGCCGAAGTCTATCCATAGCAGATATTTTAAAAATCTTGCGGCTTACCAGGCCTGGTGGAAGGTAGAAATAATTTCGGTAGATTTTAAAATGTTTTTTTTAATTTTGTCCTGGCAGCGGCCGTTAAGCCTGCTCGTTTCGGTTCCTAACTGCCGAGGGTTTTTTAACGAGCTCGAAACTGCACACATGAGTCCGATCTCAGTACCCAGAGATCAGAGGAACTTTTACAAGAAGATTCCCGTGACAAATCCCGAGCTTAGTAAAAGCAAGTTTCTAACAACGTCATTCCTCGACATTAGTGTAACTTCTATGTGACACCAAAAAAATGAAAAAAAGAGATTACATAATAATTCATTTCTAGGTCCATGCTACAGTATAAAAATATGGCTAGGTCCAGCCTTTGAAATGTGAGATCACTAAACACCTAACAACCCGACGGCAATAATGCTATGGGTTACTTGTCTTGACTTGACTTTACTTTACTTTACTTGGAGACTGCTTAACCATCAATTAAAATCTCATTAAAATATACTTGTATGTAGCATGCTACAAAAAGTGTGGCGCGTCAAGACTGTAGATCTTCACCAATAGATGTCTCCATGACAAGTGTCCAAATTAAAACCGAAACAAAACTACAGACCTTCACAGCAGATGTGTTAGTTGCTTACTCCATATTAGATGGTCAGACCAAATAACAAGGAAAGATGTGGCTCAAACTATGACAATAACCAACATTACTGGGGATTGGAAAGAGAATCCTCCGATTAATAAAAGCAATCATTAGAAAGGAACCTGATAATATCATCAGACACATCATTGTAAGAAACCCACAGGGTTGGAGAAATGTTAGAGGCCAAATAATACCTGACGTATAGCGAAGAAAAAGTAGGCGAGAGCAATGGAATGTCTTAGAACATAACAGATTGAATCGCCACTTACACAGATTAAAACTGATCCCATTACCTGTGTGTGCATGCGGACAAGCAGCGCAAATAGCCGAACATACACTAAAGAACTGCTAAATGCTTAGACAGCTGCACAACGAGCACGGAGACGAACCTCCTGACACAGTTTACAACATAAGTCGATGTGGATCAACCGTTACTGTCCTACGACACAGGCGTAGTTAGAATGGATACGCCAATGTCCCTCCAGGGCTCCTAAGAAGACGGAACATTAGTGTGCACATCTAGCACGTTACAGGAACCAACATTATTTACATTCTTCGCCAATCTCTGAGACTTACTGAGAACCTATGGTGTGCCCAGAGTGCAATGACCTCAATTCTAACAGAACAGAGGAGTGGTTTTACAAAGATGTAAACTTGTGTTTTTTATATAGTTTCCTTGATTGGCAGATATGTTAGAATAGGATGTGTCTCCAGATTCGTTAGAGTAGGACATGTCCCCTGATAGAGTAGGACATGTTCCCTGATACAGTAGGACATGTCTCCTGATAGAGTAGAACATGTCCCCAGATAGAGTAGGGCATGTCCCCAGATAGAGTAGGACATGTCTCCAGATACAGTAGGACATGTCCCTGGATACGTTAGAGAAGGACATAGTATACTCAGCAGCATTTGCCACTGGGAGACGATGTAGTATCGAAGCCAGTGTCCTGAGACAAGCAGCTGAAACCCTTATAGATCATAAGGAGCAGGCAGACAAGCATGTGGTCATTCTCATAGACGCCCTATCAGTGTTAACAGCGCTCAAGAAACAGCACAAAAATGAACTGGGTGCTCTAGCAGACTCGTTCGAATGCCTGTCCCAGTGCTTCCAAAAACGCATAGTCCAGTGGATACCAGCCCACTGCGACCTTCCATGCAACAAGGAGGCGGGCAGACTCGCCAGAGAGGGAGGAATGCTGTAGCAGAGTGATATAGAAATCACATACAATGAGACAAAAGCATTCATCAGGGCAACGTACAGTGCAAAATGGAAAACAGACCACCCTGGCCACATAGAAAACGATGCCTACCATTAACTCTCCAGGTGAGACGAGGTGATAATTCTCCGGCTAAGCACAGGTCACAACAGACTTAGATGTCATCTGTACAACAAGTCTAAGATTGGCACTACAGACCGCTGTGCCTGCGGCACTATCCCAATGAAGGGAGAACATATTTTGCAGTCCTGTCCGCTGTATACCGATAAAATAAGTAGCATTTGGCAACAGCCAGTGTCCTTCCACGAGAAGCTGTACGGAAGCGTACAGAGCCTTGAGTCGACTGCTGCCTTCGTTAGAGTAATTGAAGTCGAGCTCTGAAGACGAACGAGGAAGAGTAGGATATGTCCCCAGATAGAGTAGCACATGTTCCCAGATATAGTAGGACATGTCCTCAGATAGGAAAGAGTTGGACATGTCCCCAGATAGAGTAGGACATGTCCCCAGATAGAGTAGGACATGTCCCCAGATAGAGTAGGACATGTCCTCAGATAGGATATAGTAGGACATGTCCCCAGATAGAGTAGGACATGTCCCCAGATAGAGTAGGACATGTCCCCAGATAGAGTAGGACATGTCCCCAGATAGAGTAGGACATGTCCCCAGATAGAGTAGGACATGTCCTCAGATAGGATATAGTAGGACATGTCCCCAGATAGAGTAGCACATGTTCCCAGATATAGTAGGACATGTCCTCAGATAGGATATAGTAGGACATGTCCCCAGATAGAGTAGGACATGTCCCCAGATAGAGTAGGACATGTCCCCAGATATAGTAGGACATGTCCCCAGATAGAGTTGGACATGTCCCCAGATAGAGTAGGACATGTCCCCAGATAGAGTAGGACATGTCCCCAGATAGAGTAGGACATGTCCCCAGATAGAGTAGGACATGTCCCCAGATAGAGTAGGACATGCCCCCAGATAGAGTAGGACATGTCCCCAGATAGAGTAGGGCATGCCCCCAGATAGAGTAGGACATGTCCCCAGATAGAGTAGGACATGTCCCCAGATAGAGTTGGACATGTCCCCAGATAGAGTAGGACATGTCCCCAGATAGAGTAGGACATGTCCCCAGATAGAGTAGGACATGTCCCCAGATAGAGTAGGACATGTCCCCAGATAGAGTAGGACATGCCCCCAGATAGAGTAGGACATGTCCCCAGATAGAGTAGGGCATGCCCCCAGATAGAGTAGGACATGTCCCCAGATAGAGTAGGACATGTCCCCAGATAGAGTAGGACATGCCCCCAGATAGAGTAGGACATTGCCCCCAGATAGAGTAGGACATGTCCCCAGATAGAGTAGGACATGTCCCCAGATAGAGTAGGACATGTCCCCAGAAGGAGTAGGACATGTCCCCAGCAAATGGAACAGTCAGAAATACATACTACCATTGTTATTCCCTCCACAGACAGGTTGCCATTGAGAAACTGGACAAGACTTTCAGACAGGGTAAGTTATATGTTAGGAGAGAGCTCTAGTTGAGTCCTACTGTTGGAATGTCCACTAACATTTTATTTCCAATCAAAGAACGTATAACCACCAAGTTAGAGAGCTCGGATCAAACAACTTCACGGACGACAGGAGAGTAGACAAGAACACAGAAGAAGAAACTCAAAAAACAGAAGTTGTGACTTGTCAGCCAAAACCGTTACTGAGATACCTACACATTTTCATCAGTAGATACAATAGAGAGAAAAGTATAGCCAAGTGATCAACAGCAAATTCAAACCAACTCTCTGTTATCAGTGTCAGTACTGACAAAGGCCTGCGTGATAAGGAAAGTTCACAACGTTAGAAATTAGATGCTTATAAATAGAAGTCATGGTCGCTAGAAAAAAAACACAAAGTAAGAGAAGTAGAAATCCGACAGCAAAGTGAGAATAATGACATGCATGATATGTTGTTGTTGTTGATGTTGTTGTTGTTGTTGGAAGCTACTCCATGCTGAGTTGTGTTATCTCTTTGGTAGCAGATTACAACGATTCTTACTACATTCCAAGACGTGTTTTAGAAGGTGTGCCGGAGTCCTCCTGTATGTGGTGCAGTGCTTCGCTCATCCGTAAGCTCACCACTTTGTGGATTACAATGTAAATCCCCACCTCGTTGGCCAGAGTGCTGTGAACAGCACGTTTCCAGGAGCTCAAGCGACGACATGCTTCATCTGACCTTGATTTCTCTTCTCCCATACGTGACATAATATATATAGACATAGAATGAAGTGCTTTGCTCATGTAACAAAAATATTCTCCAAACCTTCAGGCCGCTAGAGCCTATAACAACAAACAACATGGCTTTTGAGCAAGAGGAAGACTTAGAAATAGATGAATTGATAGAGTCAAAGAAACGCTACTGAGGCAAGGATTGACACTATAAACAGTCGCACAGATGGCATAAGAAAAAAATATTGCAACCGCCTACCGGCCATTTTAGGACAGATGTGACACCACGTTGGTGGAAATAACATGGCCTCAGACAGGGTGTCACACTTTCGTGAACAACAGGCAGAGTGTCACACGTTCGTGAACAACAGACAGGGTGTCAAACGTTCGTGAACAACAGACAGGGTGTCACACGTTCGTGAACAACAGGCAGAGTGTCACACGTTCGTGAACAACAGACAGGGTGTCACACTTTCGTGAACAACTGACAGAGTGTCACACTTTCGTGAACAACAGACAGAGTGTCACACTTTCGTGAACAACAGACAGGGTGTCACATTTTCGTGAACAACAGACAGGGTGTCATACTTTCGTGAACAACAGACAGAGTGTCACACTTTCGTGAACAACAGACAGAGTGTCACACTTTCGTGAACAACAGACAGAGTGTCACACTTTCGTGAACAACAGACAGAGTGTCACACTTTCGTGAACAACAGACAGAGTGTCACACTTTCGTGAACAACAGACAGAGTGTCACACTTTCGTGAACAACAGACAGAGTGTCACACTTTCGTGAACAACAGACAGAGTGTCACACTTTCGTGAACAACAGACCGGGTGTCACACTTTCGGGAACAACAGACAGAGTGTCACACTTTCGTGAACAACAGACAGAGTGTCACACTTTCGTGAACAACAGACAGGGTGTCACACTTTCGTGAACAACTGACAGAGTGTCACACTTTCGTGAATAACAGACAGAGTGTCACACTTTCGTAAACAACAGACAGGGTGTCACACTTTCGTGAACAACAGACAGGGTGTCACACTTTCGTGAACAACAGACAGAGTGTCACACTTTCTTGAACAACAGACAGAGTGTCACACAGATTGGTATAAGCAAGACGTCAAGGAAGAGAACTTACCTCCCCTCAGAAAAATCTTAGGCCTAGCGAAATTATCTCAAACACTCCATCCCTTTCGACAGTGTCTGCTACGAGTGGATCTGTTATTTTTTAAACCTTAATTGTGAAATTCTGTTTCTTGTTTTTCAGTAGTTCAAGAAATGGAAGCAGCTGAGGAATCTTTACAAGCTTACATCTTGAACCCAATTATTGGAGTAAGATATCATCAATTGATAGGAGAACTATTTGATATGATCAAAGTTATCAGCCAGATATTGCTCACGTGATCGTATGAAAGTTATCAGGTTTCTATTGACAACGTCAAATCATTAAAGTTATCAGCTTCTTATTTTTGTAAAGTGATATTATCAAGCTATCAACTTTCTATTTGTAAAGTGATATGGTTTGGCTTGGCTTGGCTTCGTTCGTTCTCAATCTCCCGCTACCAAGCCCTGAAAGGGCTTAAGTAGCAGAATGTAGTCCAAAGAACGGAATGCGTTGTGTTGTAGTTTACATCTTGACTGCGATATTTGCACCTTTCGGTCCAACTCATCCTACTTCAGCAACAATTTTTTTAGTACCGGGTTAGCATTCCCTCTTCAATCCCTTCTCCTTAGCCAGTCTGCCCTGCTGCAGCCTGTTATCCAGGATCACCGCGTGGAGGAGTAGAAGGGTCTTTACAACTATGGGTCGCTGACCGCTGCAGCTCATGCGCTGCTCAGCATCTTGATCTCGTAAAGTGATAAAAAGTTGATAACTTGATGTAAACTGATATGAACACCAAGTTATCAGCTTCTCATATGGTAGGAGAAGTAGTTATCATTATCATCCTCAAAGGCATTGTATCTGCAGTAGAAGCATGGCATCACCACTAGTTGGCCTCCTTGCAGGAAGCTTGCATCAATGTATTGATGCCGTCTTGCAGAGGTTGCTGCTGAGGCATTTTGTTTTATATGATCCCAGCCCATAACAACACTGTGTCCCCTTACACAACACGTTGTCCCCTTACACAACATGTTGTCCCATTACACAACACGTTGTCCCATTACACATCACTTTGTCCACCTACACAACACTTTTTCCACCTACACAACACTTTTTCCCCCGACACAACCCTTTTTCCACCTACTCAACCCTTTTTCCACCTACACAACACTTTGTCCACCTACACAACACTTTTTCCACCTACACAACCCTTTTTCCACCTACATAACCCTTTTTCCACCTACACAACACTTTGTCCACCTACACAACCCTTTTTCCACCTACACAACACTTTGTCCACCTACACAACACTTTGTCCCCATAATAGCTTCTTCGTCTACCCTTTTGCAGATGTCCTGTTTAATATGTCCTTACAAAAGGGTGCGCAGATACATCATTTATTGCTTTGTTGATGCTTTGCTAGTCTTCATACAGACTAACTATGCTATAGGAATCGTTTGATCTTTATTATGTCTTCCCAGACAACGGTTAACAGCTTGATTTTTTTTCGATTTTCGAATGCAAATAGTTATATTAGTAACACATCGTGTACAAGGAACCTTCGAGTTTATCGTCCGTCTCCGATAGGTTCAATCGCTCGATCTCACAACCCCTGACAACTAGGGACCCTTGAAACTTTCGGGATTGAACACATCTAGAAAGACGAGCGCCTTACCGTTCAGTGTTATAGCGGTCGCTATAAATATACAATTTTAAACTGAATAAAAAGACTTGAGGTCAAGATCATATGTAGCATGTTAATAGAAGTAGAAGATATTAGCCTTGATAGAGAAATAGAAACTAGATATCTGGAATCTTCTGACGCAGTTTTCACCTGCCACCACTACTTTATAGATGAGTTTGAAAGAAGAATTTGGGAGATAAACCAGACCTGCCAGATTCATCACCAACAACCTCCTCTTCCCCCCCCCCCTCTCTCCCGCTCCCGCGCGCACCTTCCTTTAAAGAAATGCAATACAAAGTCAAACACTCAGTTATATAAAGGCCCAGCAGATATGACTTGAAATATACTTTTAAAATCAGACCTATAATCTCTGTCATATAGCAGTGACCGCCGTTGGGGATAAAGTGTTGGAGACTTCGTTGTAATGTTTTCGCCTTGTTTTTAATTGTATTTATGTGAGATAAAGCGTTGCTTATGTTGCTTAACGGTAAACATATCCCATCTATAGATGGGTACACTAGAACGTGTCTCGAACTGTACACAAACACGGTTCGCTATCCTGTGACAGGCAAGCACTCCAACTACTCGGACAACCAAGTAATAGTGGATTAATTGTAATAAAGTAAATATTATGACACGACCTAAAATCAAGGACTGCTTCACTCTGACCAGTGATATCTACTGTCCTTCTTCATTGTCTGTTCTCATTGAATCCGCGTTATTCTCTACCTGTGCTCACTGGATTTGTTATGTTCTTCAGGACAACAGTATCTTAGATGTTGAGAGAGATACCTTGTTGTTTATTGTTTAATACCTTTTTGTTCTCTTATTGGTGGGATCAAGGACGGGTTAAAGGGCTGGCGAACTATGGCCGCTTCTGCCCGAGAGGAAAAGACGTATAGCTTTCCTAGGTGTCGAGTCCGTATCATTGGCTAAAGACCAGTGTCCTAACCATTGTTCTTCTTCTTCTTCTTCTTCTTCTCCTTCTTCTTCTTCTTCTTCTCCTTCTTCTTCTTCTTCTTCTTCTTTTTCTTCTTCTTCTTCTTCTTCTTCTCCTTCTTCTCCTTCTTCTTCTTCTTCTTCTTCTTCTCCTTCTTCTTCTTCTTCTCCTTCTTCTCCTTCTTCTTCTTCTTCTTCTTCTTCTCCTTCTTCTCCTTCTTCTTCTTCTTCTTCTTCTTCTTCTTCTTCTCCTTCTTCTCCTTCTTCTTCTTCTTCTTCTTCTCCTTCTTCTTCTTCTTCGTACGCTGGTTACAGCGATATATGTTGCACTGTGTTACTTTGTTAAGCCTGTGGCCCAGTGCATCCGATTTCAACGGGCGTTTCTGTAGGGATGTCCCCAGCCTATCTGCAAGGCAGCAGTTGTTTTTGGTCAGAGTTGTCTCTCTTAGGGAAGTTGTCTTGCAGGACTATCGAGTCTTCCCCACTCGTGTCTATAGGGTGTGGCAATGATACGATATGATATAATGGACTGAATGTACTAGTTTTTCAAGTATCTCGGAAGAGAGGCAGTCCAGTGTGTCTGTGTCCCAGGATCGTCACGTCCTGCCAGAAACGTAGCATATGCATGAGTGAGGTATCTCCTTGCTCCTTATATTTTCTCGGCTCATCTGCAGTGATAGTACGCCTAGCATTCCCCGCCACCTGGGAGGTTGTCACAATAGGACAGAGGTGCAATGTCCGCTGGCCTGCATCTCTTCTCCGTCCATTGAGATGACTGATAGCAGACAGAAGTAAAGAGCGAGGCAGGAGTGTATTTAACCAGGGGACAAGCCTGGTCATGGCACGGAGATGTTGTTCGCCTGGTGTGCGGACATATCTCATGATCAAGGGCTGGGTCTCAACAGTTCGCAGTGAGATGGCTGCTCTACTGCTTACGACACCCCGACCGAGAACTAAGTCTTCTACTAGTGGTTTCACACCTCAACGCCGTATGGCGTGAATATCGAGCAGCTTTCCGCCCGCTTTGATCGGCGGGACGGCAGAGACCTCTTTCTGCGGTTCGACCGGGTCGGTCTGAGACGCGAGCCCCATGTCCCAAGCATATCGTAGCCTACCATCGCAGTGGTGCTGAGATTCAGGGTGGGATTCCGGATTAGAGGCGTTCGGCCGTAATCTTTCAGATGGTAGCCTCGCACCGTTGGCTTATCAGCCTAGCACGTAGTCCAAATGTCTGAGACCTGCGATTCCTCTCGAATAGAGCAGGATTACCGTAGCAACGCCCTGTCATTAGTATGGTAAAACTGACATGTCTTCCAAGGGTCTAATTCCAGCACACGTTCCCTATTAGACCCAACGAAAGTGCTCTCGGCCTGTCAGTCATTTTACAGTGTTGGTGTGTTGAATCAAATTAAGCCGCAGGCTCCACTCATGGTTGTGCCCTTCCGTCAATTCCTTTAACGAACACTGGATGCGAGCCAATCGAGTCACCGAGAGACTAGCCCTAGACTTCAGAGGATCTAATTCCAGCACACGTTCCCTATTAGACCCAACGAAAGTGCTCTCGGTCTGTCAATCCTTACAGTGTTGGTGCGTTGAGTCAAATTAAGCCGCAGGCTCCACTTCTGGTGGTACCCTTCCGTCAAATCCTTTAAGTTTCAGCTTTGCAACCACACGTCCCCCGGAACCCAAACACTTTGCTAACGATTCGACCACCATATCATCATTTAGTGATTGTATATAATTAGCTGCCATAAGTTAGAACCGGTTTTGTTTGACACTGCCTGATTTTGTTTCTTGTTTGAGTCTCTTTCCTCCCAAACTCTCTTTCCTCCGAGGCTCTCGTTTCCCCATAACTCTCCCAGACTGTCCCTCCTCCCCTATCCGCTTTCCTCCCAGACTCTCTTCCTCCCACACTCTCTTCCTCCCAGTCTCTCTTTTCTCCCATTCCTCCCAGACTCTCCTTCCTCCCAGACTCTCTTTCCTCCCCAGACTCTCTTCCTCCCAGACTCTCCTTCCTCCCAGACTCTCCTTCCTCCCAGATTCTCTTTCCTCCCAGAGTCTCTTCCTCCCAGACTCTCCTTCCTCCCAGACTCTCCTTTCTCCAAGATTCTCTTCTTCCCAGTCTCTCTTTTTCTCCTTCCTCCCAGACTCTCCTTCCTCCCAGACTCTCGTTCCTCCCAGACTCTCCTTCCTCTCAGACTCTCCTTCCTTCCAGACTCTCCTTCCTCCCAGACTCTCCTTCCTCCCAGACTCTCTTTCCTCCCAGACTCTCTTTCCTCCCCAGACTCTCTTCCTCCCAGACTCTCTTCCTCCCAGACTCTCCTTCCTCCCAGACTCTCCTTCCTCCCAGACTCTCTTCCTCCCAGACTCTCCTTCCTCCCAGACTCTCCTTCCTCCAAGATTCTCTTCTTCCCAGTCTCTCTTTTTCTCCCATTCCTCCCAGACTCTCCTTCCTCCCAGACTCTCTTTCCTCCCAGACTCTCTTCCTCCCAGACTCTCCTTCCTCCTAGACTCTCATTCCTCCCAGACTATCCTTCCTCCCAGACTCTCTTTCCTCCCAGACTCTCTTTCCTCTCACTCTCTTCCTCCAAGACTCTCCTTCCTCCCAGACTCTCTTCCTTCCAGACTCTCTTCCTCCCAGACTCTCTTCCTCCCAGACTCTCTTCTTCCCAGTCCCTCTTTTTCTCCCATTCCTCCCAGACTCTCCTTCCTCCCAGACTCTCCTTCCTTCCAGACTCTCTTTCCTCCCAGACTCTCTTCTTCCCAGACTCTCTTCCTCCCAGACTCTCCTTCCTCCCAGACTCTCCTTCCTCCCAGACTCTCTTCCTCCCTGACTCTCCTTCCTCCCAGTCTCTCTTTTCTCCCATTCCTCCCAGACTCTCTTCCTCCCAGACTATCCTTCCTCTCAGACTCTCCTTCCTCCTAGCCTCTCTTCCTCCCAGACTCTCCTTCCTCCCAGATTCTCTTTCCTCCCAGACTCTCTTCCTCCCAGACTCTCTTTCCTCCCAGACTCTCCTTCCTCCAAGATTCTTTTCTTCCCAGTCTCTCTTTTTCTCCCATTCCTCCCAGACTCTCCTTCCTCCCAGACTCTCTTTCCTCCCAGACTCCCTTCCTCCCAGACTCTCCTTCCTCCTAGACTCTCCTTCCTCCCGGACTCTCTTTCTTCCCAGACTCTCTTCCTCCCAGTCTTACTTTTCTTTCATTCCTCCCAGACTCTCCTTCCTCCCAGACTCTCTTTCCTCCCCAGACTCTCTTTCCTCTCACTCTCTTCCTCCAAGACTCTCGTTCCTTACAGACTCACTTGCCTCCCAGACTCTCTTTCCTCCCAGACTCTCTTCCTCCCACACTCTTCCGCCCAGACTCTCCTTCCTCCCAGATTCTCTTTCCACCCAGACTCTCCTTCCTCCCAGACTCTCCTTCCTCTCAGACTCTCCTTCCTCCCAGACTCTCCTTCCTCCCAGACTCTTCTTCCTCCCAGACTCTCCTTTCTCTCAGACTCTCCTTCCTCCCAGACTCTCCTTCCTCCCGGACTCTCCTTCCTCCCAGACTCTCCTTCCTCCCAGACTCTCCTTCCTCCCATCATCTCTTTCCTGTCAGTCTCTAATTTCGTTTAGCATGTTTCCTTTTTCCCTGCATCAGATTCTGTTCCTTGTATGACTTTCTTTCCTGCTAAATTATCTTTTCTGTCATGCTCGCTGTTTTTGTTACTCTTTCCTGCAAGTCTCTCTTTCCTGCAATACTCTCTTTCCTGTCGGCCTCTCTTAATTACATTGACAAAGACCTGCTGAATAGGACCATTTTCATTTTCAATTTCGCTAATTTTGTCAGGCTGTTCTGGTTTTTATTATTAGGCTGTCTCTCGCTCTCCCATCTCATATCCGTCGTATGTACATGAAATCAAGACACATTACAAATAAGGTTTATTAAAGATATAGATCGTAGTCTCTGTAAAATATGACATTGTAGTGGAAGTAATAGTAGTAGTAGTAGTAGTAGTAGTAGTAGTAATAGTAGTAGTAGTTGTAGTTGTAGTAGTAGTTGTAGTAGAAGTAACAGTAGAGAAATAAAAAGAAGAAGAAGAAGAAGAGGAAAAAGAAGAAGACGAAAAGGAAGAAGAAGAAAAAGAAGAAGAAGAGGAAGAAAAAAGAAGAAAAATAAAAAAAGAAAGAAAGAAAGAGAGAAATCATGTATCAAATAACATCTTTCATATATTTAAGCGAACTGCCTTAAGTGAAGCGATAAGTATTTTGATGTAATCTTGACATAAAAAGTAAACACATCTCCTAGGTGACGTGGCTCTAGCTATAATAAAACATGGATGCATTTTGTTTCTGGTCTCATGCAGCCGGAACCAATCACAGGCTCTTCAAGGATGAAGTCAGGAACAACAACCAGAATCTTACTGGACATCTTGTCCATTGTTGCTGTCCATAACTACTCCAAAGACATGTACGTAAACAGCTACCCACAATACATCTGTATAACCAACTACCCACAATACATCTGTATAACCAACTACCCACAATACATCTGTATGACCAACAACTACCCACAATATATCTGTATGACCAACTACCGAACTATCGCACTGATCAGCCATGCTAGCAAGATATTCTTGCGAATCCTATTAAGAAGGTTAGAGAAACGGTTTGAATCTGAAATTCACGTAGTCCAGGCGGGTTTTAGGAAAGACAGAGGGACCCGGGACCACATATTCAATTTAAGAAATATCTATGAAAAATGTAGAGAGTTTAATGTAGACATGTACACATGTTTCATTGATTACACTAAGGCCTTCGACGCGGTAAAACATCAAAATCTGTGGAGAATCATGAAGGAAATGGGTTTTCCTTTGCATATAGTCCATCTCATTGAAACATTATACCAAGATCAACAAGCCGCTGTCCGAGTATCTGGGCAAACATTAGATTGGTTTGCAGTACAAAAAGGAGTCCAACAGGGATGTATCCTCTAACCTTATCTGTACAACATATATGCGGAATGTATAATGAGAAATGTACTAGAAGATGATAACATTGAAAGTTTCGACCCATTTACGATTTGGGGGTACGAGATTCCAGAGTTACGATACGCAGATGACACAGTGATGCTATCAAGAAGTGCGGAAGGGC
This sequence comes from Ariolimax columbianus, assembly GCA_036924085.1. Classification (NCBI taxonomy): domain Eukaryota; kingdom Metazoa; phylum Mollusca; class Gastropoda; order Stylommatophora; family Arionidae; genus Ariolimax; species Ariolimax columbianus. The sequence goes on from JAVGWX010000010.1 coordinate 82,085,192, forward strand.
TAGAGCAGCTACTTTCAGCTGTTAATGGACATAGTAAAGATCAAAATCTGTTCATAAACATAAACAAAACAAAGATAATGACCACCGACAAAACACAATGTCAGCATAAATTTACAGTGGGTGGTGAGGAAATAGATCAGGTTACACATTTTGAATGTCTGGGCTCCAGAATTGACAAAAATGGCGACTGCTCGAAAGAAATCAGAAGAAGACTAGCTATGACAATGCATAGACTGAACAGCCTGAAGGAGGGCGGCAGTGGAAGAAATGTTGACACAGTGAAAATGAGAGCCATATAGTCCTGCTGACAGATGCTCTCGCCGTAGTCACAGCGCTAAAAAGCCAGAAAAACACTGAGCTTAATGACTTAAGAGCAGCACTCTGCAAACTGTGCCAGCAGTCCGCACCAAAAAGGGTAGTGGTACAGTGGGTTCCGTCACACTGCAACATCCAAGGCAACGAGGAGGCAGACAGACTGGCAAAAGAAGGTGCAAGACTACCACAAACAGATACCAGTATGACGTACGAAGAGTCAAAACGGCTTATCAAAGCCAGATACATGACCAAATGGGAAACCGAACATACTGGTTACACCAAAAACGATGCCTATTTCCAGTTGAACCGAAGAGAGCAGGTCGTTGTCTTCAGACTTCGCACTGGCCACAACAGACTGAGGTACCACCTATTCAACAAATTGAAGATAGGGTGTACCGACGAATGCCCGTGCGGTACTGGTAAAATGACCACTGAACATCTGCTGCAGAACTGCCCGACATACGAGGATCAGAGAGAGCAGATGTGGCCATTACCAGTGGAACTGCAAGACAAGCTCTATGGCAGTGGCGAGAGCCTCAGGATGACCGCCGCTTTTTTCGAAAAAATAATGGTTACTGTCTGACTGTGTACGCAGAAGAAGAAGAAGAAGAAGAAGAAGAACAGCCTGAAGAAATTATGGCAGGACACCAACAAAACGATAAAAGTAAAAGTCTTGAGAGCCTGTGTTTTTCCTGTGGCAGCTTATGGCTGTGAAGCAAGGACGATTACCAAAACTTCTAGACAAAGAATCGAATCATTCGAGTCAAAATGTTACAGAAAGATCCTCAGAATACCCTGGACAGAGAAAAGAACAAATGTAGACATTCGGCAAGAGTTGAGCATAGAGGAGAACTGGTTTATAAATTCCATTTTGGCTAGAAAATGCAAATACTTTGGTCACATCAAGAGACACAACGGTCTTGAGAGAACGGTGATGGAAGGTATGGTGCCAGGCAAAAAAGGAAGAGGTAGACCAAGAAAACGATGGCACAAAGATATCCAGGAGTGCCTGAGTATGACAGTGGCGGAAGCTAGTGTTTTGGCAGGAGAACGAGTTTCTTTCAGACAGACTGTGATGGGAGCGACGTTCTACAAAGGACATGCTACATGATGATGACCAACTACCCCCAATACATCTGTATGACCAACTACCCCCAATACACCTGTATGACCATCAACTACTCACAATACATCTGTATGACCAACAACTACCCACAATACATCTGTATGACCATCAACTACCCACAATATATATGTATGACCATCAACTACCCACAATACAAATGTATGACCAACTACTACCCACAATGCACTTGTATGACCAACCCCCCACAATACATCTGCATAGTCAACATCTACAAAGACAATAATAGTTGCAAAGATATGGACAGCATTAGACTAGCTTGTATGAGTTTAAATTCCAATCATGGCACTGAAAACTCTGCATACTTTTGACACACAAGTAAGGAGTCAACTGTGGGCTTGTCTTGAGTTTTGTTCTTTCTTACAGCTCGTTTCCTTTCTGGGTCTCTGTGATGATATTCCGCTTGGCCTGCGACTCAAGTGGAGCCGTTTCTATGGAGTTTCTGGGGCGTCTCTTCTGTACTTCTGACGAGCGTCTGCCTGTTGTGCGCACACCATACAGGAGTTTCTTGGGGAGGTGCTCATCTACCGTCCTGTACTTCTAGAGGGGCGAATGCTTCTGTGCAGGTCCCAGCTCTGGTGTGAGCTGGATGTAGCCGGGAATCGGATTTCCTGCTTAGTGGGCTAGGCTCGAGCAGCGTATTACCCCGCTGTGCTGGGATAAATGCCGCAGATGGTGGTTAACCGATGTGCCAGTCCATCTTAAAAGACTCAAACACTAGAGTAAAATAGACCCGCAGCCTGTTAGGTGCCATCTATACTGCTGTAAACAAACCAGCTAGCCTTGGCCGGTGTAATGCCATGTCACATAGTTTGTTACCTATAACGACATGCTTTATTCAGGGCAGTAGTGCTATTCTTGTCCTAGGCATACACTAAGACCGCGGTAGACCACTCGGTGTACCATACATATGTATAGTCAATGACTACCCCTACAACGCGTCTGTGTAAATAACTACCCACAATGCATTTGCGGATCAGATTTTGCCATCTCCACAGGGAAGGCCGGCAGTAGTGGATCTCCATCATATTCTATATGTTACCTTGACCTTTCAATCTAGCAGATCTTTCTCATCCACGTCATCATGCTATCTTCCAGCATAGACGATCTATCTCAGGCGCGTTTGCTCTCAATTTACCTCTCAGGCGCGTCAGCTCTCAACTTACCTCTTAGGCGCGTCAGCTCTCAACTTACCTCTCAGGCGCGTCAGCTCTCAACTTACCTCTCAGGCGCGTCTGCTCTCAACTTACCTCTTAGGCGCGTCTGCTCTCAACTTACCTCTCAGGCGCGTCTGCTGTCAACTTACCTCTCAGGCGCGTCTGCTCTCAACTTACCTCTCAGGCGCGTCTGCTCTCAACTTACCTCTCAGGCGCGTCTGCTGTCAACTTACCTCTCAGGCGCGTCTGCTGTCAACTTACCTCTCAGGCGCGTCTGCTGTCAACTTACCTCTCAGGCGCGTCTGCTGTCAACTTACCTCTCAGGCGCGTCAGCTCTCAACTTACCTCTCAGGCGCGTCTGCTCTCAACTTACCTCTCAGGCGCGTCTGCTGTCAACTTACCTCTCAGGCGAGTCTGCTGTCAACTTACCTCTCAGGCGCGTCTGCTGTCAACTTACCACTCAGGCGCGTCTGCTGTCAACTTACCTCTCAGGCGCGTCTGCTGTCAACTTACCTTTCAGGCGCGTCTGCTCTCAACTTACCCTTCTGGTGTGGTCTCCAGCCATTTATGACGTTTGCTTTTCTTTTTCTTCTGCGTTTGTTTTTTATCTAAACATTGTTTCTGCATGTCGTTTATTTTCTTAATGAATTCTCTTTTCATTTATTGTAATAGGATACGATGTTTTGTGTTTTTGTTCTTTATTTTGAATTTTTGTTCAGTGATTCTCATTTTTATATGTTAAAATGCTGCTTCTTTAATCTTCAATTTATAACTGCCCTAATGTCAACATTTCTCAAATTGTTACTACTAAAATTGTAACATCTCTCAAACGAATCTAATATAATGTCAGCGTTTTTCAATATCTGTCGACTATAATATAAATATTCTTCAATGTCTGCCTACAATAATGTTAACAGCTTCAGAATGTAGCTACAATAATTTTAGCGTTTTTCAATATGTAGTTACTATAATTTTAACATTCTTCATTGTCTATATACAATTGTTTTAACATTAAATTTTTCTCTTCAATCAATTTAATATCCTTCAATGTTTGTTAACTATAATTGTAACATTCTTCAATGTCTATCTACTGTACTTTTAACCTTGTTCAATGTGAACAGCTTCAGAATGTAGCTACAATAATGTTAGCGTTTTTCAATATGTAGTTACTATAATTTTAACCGTCTTCAATATGTAGTTACTATAATTTTAACATTCTTCATTGTCTATATACAATTGTTTTAACATTAAATTTTTTTCTCTTCAATCAATTTAATATCCTTCAATGTTTGTTAACTATAATTGTAACATTCTTCAATGTCTTTGTACTGTACTTTTTTAACCTTGTTCAATGTGTATCTATGATCATTTTTAACATTGTGCAATTTTATCTGCTGTCGTTCAAACATTTCTTAAAGTGCGTCTACTACTATTCCAGCATTCCTCAACTGGTAGCTATGTATGAGATCGCATGCCACAGCGTCTACAAACATTCTCAGGATCTTGGGTCTTTGATACAACTGGCAGGGTCAAGGTAGTGGTGCTATACAACACACAGTCGCCATAACTTATACAATTCATCCTTCCCTGAAATAATATAGACTAAATAACTCAATGAATAGACATTTTAGAGATCGCTAGAATCAGTTATTTTAGAGATCGCTAGAATCAGTTATTTTAGAGATCGCTAGAATCAGTTATTTTAGAGATCGCTAGAATCAGTTATTTTAGAGATCGCTAGAATCAGTTATTTTAGAGATCGCTAGAATCAGTTATTTTAGAGATCGCTAGAATCAGTTATTTTAGAGATCGCTAGAATCAGTTATTTTAGAGATCGCTAGAATCAGTTATTTTAGAGATCGCTAGAATCAGTTATTTTAGAGATCGCTAGAATCAGTTATTTTAGAGATCGCTAGAATCAGTTATTTTAGAGATCGCTAGAATCAGTTATTTTAGAGATTGCTAGAATCAGTTATTTTAGAGATCGCTAGAATCAGTTATTTTAGAGATCGCTAGAATCAGTTATTTTAGAGATCGCTAGAATCAGTTATTTTAGAGATCGCTAGAATCAGTTATTTTAGAGATCGCTAGAATCAGTTATTTTAGAGATCGCTAGAATCAGTTATTTTAGAGATCGCTAGAATCAGTTATTTTAGAGATCGCTAGAATCAGTTATTTTAGAGATCGCTAGAATCAGTTATTTTAGAGATCGCTAGAATCATAGAATCAGTTATTTTAGAGACATGAAGCCTATAGTACCTATTACCATAAACGGAGATATAATGGAAGCAGGAAACAGTTACTTTTATCTAGAGAAGATAATAAGTTATTGTAGGTGTGAAAGCCAGGTGAACAAGATAATACGAATGGCATGCGCACCAATACACTGGCCAAAACGTTCACGTTACTAACATAAATACACTCTGCCAAATATCTTCTGATATCGCCCAAAGGACTACGGTCTGGGGTGGAAAATACGGAGCCTTCGCAATTAAAATCCAGAGGGGCAAATCTTTAATCCAACCAATACATCATCATCATGCACCATGTACTTTGTAGAACGTCGCTCTCATCACAGCCAGCCGATATGAATCTCCGTCTGCAGTCAATGCCCCCCCCCCCTGCTCCATGTTCATGTTTAGAGTATCCTTGATATATTGTATCCACCTTCGCCTTGGTCGACCCCTGCGTCACCTTCCAGGCACCATACCCTCAATGACCGTTCTTTCCAGTCCGCCATGACGTTTAACGTGGCCGAAACAATTCAAAACATTGTTTATCAGCAGACCTTCTTCAACATTCAGGTCTTCCAGGATGGTTTTATTTGTTACTTTCTTTATCCAAAGAATTTTTAGGATTCTTCTGTAACATTTTGTTTCGAACGCACTTATATATATATATATATATATATATATATATCTGTATGTGTGAATGTGGGTGTGTATGTGTGTGTGTACGACGGGGCTTCAAATGAAAACCTTAAAAGTGAGACAAAAATTAGAAAAACCATTCCTTTGTATTGTAACTTGTTATATGGTTGATAAAGATGTCAAAAGCGTCCTATGCGTGCCATCACGATGAAGACAACAACATGACGTCATATTTGTAGTTAAAAGATGGCCGCCCCACTATTGGCAGGCACCAAGGAGAAGCCGCGTTCTGTTATCCGTTTCTTTAAAAGTGAATTGGTGAATGAAGATCCAGTACGGTGGTACATGACTTTTCTCTCCAGCAAGTGAATGAGTGGAGAAGGAAGTTATAAAACGGCGTGAGTTCTGTGACACACTGTTCACGACCGAGTCAGGCACAAGTAGTAGTGACCCCAGAGTCGACCGAGTCAGGCACAAGTAGTAGTGACCCCAGAGTCGACCAGGTCAGGCACAACGAGTAGCTACCCCAGAGTAGACCGAGTCAGGCACAAGTAGTAGTGACCCCAGAGTCGACCAGGTCAGGCACAACGAGTAGTGACCCCAGAGTTGACCGGGTCAGGCACAAGTAGTAGTGACCCCAGAGTCGACCAGGTCAGGCACAACGAGTAATGACCCCAGAGTCGACCAGGTCAGGCACAACGAGTAGTGACCCCAGAGTCGACCGGTTCAGGCACAAGTAGTAGTGACCCCAGAGTCGACCAGATCAGGCACAACGAGTAGTGACTCCAGAGTTGACCGAGTCAGGCACAACGAGTAGTGACCCCAGAGTCGACCGGGTCAGGCACAACGAGTAGTGACGCCTGAGTCGATTGCAGCCGTTGACCAAGTCGTTAAAATAAAATCGTCAATTGACTGTGAATGAAATTACCATATATCAGAAAATAAGTCCAGGTTTAGCTTACCACATCACCACATCAGCTTATTACCAAATTGAAACAACAACAACGCGTTGATGCGTGTCAGAAACATTTGCGGCGCTTTTTGACGGAGAATGTGATATTTTCCTAGCAAGAATTACTGGAGATTGTTTGGTTTTGTTTTGGTTTTTTTTATATTTTTTTTGGTTTTGTTTTTTTGGCGTTAGCTTTATTTATCTAATCCGGAAGGCGGTGTGCGTTGCATTGATGTGTTTATTTTGCGCCTGTCAGCCCAGTGCATCCGACTTCAGCATGCATTTTATGTAAGGGTATGCTTCCTCCTGCATTTTGAAAGGGTTTGCTTCCCCGGGGTAACGGCAGGTTACTGCTATGATGGGGATCGAACCCAGCAACTTCGGGTTGTGAGCTGTGTCCCAACCACTAGCCAACGCCGTCCCCTAAAACTGGGGATGAAACCTGGGTTCACTATCACGAGCCTGAAGAGAGCGAGCAGGGAATAGCGCCATGATTCTTCGTTTTAACCGAAGACGTTGCGCACGCAGCAATCTACAGGAAGGTTATGCTGACCCTATTTTGGGATGAAGGAGGCGCTATTTCAGAACACTACATTCACAGGGGGAACACTGCCACCAGAGCTACGGTATACAGATGTTCTCAAAAATCATATTCGACCCACAATAATCCAAACGACGTAGACTTCTGAGTAAAGGTGTTATTTTGTAATATCCAAACGCTCGACCCCATACAGCCCGTAAAACGGCCGCGACCATTGAGGACCTCCACTTTCATTGTCTACCACATCCACCCATACTCACCAGACGATGTTTGAAGGGGTTTCACCCGGGGGCAACTCTTCTCTCTTCTTACCTCACTCTGTTTCATTTGACTCTGTCCTACAGTCACACTCTTGCACATCTTTCACACGCGCCCTCATGGTGTGGCCCTTCCATTGCACTTTGGTTGGGCTAGCTTCTGAGGGCGCACAAACCTAGCATAGGTACATACAGACGCACACATGCATCCAAGCACTGGTTCATGCATCCTGATATCGCCCAATGGACTACGGTCTGGGGTGGAAAATGGATCGCCTCCGCCAGTAGAAACTAGTGAGGCAAACATCTAAGCAACAACAAAAATACTCACCAGACCTACCCCCAAAGATTCCCACGTCTTTGTCCGACTAAAATAATTGTGAGGAAATACTTTTTGTTCAGTTAAGAGGTCCGGCAGATGGTACACGAGTACACACGTGACCAAGAGAATTTGTCAACATGAATCCATACACTTTACAGGCAGGTACTGGGGAACATGTATCCAGCGCAATAGTCACTTAGTCGACAAATAAAAGTTGTTTTTCACTGTTTCAAAAAGAATACGTTTACCAAAAAAATATATTTAAGGTTCTTATTTTAAGCTCCCTCGTATGTGTTTATGTGTGTGTGTAGATATTTTTGTATTTATATTTGAATTTATACATATATTTGTATATATATTTATATTTGCATGTATATGCGTGTATGTATATATATATATATTCTGTAAATGTTTATATTCCTGTATTCTGTCATCACTAGTTTGATCGCTGGAGGTCACATATACTATCTTGGCAGCGATGGATTTGGTCTAACAGCCATGATTGACGCTTCCGAGTGCGTCCCAACTTTTGGAGCATGTAAGTGCTATCTGTTGATTTTTATAACCAAATTACAATTATCGTTTCACAAATGGGTTCTCTGTTGCCGCTCAAGAAACGTGCGACGAAAACAAGAAACGGTGAAGTAGTTTTGAAATCCGGAAATTTCAAGCTTGGATTGGTCTCAACAGAGGTGGGATCACCGTTTCGTGCAAGTTTCAAACATGGATTTGTCTCAACAGAGGTGGGACCAGCGTTTCGTGCAAGTTTCAAGCATGCATTGGTCTAACAGAGATGGGATAACCGTTTCGTCATTTTAGAGCCTAGTACGGGAATGGGTATCTGACAGTTGAAAAAGTAAATGCAACGAGGAAGGGAATTAGCTATTACATCTCACACATATTGAGACTGAGTATGATGGTCTCTTCATACTGCATTTCCCGACCAGCAGTTAAGTCTGCTGAAAGACAAATCTTTAACTCCATGTTAAACATGTTGACAACATACATTTTTTATCAACTTTTGTTATTGTCGTTTTTGACAAACTTGTTGATTATATTAAAACGCTGTTGGCAAACTGTTGGTTATGATAAAATGTTATTGGTAAACTGTTGGTTATGATAAAGCGTTAGTGGTCTTTATCGTGCAATCGGTTGTGCCCCATGGTCCTGTAGTTTGGCATCATCACTCCCACAGTTTCATCTGTCTCTTTTGGGCTCTATATAATTCTTGTGGTTACCATAGCAACTACCCCTGATGCAAAGCTCTTTCGTCCACTCTTGCAGTTTTGGTTTATGTAGAAATGGTCTTCACGCGATGATGTTGCTAGCCCCATATACAACTCTCTTCTTTAGTCCCCCTGCAATGGATGTGTAGAGTGGTTCTGATCTTTTACCCCTATGCTCCATCCTTCTGTTACGTATGATTAACTATGTACATTTAATGTTTTTATGATATATACACCTAATAATATTAACAGTCATTCTATAATATTAACAGTCATTCTATGTTGAGAATACAATCGAGACTAGACGTAGGCCATGGACTAGAATTTCATGGTTAAATACAGATGACGCCATTTGTTCAACGAGCCATTTATAACTAAACTTTAAACGTGGTCAATCAGGGTAAGACACATGAAAGGGGCTAGCAGAAGTGTGCACAATCAGCGGACTACAAGAATCATGAGTGTTCATACCTTTAACTATCTACTGCATGAGACTGAACACCTGTAGGTCTAGTCGGTATACAGTGATGTCTATTCTTAGTAAGACAGGGTACATGACTGACATGTTTAGTGTAATCTTCCAATCATATTTTTCTTTAATTTACGTCATCAATTAGGTACTATCATTCCGCCATATTGTGTAACTGATATTATTCCGCTATGTTGTGTAACTGATATCATTCGGCTATATTGGTATAGCTAAAATAATCCAACTGTACGTTTATTTCTCAAATTATTCGGCCATACAGCTGAAATAACTCGGCATGCATTTATTATTGATTCTATTAAACCATAGATCTATAGCTTAAATTCGTTAGCCATTTATGTATAGCTAATTCTATTCACCCACGCATATATAACTCAAATATATTAGCAATACATTTATAGCAATTGATATCCAACGGTACATCCATCTATAGCTAAAATAATTCAACAACATAATAAAGGCTAAACTTATCCATCAATACTTAAATGGCTAAATCAATTCTTCCCAGCCTTTTAAACCTAAACTTATCCATCAATACTTAAATGGCTAAATCAATTCTTCCCAGCTTTTTAAACCTAAACTTATCTATCAATACTTAAATGGCTAAAATAATTCAACAACATGTTTAATGCTAAACGTATCCAGCAATTTGTGTTTCGCAAAAATAATTCAACCGTATATCTTTTTTTAACCTTGTTCAGCGTTGCACTGTTTATTAATCTCATTTCCATATGTGTGTGTGTCTGTTGCTCTTTAACTCTCCTGCATACAGCACCTACAAAAATGCAGCTAATTGTACTGTATTAGGCTTTACTATGGTGAATGATTATTTCCCAGCATTCCATGACATACGGGGTTTCGTTGACGGTGGATTCCGCCGGTTGGAGAACAATGACGGAGATATCTCTCATCTGGTTAGTGTGCTGTCTTACATAGTCTTCCAGTTGTTTCTTCGTTTTAATTTGTTATCTTTTTACTATGGTTTTTTTTTTCGTTCGTCGTTTTTCCTAAAGTGGTGTGATTACACTGTCTTTTGTGCCTAATGGCAGAATGCTTTCGACTTCAGCACACGTTATTTTAATGAGTTTACATCCCATTGAACTGTGGCTTTCTTGTTTGCAGAGTTCGGGTCCGGTGAGTTTAGGATATTCATTTTATTCATTTCTGTAATTTCTGTTGGACATTTAGAAATCCATGGACGGCTTGAAGGCATGTCGCATTCTTTTACCAGAGCAGTGTGGATGAGCTATTCAAGGTGACTCGTGCTGACCTGCATAGCTGCCATATCGAGCGCCCACGACATAAAACAAGACCATACTTCGCCAATCCTAGCAATACCATATATTGATGTTTGCGTTCAATCCAGACGAGGGGAGGGGAGGGGGGGGGAAGGTTAGGAGAAGGATACCACAATATCGATGAATCGACTTGTTTAAAAGACACGACGTGTGTATGATTGAAAATAACGACGACCACTCAGATAACAGATGAAAGATAACTGCACCTGTCCGGCAATGAAGTGAATGGGCATCATACCTGACCCTAACTAACATTGTCTGATCGGTGTATCTTGCCTGACCCTAAGTAACATTGTCTGATCGGTATATCTTACCTGACCCTGACTAACATTGTCTGATCGGTATATCTTGCCTGACCCTGACTAACATTGTCTGATCGGTGTATCTTGCCTGACCCTGACTAACATTATCTGATCGGTATATCTTACCTGACCCTGACTAACATTGTCTGATCGGTGTAACTTACCTGACCCTGACTAACATTGTCTGATCTGTGTATCTTACCTGACCCTGACTAACATTGTCTGATCGGTATATCTTACCTGACCCTGACTAACATTGTCTGATCGGTATATCTTACCTGACCCTAACTAACATTGTCTGATCGGTATATCTTACCTGACCCTGACTAACATTGTCTGATCGGTGTGTCTTACCTGACCCTAACTAACATTGTCTGATCGGTGCATCTTACCTGACCCTGACTAACATTGTCTGATCGGTGTATCTTACCTGACCCTAACTAACATTGTCTGATCGGTGCATCTTACCTGACCCTGCCTACATTGTCTGATTGGTGTATCTTACATGACCCTGAATAACATTGTCTGATCGGTGTATCTTACCTGACTAACATTGTCTGATCGGTGTATCTTACCTGACCCTGACTAACATTGTCTGATCGGTGTATCTTACCTGACCCTGACTAACATTGTCTGATCGGTGCATCCTTCATGACCCTGACTAACATTGTCTGATCGGTGTATCTTACCTGACCCTGACTAACATTGTCTGATCGGTGTATCTTACCTGACCCTGACTAACATTGTATGATTGGTATATCTTACCTGACCCTAACTAACATTGCCTGATCGGTATATCTTACCTGACCCTGACTAACATTGTCTGATCGGTGTATCTTACCTGACCCTGACTAACATTGTCTGATCGGTGTATCTTACATGACCCTGACTAACATTGCCTGATCGGTGTATCTTACCTGACCCTGACTAACATTGTCTGATCGGTGCATCCTTCATGACCCTGACTAACATTGTCTGATCGGTGTATCTTACCTGACCCTGACTAACATTGTCTGATCGGTGTATCTTACCTGACCCTGACTAACATTGTATGATCGGTATATCTTACCAGACCCTGACTAACATTGTCTGATTGGTGTATCTTACCTGACCCTGACTAACATTGTCTGATCGGTGTATCTTACCTGACCCTGACTAACATTGTCTGATCGGTGCATCCTTCATGACCCTGACTAACATTGTCTGATCGGTGTATCTTACCTGACCCTGACTAACATTGTCTGATCGGTGTATCTTACCTGACCCTGACTAACATTGTCTGATCGGTGCATCCTTCGTGACCCTGACTAACATTGTCTGATCGGTGTATCTTACCTGACCCTGACTAACATTGTCTGATCGGTGTATCTTACCTGACCCTGACTAACATTGTATGATTGGTATATCTTACCTGACCCTAACTAACATTGCCTGATCGGTATATCTTACCTGACCCTGACTAACATTGTCTGATCGGTGTATCTTACCTGACCCTGACTAACATTGTCTGATCGGTGTATCTTACATGACCCTGACTAACATTGCCTGATCGGTGTATCTTACCTGACCCTGACTAACATTGTCTGATCGGTGCATCCTTCATGACCCTGACTAACATTGTCTGATCGGTGTATCTTACCTGACCCTGACTAACATTGTCTGATCGGTGTATCTTACCTGACCCTGACTAACATTGTATGATCGGTATATCTTACCAGACCCTGACTAACATTGTCTGATTGGTGTATCTTACCTGACCCTGACTAACATTGTCTGATCGGTGTATCTTACCTGACCCTAACTAACATTGTCTGATCGGTGTATCTTACCTGACCCTGACTAACATTGTATGATCGGTGCATCTTACCTGACCCTGACTAACATTGTCTGATCGGTGTATCTTACCTGACCCTGACTAACATTGTATGATTGGTATATCTTACCTGACCCTGACTAACATTGTCTGATCTGTGTATCTTACCTGACCCTGACTAACATTGTCTGATCGGTGTATCTTACCTGACCCTGACTAACATTGTCTGATCGGTGTATCTTACCTGACCCTGACTAACATTGTATGATTGGTATATCTTACCTGACCCTGACTAACATTGTCTGATCTGTGTATCTTACCTGACCCTGACTAACATTGTCTGATCGGTATATCTTACCTGACCCTGACTAACATTGTCTGATCGGTATATCTTACCTGACCCTAACTAACATTGTCTGATCGGTATATCTTACCTGACCCTGACTAACATTGTCTGATCGGTGTGTCTTACCTGACCCTAACTAACATTGTCTGATCGGTGTATCTTACCTGACCCTGACTAACATTGTCTGATCGGTGCATCTTACCTGACCCTGCCTACATTGTCTGATTGGTGTATCTTACATGACCCTGAATAACATTGTCTGATCGGTGTATCTTACCTGACTAACATTGTCTGATCGGTGTATCTTACCTGACCCTGACTAACATTGTCTGATCGGTGTATCTTACCTGACCCTGACTAACATTGTCTGATCGGTGCATCCTTCATGACCCTGACTAACATTGTCTGATCGGTGTATCTTACCTGACCCTGACTAACATTGTCTGATCGGTGTATCTTACCTGACCCTGACTAACATTGTATGATTGGTATATCTTACCTGACCCTAACTAACATTGCCTGATCGGTATATCTTACCTGACCCTGACTAACATTGTCTGATCGGTGTATCTTACCTGACCCTGACTAACATTGTCTGATCGGTGTATCTTACATGACCCTGACTAACATTGCCTGATCGGTGTATCTTACCTGACCCTGACTAACATTGTCTGATCGGTGCATCCTTTATGACCCTGACTAACATTGTCTGATCGGTGTATCTTACCTGACCCTGACTAACATTGTCTGATCGGTGTATCTTACCTGACCATGACTAACATTGTCTGATCGGTATATCTTACCTGACCGAACGATAATTTTTTCTCTCCTCAATAAACACAGTCAACACACTAGAGGCGTGCGTGCCCTTAGTGTGTCTTCATTGCTCTATCTTGCTAGTCAAAACACCGACCATTAGCGTCCCATCCTCTCCTGATATTAACGCCTTTGATACTATCTAACAGTTTTTTTTTCTCTCACATATTTCCAGTTCCTATTGTTACCATTATCCGGAGATAGGTCGTTGGCAGGTGTAATATACTGACCAAAATCACCAGGTGTAACATACTGACCAAATTCACCAGGTGTAACATATTTACCAAAATCACCAGGTTTAACATACTGAACAAAATCACCAGGTGTAACATACTGTCCAAAATCACCGCGTCGTGCACGGCGAAAGACGCTGTGTTACAGCAGTCTGGGTGACGAGGGAGGATCGACACTATGATCCCTGTAATGGTGAGCTTGGTGAGAAGCCTAGTATTGTACTACAGCCAGCTGAACGAAGGCACAGCTTTTCCAGGTTTAAGAAAAGCCACTGAAACCAGAAACAACTCGTGAGGCGTAGATATTTCACTACAAGTTAATTCTGACAACAACAACAACAAAAGCAGTATCAATATCAGCAATAGCAACAAAATAGTAGCAAATACAACAGTGGCAACAACAGCAAAAGTCATAACAACATCATCAACATCAGCGTAAATAACAAAAACAACACTAATAACAGCAGTACCAACAACATCAACAACAGCACCATCAACAGCAATAGCAGCAACAGCAACGCTAATAACAACAGTAACGGCAACTACAAATACAACACTGTCATCAACAGCAATCCAACAACAATAATTACACCAAAAACATCAACAGCAATAATACATAAATTTCAAACAGCAACATTAGTTGCAACAACTGCAATAATAACATCAGCAACAACAGCAACATCAACAGCAGCGGCAACAACAAGAATAACAACAATAGCATCAACAACAACAGTATCAGTAGCAACAACAACAATATCAACAACAACAACAGTATCAGCAGCAACAACAACAATATCAACAACAACAACAGTATCAGCAACAACAACAACAATATCAACAACAACATCAGCAGTAGCAACAACAACAATATCAACAACAACATCAGCAGTAGCAACAACAACAATATCAACAACAACATCAGCAGTAGCAACAACAACAATATCAACAACAACATCAGCAGTAGCAACAACAACAATATCAACAACAACATCAGCAGTAGCAACAACAACAATATCAACAACAACATCAGTATCAGTAGCAACAACAACAATATCAACAACAACAGTATCAGCAGCAACAACAACAATATCAACAACATCAGTATCAGCAGCAACAACAACAATATCAACAACAACAACAGTATCAGCAGCAACAACAACAATATCAACAACAACATCAGCAGTAGCAACAACATTAAAAACACCAGCAACAACGATAACACCAACAACATCAACAATAACAGCAATACTGACAGCATGAACAACAACCAAAATAACAAGACCCATTCAAACATTTCCACAACTAGAACATGCATTTTCGTATTGAAATTATGTCAGCCATTAGTTGCTTTTATTACAGGGAGAGCAGTACAGAATATCCGTTGAGAACTTTGACGAAAATATTCTGCCACACCTACAGTCTCACGATCTTGTGGTACTTCTGGGTCAAGGTAGCCTACATCAGTTCATTGTTCTCTTGGGGTATCACTTAATGTTACATTATTGCTAACTATGTTGGATTGCAGTATTTATTTACTTAGAAATATAAAGTCAAATTAAAGTTGTGTATTATTAATGTCTTTATTGAAGTCGTTTCTTAAACTAATTTCAATACTGGATTATAGTTTTAGAAGATTAATTTTTCAAGATTATATTGTAGTTTTCAATGATTTCAGAATTGCATTGCAGCTTCTATTGATTCATTTCAAAATTGATCTGCATTTTAGGATTTATTTCAAACACCAGATTTTAGTTGGATTGTAGTTTTCAAATATTAACTTCAAAGTTGGATTGTAGTTTTCAAATATTAACTTCAAAGTTGGATTGTAGTTTTTAAATATTAACTTCAAAGTTGGATTGTAGTTTTTAAATATTAACTTCAAAGTTGGATTGTAGTTTTCAAATATTAATTTCAAAGTTGAATTGTGCCTTCTGTAGATCCATGAGTTCTTATCTAAATGTCACATAATAATTGAATTACTTTAGGGCGGAATCAGTCCACTATACTGTACTTTAAGATGACATTAGTCCGACACTAAATATCACTTTAGGACTGAATAATTCAGTTATGTATTATTTTGAGACGAAATACGTTTTTATACTGGTTTAGAAGACTATGCAGACTGTAAACAACCAGTTTCATTTACATTTTCATGCTGAAAAAGCTATGAGCATCCAATCTATTCTTCAATGCATTAATTGTTCCTGCCTCTACTACTTCATGTGGCAATGCATTCCAAGCATTCACCACTCTCTGACTAAAAAAATATTTTCTAATATCTGATCTGGACCTTTCTTTAGTTAATTTATAGCTATGACCTCTTGTTCTTGTAGGTGGTTGTATTTTGAAAAACGTGTTATAGTCTAATGTATCCGTTCCTTTAATTATCTTATAAACATTTATTAAGTCATTTTATGAAGGAATATGTCCACAGTAGATATTACTTTAGGAAGGTATAGGTCTACCCCAAAATATTATTTTAGGAAGGATTAAGTCTACCGATACAAATTACTTTAGGATGCAATAAGTCACAGTTTTATATTTATTTAAGAAGGAATAAGTCTATCCCTACATATTACTTTAGGAAGGATTAAGTCTATCCCTACATATTACTTTAGGAAGAATAAGTTTACCACTACATATTACTTTAAGAATGAATAAGTCTATTCCTAGATATTACTTTAGGATGAAATAACCCTACGGATACACATTACTTCAGGATGTAATAACTCTACCCCTATATATTACTTTAGACAACATTAGTCCATCATAATATATTACATTACGACGGACTAAATCTACTGGCACATATTACTTTAATTTGTTGCAATAAACCACAATAATAGAATTATATGGGGATAGCAACCTCATTATGTCAAACTATCGCTACAAAGACCACCACTGTAGGAATACAAAAATGTTCCTATAGAGCTTCCTGGCAATGTCCGTAAGTCATAAACCCTGGCTACAATTTGAAGCCAAACATAAATTATAAAGTGTAGCTGACGGAAAAACGTTGGACACTCGAGAGCAATAATATAAGGAAAACAATCACAGAGACAATTTTATTTTTGTTGTTAAGGCATTGTTGTATATTCTATTTTTGTTTTAAAAAAATTGGTTTCGCTCACTTGTACTTTTCAATGATAATTTTCTAGATTAACTTCCAAATCTTCCAACTTTTTGTGTGCTTTCTTTTCTAGTTTTAAATTTTAATATATTATAATATTATGTGAAAACTCGTCACATCATTCTCATGTCACGCGAAGTAAATATGTGATTGTTAAATATGAGCTAATTGTGTAGTTTTGTAAAGGGACTTTTCTCATGTCACGCGAAGTAAATATGTGATTGTTAAATATGAGCTAATTGTGTAGTTTTGTAAAGGGACTTTTCTCATGTCACGCGAAGTAAATATGTGATTGTTAAATATGAGCTAATTGTGTAGTTTTGTAAAGGTACTTTTCCCATGTCACGCGAAGTAAATATGTGATTGTTTAATGTGAGGTAACTATGTTTCTTTGTAAAGAGACATTTCTCAGTGTCAAGCGAAGTAAATGTGAAAATATAAAGACAAATATGATGTAGTCTTTGTTATTTATATTATTATGTGGGGGAGGGGGGGGGGGCGGAGTAGTATGTGATCTGTGTTATTAAATTATATAATCATTAAGTTATTTCAAAAACTTAGTCAACGTGCTCTCAAATGTCTAGAGTGGTATTGCATAAATGAAAGTAAGAGAATTCGCAGAAATGTACCACTTTTCCTGACATTTTTCAGATTTATTTGAAAAATATAGGACTACTCTATCCACTCTGCCATCAAGAAAAGCTGCTGTTTTCATAACCTGTAAGGATGTGAGTTCTTCTTCTTCTTTCGTTCGCTTTAAAATATTGTCTATATCTGCAATGTTGTCTCTTGTATAAACTTCACTGTCTTTTGTAGTTCACATACAGGTCCATAAAGTTTCTATTCCAGATGTGAGTACCTTGACTAAAGGTGTGAGCAGACTCCCATTTACGTGGGAGGGAGGGGGAGGGGCCTTGGTTTCCTTTGTGAATGGACTCTAGACATAGTCGTTTTTAAACTTTGAAACGCATATAAAAGTGTAATTATATTCTTATGTTATTATGTATTAAGAATGCAATTAATAACTAGATTTACAAACATAGAAGTGATAATCAAACTGTATAAAGAATTAGTTGTACAGCTGTGGAGTCCTTATCTTAGAGAGGATATAGACATGCCAGAAAGGACACAAAGAGGAGAGACAAAGCTGATAGTAGGATTCCAAACAAAGCTGATAGTGGGATTCCAGACAAAGCTGATAGTGGGATTCCAGACAAAGCTGATAGTGGGATTCCAGACAAAGCTGATAGTGGGATTCCAGACAAAGCTGATAGTGGGATTCCAGACAAAGCTGATAGTGGGATTCCAGACAAAGCTGATAGTGGGATTCCAGACAAAGCTGATAGTGGGATTCCAGACAAAGCTGATAGTGGGATTCCAGACAAAGCTGATAGTGGGATTCCAGACAAAGCTGATAGTGGGATTCCAGACAAAGCTGATAGTGGGATTCCAGACAAAGCTGATAGTGGGATTCCAGACAAAGCTGATAGTGGGATTCCAGACAAAGCTGATAGTGGGATTCCAGACAAAGCTGATAGTGGGATTCCAGACAAAGCTGAAAGTGGGATTCCAGACAAAGCTGAAAGTGGGATTCCAGACAACGCTGATAGTATGTTCCAGACATAGCTGATAGTGGGATTCCAGACAAAGCTGATAGTGGGATTCCAGACAAAGCTGACAGTGGGATTCCAGAATTATAGTTACAAGGAAAGACTCAGAAGAACCGGACTACAATCTCTAGAAAAGAGAAGAATTCGAGGTGACAATACAGTTTTATTAGATAACCAAAGGAAAGGATAAATCTGATTATAACAAGTTTTATTTTTAATTCAGCCGCCTTGTAGAACAATTGGACATAGCCAAACATTAATTAAAGAAAGATCCAGATTAAATCCTACGAAAACAATTTTTAGTCAGAGAGTGGTGAGTGCTTGTAATGGATTGCAACAGGAAATAGTGGAGGCAGGGTCAATTAATGCATTCAAGAATAGATTTGATGTGCATAGGTATTTTTAGATCAAGTAAATATAAAAGAAAGTGATTGTAAAACAGACTCTGCAGAGTCTTCTAAACCAGTATAAAGATATTAAGTTAAATTAAAACCTAAACCCGTGTAAAGATGTTAAGTTAAAACCTAAACCAGTATAAAGATGTTAAATTAAAATCTAAACCAGTATAAAGATGTTAGGTTAAAACCTAAACCAGTATAAAGATGTTAAGTTAAGTTAAAACCTAAGCCAGTATAAAGATGTTAAGTTAAAACCTAAACCAGTAAAAAGATGTTAAGTTAAAACCTAAACCAGTATAAAGATGGTAAGTTAAAACCCAAACCAGTATAAAGATGTTAAGTTAAAACCTAAACTAGTATAAAGATGTTAAGTTAAAACCTAAACCCGTATTAAGATGTTAAGTTAAAACTTAAACCAGTATAAAGATGTTAAGTTAAGTTAAAACCTAAACCAGTATAAACATGGTAATGTTAAATTAAAACCTAAACCATTCTAAAGATGTTAAGTTAAAACCTAAACCAATATAAAGATGGTAAATTAAAATCTAAACCAGTATAAAGATGTTAAGTTAAAACCTAAACCAGTATAAAGATGTTAAGTTAAAACCTAAACCAGTATAAAGATGTTAAGTTAAAACCTAAACCAGTGCAAAGATGTTAAGCAAAAACCTAAACCAGTATAAAGATGGTAAGTTAATACCTAAACCAGTATAAAGATGGTAAGTTAATACCTGAACCAGTGTAAAGATGTTAAGTTAAAACCTGAACCAGTTTAAAGATGGTAGGTTAAAACCTGAACCAGTATAAAGATGGTAAATTAAAACCTGAACCAGTATAAAGATGGTAAGTTAAAACCTGAACCAGTATAAAGATGGTAAGTTAAAACCTGAACCATTATAAAGATGGTAAGTTAAAACCTGAACCATTATAAAGATGGTAAGTTAAAACCTGAACCAGTATAAAGATGGTAAGTTAAAACCTGAACCAGTATAAAGATGGTAAGTTAAAACCTGAACCAGTATAAAGATGGTAAGTTAAAACGCAACCATTATAAAGATGGTAAGTTAAAACCTGAACCAGTATAAAGATGGTAAGTTAAAACCTGAACCAGTATAAAGATGGTAAGTTAAAACCTGAACCATTATAAAGATGGTAAGTTAAAACCTGAACCAGTATAAAGATGGTAAGTTAAAACGCAACCATTATAAAGATGGTAAGTTAAAACCTGAACCAGTATAAAGATGGTAAGTTAAAACCTGAACCAGTATAAAGATGGTAATGTTAAGTCATCGATATAGTCAGAATTGCGTGGACGACACCCAAAAAATACACTTTACAACCATAAAGTCTTCATCAAGGACTCAGGTTACCACATAGAAGAATAACTCATCGACACAATCAAAATGAAAGTGGACAGAGGAATGTTTGTATCTGACACGATGTCTCTCTCTCTCTCTCTCTCTCTCTCTCTCTCTCTCACACACACACACACACACACACACCGTCTCTCTCAAATTATGTAAACAAAGTGCCTTGTCTTTGAGGACATTTATTGTCAACGTGTTAATGGATAACTGTAGTACATCTGAAGATCAAAGGCGATTGATAAACACATGAGATTTCAATAGGATTTGTTAAAAAGAATAATAACACACATGCTCAAGCGTTTCCACCAATTGCTGCCTTTATCAAGGAGCGGAGCAAAACTGAATCAAGGTGTATGAAAGCCACACATATGAGCTTTGAATGTTTACACAGTACAGTTCGTGTTTGGATCGCACATATGTATGTTAGGCTGCTAATACAGTTCGTGTTTGGATCGCACATCTGTATGTTAGGCTGCTAATGCAGTTCGTCCTCGTAAATGAATTGCATTGTTGAATTACATTGTTGAATTACATTGTTGAATTGCATGGTTGAATTACATTGTTGAATTACATTGTTGAATTGCATGGTTGAATTACATTGTTGAATTGCATTGTTGAATTACATTGTTGAATTACATTGTTGAATTGCATGGTTGAATTACATTGTTGAATTGCATTGTTGAATTACATTGTTGAATTACATTGTTGAATTGCATGGTTGAATTACATTGTTGAATTACATTGTTGAATTACATTGTTGAATTGCATTGCAAAGGAAACCACCTTCCGATATTAAGTTTATGGATTAATTTTTGTTTGTTTGTTAGATGGTTTGGTGTTGTTTTTATTTCTTTCTCTTTGGCGTTTGTCCTGAAAAGAACTTTACGACGCAATGTCGTAGTTGACATCTTTAACTGCATATTTGCATCTTTAAGTATGACATCCGTTTCAGCACGACATTTTTGGGAATAGGTTTGTCGTCTAACTTCGATTCCCATTTCCTTAGTCATGTTTCTTTGTTCCTTTTTTTTCCTTTTTAGATGTTTGATGTAACATATAAAACCCATAATGTGACATATAAAGGCCATAACATAACATATAAAGCCCATAATGTACATACAAAGCCCATAGTATAACATATGAAACCCATAATATAACATATAAAACCCATACTACAACATATAAAGCCCATAATGTACATATAACGACCATAATATAACATATAAAGGCCCATAATGTACATATAAAGACCAAAATATAACATAAAAGCCCACAATATGACATATAAAGCCCAAAATATTACATATAAAGCCCATAATCTACATATAAAGACCAAAATATAACATATAAAGTACATAATATAACATATAAAGCCCAAATGTAGCATAACATTGCACATTTAGTCAGTTTTTTATTGTCTGTTCTTACCGGCATTTCTGTTGTCTTCTCATTTGTCAGGAAGAAGTTACTCGGGAAACTCAAGACCTTGACCTGGTCTTGACAATGAACATTGATGTACAACACACGACAGCCTGGACGCCTGAATGCGCCCAGGTCCTGCTCAAGCAACTGTTATTAGAAACATCTGTAAAATGGTTATTGAATGGTCTGTCCACGGGAGCACACGTTCTTCATGGCAAGGTCTATCACAACATCATGATAGACCTCCGCGTCAGCAACAAGAAGCTCTTCTATAGGGCTGCTGGGATAGTTCAGGTCAGAGCTTCTTTCTCCACAAAGTGTATCAATCATGTCTGGTGTGTTACATGCGTTTCGTCACTCTGATCTTCATCAGGGTACGTGTCAGTAGTTATCTATTTATTCTCGGATTTGCTCATTAATATTCTAGTACAGAGGTTTTCAAACTTTTGTAGTCCCTTGTCCTGTGCAAAAATCCCTGTGACTCCTTTCTGTACTAAATATAAGCAAACTTAAGCTCATAATATCAATATCAACACTTTTCCCAAGCCACCGCGGCGCCCTTAACCGAGGACCGCTACGCCCCTGGGAGCCAATACGCCCCTGGGAGCCGGGACGCACAGTTTGAAAATCTATGGTCTAGTAGGAACGACTCGACTGTAAGATAGTTTGACAGCCGGATTGATAACAAACAACAACCGCCTTGAATGTATGCTGGGGACAGTCAAAGGCTAGGAAATCAGCCTCAAACAAACGTTTGCTGAAGATGGACGCACTGAGACTGGTCACAGAACACAGTGGAACGGACCTAATGAAGACAGACACATACACGACTTTGTTGGAGTCATTAATGTTCATGTTTTGATGGAGTCATTAATGTGGATGTTTTATTGGAGTCATTAATGGGGATGTTTTATTGGAGTCATTTATGTGGATGTTTTATTAGAGTCATTAATGTGGATGTTTTATTGGAGTCATTAATGTGGATGTTTTATTGGAGTCATTAATGTGGATGTTTTATTGGAGTCATTAATGTGGATGTTTTGATGGAGTCATTAATGTGGATGTTTTGTTGGAGTCATTAATATGAATGTTTTGATGGAGTCATTAATGTGGATGTTCTGTTGGAGTCATTAATGTAGATGTTCTGTTGGAGTCATTAATGTGGATGTTTTGTTGGAGTCATTAATGTGGATGTTTTGTTAAGAACTGAATGCCCAAATGGATTATTTTTAAAAAAACTTCTTTTTTTTTAGCGGAAACAAACATTTTACGGACAGTTTTCTGGTTAAAATAAAGTATATACTCGCACTACTTTCTAGTAGAAATAATTAAATAGAATAATTCTCGCCGTTTGTAAATCGGTCATAGTACCAATGTTACACCTTAAACATAAGTACAGCAAATCCAGAAGCATTTTTATGTCCCACGATAGGTCAGGTGGTCGAACGGGAACCGTACTGGAAAATTTAGGAATCCTTGTATCGCTGTTTCAAATCCAGCTCGTGGGAATTAATTGTTACCTTCAAAGTTGTGTTTTTTTAATTATATTAATTTTGAATACCATTTTTGAAGTGGTACACATTTTTTCCCAATTTCTGTGCGTTTAATATTTTACTTATAAATATTTTTTCATGTTTCTGTTTTTTAAAGTTCAAGGATGATCCTGTTATCATATAAACGTTTTTATCTTGTATCTTATTTCGGACACAGTCAGCTCTAGGTCGCTTGCACCCGAAATAAAAAAAATAAAAACTTAAAGTTTTTGCTAAAAACACTTGCAATCAAGGAACAATCTTTCAAAGAAAATCCGGGATCAAGATAATGAGCAGCGCATGAGCTGCAGTGGTTAGCGACTCATGGCTGACTACTAGCGTCAGGGCCAGCGAACCATAGCTGCCAAGACCCTTCTACACCTCCACGCGGTGATCCTGGATAACAG
Source organism: Ariolimax columbianus (assembly GCA_036924085.1). Taxonomy (NCBI): domain Eukaryota; kingdom Metazoa; phylum Mollusca; class Gastropoda; order Stylommatophora; family Arionidae; genus Ariolimax; species Ariolimax columbianus. The sequence goes on from JAVGWX010000010.1 coordinate 82,109,137, forward strand.
GCTGCAGCAGGGCAGACTGTCTAAGGAGAAGGGATCGAAGACGGAATGCTAACGCGGTACTCAAAAATTGCTTGCTGAAGTAGGATGTGTTGGACCGAAAGGTGCAAATATCGAAGTCAAGCTGTAAACTACGACACAACTCATTCCGTTCTCTGGACTACATTCTGCTACTTAAGCCCTTTCAGGGTTTGGTAGCGGGAGATTGAGAACGAACGAGGAAGAAGAAGAAGAAGAAGAAGAAGAAGAAGAAGAAAGAAGGAAGAAGGAAGGAAGAAGGGAGGAAGAAGAAGGAAGAAGAAGAAGAAGGAAGAAGAAGAAGGAAGAAGAAGGATGAAGAAGAAGAAAGAAAATCCACGGTTTCAAAAGAAATGTTGTCTTCAAATTTCTACGAAACTAACATTAAAAATATATACATGAAAGTTTGTCATTTTTGTCTGTCATTATTAACAGATTATTTCTCGCTATAGATCGTCTGAGTAGATACATGGCCTACTTTAGATAGGCCGTGCACAGCCTACTGTAGATACATGTCTTCGGACATGTCTTCATGGAAAAATCCTTTTGAGACGGCTGACTAAATAACGGGACTGACATTGCGAGAAGGTTTATAATCAATCCATGCTCCATACAAAGTAATAAAACAAATTCATGGTACAAATAACAACATATCACAGTTTAGAGTAATCATTTCACATAATCATGCCCTTAAACCAACTGCATGTCCATCTTTGTTTCCCGAACACGCTATTATAGTTGCACTGATAGTTGGCACATGAAAGTTCCGTTATTTAGTCAGCCGTGGAAAGTGAGGTTTCAAATGGATTTTTCTGGGAGTCAGAAAGCCTGTGTCTACAGTAGGCAGTAGTAGACGAATGCTACTGATCTCATTTCTGATAGAAACTTTAGCGTGCTTAATCCCTGTTATCGATACGCCCCAGTCGATCCAGTCGTGAAATGTAAACTTTGCTTACTATTCGGATAGGAAAGGCAGCCAGGAAGAGAACTGGCGAACCCACCACACAAAAGACTGACTTCATTAATGTCTCTAACACTTCATCACCAATAGCAATTGTCTGCAATATGAATACCTTTGTCTCTACTTGTACATTTCTGCAGAAATATTGCAGCCTGACTATAGAAGAGGCTACTAGTTATCTGCTCAGATCTATATATGGCACAGACAGCTTGACAGAGGAGCAGAAATCGTCACAAGTTGAAAAGCACATCATGGCTGCCTCGCTAAGAGAAAAGGTTTGACTCACTACACTTCTGTTTCTTGTATGTAGCTTGTTATTGGAAAAACCCAAATCTTTTTCCTTCCCAAAATTGGAAGTGTATCTCTCTCTTCCCTTGTTGCTTCTAGTTTCAGGAGACTCTTCTAGTGGACCCGACATATACTCTTAGACTCTGTGTACACGCTGAATCCGGAATATTGAGATAGGCCCATATTTACTTAACCTAGAGGGTGTAGCCAGCATCACAGTGACTGACTTTACTTCCCCAATTTAAGTAGCAAATGTCTTTAAGCTGGGTAGACCCTGGATCTGTTTGCGATCAAATAAATACTCGGCATCACCTGTAATACATTTGTGTTTACAAAATCAAAATAATTTAGTCTTTTCCGGATCGCTGTGGATCTTCTGAAGCCAAAAATAATTTATCACACTCCTCCCCCCCCCCCCCCACTTCCGCCGCGCAATCCCCTCCCCTCTTCCCACCGCCCCCAATTCTTCCCAGCCACATGAGCAAGAATCACACACCTATGCAGAAAAATATGATGTTAAATGCAGATTAGGTTCAAGAATACCCACATAGTTATGTGGACCGCTAATAGTTCACACATAGTTATGTGGACCCCTAATAGTTCACACAGAGTTATGTGGGTATTCTTGAACCTAATCTGCATTTAACAGATAGATAACTGTCTCTTACCTGATTAATGCCGCCATTTTGCTCTCACCTGGTAACAACTGGCATCTTCCTGTCAACCTAAAAATATTCTCAACTTTCTCACATTTGATAAATGCAGTCAACTTTCTCTCATCTCAAAACAGAAGTCAACTTTCTCTCCTCTGAAAACAGAAGTCAACTTTCTCTCACCTGAAAACAGCAATCAACTTTCTCTCATCTGAAAACAGCCATCAACTTTCTATCATATCTTCTTCTTCTTCTTCATCGTACGCTGTTTACAGCGATATTTACGTTGCACTGTTTCATTTTGTTAAGCCTGTGGTTCAGTGCATCCGATTTCAACAGGCGTTTCTGTAGGGTTGCCCTCTTTAGCCTTGGGCTGTCCCCAGCCTAACTGCAAGGCAGCAGTTGTTTTTGGTCAGAGTTGTCTCTCTTTGGGAAGTTGTCTTGCAGGACTATCGAGTCTTCCCCACTCGTGTCTATAGGGTTTGGCAATGATATGATATGATGGACTATGTACCAGTTTGTACTATCCCGGAAGAGAGGCAGTCTAGTGTGACTGTGTCCCAGGATCGTCACGTCCTGCCAGAAACGTAGCATATGCATGTGAGTGAGGTATCTCTTTGCTCCCTTTATTTTCTCGGCTCATCTGCAGTGATGGTACGCCTAGCATTCCCCGCCACCCGGGAGGTTGTCACAATAGGGCAGAGGGTGCAATGTCCGCTGGACTGCATCTCTTCTGCGTCCATTGGGATGACTGATAGCAGACAGAGGCAAAGAGCGAGGCAGGAGTGCATTTATCCAGGTGCATTTCTGAGGCTCCACCGGGCCGGGCTAAGACGCAAGCCCCAGGTCCCAGCCATGTCGTAGCCTCCCATCACAGCGATGCTGAGATTTAGGAAGGGGTTCTGGCTTAGAGGCGTTCGGCCGTAGTCCCTCAGATGGTAGCTTCGCACCATTGGCTTATAAGCCAAGCACGTGGACCAAATGTCAGCGACCTGTGATTTCTCTCGAAGGAGTTCATTTGACCAGGGGACAAGCCTGGTCACGGCACGGAGATGGTGTTCGCCTGGTGTGCGGACATATCTCATGGTTAAGGGTTGAGTCTCAGCAGTTCGCAGTGAGGTAGCTGATCTACTGCTTAGGACACCCCGACCGAGAACTAAGTCTTCTACAAATGGTTTCATACCTCATCGCCGTATGGGGTGAATATCGAGCAGCTTCCCGCCGGCTTTGAACGGCGGACGGCAGAGACCTCTTTCTGCGGCTCCAGGTCCCCACCATGTCGAGGCCTCCCTCTGCAATCGTGCTGAGCTTTTGGGCGGGATTTTGGCTTAGAGGCGTTCGGCCGTAATCCCTCACCTTGTAGCCTCGCGCCGTTGGCTTATCAGCCTAGTACGTGGCTTTCTATCATACGAAAACAGCAGTCAACTTTCTCTCATCTGAAAACAGCAGTCAACTTTCTCTCATCTGTTAATATCTTAAAATATTCTCCCATCTGATACCAGCTGTAAAACATTCACCCATCTGATACCAGCTGTAAAACATTCACCCATCTGATACCAGCTGTAAAACATTCACCCATCTGATACCAGCTGTAAAACATTCTCTCATCTCATAACAGCTGTAAAACATTCTCTCATCTGATAACAGCTGTTTACGTTTGCTCCCTTATAGCAGATTTCAACATTTTCTTCCCTGTGTAATAAATTTAAGTTTTAAATTTTGTAAACCGCCTACAGAGTATATAATCGGCCCAAATAGCAGACTATACATTAGTATATTTACTGGGGATCAAGATGCTGGGTAGGAGGAGGAGAAGGAGGAGCAGGAGGAGGAGGAGGAAGAGCAGAAGCAGGAGGAGGAGGAGCAGGAGGAGGAGGAGCAGGAGGAGGAGCATGAGGAGGAGCATGAGGAGAAGGAGCAGGAGGAGGAGGAGGAGCAGGAGGAAGAGGACAAGCAGGAGGAGGAGCAGGAGGAGGAGGGGCAGGAGGAGCAGGAGCAGGAGAAGGAGGAGGAGGAGCAGGAGGAGGAGGAGGAGGAGGAGGAGCAGGAGGAGGAGGAGCATGAGGAGGAGGAGGAGCAGGAGCAGGAGGAGGAGGAGAAGAAGTATATTTACTGTATCCTTGAAAATTTAATGACATGAAATACGAAATTTGACCAAAACGTATATTTATTGTGTACTAGACGTATTCTTCTTCATCAAGTTCGTTCTCCTTTGTGTGTCTCATTCGATCATTACTATACCGGACCCCTTTCGGGAAGCCTGCACCGTAGCACTTTGATGGCAATTATTGCTGTGGTTTCTGCAGCAATTTAACTTACATGATGAAGTTGCTAGTTCCATGAAGTACCTTCCTAATTATCTTTTATAGCATGATTGGAAGGTTGCAGAGAGCGTATCCTTTAGTTCGCGGGATCAAGAAGTCTGATGTTAAACATAATATAGCATTGATTCAGAATTTCGCTCCAAGTGAAGTATAGTGCCACCACTAAACGTGGCCTTCTTGCAGGAAGCCTGTATCTAAGCATTTGGCTTGGCTTGGCTTGGATTCGTTCATTCTCAATCTCCCACTACCAAACCCTGAAAGGGCTTAAACACCAGAATGTAGTCCAGAGAACGGAATGCGTTGTGTCGTCGTTTACAGCTTGACTGCGATATTTGCACCTTCGGTCCAACACATCTGACTTCAGCAAGCATTTTTTTTAGTACCTGGTTAGCATTCCCTCTTCGATCCCTTCTGCTTAGCCAGTCTGCCCTGCTGCAGCCTGTTATCCAGGATCACCGCGTGGAGGTGTAGAAGGGTCTTGGCAGCTCTGGTACGCTGGCCCTGACGCTAGCAGTCAGCTGTGGGTAGCTAACCACTGTAGCTCATGCGCTGCTCAGCGTCTTGATCCCGTATCCAAGCATTTGCAGTGGTCGCTTCAACAGCAATGATTTTACATGACGATGTTGCTAGAAAAGGTAAGCATTAGCTCAACCCACTTTAGTCACTTTCTACAATGTGCTTTGTAGGTTACAGTGGTCCTATTCTTTTTATCTGGTTACTTCTCTGGTGGTACTAGTCTTACTAGTCTATAATTGTGTCTCATGATCTCTGTCACCGTCTTTCTCTCCCTCTCTCGCACACTCTCTTTCGCTCTTTCTCTCACTCTTTCATACATTTCTCTCTCCCTCATACACTGTCTCTCACTCTCTCTCTCCCTACCTTCTCTCTCACTTTCTCTCTCGTTCTCTCCCTTTCTCTCATTCTCTCATTCTCTCTCATGCCTTCACTCTCCCTCTTTCTTTCACTCTCTCCTACTTTCCCACTCTCTCTCACTCTCTCTCATTCTCTCACTCTCACTATCTCTCTCTCTCTCTTCAATTCTCTCATGGGCAGGTAATTATCACTTTCTGAATCATCACTTCATTTCTTCTTCCTATCCTCCTCCACTACCCGTTCCCCCTCGCCCCTTTTTTCCCTACCGTGTCATTTCTTTCTGTCTACCTCCGGACACAGGTGGTACCTGCCGCCATGTTGATGGCATCTCTGAAGTGTTCAGTGAATGAAGCCAAGAGCATTATCAACAACCAGCCAATCATTAGCAAGCTTTTCCAGCCACGTGATAAACCTGGCCAATAACTTTCTGCTCAAACTTGGACAATTCGTTGTAAGTGAACTTCATTATACTGATTTAGAAAGCTCTACAGAGTCTGTATACAACCAATTTATTCTATTCAACCGATACTTAAAATAAATGTGAACATCTAATATATTTTTAATGCATTAACTGGCCCTGCCCCCACTACTTCCTGTGGCAATGTATTCCAAGCATTCACCCCTCTCTGACTAACACAATATGCTCTAATTCCTAATCCCTAATCCATGGCATGGATTCTTTTCTGGGGGTCTCTTGTAATGGTACTGTGTTTCACAGGTGTAAGGAATGTTGCAAAAACCATACCATGAAGATGAGGTGTTTTAGATAACTTCTAAAGTCACCTAAAAGGACCGTCCAGCAAAAGATGAAGTACGGCGAAGAATGGATAATGCAATTGGACTGTACGACGACCTCCTCACAATGTTCAAACGTCGACAGCTGATTTGGTATGGCCACTTCTTGAAGCTCAAGGGCCTTGCAGAAAGGATTCTGCATGACACAGTACAGTGCAAGTGAAGGCGGGGACGTCCGAGAAAAAATGGGAAGACAACATTTATGAATGAACTAACCTACGACCCGAGGAGGTACAAAAAGTAACCGCAGACAGAGAGAGATGGCGCAGGATGGTGAAGGTGTCAGCAGGGGTGCCCCAATGATCTCAAGAGGTCGCGTGATGAACTGAACTGAACTGGATATCTAATCTGGACCTCTTTTTAAACAATGTGAAGTTGTGCCCTCGTGGTGTCGTTAGGACTTGTCTTCCTGGAAGCGACCTTACACGTCAGTGATGCATGTCTTAGATATGTTCTTGTTCAACCTTCTGATAGTCCGAACATTCATTTCCACTGCAGGACTTCCTTCATATTCATTGAACAGGGAGATAACCGAATGATAAATGCAAGAATTGCAGGGTTTAAAATTATAATTTGGTTACCTCCTCTGCTATATTTACCGGATCTAAATTGCTATTAATAGAATGAATCTGAGTGTTTATTAGACCTAAAATTCATTCGAGGGTGCAGCGAGACTGGTAATTACCAGACGTTTCTTCAATGTTGGTACATAAGCTGTTTTATTCTTGCATTTCATTTGGTCATTCAGTCATGTTTAGTGTTCCGTCCAGTGGCATGGCGTCAATTAAATGGTAGGACTAGACATTTTAGTTAATCTATTTTGAGCTAAATTTCCACAGGACATAAAAGCATTTTTTTTAAATATTGAATAAACGGTATTAATATTTGTCATAATCTGAGTCTCGCTTAACAATACTCGACGTTATTCCCGCTATTTGTGGCACTCTGACATCGGAAGTGCTCGAGTGTTATCGATTCTATACGGTTAGAGGAACAGTCGAATTCAAACTAGTCCCTCTGTACAATAAGAAATATGCTGGCCGTTTGACATTTTGTCATAAGTAAATATAGACAATTACAAAATATACGACCCCACAATAGACAGACTACTATCCTACCGGACGACACGAGCCGGGACAGAAATAACTGGGAGATGGGACTCACTCAAGAATGACAACCCCATAACGAACTAAAACTAAAAACTAAAACTAAATATAACTTATGTTTGATTGTTTTGAATGGTAGTGTTGTGGTTATTAAACTTATGTAGTTTCCGTTAATGAAGAGACCCTTTAAAGTGTTAAAGTGTTCGACTGTCAATACAGTTTGACTGTGTTACAATAGCTAAATATGGAATGGGACGGATTTAGAAACTGTTCCCTCACAACAAAGCTTGCCGGATAAAAGTTGCAAAGTTAATGTAAGTAGGTCAGCGTCTGGATGTAGCACGTGACGCATGATGTGTTCTCGATCCACAATATCGTTTGCAGCCCTCAGTTTTGAATAAAAACAACAAGTAATTACGAACAGTAGGCCTACTCCAAACATTTCTGTTGACACAAAAATGGTAGACTATACACGTCATTTCGAAACAAAGGATTACATTTCTTCAAAATGGTTAACCGGATACAAATAAAGAAACGGACTATCTTTGGCCTTGTGTGATGTTCAAAATAGATCAAAGAGCGTTGAAGATTAATGGCACAGAAAGAATTACCCATACATATCATCAATAACTAAATTTAAAACTTTTGGGAAACCCGAAATAGATTGTTTAAATATAAATGGAATATATTTGTTTGTCTGTTCTATTTCTCAATATTGTGCATCAGTTGTAGTGAACTAAACTACGTGAACTGTGACCGGTAAAAGTGAGCAAAACTACGTGAACTGTGACCGGTAAAAGTGAGCTAAACTACGTGAACTGTGACAGGTAAAAGTGAGCTAAACTACGTGAACTGTGACCGGTAAAAATGAGCTAAACTTCGTGAACCGCGACCGGTAAAAGTGTCATTGGTAAACTACATATTGTACATTATATGGAGAGTATTCCTCTTTAGTCTAATAATGAAAGGTGTTCTCGAACAGTCCCCTTTGAGAAAAGTCGCCGCACGCCATTGGTTCAGTCTCATTTTGCATCGTCCCTGCCAACAGGCTGAACAGAAGTCACAGCCAGCGGACTGCTGCCTATCAAATACTAGGAGTGTAGAAAAAAACAAGATTAGGCCAAGGAATATACATACATGTAAACATACACATTGGTAAGGCAAAAAGTAGGTTTTAAACTGATATGGGAATTGCTGAAAAATCTAGTTGGTAGTTTCTGAAAATGGCGGCAACAACCAGCTTTGTGACTACTGGTAGATATCAGACGATAGGTGACGCATGCAAGTGCGCGTCTAGAATACAAAATTGGGACCGTGTTCACAGAGTGCACAATCAAAGAACAGCCTGATGGTTTGCCTTTGGTTGTACTTTTTAATAGGTGGGATAGTGGGGGGGGGGGGGGTACTATCCTTAGACAGCAAAAACTATAATGGTTTGGTAATGTTTGCTGCTTGAAAGACTGACAAATCTCTTATAAACATTCAGCGGATACCAAAAGAACAGTCGGGCGACTACATCTGAGGTTCAAGTACACGCCTAAACGGGACGAGAAGGCAATTGACACGGTATGACATGTCTAAACGGGATATGAAAGCAATGAACATGTCTGACGTGTCTAATCGGGACATAAAGGCAATAGACACGGGTCTGACTGTCTAAACAGGACATAAAGGCAATAGATACGGGTCTGACTGTCTAAACAGGACATAAAGGCAATAGACACGGGTCTGACTGTCTAAACAGGACATAAAAGCAATAAACACGGGTCTGACTGTCTAAACAGGACATACAGGCAATAGACACGGGTCTGACTGTCTAAACAGGACATACAGGCAATAGACACGGGTCTGACTGTCTAAACAGGACATACAGGCAATAGACACGGGTCTGACTGTCTAAACAGGACATAAAGGCAATAGACACGGGTCTGACTGTCTAAACAGGACATAAAGGCAATAGACACGGGTCTGACTGTCTAAACAGGACATAAAGGCAATAGACACGGGTCTGACTGTCTAAACAGGACATAAAGGCAACAGACACGGGTCTGACTGTCTAAACAGGACATACAGGCAATAGACACGGGTCTGACTGTCTAAACTGGACATAAAGGCAATAGACACGGGTCTGACTGTCTAAACAGGACATACGGGCAATAGACACGGGTCTGACTGTCTAAACAGGACATAAAGGCAATAGACACGGGTCTGACTGTCTAAACAGGACATAAAGGTAATAGACACGGGTCTGACTGTCTAAACAGGACATGAAGGCAATAGACACGGGTCTGGCTGTCTAAACAGGACATAAAGGTAATAGACACTGGTCTGACTGTCTAAACAGGATATAAAGGCAATAGACACGGGTCTTACATCAAGGGAAGACGAAGAAGCGATTTGATCCAAATAAAAATGGCCCTGAAAAATCAAGCCCAAATATGGTAAGGGTGTCCACATCTTTCAACAACTCTCACTCCAACATGTTTTGTTCTTTATTGATTGAGTTCATTGAAGATAGGTGGCACTGGCGAATGCACCTGTGGTATAGGGAAAATGACCGCTGAACATCTGCTGTAAAATTGCTCGACATACAAGGACCAGAGAAAGCACATGTGGCCATCACCAGTGGCAACACTAGACAAGCTCTATGGCAGTGTCGACAGTCTCAGGATGACAGCTGCTTTCTTCGAACAAATTCAAGTTGATGTCTGACAGCGTTCAAAGAAGAAGAAGATTGAGTTCATTTTAAGTAGTTTGGTTTTCTTCATGTTGATATTCAGTCTCAATTTGGTTGATTGATCTTCCACGTGTCACGTTTTTAAGAGGGTAGCCAGGTGTATCTGTCAGGGGAGGAAAAGATATGCAGATCTGATCCTAGTACAGACAGATCGACCAACTATACCCTAGGACAGGATTGTCTAGCCATTTCGTTCTCGTGGTCCGCATGAATCATGAATGTGGGCCAAGGTTTGGTTTGAAGATTCATCGTTCTTCATGCAAAGGAAAACCACTTTCAACCACAGGGAACAATGTATGTGTGTATCCATGTATGTATGTTATGTATATATATAAATGCGAGGGACAGTCATTAAATAACAGGAATTTTATTATACAGTGCACGGAAGAGTATGTGCGACAGAAAATCGTGTTTCGTGACACGAAATGGCTCTTTGGCAAAACATCATGCAGGGATTGTGGCGATTGAGCTTTATGTGCATGTGTAATATAGCGTACAAAATGTCCGTCCCATTGTTGACTTGCATCGTGAAACAGCGATGCAATATTCGTTTGCTGTTGTTTTTTGTTTTTTTGTGGTTTTTTTTTTTTTTTTTTTTGCGGTGGTCAGATGGTGTGAAACTGTCTGAAATCAAAATAAGATTAGAGGTTCAGTCTGAAGATGGTGTGAAACTGTCTGAAACCAAAATAAGATTAGAGGTTCAGTATGAAGATGGTTGTTTGAGTCAGAGGAGAGTGTAGGAATGAGTAGAGAGATTTCAAAACGAAAGACTAAACGTCGTTGATCAAACGCGGAGTGGGAGACCAGCAGCTGGTCGACCATCTTGTCCGTGGAAACAGGCGACTCACTATTGATGATATGTTGTAGATTTCAACATTAGTCATGGCGCTGTGCACACCATTGTCCATGATGACCTCAGTTATAGGAAAGTGTGTAGCAGATGACAAGGAGATATGGAGGCGGTGCAAAATTGGTTAAAGGTCCCACCAAAAGACTGTTTTCTATAGAGCATCCACTGTCTAGTTGAGAGGTGGGCAAAGGTCGTTGTCAATCCAAGGGGACTATGTCGACAAATAATATTTTAAAATGTATGGTACGCACTCTTGCAAAAATGTAATTATTAAAATCGCTTAATCATTGTCACTCTTGTGTCTGGCCATGTGTATATATATATATATATAAACACTTTACTATGAAAGCCCAGATCAGCTACACCAAGCGAGATATCGTCTGTATATGCAAACGAAGGATTTCATTAGCTTTCACATGATGACCTGAGGACATGAAACATCGCCACACGTCTCTCGTCTAAGCTCCAGCGCATTAATTATACATGTCATGAACTATTTATTGAGTAGGGAATTGAGGTCACGAAGAATGTTTACACAAAGATTGCATTTGGGTCACCGATGTCACAGATTTCTAAACCTATGTACTTTCTAACTATCAATTATGTATGGAATCTTCATATAAATATTTCTTGATTGAAATAATTGTATTTGGTTTTAGTTTAATATATTCTTTTTTTTTTAAATTGTATTTGTTTATTTTTATACTTTTTGCGTCCGTTTATTTTTCATAGGGTGGTGTATTTTGTACTGTGATTTCTTTTCGTCTAATTGTCCTGTTCATCCGACTTCAGCAATCATTTTACAAATAGGTTTACTCTCCATATCGGCACTATTTTTACCTGAAATAAATATGTTGTTGTTTTGGTAGAATATAACATTTTCAATGATATAAATATGTTGTTGTTTTGGTAGAATATAACATTTTTAATGATATAAATATGTTGTTGTTTTGGTAGAATATAACATTTTCAATGATATAAATATGTTGTTGTTTTGGTAGAATATAACATTTTCAATGATATAAATATTTTTTTTTTGTTGGTAAAAAGATTTATTTATGTCTAATACGAGATGTATAATATATTGTTTTTGTTGTTGTTGGTGCTGTTTTTGTTGTGATAAAATATATCTTTATGCCTGAAATAATTATAATGCTCTTTTTTTTTAAATATATATTTTTGCCTGATATAAATATATTGTTGTTTTGGTAAGAAATTATATATATCCTCATCTCATATATTGTTTTGATAGAAGATCTATTGTTTCCTGATCTAAATATATTGTTCTTGTGGTAAAAGATTTATTCTTGAAACATATAAATAAATTGTTGTTTTGATGAAGAACTATTTTTGACTGATATAAGTAAATTGTTGCCACAGTAAAAAATATATCTTTGCCTGATATACGTGTGTTTATTTACACTTTAACAATTGTTATTTAAAATATTTTTCTGTTTGGTGTCAATGTTTTCCTTTGGTATGAATACATCCGGCATTCGACTTCAGAAGCAGTAATGTGACGTTTCTCAGATAAGTACAATATTTTCTCTATATATGATTGACATTCCCATGTATTTATTCTTCTCTTCTTCTATGAATCGCTAGTTCATTATTGTTGTTGTCCGTTGTCCCTGATAAAGACCATTTGGTCGTAACGTAGGTTCCGTTTCTCTCTCTCTCTCTCTCTCTCTCTCTCTCTCTCTCTCTCTGTGTGTGTGTGTGTGTGTGTGTGTGTGCCGTATCTGGCCATACCTATTTTGTTTTAAATGTTTACTTTATTTGTTTTTTTACTCTAAAGAAAAGTACAAATGTGAATTTTGAAGCTTGTTGCAAAATACTACTAAAGAGGGTTGTGCATGGGGTAATCAACCCAGTCAACCACATCATGCTATTGAACGGGACGGCACGGGCTGATGGTTTAGTGACACTGCTCACAAACCAAAGGTGCTGGGTTCGATTCCCACCACAGCACCGGCCGTTACCCGGGGAAGCAAACCCTTCGAAAATGCAAGAGGAAGCAGACCCTTACATAAAATGTATGCCGAAGTCGGATGCACAGGCCCGACAGACGCAAAATAAAGATCGCAGTACAACGCACGCCCGTCTTTGGGGAATAGAGAAATACGGCGAACGAATTTTTTTTTAAAAGTTAAACACACCTACATTACAAATACTTGGATACAGACTTCCTGTAAGGGACCGGCTGAAGACTAACCTACCCTTATCACTTACGTAACTTTGTATTGCAAGTACCCTTAAAGTTGTGCTGTTTGCTTGCGAGTAACGCACACTCTACTTCTGGCGTGTACGCTACTACTCCGCTGGGCCTTTCTACCGCTTACATACATTTTATCGTGTTATTTTTAATGACGGTTCTTTTTGTAGTTCTTTGTGTTTGGCTGTTTCTCTGTCTGGTTCTTCTTCTTCTTCTTCTTCGGGGCTTTGTAAGTAGCAGGATGCTGTCCGGAGAATGGAATGCGTTATGTCGTAGGTTACAGCTTGACTGCGATATTTGCACCTTTCGGTCCAACACATCGGAGTTCAACAGACATTTTTTAGTACCGGGTCAGTCTTCCCTCTTCGATCCCTTCTCCTTAGCCAGTCTTCTCTGCTGCAGCCTGTTATCCAGGATCAACATAGGGAGGTGTAGAAGGGTCTTGGTAGCTCTGGTTCGCTGGCCCTGACGCTAGCAGTCAGCTATGGGTCGCTGACTGCTGCAACTCATGCGCTACTCTTCTCTTTATCATTAGAATGTTTATAACATTTTTGTTAGTGTTTTAGAGTGGCTTGAATGATAATGACTTAGTTAAACTAACAGGTACAGGTGAGAAGAAAAGGAGTAAGGCTATCGCACTAGATCCTACACACCATCATCATGTAGCATGTCCTTTGTAGAACGTCGCTCCCATCACAGTCTGTCTGAAAGAAACTCGTTCCCTTGCCAAAACACCAGCGTCCGCCACTGTCATACTCAGGCATTCCTGGATATCTTGGTGCCATCGTCTTCTTGGTCTACCCCTTCCTCTTTTGCCTGGCACCATACCTTCCATCACCGTTCTCTCAAGACCGTTGTGTCTCTTGATGTGACCAAAGTATTTGCATTTTCTAGCCAAAATGGAATTGAAAAACCAGTTCTCCTCTATGCTCAACTCTTGCCGAATGTCTGCATTTGTTTTTTTTCTCTGTCCAGGGTATTCTGAGGATCTTTCTGTAACATTTTGACTCGAAGGATTCGATTCTTTGTCTAGAAGTTTTGGTAATCGTCCATGCTTCACAGCCATAAGCTGCCACAGGAAAAACACAGGCTCTCAAGACTTTTACTTTTATCGTTTTGTTGGTGCCCTGCCATAATTTCTTCAGGCTGTTCAGTCTCTGCATTGCCATAGCTAGTCTTCTTCTGATTTCTTTCGATCCTACACAGGAAATGATTAATAAACTTAGTGATGAACATGCGTCAGAGTCAGAGATTAAATGTTAAACCTCTGCTATCTCAGAGATAGGTTGAATGTTAAACCTGTGCTATGTCAGAGATAGGTTGAATGTTAAACCTCTGCTCTGTCAGAGATAGGTTGAAGGTTACGCTGTTCCTATGTCACTTTTGCCTGCTCGATGAGGACACTGCAATAGATGAAGCAGCAATCCACAGACTGCAAAGTTTCGACATTAAACGAGGTTCGAGGGGAGTGAGGCGCATGAGAGGACGGAGCAAGAGAGTGTACAACCAGCGAGCTACAGGGACCATCAGCATCCATAACTTACGCCATTTGATTAGAGAGACTGAGCACCTATGGGTATGCCGCAGTGCAGTGATGTCGATTCTTAGAAACAGAAAAATATCTCCGAGATATGTTGAAAGTTAAGGTTTTGCTATGTCAGAAATATGTTGAAAGTTAAGGTTTTGCTATGTCAGAGATAGATTGAAGGTTAACCCTCTGTCTTATCACGTAAAAGTGGTTATGAAACAAACACAGACGTCCATTGTGAATCTCAACTTGTTATAATGTATGGTTGGATGTTAGTGTACACCTGTACATGTTAGAATGTATGGATGGATGTCAGTGTACACCTGTACACGCCGCTTCGGGGAACGTTATGTTCACAGTGATTGGATAAGGATCCGATAACAGTCTTCTTGATCTTAGGAATAGCATAGTATCCATGGTAACACAACTGGTTGTTGGAAGGGAATCACCAGGGTGTAGCTGAGTTTCTCACCCGCCATTATCATCCGTTGCAATCGAAGACCAGCTGGAACCAGATGAGCACGGAATTAAGAGGCGTCACACACACACACACACACACACTTACACACACACTCATACACATACACTCACACTTAAATTCACACACACACACACTTAAACACACACACATAGACACACACACAGACGCACACACTCACACTTACATTCACACACACGAGAAAGATAGCCGGCTCAACATTGTGAGCTGACACGAGCACCTTTAAAGACACAGGTTATGTGAGACCAGTGCTATAATACGGGATAGCAGTGTGGTCCACAGCAACAACAAAATAACTTTAAATAAAATAGTAGAGCCCAAAAACCAATGTGTACTAACATCACTGGAGCTTCGAGAACATCTCCAAAACATGTAATGAAGAACATCACAGGAATTAAAAGTATAGAGACGCGCTGAGACTAAAAAACACTCCAGCATGAAAAGAAGTTCAAACGAGTGCCAGATCACCAAATACATGAAAGGATAAATCGCATGGGACGAGGGAGAGTTAAGAGAAACCACTTCTTGTCAAAAACACAAGAATTGGCAAAAGAAGACCCAATCAAATGCCAGGTAGTAGCTTCAGATCTAAAACAGTACGTGTTATGGCTGTATTACGGTTAGTATCAATGATTTAAAACACCAGCGGGACTGCACCATCATTTAAAATCAAATTAGGTTACTGACGAAAGCGTAGGTTTGTTGTTTTGTTTGATGTTGCTACATCACCTGATTGACCTACATTCATGTTTTATGTCATTACCGAAATATACTTAGAAATATATATCGAACTGTTATCGGTGTAGCTCTCTATATCGTATGAATCTGTATTTCTTTAGAATAATCAAGAAATTGTCTGTTTGTTTTTGTTTTTGGGTTTGTTTTTTTTCTTTGCATCCAGCTATATCGATCCACGTTGTGTACATGTTCCAGTAGACTCAATTGTAAATTGGTACCTGGCTAATCGTTACGTACGGAACAGCAGCGAGGAAATATCCATCTCACCACACAGTACGCCGAATCATATCATAATGGTGTTTCCCACGCTTCATCTCTAACGGCAGCGTGTATGTTTAGGGACTGCCTTTTACCTTGATATCTGGGTGACCCACATATTGCTGTCGCTCGGCACTCTCTACCACATAATTTATTCTGGTCCCACCATTTCTGCTATCACTTTGGTCGTGCATGAACTTATTTTTCTGTTCAAATAACCGCCAAATTGGTGTGCACTTTCGGGGAAAGTACTTTGGTCGAAATTTGATTTATTTTAACAGACGTTGTTTGAGTTTCATTAGCAGCTAGAAACACTTTTATCTTTCCCTCCCCCACTCTCTCTCTCTCTCTCTCTCTCTCTCCCTTCACCCTCTATCTCTTTCTTTCCATTTCTCTCCTTCTCTCCCTTCCCATTTCTATCTGCTTCTCTTTCTTCGTATCTCTCTCTCTATTTTTCTCTCTCCCCCCCCCCCCCCGCTTTCCCTTCCTCTCGTTCCCTTTCCTTCTCTCTCCTCCTCTCTTTATTTCTTTCTCTACATCTCTCTCCGTCTCTCTCTCTGACTCTCTCCCTCTCTCTCTCTCTTCCTCTCCTCCTCTCTTTCTATCGTTATATATATATATATATATATGATGTCTGCATAAATTTATAGTAGACGGTGAGGAAATAGATCAGGTCACGCATTTTGAATATATGGGCTCCAGAATTGACAAAAGGGGCGACTGCTTCGTAGAAATCAGAAGAATCCATTGCAACGCAGAGACTGAACAGCCTGTAGGAATTATTACACCAACAAAACGACAAAAGTGAGAAAAAAAAATATATCAAGGACAGTCGAGTATTAATTTGTAGAGCTGAGAATGTAACAAGGAGAGTCGAGAAATAATTTATAAAGCAGAGAATATAACAAGGACAGTCGAAAAATAATTTATAAAGCAGAGAATATAACAAGGACAGTCAAGAAATAATTTATAAAGCAGAGAATATAACAAGGACAGTCGAGAAATAATTTATAAAGCAGAGAATATAACAAGGACAGTCGAGAAATAATTTGTAAAGCAGAGAATATAACAAGGACAGTCAAGAAATAATTTGTAAAGCAGAGAATATAACAAGGACAGTCGAGAAATAATTTGTAAAGCAGAGAATATAACAAGGACAGTCAAGAAATAATTTATAAAGCAGAGAATATAACAAGGACAGTCGAGAAATAATTTGTAAAGCAGAGAATTTATAAAGCAGAGAATATAACAAGGACAGTCGAGAAATAATTTGTAAAGCAGAGAATTTATAAAGCAGAGAATATAACAAGGACAGTCGAGAAATAATTTGTAAAGCAGAGAATATAACAAGGACAGTCAAGAAATAATTTATAAAGCAGAGAATATAACAAGGACAGTCGAGAAATAATTTGTAAAGCAGAGAATATAACAAGGACAGTCAAGAAATAATTTATAAAGCAGAGAATATAACAAGGACAGTCGAGAAATAATTTGTAAAGCAGAGAATTTATAAAGCAGAGAATATAACAAGGACAGTCGAGAAATAATTTGTAAAGCAGAGAATTTATAAAGCAGAGAATATAACAAGGACAGTCGAGAAATAATTTGTAAAGCAGAGAATATAACAAGGACAGTCGAGAAATAATTTGTAAAGCAGAGAATATAACAAGGACAGTCGAGAAATAACAATGAAAGCTGAAAATATATCAAGGTATTCATCCCTACTATCTCTCTCCAATACCCATCTGTATTGGATGCTGCGTGTTCTTTTCATCAGATCTGAATGTGTCATTAGCTCTAACCATCTAAATCGACTTTAGCGACGATCACACTAGTTAACAAAAGAATATTATTTGACAGATGCAGGTTTTTGCATGTATGAACAATGTGCTTGCATAATACTATACACTCTAAAAATCAACACTGCGCCCCTTTCATATCTGCGCCCCTTTCATATATGTGCCTCTTTCATATCTGCTCCCCTTTTTATGCGCTCCTTTCGTATATGCGCCCGTTTCATATATGTGCCCCTTTCATATCTGCGCCGTTTTTATATCTGTGCCCTTTTATATCTGCGGCCCTTTCAAGTCTATGCCTCTTTCATATGTGTCCAGTTCATATCTGTGCCCCTTTCATATCTGCACCCCTTTCATATCTGTGTCTCTTTCATATATGTGTCCCTTTCAAATCTGCGCCCCTTTCATATCTGTGCCCGTTTCATATATGTGCCCCTTTCATGTATGTCCCCTTTCATATATGTGCCCCTTTCATATCAGTGCCCTTTCATATCCGTGCCCCTTTCATATATGTGCCCCTTTCATAGCTGTGCCCTTTCATATATTTGCCCCTTTCATAGCTGTGCCCTTTCATATCGGTGCCCCTTTCATATATGTGCCCCTTTCATATCAGTGCCCTTTCATATCCGTGCCCCTTTCATATATGTGCCTCTTTCATAGCTGTACCCCTTTCATATCTGTGCCCCTTTCATAGCTGTGCCCTTTCATATATTTGCCCCTTTCATAGCTGTGCCCTTTCATATCGGTGCCCCTTTCATATATGTGCCTCTTTCATAGCAGTGCCGTTTCATATTTGTGCTCCTTTCATATCTGCGCTCTAGGTAGCTGCCAAGTTGATCTCATGATATTTCATGCCCTCATCACAAGCCGTGACTAACACACTCTTGACCCTCGGGGACAGATCCCCACTATTGATTCTCAGGGACAGATCACCACTATTGACTTTCAGGGACAGATCACTACTATTGACCCTCAGGGACAGATCACCACTATTGCCTTTCAGGGACAGATCACCACTATTGACCCTCAGGGACAGATCACCACTATTGACTTTCAGGGACAGATCACCACTATTGACTCTCAGGGACAGATCACCACAATTGACTCTCAGGGACAGATCACCACTATTGACTCTCAGGGACAGATCACCACTATTGACTCTCAAGGACAGATCACCACTATTGACTCTCGGGGATAGATCCCCACTATTGACCCTCGGGGACAGATCACCACTATTGACTCTCAGGGACAGATCACCACTACTGACTCACGGGGATAGATCACCACTAATTGACACTCGGGGACAGATCGCTATTAATGACCATCAGGGACAGATTACCACTAATTGACCCTCGGAGACTTATCACCACTATTGACATTCGGGGACAGATCACCATTATTGACTAGCGGAAACAGATCACCATTCTTCGATTCAGAACAAGATATAGCATTCCATTAGAAATATTACAGCATGTTTTAAAGGACTCTTCTCTGTATAGTCAGTAGAGGAAGACTCATAAACCAAATAACTCAGCATTAAACTCAAAACTCCACTGTGGCAAATAAGATCTTCAAACAACGGATGAGTTCATCGCGGGATCTCGTCTGGCGGTATAAATATCAATGCGCGAACAAGAGAAGACGCATCACAGGTCAAGAGTTCCAGGAGCAGAAGAACGGTAAGAAAAGGCAAGTCTCTTGGAGTTCCCAAGGCAATATTTCCCCTACATACTCGTAATATGGGAGTTTCTGTACAGCCGGTGTGTTAAGGTTGTTGTTTCCATGGCACCGATTAGATCAACCACATAGAGGACTCGGTTCTCCTTCATCAGCACGCTCAGGACGTGAGGAAAGCTGCTGCAACCTGCCACTTAACGTCCATTTCAGGGTGCACACATGAGTAACCTACTAATTGTGTGAATTAAATAAAAAACAACATCAAGAACAACAACATCAACAACAACATAAACAACAACAACATCAACATAATCAACAACATCAACAACAACATCAACAACTACATCAACATCATCAACAACAACATCAACATCATCAACAACAACATTAACATCATCAACAGCATCAACA
This sequence comes from Ariolimax columbianus, assembly GCA_036924085.1. NCBI lineage: Eukaryota > Metazoa > Mollusca > Gastropoda > Stylommatophora > Arionidae > Ariolimax > Ariolimax columbianus. The sequence continues at coordinate 82,128,861 of JAVGWX010000010.1, forward strand.
ACAACATCATCAACAACATCAACAACAACAATTACAACAACATCAACAACAACAACATCAACAACAACATCAACATAATCAACAACAACATCGACATCAACAACAACAACATCGACATCAACAACAACATAAACATCATCACAACAACATCAACATCATCATCAACAACAACATCAATATCAACAATAACAACAACAACATCATCAACAACAACATCAACATCATCATCAACAACAACATCAACAACAACAATAACAACATCATCAATAACAACATCAACATCATCATCAACAACAACATCAATATCAACAATAACAACATCAACATCATCAACAACAACATCAACAACAACAATAACAACATCATCATCAACATCAACATCATCATCAACAACAACATCAACAACAACAATAACAACATCAACAATAACAACATCAACAACATCGGCACGATCCAGTTGATTCAGCTGTAAATAGTAAGCTGAAAGCGAGGTGGATAGCTGGCCTACTAAAACGGAAGTGAAATTAAATGAAATCGCTAACACATCATCCTGGACATGAATGTCGGGCATAGGACAACCTTGACATTTTAACTCGTCTGCAACAGAAGCGCCACTAGAACCCTAGTCCAGATTTGTGAAACACCCCACCCCACCCCACCCCACCCTAACGTAACCATAAGCTTAAGTTCCTCCAAATGTTTATGTGTAAGATCTCATCATGGTGTCTTTAGACATAGAGCTTTCCCTTGCTAGGCACACCCAAGCCTGCTGTTAAGAAATCTGTCTTTCTCGACCAGTGCTTCCTAAGTCTATACCACGTAACACTAGTGTGCCATCATGCTCACTTTAGCGTACTGTAAACCATTTGTAAATTGACTGTTCCAAGTAAAAGATATTATGGCTGAATGGTTAGGACATTGGCCTTTCACCAAAGAGGATACAGGCGTGAAATTTTACAAATCTAGCCTGCACATTGCAGAGCAGCTACTGGGGCGAGTATCCTTTATTTCTCAGCACTATAAATACCTCAAGTGGATCTTAACAGTGATTGTTGTGATATTCAAAGGTAACGGTGGTCGCATACACTGCAAACATGGAGGAAGCGCTAGAGACTTCCCTGCACTAGGTCTCCGTTGTTTTTAGATGGAAGGACCAGTACCGTTCTTTGCTTCCTTGCCGTCTCAAATTGTAATTCAGGTACATGTTTATTACTGGGTACACTGCAGTGTCTTCAAACTAGGCACTTAATCTGGTATCTTCAACGTGAGATGAGGCGTTATAACCACTCCATTAACCAGCCGCTCTAACCACTCTATTAACCAGCCGCTCTAACCACTCTATTAACCAGCCGCTCTAACCACTCTATTACCCAGACGCTCTAACCACTCCATTAACCAGCCGCTCTAACCACTATATTACCTAGACGCTCTAACCACTTTATTACCCAGACGCTTTAACCACTTTATTACCCAGACGCTTTAACCACTTTATTACCTAAACGCTCTAACCACTCTATTACTTAAACGCTCTAACCACTCTATTACCTAAACGCTCTAACCACTCTATTACCCATTTCCTCTAACCATTCTGTTACCCAGGCGCTCTTATTAATTATCTACCCTAACAATGAAAGGTTATGTTACCAGAAAACTTCATAGGGCTAAGTGGGCCAACGACAATAATGAAAGTATGTGTAATAATCATAGCACGTTCAACAATGATCAATTTTATTATTACAATAATGATAGTACTACAATAATGATAGTACTGCGGTAACTTCTTCTTCTTCTTCTGCGTACACAGTCAGACAGTAACCATTATTTTTTCGAAAAAAGCGGTGGTCATCCTGAGGCTCTCGCCACTGCCATAGAGCTTGTCTTGCAGTTCCACTGGCAATGGCCACATCTGCTCTCTCTGATCCTCGTATGTCGGGCAGTTCTGCAGCAGATGTTCAGTGGTCATTTTACCAGTACCGCACGGGCATTCGTCGGTACACCCTATCTTCAATTTGTGTACTGCGGTAACGATAGTACCGAGTGGTCTGCAGGTGTCTTTGTGTAGGACACAGATAAGAATAGCACCACTGCCCCACTGAGAGCATGTCGTCCCCACAGAGGGCATGTCGTCCCCACAGAGGGCATGTCGTAAGAGGCGACTAACTGTGTGACATGGAATAACACCGGCCAAGGTTAGGTGGTTTGTTTAGAGCAGCATAGATGGTTGCTGGTCTACTTTGCTCTAGTGTTTGAGCCTATTAAGATGATCTCGCACGTCGGTTAACCACCCTCCGAAAGAGATTGTCACAACGCAGGGGAGTATTAAGCTGCTCGAGCCTAGCCCGCTAAGCAGGAAACCCTTCTCCCGGCTACATTCAGATCATACCAGAACTGGGACCTGCACCGGGGCATCTGCCGCTGTAGAAGTACATGTCGACTTAGAACTAAGAAGTACGCAATGACAGTACTACAATAATAATAGTACATACAATAATGACAGTACACGGAATAATGGACTCCATTGCTTGACAATAAATAATTTTGAATGCAGAACAATTAATGTCTCTTTAACAACCAGTCTGTTCAGCGTGGCAATAGTCCCATGATATGGGAACATCTTCTATAGACCTGCTCACCCAATATTCGTTGGTCAAATGAGAATCATGAGGCTGCAACCTGTATCCATGCGCCGTTGTAGGAGATGTTGAGTGTTGTTCTTGGGGATGTTGAGTGTCGTTGTAGGAGATGCTGAGTGTTGTTCATGGGGATGTTGAGTGTCGTTGTAGGAGATGTTGAGTGTTGTTCATGGAGATGTTGAGTGTCGTTGTAGGAGATGTTGAGTGTTGTTCATGGGGATGTTGAGTGTTGTTGTTGGAGATGTTGAGTGCTGTTGGAGATGTTGACTGTTGTTGTTTAAAATGTCTGACGACGAACGTGGACGCAAAAAAGTGAAAGAAAAAGTTTGAGAAACACTGGCCAGGTCCTACATATGCAGGAGCCTCGTTGTGTCCAGTTATCGGCGCGTTTGTGATGCATTTCAATAATTTATCGTTTACTGAGAATTCCATTTAAGTCTTACCACTTCTTGTCTGCCTACATTGACTGGGGATGACCTGGAGTCAACTGCGTGTGAGGACGGGGTTCAAGGTCGACCAACTGCACAGAAACGAGGGATGATTTGATGACGTGTTGAAGTTGGCTGGGTTACAACATTGTTTACGTTTTGTGAGTAGACCGTATCAATTACATAACGGCCACGTCTGTTCGTTTGTGCTGACGTCATATTTATCTGCTTCCCGGTCACGGAGATACGAGAGTTAAAGAAACGGGGGAAGAGTGCACAAAGGGGGTACATTTGCTTAACCTTCATTAGAATGTGTTGATGGGTCTTCACAAGTTGGAAACAAATACAAGGATAAAGAAATTGCAAAGGATGTGATGTGTTCGGTTTGTTGTTGTTGGTGGGCAGATAATGATGATGACGATGGTGAGCTGGTTTGGAGAAACAATCTGAGGGGGTGGTGGTGGGGGGAGGTGGCGACGGAGGGAGACTATGTTCAGACAAAACATTCTGATCGGACAATGTTAAGCAGAATTAGGAGAAATATATTGATCAGGAGACAATGCCCCTCCCCACCTCAGCTTTACACAGTTCTCTCTGGAAACAGGCTGGTTCGTGACAGTCTGTTTAACGAGGTGCTGGATCGAAGGGATCCTCGTAGTAGTGAGCGATATGCAGACGAAGGCAAGCAAAGTACAACCGCCTGGAAGACCCCGGCCCATCTTCAATAGCACGCGCTTGGGGTGAGGAAAGCTACTGAAACCCGCCATTTAACGCCCTTTTCATGGCGCATACAAAAAGTAAACGTATTATTTGTGGGCAGTCAACAACAAATATAATAATAACAGTCACCCATCGGAAGCTGCAAGATATTTTCTTATACGGCAATAGAGACCAATTCTAGCACGGCAGACTAGGCAGCAAGGGGGGTACTCATGTGAGCAGTTGACTGTGGATTCGTCTGCATTCTGCTCTTCACAATAGAGACCAATTCTAGCACGGCAGACTAGGCAGCAATTGGGGTACTCATGTGAGCAGTCGACTGTGGATTCGTTTGCATTCTGCTCTTCAGATTTGCTCCACGATCTGAGCACCTTTAGTGATGCAAACGCACCAGATGGAAGGGTTCCATGCAAGCAGCTTCCAGAAGGGGACATCAATGCACAAGCTTTTTAGATACTCATTCAAGAAGTCGCTTTAGTTGGTCTTCTGCCCTCCTAATGAGCGGCTGCCAGTGCCGGATTTGGTGAGGCCCTAAACTACGTAAAGTCTTGCGGTCCCATGTTTAAAATGACACCAGAAGGTCTAACAACACTTGGAAACATTTACTGGTAAGCCTTATGGTAATTCTTCTTCTTCTTCTTCTTCTTCGTTCGTTCGTTCTCAATCTTCCAGCACCAAACCCTGAAAGGGTAATTAGCAGAATGTAGTCCAGAGAACGGAATGCGTTGTGTCGTAGTTTACAGCTTGGCTGCGATATTTGCACCTTTCGGTCCAACACTCCGACTTCAGCAAGCATTTTTTTGTACCGGGTTAGCATTCCCACTTCAATCCCTTCTCCTTAGCCAGTCTGCCCTGCTGCAGCCTGTTATCCAGGATCACCGCGTGGATGTGTAGAAGGGTCTTGGCAGCTATGGTTCGTTGGCCCTGACGCTAGTATTCAGCTATGGGTCGTTGACCACTGCAGCTCATGTGCTGCTCAGCATCTTGATCCCTTATGGTAATTCAAAAGCAAGACATTTAAAGTGACAAATCCTGTTAAATGAATGCATTTATTGATTACACATGGAACGATCCGGCTAACGTCTGGTCAGGCAAAACACACTGATCAGACAATGTTAGCCAGAGTCAGGAGAAATATACTGGCCATGACGTCTACCTGACCTCGTTGATCGTCCTGGAAACATGTTGTTGTCGATGACAATAGTCAGGCTAACAAGATGATGTTTGACGTGATCCCCGTAGTAGGAAACGACATGCAGATGAAGCCAACCATAGCAACTTATTGTGAGCATTATAAACCAACCAACCATTGATTACATATTTATTATTAAGCTTACATTGATTTACCCCTGTGGTTTATGAGGCCCTATGATGTAGCTTTTTTAGCGTAGGCCTGAATCCGGCCCAGGCGGCAATCTGCTCTGAACTCACAGTATAACAGCTGCTTACAGATGCGCTCATTTGGCATTTGAACATGTCCTGTCCATCTTGTCTGGGTTTTCTGCAGAAGCGTTTGGATGCTCAACGTGTTTGTCACACTAAGAATTTCAGAGTTGCGGACGTTATCCTGTCAACTGATCCTGGGCAGACTACATCTGAAGTGAAAATGATTTAGCTGTCTGGCGTGTCTGCTACACACTATCCATGTTTCGCATACATACAGCAGAGGGTGTAAGATTAGAGCTCGATAGTTTAACCTTGGTGGGGACACTTATGACATGTCTGCTCTAGACTTTTGCTTACAGCTTCCCAAACGCAAAGCTTGTCTTTGCAAGCCTCCTAATAACCTCAAAGACGATATTTGCTTCCCTGGTGAGGATACTGCCCAGGTAGATGAAGCTATCGGTTGCCTGGAAACGCTAGTTCTGTTCGGTAATGTTTGGCTCAGCGTACGGCTACTAAAATAGTACATCGTAGTATCAGAGGGAAGGTCACAAAGGTCGATAGCTCCATCACTGTGGATTGCATATTTTGTTCTGATGGGGAGTTTGAGATGCAGTCGTCAGCAAACATTAGATCTAAGTCATTCTATATTTTGTTCTGATGGGGAGTTTGAGATGCAGTCGTCAGCGAACATTAGATCTAAGTCATTCTATATTTTTTTCTGATGGGGAGTTTGAGATGCAGTCCTCAGCGAATATTATATCTAACTCATTCTGCACCATGCAACGATCAGACATAGATTAAGTAGAAACTGATGTACAAGGTCATTATAATGTTAATCTTATTAAATAATTAATTATTAATACTTATTTGCTTGAGGGGCACAGAATTGTTGACCTGGTCCATCTTGGTCAGAACATTGATGAAAGATTGGCGTGTACCTTTTGTCAAGTGCTGTACAATCAGTTTAAGTGATAAGTCAAGGACTTGGCAGTGAATGTGTATTTCACTGTAGCAGTGCAAACTGTCATGAACAAAAACATTTCCCTTCAAGTAGTCAGCTCTCATTAGGGTATGCAAAGGTATATCTAATCAATCGGCGGGCGTGCAGCTTTTGCCATGCGCTGTATTGGCCGCAGTCACACTGACTTGAACATGTTCTGTAGTGTTATGGATTTACCACCCCCAGTTAGACACAGCAGTAATGCTATTATACAGTTAGGAATGGAGGATGCTGCTACTAGGGTGCAAATTATTAGTACGAAAAATGCTGCTGTTCAAGAGTATAGAAGTGCAGAAGAAGGTAACAGCAAGTGCCTAGACATCGATGTATCTTGTGATGGTACCTGAATGACCAAAGGCCATGCATCTACACTTCGTGCCATAGCTGTCATTGGCTTGCAAACTGGAGTGGTAGTAGATACTAAGTTCAAGAGTAAACGGTGCAATTCTTTTCAGTACTGTGAGAAACATGACCACAAGACCACAAGACCACAAGACCACAAGACCACAAGACCACAAGATCACAAGACCACAAAATCACAAGACCACAAAACAGAAACATGTCAGAAATGGATACTAAGTCATGATGAGGTTTGGACGTTGACGGATCCTCAGTGTCAATGGAAGCAGTAGAAGCAGCTTGTAACATTTGTTCATGCTCAGTGGACAAGTATAATCTCAGGTATACAACGTTTATGGGGATGGAGACACTAGCAGTTTCAAAAAGGTGTTTGAACCCAAGCTTTATGGAGAGGATTGCCTGATAGTAAAAATGGAATGTGTGGGTCATGTTCAGAAAAGAATGGGTACTCGGATGAGAAATTTTAAGATTTTCTGAAGGTTAGTCTTTACCTTCTTCTTCTTCTTCATCGTACGCAGTCAGACATCAACCTTTATTTTTTTCGAACAAAGCAGCCGTCATCCTGAGGCTGTCGACACTGCTTGTCTGCTGTTGCCACTGGTGATGGCCACATCTGCTCTCTCTGATCCTCGTATGTCGGGCAGTTTTGCAGCAAATGTTCAGCGGTCATTTTCCCGGTACCACACGGGCATTCGTCAGTGCCACCTATCTTCAATTTGTTGAATAGGTGGTACCTCAGTCTATTGTGGCCAGTGCGAAGTCTGAAGACCACGACCTGCTCTCTTTCTTCTGTTCAACTGGTAATAGGCATCGTTTTTTGTGTAGCCAGTATGTTCGGTTTCCCATTTGGTCATGTATCTAGCTCTAATAAGCCGTTTTGACTCTTCGTACGTCAGACTAGTATCTGGTTGTGGTAGTCTTGCACCTTCTTTTGCCAGTCTGTCTGCCTCCTCGTTGCCTTGGATGTTGCACTGGGATGGAACCCATTGTACCACTACCCTTTTCTGTGCGGACTGCTGGCATAGTTGACAGAGTACTGCTCTTAAATCATTAAGTTCAAGTCTTTACCTGATGGTAAATCGACAGGTAATAAGGGTAGACTAACAGATAGTGTCATTGGTAAGCTACTGGTATACTATAGAAATATCATTTGAGCTACCATAAACAACCTTTACAAAATGCGAGAAGAGATTTGGGCAGTGTATTTACATAAGACGTCAACAGATGAAAACCTTGTTAATACCTTTTGCAACATTGCGACTTGTGTCCCCCCAAAAACAGACTGTCAGAATGGCACAGTGAATTACTTTAAACGCAAGGGAAACTTTCCGTCTGCTGTCATGGAGGCAATTAAGCTCATATTCAAAGACCTCTCCAAGACAAAATTACTGAGAAAGTGTCTGTAATGTTACATTCAACATTCTAATGAATCATTGAACAGTTTAATATAGAAATGTTACCATTAAATAAAATAATTAAGGACTTTCAACTATAAATATATCAGTAGGAATTGATGTGTGCATCTTTAGTGATAAAGCTAACAGCCTGAAAACAATCTTTCAGGAATTTGACGATCAGCCGATACAATTTGTGCAATACATTCTGTGGTGAAAAAGAGCCTTCCCATAAATAAATCACAAAGAAAAACTAAAACTTGCTTCTCTTGAATCAAGAAGAGCAAAAAGACGTAGGAAACTTGTCTTGAAGGAAGAGCAGACACAAATAGGGGGTCAGCTGTCTTCCTGTGAAATGCTGAACTCTTATCAGGTAAAAGGGTAGAAATATGTGTATCAATCAACTTTAGCGAAAATCAGGCCTGTCTTTCATAGTTCCGGTGATAATTTCTCCATTTTAGAGCTAGAGCTTTCAGATTCGGTACACTTATTGGCCATGGTATCCTTTATGGCACGAAGCTCCACTTTTGTAATACCTGATAAAGAAACAGAGATATTGCTATACAAAGTTATGAATTTTTGCTATTTAAAAGGGTCAAATTGCAAGAGATCTATCTACAAAGCCCATTCGGGTAGACATTTGTCGGTGCTTTATGCCATAGGTAGGGATGTTATGCGCATAATCTGCTGGTTTGGCATTACTTGCACTTTTGGTGTTAGTGAAATTCATTGCTCGGTGAACTGGTGGTTTGCATTAATTTTGTTTCCTTTATTTCATGTTAATTAATCATTTTCACACGGCAATTTATAAAGTAAACTCTGTTCTATACAATATAATATATCTGAAAACATGTGGCCAAATTTTGAGTCAATAGATTTATTGGGTTTTTTTCTGTACATTTTTAAAAAAGATAACTCTTTTTTGGATGGATCTTGTCCATTACGTCGCTGATGTTGAGGCGTACCTGGTTAGTAACATTTACTGAAGGGGAAGTAATACAAGAGCGATTAACCCAGTTTCTAATGGTACAGAAGACACAGGTATATATTCTTCTTATTTCCATGTCACTACAGCTAGTGTAAAATAGTGCATAGGCTCTTTCGGTAGAAATATTTTTACTTGCCGAGGTGGCTAACCTCATGCTAAAGTCCTATTTTAAGACGTGCATTGAAGATTACCGGCATTCAATCTTTCGACCCTGCTGGTTTGTAGATTCGTTGATCCTATTTAATTCGTTTTAATGGGAGGTACAAACCATGCGTATCATTCTGTATACCCTTATTTATCTCAGATATGAAAGAACTGGGATACAAACGATCTGATTACCTTCATAAAGTATAGAATATTTCACTGGAAGTTCCACTTGAAAAGATGAATGACGTATAAAGGTCGAAGAAGGGAATAAAGGATTCAGGCAAAGATCTTTTACGGAAGCAGCAGATAGGAACGGGCATTAGTATTGAAAGCAGTTCACTTGTATAACTGACGTGATGGCTGAACTACAAGCTACGTTTACATTCAGTCTTACGTGAGAATAGACTAGTACGGACGCTTGCACTTAACGTTTTTATACTAGTTTAGAAGACTCATCAGAGTCTGTATACAACCAGTTTTATTAACATTACCTTGCTGTAAAAGCTATGTACAGCCATTCTATTATTAAATGCATTAATTGGTCCTGGGATTCCGTGGCGAAGTGGTGAATCCGTCGGCCTCGTGATCAGGTGGTGTGGGTTCGACTCTGGACTCTGCCGTCTTTTTAATGGGTGCTTGATGAGGAGTCCCCTGCATTTCGTGGTCGCTCCCTAGTCGTCTTGTCCTTGACTTGCCACCAGGGTCGGGCGGCACGAGACGAGAGAGTGAGGATTAAAAGTAGTGCAGTTAATCCTTACTAAAAATAGTGTTAGCAAAATTAATTATGCCATCATCACTTACGATGGACGACGGCCTTTGCCTTCGCTGGTTTAGAAGACTCATCAGGGTCTGTTTTCCTTGTTCCTTGTTCTAAAAGCTATGCGCAGCCAGTCTATTATCAAATGCATTAATTGTTCCTGCCTCCACTATTTCCTATGGCAATGCAAAGCATTCTTAACTAAACTTCTTTATACTGGTTTAGAAGACCCTGCAGAGTCTGTATACAACCAGTTACATTTACATCACCTTGCTCTAAAAGCTATGTGCATCCAGTTTATTCTTAAATGCATTAACTGTCCCTGCCTCCACTACCTCCCATGGCAATGCATTCCAAGCAGACACCACTCTCTGACTAAAAAATTATTTCCTAATATCTAACCTGGACCTCTCTTTAGTCAGCTTGTAGCTATGCCCTCGTGTTATTGTAGGTGGCTGTATTTTAAAAAACATGTTATAGTCTAATTTATCGATTACTCTGATCATCTTATAAACCTGTATTAAGTCACCACGAATTCTTCTCTCTTCGAGACACTGTAGGCCGGTTTTTCTGAGTCGTTCCTCATAACTGTAATTCTGGAATCCCACTATCATCTTTGTCGCTCTTTTTTGTATTCATTCTAGCATGTTTATGTCCCCTCTATGATAAGGACTCCACACCTGTTCACAGTACTCCAATCTAGGTCTAACTAAAGCTTTATACAGTTTGACGATCACTTCCTTGCTCCTATGTTTAATATTTCTTTTAACATACCTAACATTGCATTTGCCTTTTTCACTGCTACCTTAACTTGCTCACTCACCTTTCCTGTATGATCTATTATAACCCCTAAGTCCCTTTCCTTATCTATCTTTCTAATATTGTTTTCTCCCATTCTGTAATTATGTTCCATATTGGATCTACCCATGTGGATGACTGTACATTTATCTACATTAAACTCCATTTGCCAGCTTACAGACCATTCTCGAATTTTATCTAAATCCGACATCAATATATCCACTTCCGCTTTAGATGAGACACTACTGCATAGTTTTGTGTCATCAGCAAATTTTGCAATCATGGATCTCATATCAATGTCCAAATAATTTATATATATCAAGAACAAAATTGGTCCCAAAACCGAGCCCTGTGGCACACCACTTTTCACTTCACACCACTCAGAGTACTCCTTATTTATGCCCACCCTCTGCCTTTTTCCCGTTAACCAATTTTCAATCCATTTGGCAACTTCCCCACCTATTCCATGTGATTTTAACTTTCGAAATAATATTTGATGAGGTACTCTATCAAAGGCCTTTGCAAAGTCTAGATAAAAAACATCCACTGGCTCCCCTTTATCTATGATTTTAGTAACCTCCTCCATGAATTCTAATAGATTTGTTAAGCATGATCTCCCTCTAGTAAACCCATGCTGACTATTTCTAATTAGATTAAATTTGTCTAAATGCATTACAATGTTTTCTTTAATTATTGACTCTAACAATTTACAGACTATGCTCGTTAAACTCACCGGTCTATAATTTGCCGGATCTGATTTTTTGCCTTTTTTGAATAAGGGGATCACTCCTGCATCTTTCCAATCCCGTGGAACAATCCCTTTTGTAAGTGATTGAGAACATAATATAGCCAATGGTTTTGCTAGTTGGTCTCTAATTTCATACAGCAATTTTGGGTGAAAACCATCTTGACCTGGACATTCACCACTGTCTAACTAACAAATATTTTATAATATCAAATCTGGATCGTTTTTTTAGTTAATTAGTAGCTATGCCCTCTTGATTTCGTAGGTGGTTGTATTTTGGGGGTTTGAGGAAAACTACCGCAACCCACCACTTAACGTCCTTTTCAGGGTGCACAAAAGAGTAAACCTACTCATTGTGGACATTCGCAAACAACAACAGTCAGGAGACCTCCAGGTTCACCTTCTGCGCGGTATGAAAAGGGACATTACTCCCTAATCAAAATTTGTCAAGAGTAGAGAACTCAAGTTCCAGTAGCGTCGGATCACAGGAAGAACGTTAAGAGACATTTATTTGTCAAAGACTTGATGAACGAAAACAACACACATGAAACGACTTCTGATTCAGCTAAGATCACAGGAGCAGCTATAATAATAAACATGTAAAGATTCTACTTGATTTATTTATTGACTAATGTCCAGCCAGCTGAGACGCTCTGGAACTTGAAAATGTGTCTTAGAACTAATCAAGGTAAGCGTCAGAACGCGAGCCATACTTGTTCTTCATGGGCAACTATTTCATCATGATGTACAGGGAAACAAAAAGGCACATAATCTTGCAAAAGGGGAGGAGAGTGTGAACAAGGGGACATTTAAATCATATACTTTGAGAAAAAGAATTATCCAGACGAAAACAGAACCAATCCAATGACGACAATCACGTTTTTGACTAACAGGGACGGATCACCATTCTTCGTCTTTGAAGATGGGCCAACAGACTGAATTAAAACGTGAAGCTACGACTGTCTGATACACTAATATGCTCATGGGGACTAAACGAATAAACTACTGAGCACGTATTAATGGACTAATCTCCGTATGACCAGTTAATGGCGATACACTGACCAATCGATTGAACACTAAACGCAAATATGTTCAGAGCTAATCAAGGGCTTGAGTCAACGATCGAGTACATCCCCACGACCCGTCTAAATGACTAAGACAATCGAAACAAGAGAAAGAAATGTTTTCTGCCATCAGAACCACTGAAGAAATGTTCATGTGTACTCTATCGCCCCATTGGTATCTGGGCAGTAAAGAATAGGGCAATTGTAACCTCATAGGCATGTCGTTAAAGGCGACTAAACAGTATTGTCCCTGCGTCTGGTAACCTAATAAAACATCCATTGTAAATGTTTGTATACAGACTTCCTGTAAAGCGGCAAGCTGTAGTAGTTGTTGTATGCTTCACTTAGAGAGCGACATGTGAATACATTAATCAGGTGTAAAGTAACAAATACTTAAATAAAGAAAGTCAAGAACTAAAACAATTACTCCTGTAAAGTAACACATATTTACACAAAGTAAATCATGAACTGAAACAATTGCTCTGGTGTAAAGTAACACATATTTACACAACATGAATCATGAACAAAGAATTACTCTGGTGTAAAGTAACACATATTTACACAGAGTGAATCATGAACAAAGAATTACTCTGGTGTAAAGTAACACATATTTACACAGAGTGAATCATGAACAACGAATTACTCTGGTGTAAAGTAACACAAAGTAAGCCATGAACAATGAATTATGCTGGTGTAAAGTAAGTCATGAACAACGATTTACTCTAGTGTAAAGTAACACATATTTACATAAAGTGAGTCATAAACAACTATTTACTCTGGTGTAAAGTAACACATATTTACACAAAGTAAGCCATGAACAACGAATTACTCTGGTGTAAAGTAACACAAAGAAAGCCACGAACAACGAATTATTCTGGTATAATGTAAGCCATGAACAACGATTTACTCTGGTGTAAAGTAACACATATTTACATAAAGTGAGTCATAAACAACTATTTACGCTGCTGTAAAGTAAAACAATGAACAAGCCATTCATTTAACGTTCCTCCCTTTCTCTTCCTCATTCTCGGAGCTTCTGAGTTGAGGGAGCTAGCTTCTCTCTACAAACTTGATTGGGTTCTATGCTTGATCTCCACACGCTCCAGTCTACATTGTTTGAAAAGTGTACCTGACTTTTTTCTGTGTATCGGATTGAATTTTCTCTTGGCGATTGTACGACAATTTCAATCATAAACAATCATGTTGATTATATCAGAGTGTGTAGACCCTAAACAATATTCGGTATCCAGGTCTGAGCTCTAGCACGGCGATAGAAAACACTTCACATGAGAAGATGGGAACCACGGGATCGAGTGAAATAAACAGTTGGGGAGACGGGTCTTTGGTAGGGAACTGGTAGAAGGGAACTGGGAGAAGGGAACTGGGAGAAGCGAACTGGGAGAAGGGAAATGGAAGAAGGGAACTGGGAGAAGCGAACTGGGAGAAGGGAATTGGAAGAAGGGAACTGGGAGAAGTGAACTGGGAGAAGGGAATTGGAAGAAGGGAACTGGGAGAAGGGAATTGGAAGAAGGGAACTGGGAGAAGGGAACTGGGAGAAGGGAACTGGGAGAAGGGGACTGGGAGAAGGGAATTGGAAGAAGGGAACTGGGAGAAGGGGACTGGGAGAAGGGAACTGGGAGAAGGGAATTGGGAGAAGGGAATTGGAAGAAGGGAACTGGGAGAAGGGGACTGGGAGAAGGGAATTGGGAGAAGGGGACTGGGAGAAGGGAACTGGGAGAAGGGAATTGGAAGAAGGGAACTGGGAGAAGGGGACTGGGAGAAGGGAACTGGGAGAAGGGGACTGGGAGAAGGGAACTGGGAGAAGGGAATTGGAAGAAGGGAACTGGGAGAAGGGGACTGGAAGAAGGGAACTGGGAGAAGGGAATTGGGAGAAGGGAACTGGGAGAAGGGAATTGGAAGAAGGGAACTGGGAGAAGGGGACTGGGAGAAGGGAATTGGAAGAAGGGAACTGGGAGAAGGGGACTGGGAGAAGGGAACTGGGAGAAGGGAATTGAAAGAAGGGAACTGGGAGAAGGGGACTGTGAGAAGGGAACTTGGGAGAAGGGAACTGGGTGAAGGGAATTGGAAGAAGGGAACTGGGAGAAGGGGACTGGGAGAAGGGAATTGGAAGAAGGGAACTGGGAGAAGGGGACTGGGAGAAGGGAACTGGTAGAAGGGAATTGGAAGAAGGGAACTGGGAGAAGGGGACTGGGAGAAAGGAACTGGTAGAAGGGAATTGGAAGAAGGGAACTGGGAGAAGGGAACTGGGAGAAGGGGATTGGAAGAAGGGAACTGGGAGAAGGGAACTGGGAGAAGGGAACTGGGAGAAGGGGATTGGAAGAAGGGAACTGGGAGAAGGGAACTGGGAGAAGGGAACTGGGAGAAGGGAACTGGGAGAAGGGGATTGGAAGAAGGGAACTGGGAGAAGGGAACTGGGAGAAGGGAATTGGAAGAAGGGAACTGGGAGAAGGGAATTGGAAGAAGGGAACTGGGAGAAGGGAACTGGTAGAAGGGAATTGGAAGAAGGGAACTGGGAGAAGGGAACTGGGAGAAGGGAACTGGGAGAAGGGAATTGGAAGAAGGGAACTTGGGAGAAGGGAACTGGGAGAAGGGAATTGGAAGAAGGGAACTTGGGAGAAGGGAACTGGGAGAAGGGAATTGGAAGAAGGGAACTGGGAGAAGGGGACTGGAAGAAGGGAACTGGTAGAAGCGAACTGGGAGAAGTGAACTGGTAGAGGGGAACTGGGAGAAGGGAACTGGGAGAAGGGAACTGGGAGAAGGGAACTGGGAGAAGTGAACTGGGAGAAGGGAACTGGGAGAATGGAACTGGGAGAAGTAAAAGGGTAGAAGGGAACTGGGAGAAGGGAACTGGGAGAAGTGAACTGGGAGAAGGGAACTGGGAGAAGGGAACTGGGAGAAGTGAACTGGGAGAAGGGAACTGGGAGAAGGAAACTTGTCAACTCTACCTTGCAAAATGTATCACACCTAGTACAATAAAGTCTACCACATTATCCCAGACGGCAGTGTCATTTCTCGGTGGTCGTTAATTATGTTTTCGCACTTGCTCAAACCCCAAAGAATAAGGCAGACAGTTCAGACCAATAGCGCCAGAGTACGTCTATCTACCAACCTACTGCGGCTTCAGGGTTGTCAATAGACTTAATTCGGTAGATATCAGGTCAGGCGTATTTGCTTGTCACAATGTTTGCTTTCATGTTTGTATGGAATGGTTGCCTGGGGTCATGTGAGAACTTATATATTCCGGTAGGTGTGACGTCACTGTTATAACTGGGTCGGTCGTTTGACGTTGTTTGTGTGTGACCCAGTTTTGAGTAAGACGTTTCAAGATGATTTCACTGTTTTGATTGTTATTTGATGTTGTGGTATGATATGTGAGGGTGGGATATGTGATGGTATGATGGTATGATGTATGATGGTATGATGTATTACATTATCATATATGATGGATAACTGAGACGCTAGTCCTGTCAGGCACAACATACTGACCAGGACCACAATTTCTCTTCCATGTAGCGTTCCCTGGATTCAGGCTCTTTTTAAGGCAGCCTAATGAGATGTGGATCGATGTATTCCCCGTAGTAGTAAAAGCCACGCAGATGAAGCCAAGTATAGCATAACCGACTGGAGGACCGCGGTCCACCATCAGCATACTTGGGATGCGAGGAAAGCTACTAATACGCGCCACTTAACCTCATTTTCAGGGAGTAATCTTACTTATTGTGGACATTAAACAACATCATATATGGGGGCACGAAATATGGGGGTACGATATATGGGGGTACGATATATGATGATATGGTATATGGGGGGTACGATTTATGGCGGTAAGATATATGGGGGTACGATATATGGGGGTACGATATTTGACGGTACGATATATGGGGGTACGAAATATGATGATACGATATATGGGGGTACGATATATGGGGGTACGATATATGGGGGTACGATATATGGGGGTACGATATATGGGGGTACGATATATGGGGGTACGATATATGATGATACGATATATGGGGGTACGATATATGGGGGCACGATATATAGGGGTACGATATATGGGGGTACGAAATATGATGATTCGATATATGGGGGTATGATATATGGGGGTACGATATATGATGATACAATATATGGGGGTACGATATATGGGGGTACGAAATATGAGGGTACTATATATGGGGGTACGATATATGTGGGTACGATATGGGGGTACGATATATGGGGGTACGATATATGGGGGTACGATATATGATGGTTCGATATATGAGGCTACGATATATGGGGGTACGATATATGGGGGTACGATATATGGGGGTACGATTTATGGGGGTGCGATATATGGGGGTACGATATATGACGGTACGATTTATGGGGGTACGATATACAGCGAATGCCGCAGGTGCAACTGAACCTGGCTTTGGATGAAGTCATCACTGAGGAGGAAATCGTCAGGGCAATCAGTTCACTATCTACAGGAAAAGCTCCAGGAGCTGATGCAATACCAGCACAGGTATATAAGACACCTGGCCCGTCCCTCACCAGAAGGATCACTGAACTCTTCTGCCACATGTGGGCTGAAGGGAAAATTCCACAGGAGCTAAAGGACGCCTCAATCGTTCACCTGTACAAAAGAAAAGGCAACCGTCAGAAATGTGACAATCATCGTGGAATATCGCTACTCTCCGTAGCAGGCAAGATCCTAGCGCGCTTACTGCTAAACAGGCTCAACAAACACCTTGAACAAAGCCACCACCTCCCAGAAAGCCAATGTGGATTCAGAGCCGGAAGAGGAACAGTGGACATGTATTTTGCCGCTCGCCAAGTACAAGAGAAGTGTCGAGAACAAAATCAGGCCTTGTACACCACATTTATTGATTTGACAAAGGCATTTGATACAGTAAACAGAGGAGGGCTGTGGATGATAATGTCCAAGTTTGGCTGCCCCAACAAGTTCATAACCATGATGAAACAGCTACACGAAGGCATGTGTGCTCGTGTACTGGACAGCGGTGCAATCTGTAAAACGTTTCTAGTATCAAACGGAGTAAAACAAGGATGTGTACTCGCCCCGACTTTGTTCAGCATGATGTTCGCGGCCACGATGACAGATACCTTCAGATCACTGGAGCTTGGAATAGCCATAAAGTACCGCACATATGGCAAGTTACTCAATCCCAGAAGAATGAAGGCCAAAACCAAAGTGGCTGGCAACATAATCAGGGAACTTGTATTTGCTGACGACTGCGCTCTAATGAGCAACTCAGAACTGAACATGCAGGCTGGAATGGACCGGTTTTCTGCCGCATGCAAAAATTTTTGCCTGACCATAAATGCCAAAAAAACAGAGGTCATGTATCAACCTGCACCAGGCATATCGTACACAAAACCAAAGACTACAGTCAGCGGGCAGACGCTGAATGTCGTAGACAAATTTACATATCTGGGCAGCAGGCTGTCGAGATCTGTCAGCCTGGACGATCAGGTGGCAAGCAGAATAGCAAAGGCCAGCACAGCCTTTGGTAGAATGCTTTCGAAGGTCTGGGCACGTCGTGGCATCAGCATCAAGACCAAATTCAAAGTCTACCGTGCAACCATCATTCCAACCCTACTATACGCTTGCGAAAGCTGGACTGTATACTCTGGACATGCAAGGAGGTTAAACTACTTCCACACAGGTTCCCTGAGGCGAATATTCCACATCCGATGGCAAGATCGTGTCACTGACATTGAAGTTCTCTCGAGGGCTAACATGCCCAGCATCCATGTACTGCTAGAAAAAGCATGACTAGGATTAGCCGGACACCTCGTCCATAAGTCAGACGAACGGCTTCCAAAGAAGCTTCTCTACGACGAGCTGAGAGAGGGATGGCGCGAGAGAGGACGCCCAACGGAACGTTTTAAAGACGGTCTGAAGAACTCACTGAAAAGTTGCCAGATAGACATCGACACCTGTGAATGTCTTGCGCAAAACAGATCTGACTGGAGAAGCGCAGTCAAAGCGGGTGTAGCTACCGGCGAAGACGACCGTGTTTTGAAAGCCCAGAGCAGACGCGAGACGCGGAAATCACGAACAGCGGGAACACCATCACCTTCTACAAATCTCGTGTGCCCGATATGTAGCAGATGTTTTCGTGCCCGCATTGGCCTGTTTAGCCACATACGCACCCACACCCAACAGGGAAATATGTGACAAGGATGATGTCGGCGGTCCTCATCGACAACGATGGACAGCTATTAATTAATTAATTAATTAATTGTCCAATGATTTGATTTGCCTTATTGCATCTTTGTTGGATTCCTGTTGCGATTCTTCCGTCTGCTGATAACGTGATCCCTAAGTATGTGAAATCTTTCACCTGTTTGATTTGTAACTTTGCAAGGAACATATGGGTCTGTCCTGCTTACATAAATATGTCCATGTTATCAGTGTTTTCTACGTTGATTTTCATGCTGCATTCTTTACTTGTTGTATTTAGTTTGTCAATATCTTTTTGCAATTGTGTTTAAGAAACTCTTCTTGAAAACAGCATGCATTTCCTTATAAATAGCATCTGATGAAATAGCTTTAGCCAGCAAAAAAACGCTGTTCTTTGATTGTACCATCTGTGAGCATGGGCACCAACATTTATTATAGCTGCGCACGTGCATGCGACACCTGGCGTCTGCTACCTACATTATCCATAAAGCTGCTACCTAATGGCACTTTCAGAAACTACCTTGTTCAGCAGTCCCTTATCAGTATGTGACCTACTTACTGACTAACGCTTATACATTATGTTGTATTACGTTGTGGTAGTATGTCTGATTGGCGTAGTGCTAGAGCACTCGTTTTTTTCGGCATGAGTACGCGGTTCAATGCCGGTTACCAGTGCGCTCCATTCGATCGAGTCAGCTGAAAATAGATACCTGGCGTACTGTTATTGAAGGAAAAAGCAGCGAGGAAGGGAACTGGCCACCCCACCTCATAAACAAGCTGAGGCCTAGTAGAATGATGTCTCTCTAACACTTCAGCCCCGACAGCATGGACAGCTCCGATAGTCTATGGTGCTGCCTTTACCTTTTCATATGATGCATAATGTTAGTTTAAAAAATGTTATGTTACGTTCAATTATGTTAAGTTATATTATGACAGTATGTGATGTTATCTTATGTTATAATATTTTGCAATATGTTATGTTATGTTATGTTATGTTATTCTTCTTCTTCTGCGTTCGTTCTTAATCTCCCGCTACCAAGCCTTGAACAGGGTTTTGCAAGTAGCAGGATGTAGTTCAGAGAACGTAATGTGTTGTGTCGTTAGTTTACAGCTTGACTGCGATATGTGCACCTTTCGGTCCAACACATCCGTCTTCGGCATGTGTTATGTTATGTTTAGTGAGTTATGTTACGTGTGGCCAAGGGGTTGTGGGTTTGGTTAACAAAATGGACGTACGAGGATGTTTTTTCTTTGTTGTTTTTGTGTTTTTTTGCGTTCGCCTTATTTCTTTATTCCCCCAAGGCGGTGTGCGTTGCACTGTGGTTTTTCTTTTGCGCCTGTTGACCCAATGCATCCAGGAGAAAAGAAAATAACAGAAAGAAATAAAAGAAATGATACTAATAGAAAAAGGAAAGAAAGAAAGAGCTAAAGGAAAGAAAATAAATAGAAAAAAAGACAGAAAGAGAGAATTTAAAAAAGAAAAGAATATAACAAACGAAAGTAAGAGAAATGACGACAGAGAGAAAGAAAAAGAAAAGAAAAGAAAAGGATATTCAAAATTAAACAAAATAATAGAATGAAAGAAAAGAGAAAGAAAAAAAGAAAGAAAGAACCAACGAAGAACGAAAAAAAGAAGGAAAGAGCTAAAGAAGAGAGTATAAAGTAATGTAAAAGTAATATAATAAAATTGTCTGGAAAGGAAACCGATGAAAAGAAAGAAAAACAGACAAAAATAAAGACAGATAAAAGGAAAAAAAGGAATATAATAGAAGAATTTTTTTTTATTAAGAAAGACAGAAATTTAGAATAAAAGAAAGAAAGAAAGAAAGAAAGAGAGAAAATCAAGTACGGAGAAAACACAAGGAAAGAAAAGAAGAAAGAAAGAAAGAAAGAAAGAGAGAAAAAAAAGAAGAAAGAAAGAAAGAAAGAAAAGAAGAAAGAAAGAAAGAAAGAAAGAAAAGAAGAAAGAAAGAAAGAAAGAAAGAAAAGAAGAAAGAAAGAAAGAAAGAAAGAAAGAAAAGAAGAAAGAAAGAAAGAAAGAAAGAAAGAAAAGAAGAAAGAAAGAAAGAAAGAAAGAAAGAAAGAAAGAAAAGAAGAAAGAAAGAAAGAAAGAAAGAAAAGAAGAAAGAAAGAAAGAAAGAAAGAAAGAAAAGAAGAAAGAAAGAAAGAAAGAAAGAAAAGAAGAAAGAAAGAAAGAAAGAAAAGAAGAAAGAAAGAAAGAAAGAAAGAAAGAAAAGAAGAAAGAAAGAAAGAAAGAAAAGAAGAAAGAAAGAAAGAAAGAAAAGAAAAGAAAGAAAGAAAGAAAGAAAGAAAAGAAGAAAGAAAGAAAGAAAAAAAGAAAGAAAGAAAGAAAGAAAGAAAAGAAGAAAGAAAGAAAGAAAAAAAGAAAGAAATAAAGAAAGAAAGAAAAGAAGAAAGAAAGAAAGAAAGAAAGAAAAGAAGAAAGAAAGAAAGAAAAGAAGAAAGAAAGAAAGAAAGAAAAGAAGAAAGAAAGAAAGAAAGAAAGAAAAGAAGAAAGAAAGAAAGAAAGAAAAGAAGAAAGAAAGAAAGAAAGAAAAGAAGAAAGAAAGAAAGAAAGAAAAGAAAAGAAAGAAAGAAAGAAAGAAAGAAAAGAAGAAAGAAAGAAAGAAAGAAAGAAAAGAAGAAAGAAAGAAAGAAAAAAAAGAAAAGAAGAAAGAAAGAAAGAAAGAAAGAAAGAAAAGAAGAAAGAAAGAAAGAAAGAAAGAAAAGAAGAAAGAAAGAAAGAAAAGAAGAAAGAAAGAAAGAAAGAAAGAAAGAAAGAAAAAAAGAAAGAAAGAAAGAAAGAAAAAAAGAAAGAAAGAAAGAAAGAAAGAAGTGCCTTATATTATTGAACATTAAGTTATGTTAGGTTTTGTTATTTTATGTGCAAAAAACACACGACTATATAACTTCTCCCGATAAGTTCCAATAACCACCTCAGATATCCACCTCAAATAACCACTTCAGATATCCACCTCACATAACCACCTTAAGTATCCACCTCAAATAACCACCTCAGATAACCACCAGATATCCACCTCACATAACCACCTCAGGTATCCACCTCAAATAACCACCTCAGATAACCACCAGATATCCACCTCACATAACCACCTCAGGTATCCACTTCAAATAACCACCTCATATAACCACTTCAGATATCCACCTCACATAACCACCTCAAATAACCACCTCAGATAACCACTTCAGATATCCACCTCACATAACCACCTCAGGTATCCACCTCAAATAACCACCTCAGATAACCACTTCAGATATCCACCTCACATAACTACCTCAAATAACCACCTAAGATAACCACTTCAGATATCCACCTCACATAACCACCTCATGTATCTACCTCAAATAACCACCTCAGATAACTACTTCAGATATCCACCTCAAATAACCACATCACATAACCATCTCCCACAACCACCTCATATAACTACCTCGGATAACCACCTCAAACAACCACCTCAACCACCTCATATCCATCTCAAATAACCACCTCTGACAACCACCTCAAATATCAGATATTTACCTCAGATATCCACCTCATATCACCTCAGATATCCACCTCAGATATTCATCTCAAATAACCCCCTCATATAAACACCTCATATAACCACCTCAGATAACCACATCATTTAACAACCACCTCAGAACTAACAGCAATCACCAGCAATCTTAATTACTTACAAATCCAAATTAAATATTGACTTTCTTTCATGAAATCTACTACGTTTCAAGATGTCTGCTTTGTGTCTCTGAACGTGAGGCTTATTAAATATAAATAGACAAGAAACGACATCGCAGCCAAATTAATTTGCTTCCCAAAGTACATTTTGTGCCGAATTTTTTCTATATTTACGGTGAGTTTAGCATAAATAAATAAAAGTGCTTTACAAACACGGAACAGACGGTGTAAACGCTTTCACTGCCTCAATCATTGTGCCGTAAATGTATCTGGGTCATAGTTTCTGGAAACTATTCTTTTTCTTCTTCTTCTTCGTCTGCTTCGTTCGTTCTTAATCTCCCGCTACCAAGCCCTGAAAAGGGCTTTGTAAGTACTAGGATGTAGTTCAGAAAACGGGATGCGTTATGTTGTAGCTTACAGCTTGACTGTGATATTTTCACCTTTCGACCCTACACATCCGACTTTAGCAGTCATTTATTTAGTTCCGGGTTAGCCTTCCTACTTTCGATCCCTTCTACTTAGCCAGTCTGCCCGGTTGCAGCCTGTTATCCAGGATCACTCCATGGAGGGGTAGCTGTTCAAGAGTTAAAATGCACTTCGGAGTTCAACCATACCTCAGAGCTTAATCACATTCCACAGTTTAACCACACCACAAAGTTCAACCAGACACAAAAGTTCAACCACATCCCACAGTTTAACCACACCACATAGTTCAACCAGACCAAAAAGTTCAACCACATCCCACAGTTTAACCACACCATATAGTTCAATCAGACCCAAAAGTTCAACCACATCCCCCAGTTTAACCACACCACATAGTTTAACCAGACCTAAAAGTTCAACCACATCCCACAGTTTAACCACACCACATAGTTCAACCAGACCCAAAAGTTCAACCACATCCCACAGTTTAACCACACTACATAGTTCAACCAGTCCCCAGAGTTAAACATGATCTCTGAGTTGAAAAACCCGAGAAACATTTTCATAAAACATAGAAGACTTTCTAAAGATATTTAAACCGGAAATCAAAAATCCTTCACGGTGACTTGTCAGTTAAATTTCTCCTGTCCGGATCTTAAACTTGGGAGCTCCATTACATCTGATCAATGTTTTATTTTTAATAGCTCTCTTTCAAAACCAAAGAATCCAAAAATTAACTAGTACAACATGGGGAGTACAGCCATCTATCCTCGGGACATCAGCCCTCACCCTGTGCCTCTCAGCAGCGGAATACTCCTCGCTAGTCTAGAAAAACTCTGCCCACGCAAAACTCGTTGATATAGCACCAAACAAGGCAGGCACGATAGTGTCAGGATGCCTAAAACTCACTCCTACTGCTAAAATATAGCCTATAATTACCATAGCTCGTCGTTAGAAGACGCCTGGCTGCTCTAATTTAACGAGCGAAACAGGAAAACGGGACACCCAATGTTTGGACACCAGGTACAGATCACAAGACTCAAACCCAGGCAGTTTCCTTAAATCCACACAGCCCATACAGCCAAGCCCTGAAAGTCGTCACACTTCCAGGTCACCTTCCGGATACATGTGACTGTGGTGCGGTACAAGATCCAGGTCACCTTCCGGATACATGTGACTGTGGTGCGGTACAAGATCCAGGTCACCTTCAGGATACATGTGACTGTGGTGCGGTACAAGATCCAAGTCACCTTCAGGATACATGTGACTGTGGTGCGGTACAAGATCCAGGTCACCTTCCGGATACATGTGACTGTGGTGCGGTACAAGATCCAGGTCACTTTCCGGATACATGTGACTGTGGTGCGGTACAAGATCCAGGTCACCTTCCGGATACATGTGACTGTGGTGCGGTACAAGATCCAGGCCATCTGATGATTTGTCCCAACCTTCTGGAAACATAGCGGTGAAGCGTTCGTTCCACAATCTCAACGTACACAGTTCGAATCACGCTAGTGTCCAGTTTGGCAGACATTGGTGATTTTTCGCTCGTCCACGTACGGGAAGTAGTGTCAACCTACCCTACTGCACACTTGCCAAGAAACTTAAAACAGCCAAATAGGTTTTAGGTTGTAAGAAGCGAAGTGATACGTACTTTATTTCCAGATACGTGTGACAAGAGCGACATGCTGAAGAAAAATGACAGGGAAATTCAAGTCGCTGGAAGGACGATGTATGCCGTGGTGCTTGGACCTCGAATTTAAAGTAAGTAATAGCTCTCTGATCCTTATACTTTGAACCAGTTACTATCCAATACACAAGATATGATCATTAAATATCTACTTGTGGGCCGGAAATGCAGCAATGAGTGAGCTAACAGTCGCCAGCAACTCAATAGCTGACTGCTTGGTTAAGGGTCAGTGAACCATAGCTGACTAAAGCCCTATTCCATCTCCAAGTAGCGACCCTGGAAACAGACTGCACTCACGTAGTCTGGCTAAAAAAATATTAATCGAATAGAGAAGGCAAACCGGATGTGGGGGGCCACAAGGTGCTGATATCGCAGCCTCGCTATAAACTACAACACAGCGTTACAATGTCATTTTCAGTACGAACGCCGAAGTAGAATAAGAAAAACCCACCTTAGGTAAGTGTCAGGTGAAATATACTGACCTCGACCCCACCTCAGGTAAGGGTCAGGTGAAACATACTGACCTCGACCCCACCTCAGGTAAGGGTCAGGTGAAACATACTGACCTCGACCCTACCTCAAGTAACGGTCAAGTGAAACATACTGACCTCGACCCCACCTCAAGTAACGATCAAGTGAAACATACTGACCTCGACCCCACTTCAAGTAAAGGTCAGGTGCCAGGTAAAACATACTGACAACCCCACTTCAGGTAAGAACCAGGTGAAACAGACTGACCTCTCCCCCCCCCCCCTTTTCCTTCCACTTCCCGGCTACGCCACACTCATGCGAACAGGGTGTTGCAGTAGCCAGGTCAGGTTAGACTGTGTTGCAACAGCCTGTGACAGCGAGGTTGAGGTCGCAACTGCCATACCTATAACACTGACACTACTGAGAAGTCTCGAATCTCACTAAAACCACGAAGACCAAGACCGAGTACCCCTCTAAATTAAGATGAACAACTGTAACCTCCTACCAAAGAAACATCACAAAGAATTCAAAACTTAATCTAAGTAGCTTTGAATAACAATAACAACAACAACAAAGACATTTGTTTGACTAAAATTCATCATAAATGATTATGTTACCATACCGACCGGCGTAAAGTAACATTGTTCTACCCAACTTCATATCCTAAGCGTGGCTTATCAAGTCTGCTGTTGATCGTCCTCCACACTTGATGTTAAACAGGTCTAGCATTGTGTTTCTTTGTCGAATCCGTTGCTCATTGTTGTTATTCTATATGGGGTAGTCTTTAGATAGAGTTGTTATTCTATATGGGGTAGTCTTTAGATAAAGTAGTTATTCTATATGGGGTAGTCTTTAGATAAAGTTGTTATTTTATATGGGGTAGTCTTTAGATAAAATTGTTATTCTATATTGGGTAGTCTTTAGATAAAGTTGTTATTCTATATGGGGTAGTCTTTAGATAGAGTTGTTATTCTATATGGGGTAGTCTTTAGATAAAGTAGTTATTCTATATGGGGTAGTCTTTAGATAAAGTTGTTATTTTATATGGGGTAGTCTTTAGATAAAATTGTTATTCTATATTGGGTAGTCTTTAGATAAAGTTGTTATTCTATATGGGGTCGTCTTTA
Source organism: Ariolimax columbianus (assembly GCA_036924085.1). Lineage (NCBI taxonomy): Eukaryota > Metazoa > Mollusca > Gastropoda > Stylommatophora > Arionidae > Ariolimax > Ariolimax columbianus. The sequence goes on from JAVGWX010000010.1 coordinate 82,154,912, forward strand.
GATAAAGTTGTTATTCTAATGGGGTAGTCTTTAGATAAAGTTGTTATTCTATATGGGGTAGTCTTTAGATAAAATTGTTATTCTATATGGGGTAGTCTTTAGATAAAGTTGTTATTCTATATGGGGTAGTCTTTAGATAAAGTTGTTATTCTATATGAGGTAGTATTTAGATAAAGTTGTTATTCTATATGGGGTAGTCTTTAGATAAAGTTGTTATTCTATATGGGGTAGTATTTAGATGAAGTTGTTATTCTATATGGGGTAGTATTTAGATAAAGTAGTTATTCTATATCGGGTAGTCGTTAGATAAAGGTATTATTCTATATGGGGTAGTATTTAGATAAAGTTGTTATTCTATATGGGGTAGTCTTTAGATAAAATTGTTATTCTATATGGGGTAGTCTTTAGATCACGTAACGCCCCTTTCAACAACAGGCTGTGTTTGTGGTTCAATCGTTACGCCCAGGTCTGAACTCTTGTTGAGCCACACACAAATCTGGATTCTGAAAAAAGCAACTTCCAGAGGAACCTAACTACAAGACTTTGCTGTCATCAGTAACTTCTTCTTCTTCTTCTTCTTCTTCTTCTTCTTCTTCTTCTTCTTCTTCTTCTTCTTCGTTCTCAATCTCCCACTACCAAACCCTGAAAGGGCTTAAGTAGCAGAATGTAGTCCAGAGAACGGAATGCGCTGTGTCGTAGTTTACAGCTTGGCTGCGATATTTGCACCTTTCGGTCCAACACATCCGACTTCAGCAAGCATTTTTTTAGTACCGGGTTAGTATTCCCTCTTCAATCCCTTCTCCTTAACCAGTCTGCCCTGCTGCAGCCTGTTATCCAGGATCACCGCGTGGAGGTGTAGAAGGGTCTTGGCAGCTCTGGTTCGCTGGCAATGACGCTAGCAATCAGCTTTGTGTCGCTAACCACTGCAGCTCATGTGCTGCTCAGCATCTTGATCCCCATCAGTAACTGATATTTGTTTCTGCGAATGATTGACCAAGCACCGCCCCTTTCAACTGTGGCTATAGGCAGCTTGTTCAATATATCAGTGCATGTTTGCTTTTGTTTGTAATGTATTCTGTTCTTGTATTGTCTGCTGTTGGGTGTTGTGTTGTGTTGTGTTTGTAATGTATTCTGTTCTTTTATTGTCTGCTGTTGGGTGTTGTGTTGTGTTGTGTGTGTAATGTATTCTGGTCTTTTATTGTCTGCTGTTGGGTGTTGTGTTGTGTTGTGTGTGTAATGTATTCTGTTCTTTTATTGTCTGCTGTTGGGTGTTGTGTTGTGTTGTGTTTGTAATGTATTCTGTTCTTTTATTGTCTGCTGTTGGGTGTTGTGTTATGTTGTGTTTGTATTGTATTCTGTTCTTGTATGGTCTTTTGTTAGATGTTGTGTTGTGTTTGTATTGTTCTCTGTTCTTGCATACTGTCTATTTTGTGTTTTTTTTGTTTTATCTTCCCTCATTTTATATAGCGTGTTGTTGGATGTTGTATTGTTGAATCCTGCCTTCTTGCAATTGTATTCTTACGTTATATCCTTGGTCATGATCCCCTCTCTCACTCACTGTTTTATTTGGAATGACATCATCCCATTGTGAGGCGTGCCCCTTTTAGATGGTTTGTGTTGTGAAACGACCTATTTCTCTGCTCTTGTCTTTGTTGGCTTCGTTCGTTTTCAATCTCCCTGAAAGGGCTTAATTAGCAGAATGTAGTCCAGAGAATGGAATGTGTTGTGTCGTAGTTTACAGCTTGACTGCGATATTTGCACATTTGGGTCCAACACATCCGACTTCAGAAAGCATTTTTTGAGTACCGAGTTAGCAGTCTCCTCTTCGGTCCCTTCTCCTTAGCCAGTCTGCCCTGATGCAGCCTGTTATCCAGGATCACCGCGCGAAGGTGTAGAATGGTCTTGGCAGCTCTAGTTCGCTGGCCCTGACGCTAGCAGTCAGCTACGGGTCGCTGACCACTGCAGCTCATGCGCTGTCTTGTCTTTGTTAAATTCCCTATAATTCAGCCAGTGAACTTCAGTAATGGTAACAAAGTATTTGTTTTGATTTCGTGTTTAGTTAGTTACACAGATAATTCTGAACCTCTTTGCTGTTGATACGATGTTGAGCGGCTGTTGGTTTGCCCTGCGGTTATCAGCTCAAAATAAATCGCTTTGCTTATATACACAATGGCTGTACTGTAAACATCTAAAAACAGGACATATTAACTCAGAACTTCGCAACGTGATCTTCTATACAACAGACTTTTCTGTTCCTGGTCTGTTTATATCCTGTTTGCGTTCTATGATCGCAATATAGTAACGTTTTCAAATTGCATGGGAATTCGCTTCACAACACCTACTTGATGATTCAATGCTCGAGTTGTTTCCGGGAACGTAAGGGCTCTGTGTTTGACAGGGGCAAGAATATGAGTACCACCCCACTCAGAGTACGTCTCAAGATGCGACTACCGGTCTGGATAGCCCCACTACGACAGGGAGCTCGCAGTGTTTAACGGGCAATAACAGGCCACTTGGGGAGCATGTCGATCTACGACGTGTACTTGTGTGAACTATACAGACTGTGTGAGGGAGGGGGAGGGAGGGGAGAGGGGGAGGGAGGGGGAGGGATGGAGAGGGAGGGAGAAAGAGGGAGGGAGGGAGGGACGGAGAGAGAGGGAGGGAAGGAGGGAGAGATAGGGAGAGAGAGGGAGAGAGGGGAAGGGAGGGAGAGGGAGGGACAGGGAGGGAGAGAGGGGAGGGAGAGAGAAGGAGAGAGAGAGGGATGGAGGAAGGGGAGGGAGAGAGAGGGAGGGAGGGAGAGAGGGGAGGGAGAGAGAGGGAGGGAGGGGGAGAGAGAGGGAGGGACAGTAAGGAAGAGAGAGGGAGGGAGAGAGGGGAGGGAGAAAGAGGGAGGGAGAGAGAGGGAGAGAGGGAGAGGAAAAGAGGGGGAGGGGAGGGTAGGAGAGATGGGGAGGGAGGGAGAGAGATGGAGAGAGAGAGACGGGGAGGCAGAGAGAGAGCGAGGGAGGGAGTGGGAGAGGGAGAGGGAGGAAGAGAGAGAGGGAGGGAGAGGGAGGGAGAGAGGGAGAGGGAGGGAGGGGAGGGTGTGATAGATGGGGAGGGAGGTAGAAAGAAGGAGGGTGAGAGGAGGGAGAGAGAAGGAGACAGAGAGAGAGGGAGGGAGGGAAGAGAGGGAGGGAGAGAGGGGATGGAGAGGGAAGGAGGGAGAGAGGGAGGGAGATAGAGGGAGAGGGGGAGAGGGAGAGAGGGGAAGGGAGAGTGGGAGAGATGGAGAGGAGAGAGAGGGAGAGAGAGGGATGAAGAGAGAGGGAGGGAGAGATAGGGAGGGAGAGAGAGGGAGGGGAGGGAGAGAGAGGGAGGGAGAAAGGGGGAGGGAGAGATGGGGAGGGAGGGAGAGAGGGAGTGGGAGGGAGGGAGGGAGGGAGAGGGAAGGAGAGAGGGAGGGGGAGTGGAGGGTGGGAGAGATGGGCAGGGAGGGAGAGAAGGAGGTAGAGAGAGGGAGGGAGAGAGGTAGGGAGAGAGAGGGAGAGAGAGAGGAAGGGAGAGAGAGGGAGAGAGAGGGGAGGTATGGGAGGGAGGGGGATATGGGGAGGGAGAGAGAGGGAGGGAGCGAGCGAGAAGGAGGGAGAGAGAGGGGAGGGGAGGGGCGGAGAGATGGGGAGGGAGGGAGATATAGGGAGGGAGAGAGAGGGCGGGGGAGAGCAGAGAGAGACGGGTAGGGAGGGAGAGACAGGGAGAGAGAGAGGGGAGGGAGGTGGAGATGGGGAGGGAGAGAGAGGGAGGGAGAGGGAGGGAGAGAGAGGGAGGGAGGGGGAGGGAGAGAGGAGGTGGGAGAGAGAGGGAGGTAGAGAGAGGGAGGGAGAGGGAGGGAGGGAGAGAGAGGGAGGGAGAGAGAGGTAGGGAGAGAGAGGGGAAGGAGAGAGAGGGGAGGGAGGGGGAGATGGGGAGGGAGAGAGAGGGAGGGAGGGGGAGATAGAAGAGAGGGGGAGATGAGGAGGGAGAAAAAGGGGAGGGAGAGAGAGGGGAGGGAGAGAGAGGGGAGGGAGAGAGAGGGGAGGGAGAAAAAGAGAGGGGTGGGAGAGATGGGGTGGGAGAGAGAGGGAAAGGAGAGAGACGAGAATCAGGCAACCACACTGAAAGCTCATCGTAACGGCAATTTATTGTTGAGAATCCGTCTATGATAGAAACCTCTCTGATACCCTTAATCTGTCTATGATAGAAACCTCTCTGATACCCTTAATCTGTCTATGATAGAAACCTGTCTGATACCCTTAATCTGTCTATGATAGAAACCTCTCTGATACTCTTAATCTGTCTATGATAGAAACCTCTCTGATAACCTTTATCTGTCTATGATAGAAACCTCTCTGATACCCTTAATCTGTCTATGATAGAAACCTCTGATACCCTTAATCTGTCTATGATAGAAACCTCTCTGATACCCTTAATCTGTCTATGATAGAAACCTCTCTGATACCCCTAATCTGTCTATGATAGAAACCTCTCTGATACCCTTAATTCATGATAGAAACCTCTCTGATACCCTTAATCTGTCTATGATAGAAACCTCTCTGATACCCTTAATCTGTCTATGATAGAAGCCTCTCTGATACCCTTAATCTATGATAGAAACCTCTCTGATACCCTTAATTCATGATAGAAACCTCTCTGATACCCTTAATCTGTCTATGATCGAAACCTCTCTGATACCCTTAATTCATGATAGAAACCTCTCTGATACCCTTAATCTGTCTATGATCGAAACCTCTCTGATACCCTTAATTCATGATAGAAACCTCTCTGATACCCTTAATTCATGATAGAAACCTCTCTGATCATCAGAGTCGGTGAACTAGAGCTAACCAAGATATTTTTCCACCACCAAGTAGCGGCCCTGGAACTGGCTGCACTGGTGTAGTCTGGTTAAGAGAAAGAGGATCGCACTAGGAAGGCAAACCTGGTACCCAAAAAGCTGGCTGAAAATGGATGTGTAGGTCCGAAATGTACAGATATCGACCAAGGCCGAAGAAGAAGAAGAAGAAGAAGAAGAAGAAGAAGAAGAAGAAGAAGAAGAAGATGATGAAGAAGAAGAAGATGAAGAAGAAGAAGATGAAGAAGAAGAAGAAGATGAAGAAGAAGAAGATGATGAAGAAGAAGAAGATGAAGAAGAAGAAGACGACGAAGAAGAAGAAGACGAAGAAGAAAAATAAGAAGACGAAGAAGAGGAAGAAGAAGAAGAAAAAGAAGAAGAAGAAGAAGAAGAAGAACAAGAAGAAGAAGAAGAAGAAGAAGAAGAAGAAGAAGATGAAGAAGAAGAAGACGAAGGAGAAGACGAAGAAGAAGATGAAGAAGAAGACGAAGAAAAAGATGAAGAAGAAGAAGACAAAGAAGAAGAAGACAAAGAAGAAGAAGAAGATGAAGAGGAAGACGAAGAAGAAGATAATCGAGCGTTAGATAGACGAAGAAGAAGATGAAGAAGAAGACGAAGAAAAAGATGAAGAAGAAGAAGACAAAGAAGAAGAAGAAAGAGAAGAAGAAGAAGAAGACGAAGAAGAAGAAGAAGAAGAAGAAGAAGAAGAAGAAGAAAAAGAAGAAGTAGAAGAAGACGAAGAAGAAGAAGACAAAGAAGAAGAAGAAGATGAAGAGGAAGACGAAGAAGAAGATAATCGAGCGTTAGATAGACGAGCGGATAATAGTAACACTGTGACCTGCCCGGCATGTTGTAGGGGTTAAACTAAGGAGGGTTCAGCTTAGTACCGGCTATCCCATCATGCTGAAACTGTAGGCCACAAAACCTTCAACATATCGACAGGACAACTTTTGCTGACTTGGCATGTATTTATTTAAGGTAACTGGCAAAGCGGGCATCTTTAAGGGCAACATCAAATTGTCTGGTGATAATGTAAGGTTCTTTTCTTAGGACTGACAGACCCGATTCCAGCGCTGACAGATTACATTGCTGTCCATGTCTTCTGGATTGTGCCATGCATACAGATCTCGGTTGGTGAAGATGTTCGGTTATACACATTTAAGCAAATCTTTCTTAGATAGGTTGTTCGAAAAGATAACAATTGTTAATCTTTCTCTTTCTGTTGTTGTTGATGGTTGTGTTGTACTGCGATTACCTCCAAACATCCTTTTAGCTAGTAAAGGTTATGATGGCATTGTACATTCTACTTTTGATGTCTTCTTCTGTTCCAGCTTCTGATGTCATTCTGTTCCTCATCATCATCATCATCACCATGTAGCGTGTCCTTTGCAAAACGTCGCTCTCACAACAGCCGATCTGTAAGACCTGATCTCTGGCCAGAACGTCGCTCTCACAACAGCCGATCTGTAAGACTCGATCTTTAGCCAGAACGTCGCTCTCACAACAGCTGATCTGTAAGACTCGATCTCTAGCCAGAACGTCGCTCTCACAACAGCCGATCTGTAAGACTCGATCTCTAGCCAGAACGTCACTCTCACAACAGCCGATCTGTAAGACCTGATCTCTGGCCAGAACGTCGCTCTCACAACAGCCGATCTGTAAGACTCGATCTCTAGCCAGAACGTCGCTATCACAACAGCCGATCTGTAAGACCCTCGATCTCTAGCCAGAACGTCTCTCTCACAACTGCCTCTGACCCTGTTTTCCGGGCACCATGCCCTCCAGTACCGTTCACTCAAGGCCTGTGTGGCGTTTGATGTGGTCAAATATTTTACCTTCCTGGACAAAATATCGTTTACTAACCAATGTCCTTCGAGATCCATTTCCTGGAGGATATCTGCATTATTCTCTTTCGCTATCCGTGGTATGTTATCATTTTCCTGTACTATTTTAATTCTTCTTCTTCTTCTGCGTACACAGTCAGACAGTAACCATTATTTTCTCGAAAAAAGCGGCGGTCATCCTGAGACTCTCGCCACTACCATAGAGCTTGTCTTGCAGTTCCACTGGCAATGGCCACATCTGCTCTCTCTGATCCTCGTATGTCGGGCAGTTCTGCAGCAGATGTTCAGTGGTCATTTTACCAGTACCGCACGGGCATTCGTCGGTACACCCTATCTTCAATTTGTTGAATAGGTGGTACCTCAGTCTGTTGTGGCCAGTGCGAATTCTGAAGACAACGACCTGCTCTCTTCGGTTCAACTGGTAATAGGCATCGTTTTTGGTGTAACCAGTATGTTCGGTTTCCCATTTGGTCATGTATCTGGCTTTGATAAGCCGTTTTGACTCTTCGTACGTCATACTAGTATCTGTTTGTGGTAGTCTTGCACCTTCTTTTGCCAGTCTGTCTGCCTCCTCGTTGCCTTGGATGTTGCAGTGTGACGGAACCCACTGTACCACTACCCTTTTTGGTGCGGACTGCTGGCACAGTTTGCAGAGTGCTGCTCTTAAGTCATTAAGCTCAGTGTTTTTCTGGCTTTTTAGCGCTGTGACTACGGCGAGAGCATCTGTCAGCAGGACTATATGGCTCTCATTTTCACTGTGTGTCACCATTTCTTCCACTGCCGCCATCAGTGCCTCTGCCTCCGCTCTGAAATTGCTGTTCGTCATTCTATTAGTATTCTACCACAAGTTTCTTGTGTTATTCAACCTCTGTATAGCCATTCTCCGTCTCACCTCCTTCAGGCAATCTCCATTGTTGCTTATAATTGAGCCGAGGTACTTAAACCGTGTCACTTTCTCAATCTCCTGTTATTATAGAATAACTTTAGGTTTGGCGTTTGTACTATCTGTGCTAATTATCTTGGTTTACTTATATTCAGGAATAGATTTTATTTCTTCGATGTGTTGTTTTACAGACACGATCATCCGTTCCAAACCCCCAGCACTCTTTGAGAGAACAGCTGTGTCATTTGCATATCTGAGATCTGGCACCTGTTGTGATCCTATGTATGTAAATATATCAGTCGTCGCTAGTTCTTCATTTCCGATTGTAACAGGTGTGGGCTTTTAGGATGTCATGGGTTCTGTCTTCTTGATAACAATGTTCAGTCCCATCTGTTGATTATATGTTTGATAACAATGTCCAGTCCCGTCTGTTGATTATATGTTTGATAACAATGTTCAGTCCCATCTGTTGATTATATGTTTGATAACAATGTTCAGTCCCATCTGTTGATTATATGTTTGATAACAATGTTCAGTCCCATCTGTTGATTATATGTTTGATAACAATGTCCAGTCCCATCTGTTGATTATATGTTTGATAACAATGTCCAGTCCCGTCTGTTGATTATATGTTTGATAACAATGTTCAGTCCCGTCTGTTGATTATATGTTTGATAACAATGTTCAGTCCCATCTGTTGATTATATGTTTGATAACAATGTTCAGTCCATTCTGTTGATTATATGTTTGATAACAATGTTCAGTCCCATCTGTTGATTATATGTTTGATAACAATGTTCAGTCCATTCTGTTGATTATATGTTTGATAACAATGTTCAGTCCCATCTGTTGATTATATGTTTGATAACAATGTTCAGTCAATTCTGTTGATTATATGTTTGATAACAATGTTCAGTCCCATCTGTTGATTATATGTTTGATAACAATGTTCAGTCCCATCTGTTGATTATATGTTTGATAACAATGTTCAGTCCATTCTGTTGATTATATGTTTGATAACAATGTCCAGTCCCATCTGTTGATTATATGTTTGATAACAATGTCCAGTCCCGTCTGTTGATTATATGTTTGATAACAATGTCCAGTCCCGTCTATTGATTATATGTTTGATAACAATGTCCAGTCCCATCTGTTGATTATATGTTTGATAACAATGTCCAGTCCCATCTGTTGATTATATGTTTGATAACAATGTCCAGTCCCGTCTGTTGATTATATGTTTGATAACAATGTCCAGTCCCGTCTGTTGATACCCTCAGTCTTGTCGTCTTCACTTGAATGTGTTGGTGAGAATGTTCAAATAGTGTAATGTTGTTTGCGTATTCAGGTATTCCAGATTACAAAATAGTGTGCATCTTATTCCTTTATGTATGTCATCCTTGTATCATCCAATCAATGCCAGCTAGTAAGAGAATGGTTGATAATAGGTATCCATGCTGTACTCGTGTTTTCGCTTTAAAAGTTTATTCCTTTGGTCTTCTTCTTCTTCTGCGTTCGTTCTCAATCTCCCACTACCAAGCCCTGAACGTTCTCAATCTCCCGCTACCAAGCCCTGAAAGTTCTCAATCTCCCGCTACCAAGCCCTGAACGTTCTCAATCTCCCGCTACCAAGCCCTGAACGTTCTCAATCTCCAGCTACCAAGCCCTGAACGTTCTCAATCTCCCGCTACCAAGCCCTGAACGTTCTCAATCTCCCGCTACCAAGCCCTGAACGTTTTCAATCTCCCGCTACCAAGCCCTGAACGTTCTCAATCTCCCGCTACCAAGCCCTGAACGTTCTCAATCTCCCACTATCAAGCCCTGAACGTTCTCAATCTCCCGCTATCAAGCCCTGAACGTTCTCAATCTCCCGCTACCAAGCCCTAAACATAGCTTCGCAAATAGCAGGATGTAGTCTTAACAACTGAATAGGTTGTGTCGCTAGTTTACAGCTTAGCTTAACTGCGATATTTGCACCTTTCGGTCCGACACATCCGTCTTCGGCAGCCCACTTTAGTAAATACTGCTGACACAAGTGTATAAACTGTTAGCGTCTAATAAAATGCACATAGAGATACCGAAGCCTCTTTGTATCATCTATAAACTATCATGTGCTGCAGATGAAGGCATTTTTCAAAAGTCAACCAAATGTATGCACAGTTGTCTACTCTAGTCCCATTCTGCAGATTGTTGTATTGATTTTATTGAGAAGATATGTTATGTGCGCACTGTTTTTTTAAATCCTGATTGCACCTTCCTCAACTGTATTTACCTAATGCAGATTAAATTCTTTGGATCATTATTCTGTTTAGTGCGTTTGTTGGGGAAGGGGAGAAGTTTGATTGGTTTCCAGTTATTGATGTGTGAGTAGTTGCCCTTCTCTGTGGTACAAGCGCTCCTTTGCTGGCGTCTGCTTTGCCTGTCAGATGTTTGTGAATAGTAGATTGAATATCTGTGTTGTTTATTCGAGGTCTATTTTAGAACCAAACCACAACATCGTCAAACCAACCACAACACACTCCAACCAGCAATGTACACACCAGGACAGAATCAAACCAACCACAACACACCCCAACCAGCAATGTACACACCAGGACAGAATCAAACCAACCACAACACACTCCAACCAGCAATGTACACACCAGGACAGAATCAAACCAACCACAACACACCCCAACCAGCAATGTACACACCAGGACAGAATCAAACCAACCACAACACACTCCAACCAGCAATGTACACACCAGGACAGAATCAAACCAACCACAACACACTCCAACCAGCAATGTACACACCAGGACAGAATCAAACCAACCACAACACACCCCAACCAGCAATGTACACACCAGGACAGAATCAAACCAACCACAACACACCCCAACCAGCAATGTACACACCAGGACAGAATCAAACCAACCACAACACACCCCAACCAGCAATGTACACACCAGGACAAATCAAAACCAACCACAACACAATCCAACCAGCAATGTACACACCAGGACAGAATCAAACCAACCACAACACCCTCCAACCAGCAATGTACACATCAGGACAGAATCAAATCAACCACAACACACTCCAACCAGCAATGTACACACCAGGACAGAATCAAACCAACCACAACACCCTCCAACCAGCAATGTACACATCAGGACAGAATCAAATCAACCACAACACACTCCAACCAGCAATGTACACACCAGGACAGAATCAAACCAACCACAACAAACTCCAACCAGCAATGTACACACCAGGACAGAATCAAACCAACCACAACACCCTCCAACCAGCAATGTACACACCAGGACAGAATCAAACCAACCACAACACACTCCAGCGTGCCAGCTGTGCACACCAGGACAGAATCAAACCAACCACAACACACTCCAGCGTGCCAGCTGGGCACACCCCAATATAAACTCTATAAATCCCCATCGTTTGAGTACGCGGCGCTCAGCAATGTAAAAATAATGTTGTTTTCAACCGAGGTCAGATAAATATAACATCTTGTATATAACTCAATAATAACTAATAAACAGACATTATTACAGGACATTTGGGCCTAGGGGCAAAGGCCTGATTGCAGCTAGATACGTGACAATAACAGCAGCAACAATAAACAATGAGCCAGACGCGGAGGCAGCCAAACGTGATCCTTGTTGTTTTGTTACCAGCAGTGGCGGTAACATGTGTTCATCTGGAAAGAACGACTTGAACACCTGCATCCTACAAAATATTTCGTCAAATACCACTACAGAGCTTTATGGATGTCACTTGTAACCTTGTCATGTAAAAATTCTAGTTGCTATAAAAAAAACAGGACTACGAAAACGCAGTGTTGTGACGCAAGCGTGCTATGATGGATCATTTGTTCTTGTAAAAATGATCTCGTTAGATCTTAATCTTGAAGACCCGTTCCTGAGCGTAGCTGCGGGTCCCAACTTCCTCTACAGCGGACCCTGTTTTTGGACATTGCGTGGTTAGTACTCCTCTAACGGCGTCTTTGATGTTGCAGCGTAAAGCAAGGGAGTCTAACCAAGGCATTGGATATCTTCCCAACGGTTTCTTCTTCCTCCGAAGGTACCAGACTGCTGTCGCTGCGCTCCGTCGCTTAGTCGCAACATGTGACCTGCCCATCTATGGTTTGCCTTGTCTGCATGGATTACCGCATCCTTCATCAGGGACAATCGTCTGATGTCAGACTTGTTGAGACCTTGCATACGTTGGTTCCGGAGAGGGATTCCCACCAAGCGTCTCTCAAGGGAAGCCTGGGTCACTCTCAATTTGTCATCTAGTGATTTTGTTAGTGTCTACGTCTCAGCAACATAGCAAATCGCGGGGAGTACAGAGGAATTGAAGATGGAGGATCGTAGGTCCTGGTCATGGCAACCGTCCAGAAAGCTGCCCAACCAGCGCGGCGACGTCTTGTCAATTCAGGCTCCAGGTTATTCTCCATATTGTGATGGCGTCCAAGATATGTGCACTCGATGACATCCCCTGATCTTACCTCGCCAAGGACGAATTGATCACAAGTTTGCCAGCGATTGCGCAACACTTTGGTCTTTGAGACAGCCTCGCTAGAACAATGACAAATGAATCAGTAACAACGGTAATGATGTGCTATAGTTAGAATAATGAAGAGAAAACATGATATTTTTGTAAATTGTCATTCGCTATAAACGCTTACAATAAACCATATATGTTCTTGTCAGGTTGTTTTCACTAATTAGAATAATTTAACAAATATACTAGATGGTCTAATAAAGGTTTCACTCGTTTGTGTAATTAAGAGTATACGATAAGTTCTTGTAAATATGTTCTCTAATTTAGAATAATAAAGAAGAAACTAATTGTTCTTACAGTAAACCGACCCGCTCTAGCAGAGTCGTTTCGCTTGATAAGGGACGATCACGTGATGCTAAATTAAGTACACAATCTAGAACCAACTGAATATTCGGAGTTCAAAGTTGAAAGGGTATTTGCGTCTATGACCTAATTGGTTGAGGCAAACATGAGGTCGCGTGAGATTGTCCAGTCTGATGTGCTGTAGATGTACATCCGGGCTAGATATTATTAGTCTGTATATAAGGTAAACAGAAGAGTGATTCACATTCCATTGTTTCTTTCTGTTCTTATCTCAAATGGTAACTGGCGAAGATTTGTGCAGGGTGTACAAATATAACACAAAATATTAAACCGCATTGCAAAAGACTGGAATATGGCTTTCCTAAAGATGGCTAGGAGATCCATATGCAGTGTTGGGCCTGTGGTGTAACAAATGGTTTGAATTGGGAAGTAGTAGTAGTAGCAGTTGTAGAAGCAGTAGTAGTAGCAGTAGTAGTAGCAATAGTAGTGGTAGCTAGTAGCAGTAGCAGTAGTAGTAGCTACTAATATTGTACTGTATTTGCTACTACTGCAACTAGTAGTACTAGTACTAGTAGTAGTAGTAGTAGTAATAGTGGTGGTAGTTGTAGTAATAGAGTAATAGTAGCAGTAGTAGTAGTAATAGAATTAGTTGTAGTAATATTGATAGTAGCAGTTGCTGTAGTAGTAGTAGTAGTAGTAGTAGTAGTAGTAGGAGTAGTAATAGTAGTAGTAGGAGTAGTAATAGTAGTAGTAGGAGTAGTAATAGTAGTAGTAGGTGTAGTAGTAGTAGGAGTAGTAATAGTAGTAGTAGGTGTAGTAGTAGTAGGAGTAGTAATAGTAGTAGTAGTAGTAGTAGTAGGTGTAGTAGTAGTAGTAGGAGTGGTAGTAATAGTAGGTGTAGTAGTAGTAGTAGTAGTAGTAGTAGGAGTGGTAGTAATAGTAGTAGTAGTAGTAGTAGGTGTAGTAGTAGTAGTAGTAGGAGTGGTAGTAATAATAGTAGTAGTAGGTGTAGTAGTAGTAGTAGTAGTAGGAGTGGTAGTAATAGTAGTAGAAGTAGGTGTAGTGTAGTAGTAGTAGTAGGAGTAGTAATAGTAGTAGTAGTAGTAGTAGTAGTAGGAGTAGTAATAGTAGTAGTAGTAGTAGTAGTAGTAGTAGTAGTAGTAGGAGTAGTAATAGTAGTAGTAGTAGTAGTAGTAGGAGTAGTAATAGTAGTAGTAGTAGTAGGAGTAGTAGGAGTAGTAGTAGTAATAGTAGTAGTAGTAGTAGTAGTGGTAGGAGTAGTAATAGTAGTAGTAGTAGTAGTAGGAGTAGTAATAGTAGTAGTAGTAATAGTAGTAGTAGTAATAGTAGTAGTAGAAGGAGTAGTAATAGTAGTAGTAGTAGTAGTAGTAGTAGTAGTAGTAGGAGTAGTAGTAGTAGTAGTAGGAGTAGTAATAGTAGTAGTAGTAGTAGTAGTAGTAGTAGTAGTAGTAGGAGTAGTAATAGTAGTAGTAGTAGTAGTAGTAGTAGTAGTAGTAGTCCAATAGCGTATAATATAGATTGCAGTTAATATTTTGAATTGCGGAGCACACATTAGGGCTCCCGGCCTGGCTACAATGTACACTATATACCTGCACTCCCATGCTCGGGAAAGGTAGTTCCACGGTAAACACTCCCGTTGGGGATCAAGTGGTAAGGCTTAACATTTTTAGACAAACATTAGATAAACAATGATGAGGTGGTGTATACATTTCCTTTCCTCTCCGTCTTGTCTTCCATGTGTCAAGTTTCTGTGCATCGCTGGGTAGACTGAATCTTGTCGAGATGTGCATTGAACCTGAACCATTTACCGCGATAAACAAACCCTCTACCACTACTGGTCTGATAGCGAGTGGAAAAGTTGTCGAGTGTGTGGGTTGGTAATAAAGTGTATAGTGGGTGATAAGATATGTGTACGGGTAGCCGAATTAATGGAGGGCATGATCCCACTAGCTGATTGACTTCAGAATGTGTAAGCGTGTAACAGACCTCACTGTTTGCCCTGGCCGTTATTCTAACTTAGAACATTCTCACACTCATCCACATCATCATGACCATACTCAGTTAATGACATATCCCACAACAGGTGGCATATTTATTATATAATACTCATATCATAGAATGAGTAGTGAAATTACAAACACAATACAATACATATCATCTTAACTAAGTATTATATTATTATATATATGTTAATATACATATTACTAAATCGGAAAGTTTAAGCATTAGCTATTGATGGAATTCTCAACTATCTAAAACCCAATTATATTGCCTTGCAATTACATCACACACACCTCGCCTTAACTGCGTCCTCAACACACCTTGTCAAAATACTCCTCCTCACTCAAATCCCCTCAAGCGGGCGATCTGGACATAACTCGTTCACATTGTGTCCTGCTTACAACACAACGTTCAGATTAACACTTAATACAAAACTCACACACCTACTTGAGCGATCCTGTTCTATCTCTAACATTCGTGCAACAGTCTATCAATCGCTCCTCTATCTAAGTCGGTGAGTTAAACATAATATCTAAATTCAGTCTCTCTCTCTCTCTCTAACTCTCATCTCTCTATCCAGCCTACTCTCCATCCAGCCTCCTCTCCATCCAGCCTCCTGAGCTAAACTTTGTCTCGAGTTATATATCCTCAAGCAAAGTCAGAGCTTGACCAATGGATCTCAGGGGATGGCTATATTTAGTCTTATTGGAACGAAACACTTTGCACACCTGTCACTCATTCTCTCGCAGCAAGCCGCGCTGCCAATCCGTCTGTCAATCATTCTCTCCTTTCCCAAATCGGAAGGCCAGTGGTCAGCTCCCATCTGTCCACACTCCCTGCCCCAACTTTGTTCTCCTCTGTTGAGACGGTGAGTGACCTTGACAAGCATTCAGGTACATCTGTTATCAGTAACCACATCACCCCTGTCCTATACTCTCTGCTCCGGCGGGAACTGTTACAAGCGCTTGAATTAATTGAGCATAATTGTTTGTTACATATAGACGAAGCTAAGGCAAAATAAAGTGTAAAAAACGTTAGGATGTTCCACTAAAAAAAAAAAAATTCAAACATACGTTTCGACTAAAATACATTCACCAGGGGACATAGTACAACACATACATTAACTAACACATCAGAGAAGAAGTTATAAATACATCAAAAGGAGATATGTGCACATATAAATTATATAAATACTTAATTAATACCACATGTGAAGACATTTGTTTTTGCACTTGGGAGAATTCCTGACGAGTGAGTTGGAAATAGATCAGGACTTGGTAACGCACATTGGGACAGAGGACGGAGATCCCGTCTGTGGGTGGTCGGTGGGCCACTTTCATCTACAGCTAATAAATTAATGTAGTAATTATAATGAAATCATAAGTACTCAGAATTATCTTACCAATAGTGAGTGTATGTGGGTGTATGCATGTGTGTATGTGGGTGGGTGTGTGGGTGGGTGTGTGTGTATGTATGTATGTATGTGTGTATGTATATATATGTATTTATGTATGTATCATCATCATGTAGCATGTCCTTTGCAGAACGTCGCTCTAATGACAGCTTGTATGTAGGACACTCTATCTTTCCCCAGTCTTCCGGCCTACTCCAAGGTCAAATCCAGCGCCTCCTTGATGTCATGGGTCCATCATCTTCTCGATCGACCCCTGCCTCTCTTCCCAGTGACCATACCTTCCATAACCACTCTCTCCAGTCCGTTTTGTCGTTTGACGTGTCCAAAAAAACCTCAGTTTTCGGGTCATTACGTCATTAATGAGCCAATTCTTCTCCACATGCAGGTCTTCCAGGATGGATTTGTTTATTTATTTCTTTGTCCACAGGATTTTCAAGACTTCTGTAGCACTGTATACGTGTAATTACTCGTGGCCGGATGATGGTAAGTTAGCGGGCGTCACTGGAGCCTATCTCACTGTATTGCAAATTGTAAAGACATCTCGTTAGTAGACAAGTATTTAGTTCCCTGTTGCATGCCCCGTGCTGGCTTCAAATCCCATCATACGTCCTGCCGTCATGGGGACTAACTCTTGCATCGCTGCTGTTCTTGGAAAACGCATTCAGAATTGAACTTCACTCAACCTTCAACTCATTCAAATAAAAAACTATGCTATTTATCTAGTAACATATGTTTTCATTTCATGAACGGTTTTTTTTAAAGAAAAATACTGTTTTAAACTAGATCTATGTCTAAAAGATATGCTTTTTTTACAAGAAGAAGTTGCAATTATGAAGAATGAACTCCAAAATGCACGATTCCGTATATGTAGTCAAGAGGTTAAGGCAGTCGCCTCTCACATCGATGAACGGAAACGGTGGGCGAAGTTTCGTGGGTCGCCCGGGAGGTAAGACCAGAGTGCCTGCATCCTGGGCACCAGAGTGCCTGCATCCTGAGCTACCTCCAGTTGTCTCGACCAATAGTCTTGCCGCTGGTCCATCAAGGTAACTCGGGTCAAGAGAGTGAAATTGATGACCTTCCTCACTATAATCCAAATACAACCCACATCACATTTTGAAGACAAAACCATCGGATGTTGTGACCCCAATCGCTTCATATAGGTAATAATAATTTCTATATATAAATATATATTAAAATTAGTGGTCCCCGAGATCTTTATGTATGACAGAGAAACGAACAGCACCACCTCCTCACAGGGAGCATGTCGTAAGAAGCGACCAACTGTGTGAAATGGTTTAACACGGGCCATGGTTAGGTGGTTTGTTTACAGCAGCATAGGTGGCACCTAACAAGCTGCAGGTCTACTTTACTCTAGTGTTTGAGTCTATTAAGATAGACTCTCACATCGGTTAACCACCCTCTGCTGCACTTACTCAAACGCAGGGGAATAATAAGCTGCTCGAGCCTAGCCCACTAAGTAGAAAATTCTTCTCCAGGCTACACCTAGCTCCCGCCGAAGTGGGAACCTGCACTCGGACATCCACCCCTGTAGAAGTACAAGTCGATTAAAACTAAGAATATGATATATGTAAAACTAAAAGACGATATTTTCGTTTGTTTGATATTTTCTTTCCTTATACAATTCTAAACCGTTCTACCGATCCGAAACAAATTGTGTATAGTTACCTATTATGACCCTCAGGATATTACTGGTTATTTTGGTTTTTAAAAGAATATTCTATACAATTATTCGAAACATTTCCAAAGGCAGTATAGAGAAATACTGACTTATTTTGTTGATATTGTATCAAGTATGAATGCGTAAAAACCGTTCTTGTCCAAAACTGAATTGTAGGTTTGATTGGTAGAGGACATTTGAAGGTGATAAACTGGGCAGGGGAATGAGTTGGTTGACGGAAAAATTGGGAGGAGAGAAACTGAGCAGGGGAATGAGTTGGTTGACGGAAAACTTGGGAGGTGAGAAACTGGGCAGGGGAATGAGTTGGTTGACGGAAAAATTGGGAGGGGAGAAACTGGGCATAACTTGAAACATCGTGCTAAATGTCCGACCTTTAGGGGAACTGGGAGAGAATGTAGTTGGGGATGAGTGGTGCAGGGAGACTGGCCCGACAAGTTTAATACCTACATAACTATCCCGGGGAACGTTGGGTACTATAGCTAGTCGGTAATAAGTAACAATTTAGTAATACTTTAATAACATATTGAATCAACACAAAGTAATCGGCTTCCAAAAGTAACAGAACATAAAGTTTGTTCATTTGTCACGGAACAGCAGAGAGAATAATAATAATAATGCACTTATCTGATCAGGGCCCGCCGTGCCGAAGTACTTGTCCATAACCACGTCCGATGGCCGAGTCCCGCTCGATCTGTAGTTTTGTTGGGGAGATGGCGATCTTTTTCAACCAGGTGTTACGAGGGAGACTCCGGAGACATCTGCAGGACGATCACGGCCTCTTTCTACCCCTCGTCTACCACAGCCTGTCTGATCTTCCCGAGGGGGGGGGGGGGGGGAGTAACATGCCGAGGTCGATCCATCGTCGAGGCAATTGGCTTAAGATGAACTCGCACGTCGGTTAAACCACCCTTCAAGACACTGGTTGTATACAGACTCTGTAGAATCTTCTAAGCCAGTATAAAGATGTTAAGTTAAACAAACTTATAGTAGTCAAACAGGTTGCCGATTGTGAAAAGCAACGTTTTGCAGAGGTCGTACTACTTACTTGTTTTAAATCAGTGCGGTTCAATCGTTGTCTTACATTGGGTCACTTAAAAAGTGTTTTTGAAGTCTAGAGCCACACTAGGATTTCAAATCCAGAGACTATACAATGTACGACTAATTTTATAATAGGGACTTTAATTAAGTTAATTAAATTAAGTTAATTTAATTGAAGTTAACTTAACTTAACGTCTTTATACTGGTTTAAAAGACTCTGCAGAGTCTGTATACAACCAGTTTCATTTACATGACCTTTCTCTAAAAGCTATGCACTTCCAATATATTCTTAAATGCATTAACTGTCCCTGCCTCCACTACCTCCTTTGGCAATGCACTCCAAGCATTCGCCACTCTCTAACTAAAAATATATTTCCTAATACCTAATCTGGATCTCTCTTCAGTTACTTTGAAGATATGCCCTCTTGTTCTTGTGGGTGACTGTATTTTAAAAACCTTTTGAAATTACGCTTTGAAATTAAGACATGTCATAAACAAATGTATTGGTAGTTTGAAACCATGTCAAACAACAGGCAATTTCCTTCACGGAATAGGTAGACACTGTTTACATAATTTGGGTACAGAATTATGGAAGAATCAAGTCTGCATGTAAGTAGCGAGCGTTGGAAGTAAGCAATGTTTGTACATTACTAGCCACGCCAGCTTCTGGATCTATTAATTCTAGTTAGAAAATTGATTGATTTAAATGCATTTTGAAATTTTGTTCTACAGGTTTGCACGGCTTATGTTTTAAGGAGTTCGAGTTGGATGTAGGAACAGAGTGCGACAATAAAACTTATAGGACTAGGTTTTCGGAATGATTTTTTTTTTAAATCTATTCAATAAAAACCTCATAATAGTTCGAGTTTTGTGTGCCGAAATTGACTGAATGAACCACTGACTTTGTGTTCTTACACAAATCGTGAAAGCTCTGATTAGCAATGCCAAATCGTATCACTGGTCGGAAAGTTGGACACCCCTGTTTTAAAACCACAGCGGATTGACATGAAAATATTTTGTTTTGGGAATGCGGTCCAGATATTTTCAGTTTCCAGGGCAACCTGCAATAGCTGATTACCGAGTGCGTGGGTGGGTAGAAACGCGGTGGAGAAGCAATGGCACATTACACAGATGTCAGTCCCGGTACACTATTTGTATCATCGCGATACGAGCGCCATAACCTGTTTATGTTACCAAAAAATAATGCATTCATTTAACGTGGTTGATAGAGGAATGTGTGACCGAGCTGTTAGCGTGGATATTTCTAAATCTTGGCTTGGCTTTGGCTTTGTTTCGTTCTCAATCTCCCGCTACCAAACCCTGAAAACGGCTCAAGTAGCAGAAGGTAGTCCAGAGAAAGGAATACGTTGTGTCGTAGTTTACAGCTTGACTGCGATATTTGCACCTTTCGGTCCAACACAACCAAGTTCAGTAAGCATTTTTTTAGTACCGGGTTAGCATTCCCTCTTCGATCCCTTCTCCTTAGCCAGTCTGCCCTGCTGTAGCTTATTATCCAGGATCACCGCATGGAGGTGTAGAAGGGTCTTGGCAGCTATGGTTCGCTGGCCCTGACGCTAACAGTCAGCTATGGGTCGATGACCACTTCAGCTCATGTACTGCTCCGCATCTTGATCCCTCGTTTCTAAGTCTGACGGACGTTGGTACGATCGGTGATTATTCTTTTGTTCTTTTAACTTTCGGGGAGAAATTTGTTAACAATCTTTCCTACACACTGCGAAGCGACTGCGGGATTAACGACCTTTATTCATCAGCCCTATATTTCCTACGTCGCACAACAGCAATGGGAAATAATAATACTGGTGAATTTGTGGTGGAGCAAAGGGGGAGGAGTGGAGGAAGGGAAGTTGTGATGGAGGAAAAAGGATGACGGGTTGTGGTGGAGGAAGTGGGAGGAGGGGTTGTGGAGGATTAAGAGGAGGCCGCTGTGAAGGAAGGGGGGGGGGGTGTGGTGGAGGAAGTGGGAGGAGGGGTTGTGGAGGATTAAGAGGAGGCCGCTGTGAAGGAAGGGGGGGTTGTGGTGGAGGAAGTGGGAGGAGGGGTTGTGGAGGATTAAGAGGAGGCCGCTGTGAAGGAAGGGGGGTTATGGTGGAGGAAGTAGGGAGGAGGGGATAGTGGGGAAGGAACGCGGTAGTCTGTGGTGGGGCGGGGGTTATGGGGGAGGAAGGGAGGTTTGTGGGGGAGGAAGAGTGTTTTGTGGTAGAGGAAGCAGGGAGGAGGGAATAGTGGTGGAGGAATAGACGAATGGGAGGAGGAAGGGAGGGTTGTGGTGGAGGAATAGACGAATGGGATGAGGAAGGGAGGGTTGTGGTGGAGGAATAGACGAATGGGAGGAAAAAGCGTTAGATGAAACAACTTGACACACAGATATTGATTGAACTACTTAAACGTGGTTATTATGGGAAGAGAAGGCCACAAGACACAATGGTAAGACAGTGCAGAGACACAAGTGTAAGCAAACACGGGTCTCGTTAGCTTGATTGATCCTACCTGCACTTTGTGGTAGAAATGGAACACTAGTATTAATCCTGCAGCAGCCAAGAGTGAGAGTTTAGAAGAGAATCGTTTTACAGGTGAAAGAGTGAGAGACTAAAAGAGAACAGTTTTGCAGGTGAAAGACTAGAAGAGAATATTTTTACATGTGAGAGACTAGAAGAGAACAATTTTACATTTGAGATATTAAAATAGAACAGCTTTACTGGTGAGAGACTAGAGAAACGTTTTACAGGTGCGAGACTAGACGAGAAAAGTTTTACAGGTAAGAGACTAGAAGAAAACAGTTTTACAGGTGAGAGACTAGAGAAGAAAAGGTTTCAGGTGATAAAAGTTTTACAGGTGAGAGCCAGAAAAGTTTCACAGGTCAAATAACTAAAAGACATTAGTTTTACCAGTAAGAGAGTCAAAGAGAACAGTTATATGGGTGAGAAAATAATAAATAAGCCATGCAGGGCAGAGAATAATAAAGGAAAACAATCACGCCGGTGAGAGAGAAAAGGAAAACAGTCATACAGATGTGAAGATCAAAGTGTTCTGTCCTACATGTGGGAGAACCAAAATGTTCTGTCCTACAGGTGGGAGAACCAAAGTGCTCTATCCTACATGTTGGAGAACCAAAGTGTTATGTTCTACATGTGAGAGAACCAAAGTGTAGAATTCTACAGGTCAAAGAAGCAAAGTGCGAATCTCTTTAGTTGAGAGAACAAATGTCCACAGTCCTACAGGTGAGAGAACCAATGTCCCCAATCCTACAGGTGAGAGAACCAATGTCCCCAATCCTACAGGTGAGAGAACCAATGTCCCCAATCCTACAGGTGAGATAACCAATGTCCGCAGTCCTACAGGTGAAATAACCAATGTCCCCAATCCTACAGGTGAGATAACCAATGTCAACAATCCTACATGTGAGATAACCAATGTCCACAGTCCTACAGGTGAGAGAACCAATGTCCCCAATCCTACAGGTGAGAGAACCAATGTCCCCAATCCTACAGGTGAGATAACCAATGTCCACAGTCCTACAGGTGAGAGAACCAATGTCCCCAATCCTACAGGTGAGAGAACCAATGTCCCCAATCCTACAGGTGAGAGAACCAATGTCCCCAATCCTACAGGTGAAATAACCAATGTGCCCAATCCTACAGGTGAGATAACCAATGTCAACAATCCTACAGGTGAGATAACCAATGTTCACAATCCTACAGGTGAGAGAACCAATGTTCACAGTCCTACAGGTGAGATAACCAATGTCCACAGTCCTACAGGTGAGAGAACCAATGTCCACAGTCTTACAGGTGAGATAACCAATGTACACAGTCCTACAGGTGAGAGAACCAATGTCCACAGTCCTACAGGTGAGAGAACCAATGTCCACAGTCCTACAGGTGAGAGAACCAACGAACACAGCTCTTCTTGTGATATAACCAAAGGGTACAGCCCTTCGGGTTGAGAACTCAAGTGGGCAGCTCTTTAGGTGAGAGAATAAAAGTGTACGTACCTACAGGTGAGATAATCAAAGTGTATGTACCTATAGGTGAGAGAATCAATATGCACATCCCTACAGGTGAGAGAACTCAAGTGTGCAGTTCGACAATACAATACAATATCCGCGACTTTAGTCCGACAGGTGTGCCATGTGCGAGGTAGTCAACAATGTCCTGTATGCAGTCCGATCTTTCACCGTGTCGTACCAATTCGGATCTAGATCTCTCAACAGACCATCTCGCTATCGAATAGCAGTCCTACACGTGAGATATTTAAAGAGTAAAGTAATGTGGCTTGAAGAATCATAAAGAGAAAGTCCTACATGTGAGTGAACAACAATGTGAGTACAGTTAAAAACCCGAGAGATTTTCTTTTAATCCAGAAATTAGAGAATCTTAAGTGTAAAGTCATACAGGGGAGATGGGCGAAGCTTACAGTCCTGCAGGCCATATAACCAAAGTGTATAATCCCAGAGGTTAGAAAACCAAAGACTAGGGATTGGTGTGTGAAGAATCAAAGTCCTACAGGTGAGTTACCCAACGATCATTTTCAAGCTAACTTTTTATTTCGTGTCTGTGATTATATTCTAGATTCATCTGAATGTTCTAAATAATCATCTTGCAATAGAAGAAGATCCTTATCCAAGCTATAATTTTAGTTGACCATCTAAACAATCATCTTGCAATAGAAGAAGATCCTTATCCAAGCTATGATGAAAGTTGACAATCTAAACAATCATCTTGCGATAGAAGAAGATCCTTATCAAAGCTATGATGAAAGTTGACCAAAGGAGAGACAACTTTTAAAAAAAAAATTTTCTTTCACGTGTTTGCCTCACTAGTTTCTACTGGCGGAGGCGTGCCTATTCGACCCGAGACCCGAGTCAATTGGGCCATATTTAGACGCATAAACCAGTGCTTGGACGCATTTATTTCTTTTGTATCTACCTATGCTAGGTGAGTGCACTCTCAGATCTAGCCCAACCAAAGTGCAATGGAAGGGCCTCACCCTGAAGGCGCGTGTGAAAGTTGTGTAAGAGTGTGATTGTTGGACAGAGTCTAAAGAAGCGAGAATGTGTGGAAAGAAGAGAGATGTCCCCCAAAAACAGGTAAGTAGGAGCAAAGCTTAACTTAAAAGAGACTTAACTTAACTTAACTTAACTTAAAAGAGACTTAACTTAACTTAAATTAACTTAAAAGAGACTTAACTTAACTTAACTTAACTTAAAAGAGACTTAACTTTACTTAAAAGAGACTTAACTTAACTTAACTTAACTTAAAAGAGACTTAACTTAACTTAACTTAACTTAACTTAAAAGAGACTTAACTTAACTTAAAAGAGACTTAACTTAACTTAACTTAACTTAAAAGAGACTTAACGTAACTTAACTTAACTTAAAAGAGACTTAACTTAACTTAACTTAACTTGAAAGAGACTTAACTTAACTTAACTTAAAAGAGACTTGACTTAACTTAACTTAAAAGAGACTTAACTTAACTTAACTTAAAAGAGACTTAACTTAATTCAACTTAAAAGAGACTTAACTTAACTTAATAGAGACTTAACTTACCTTAACTTAAAAGAGACTTAACTTAACTTAACTTAACGTCGTTATGCTGGTTTAGAAAACTCTGTAGAGTCTGTATACAACCAGTTTATTGTAAAAAAAAAAAAACAGTACCTGATGCCAGGTACCTGCCAAGCGTAAAAAGTGGATAACTAGATTTGTAGTGAAATGTAGAAGAGCAAACAATAAAGCATGGAAAAAATATATAGAGGCAGGTAAATCAAAAGAAACATATGTAAAATATTTGGACAAGCAGAACATATCTCAGAATCGCGAATAAAACAGCAAAAATAGACTTTGAACAAAAAACTTGCTCAGAGGATCAAGACTGACAGTAAAAGCTTCTTCTCTTATGTTAGAAATAAACAAAGATCGAAGGACAAAGTAGGCCCTCTCATAGACAGTACAGGGAAAATAATAAGTGAGAATAGGGAGGCAGCTAATCTGCTCAATCAGTACTTTGGCACAGTCTTCACAAAAGAGGACTGCTCCAAGATCCCAGAGCCTATAGATATTTTTCAAAGAGACATGGATACAGCGAAATTAAGATCAATCTGTATTACAGAGGAAATGGTTTTTAAAAAATTGGAGGGGTTGAAAGTGAATACATGTCCAGGTCAAGATGGTATTCATCCAAAATTGCTGTATGAAATTAGAGACCAACTAGCAAAACCATTGGCTATATTATGTTCTCAATCACTTACAAAAGGGATTGTTCCACAAGATTGGAAAGATGCAGGAGTGATCCCCTTATTTAAAAAAAGGCAAAAAATCAGATCCAGCAAATTATAGACCGGTGAGTTTAACGAGCATAGTCTGTAAATTGTTAGAGTCAATAATCAAAGAAAACATTGTAATGCATTTAGACAAATTTAATCTAATTAGAAATAGTCAGCATAGGTTTACTAGAGGGAGATCATGCTTAACAAATCTATTAGAATTCATGGAGGAGGTTACTAAAATCATAGATAAAGGGGAGCCAGTGGACGTTATTTATCTAGACTTTGCAAAGGCCTTTGATAGAGTACCTCATCAAAGATTATTTCGAAAGTTAAAATCACATGGAATAGGTGGGGAAGTTGCCAAATGGATTGAAAATTGGTTAACGGGAAGAAGGCAGAGGGTGGGCATAAATAAGGAGTACTCTGAGTGGTGTGAAGTGAAAAGTGGTGTGCCACAGGGCTCGGTTTTGGGACCAATTTTGTTCTTGATATATATAAATGATTTGGACATTGATATGAGATCCATGATTGCAAAATTTGCTGATGACACAAAACTATGCAGTAGTGTCTCATCTAAAGTGGAAGTGGATATATTGATGTCGGATTTAGATATAATTCGAGAATGGTCAGTAAGCTGGCAAATGGAGTTTAATGTAGATAAATGTACAGTCATCCACATGGGTAGATCCAATATGGAACATAATTACAGAATGGGAGAAAACAATATTAGAAAGATAGATAAGGAAAGGGACCTAAGGGTTATAAAAGATCATACAGGAAAGGTGAGTGAGCAAGTTAAGGTAGCAGTGAAAAAGGTAAATGCAATGTTAGGTATGATAAAAAGAAATATTAAACATAGGAGCAAGGAAGTGGTAGTCAAACTGGATAAAGCATTAGTTAGACCTAGATTGGAGTACTGTGTACAGGTGTGGAGTCCTTATCATAGAGGGGACATAAACATGCTAGAAAGAATACAAAAAAGAGCGACAAAGATGATAGTGGGATTCCAGAATTACAGTTATGAGGAACGACTCACAAAAACCGGCCTACAGTGTCTCGAAGAGAGAAGAATTCGTGGTGACTTAATACAGGTTTATAAGATGATCAGAGTAATCGATAAATTAGACAATAACAAGTTTTTTTTTTAAATACAGCCACCTACAATAACACGAGGGCATAGCTACAAGCTGACTAAAGAGAGGTCCAGGCTAGATATTAGGAAATATTTTTTTAGTCAGAGAGTGGTGTCTGCTTGGAATGCATTGCCAGGGGAGGTAGTGGAGGCAGGGACAGTTGATGCATTTAAGAATAAACTGGATGCGCATAGCTTTTAGAGCAAGGGGATGTAAATGTAACTGGTTGTATACAGACTCTGCAGGGTCTTCTAAACCAGTATAAAGACGTTAAGTTAAGGTAGTCATATGTTCTTTAAATTCAATACGGTCTTTACCCATACAGTCATCATAATCATCATCAGTCCCATAACCTAGAAGGTCGTTGAAGCATCGTTATTGCAGTTTGTAGTACCATCTTCCGCCATACAACAACGGTGTGTCTTGGGCCGCTAAACATCTGACGGAGCCCATCTCTCTCCAGGTGACAGTTCATTATAGTTGTGTCTAAATTTCATACAACAAATCTGGCACTGTTTGCAGCTAGGGCGAAGAACGCCAATATCGTGAAATTTGACACATGTTTAAGCGTAGTGCTATTCATTTAGCTGATGTCCATTCCAGGATAATCGGACGGAAGAAAACACACAAAACGAACGAATTAACCAGTCCAAATGGAAAACAACAACACGTTTCAGTGAACACAAGTGCAAGTCGTCGACTAGTGTGAATTTCCGGCAAATCCGTGGTCCGACGACATCCATAATGAACTAAAACAGAAGAGCAATGTAGACCAGCAGCCAGTTATGGTGCCATATTTGCTGCTCAGTTATATAATATAATATAATATAATATAATATAATATAATATAATATAATATAATATAATATAATATAATATAATATAATATAATATAATATAATATAATATAATATAATATAATATAATATAATAACATATAAAGTAATATAATATAATGTATAATATTAGAACCCATGAAGTACCAAGGACCTTACTCAGGTCATCTTTCCATCTAACTGATGGACCTCCGAGCAGTAGCTTAATGTAGTAGCCTAGCCATTGTCTCACTAATATTGTTGCATTCCTTGAAACAGTCTGTTCTCAAGGCATGCTGGCTGACGAGATGTGAATCGACATGATCCCCGTAGTAGTGAGCGTCAAGCAGATGAACGCAAGCAAAACAAAACCACAATCCACCTTTATCAGCACGCTCGGGATGCGAGGAAACCTACCACAACTTGCTACTTAACAACATTTTCAGTGCACACAAAAGAGTAAACATACTCACTGTGGACACTCAACAACCACAAACAACAACATGTTTGAACTTGTGTCAACTACAATACTGTTGAATGAAGTTAACATGAAATACTTATGGCAGAACACTAACAAAATGTTAAATACAAAGATTCAGAGGGTGTGTATCTTCCCAGTAATAACAAACGGATGCGAGATACGGACAACTACACCAACAAAAAGGATGGAATCCATCGACCTGACAGGGTACAGAAGAGTGCTCAAATTTTCATAGAAAACCAAAAAGAAAAACACAAAAAAGGAACTGGCTAGTAAACAACACTAGGCCTTGGTATCTTAATCTACGTTGGACACATCAAATGGGACAATGACCAAGAAAACAACCATGATGAAGGGTATGGTCCCAGACCAGCTAGACAGAGGCAGACCCAGGAGAAGATGGACACATGACATTAAAGAGGTTCTGAGTTACGACTGGGACAAAGTTGAAATAACTGGCCAAAGATCGAGAGCCTTATAGACAGGCTGTAATATGAGCGACGTTCTGCATATGACATGCTTCGTGAAGACGATAAATGGGAGAATGTATAATTTGAGACAAAGTTGAAAGTTGGAAATCAATGGTGTTTTTGTCTTCAAACAATAGCTGCACTAATCGAGCCTAATGTTAGTCACTACAATGATAGAATACAGGGGGGTACTTGATGCGATCTCTACACCATTAGACGGGAAGTTGAAACAAGCATTTTGTCAAGCAAGGAAATGTCGTATGTAATATTAAGGACAGACAATATGTGTCCCGACAACATCCTAGTCTGCGAGGAGGAAGAGGAAAAAGAATACATGCGCTACTGTTGTGCGACCTGCTAGCTGATTTCCTGCACTTGACAAAAGGACTGGAGAGTGTGGAGTAGCATAGGGTTGGATAGAAGGCTTGAGAAACAATACATTCCTGTCCCATCGACCTGGTAGCTGACTTCCTGGATCGTATCTTCCAGCCTATGGTTGAGAATCTTCCCACATTTCTCAAGGATACTAACCACGCCTTAACCACTTTCTCTACCATTGTCTTCTCCCCCGACCACACCTATCGTCTCTTCCTACTTTATGTCTGTTCACTGTACACCTCCATCTCCCACTCCGATGGCTTATTGGCCCTCCGTTTATTCCTTGACCGGAGGGTTAACCCATCTCTCTTTACATCTACCATCGTCCGTCTGGCAGAACTCGTCCTTACTCTCAATACCTTTGAGTTCAATGGCCAGTTCTTTGACCAGATCAGCGGTGTAGCTATGGGCACCAGAATGGACCCCAGCAACGCTGTCTTTTCATGGGTCACCTGGAACACTTGATCTGGCTTCAATTCCAGGGTCCATTCCTTTGATGTATTATCGATACATGGACGATAGGATTGGCATTACCGACATGTCGGAGAAGGATCTCCTAAACTTTATCGACTATGTCAATGACTTCCATCCCTCGATCAAGTTCACGTCTGACATGTCTGAGAAGGATCTCCTAAACTTTATCGACTTTATCAATGACTTCCATCCCTCGATCAAGTTCACGTCTGACATGTCTGAGAAGGATCTCCTAAACTTTATCGACTTTGTCAATGACTTTCATCCCTCGATCAAGTTCACGTCTGATATGTCTAAGAAGGATCTCCTAAACTTTATCGACTTTATCAATGACTTCCATCCCTCGATCAAGTTCACGTCTGACATGTCTGAGAAGGATCTCCTAAACTTTATCGACTTTATCAATGACTTCCATCCCTCGATCAAGTTCACGTCTGATATGTCTAAGAAGGATCTCCTAAACTTTATCGACTATGTCAATGACTTCCATCCCTCGATCAAGTTCACGTCTGACATGTCGGAGAAGGATCTCCTAAACTTTATCGATTTTGTCAATGACTTCCTTCCCTCGATCAAGTTCACGTCTGACATGTCGGAGAAGGATCTCCTAAACTTTATCGACTTTGTCAATGACTTCCATCCCTCTGACATTTCAATCACGTCTGTCCACTTTCTGGACATCACTGTCTCTATCTGCCCTTCAGGCCTCTCCACTACTGTCTACTACAAACCCACTGACGCCCACAACTACCTCCTCCACACTTCCTCACATCCTCAATCCTGCCGCGATTCGCTTCCGTTCTCCCATCTCCTCCGCCTCCGACGCCTATGTCAGGATGACGACGACTTCCTTCTCAGGGCCCACGAGATGCTTGACTTCTTCCGGAAGCGACTCTACCCTGAGTCCACTCTCTCCTCTGCCCTCCAGCGGGTTCTCCCCATCTCCCGTCAGGACTCCCTCACCCCACTCACCGTCCTCCCTCTGACCGTGTGAAACTTGTCCTTACTTATCACCCTCATTGCGTCTCTGTCCGGGATATCCTATTCCACCATCTCCCTATTCTTAACTCTGATCCTGCCACTCGTAAAGTTTTTCCCGATCCTCCCCTTGTCGCCTACAAACGGGACAGGAACCTGAGAGACTTACTGATCAGTAGTCGCCTACACACCAGCCCTCATAGCCTCCCAGGCACCAGGCCGTGCAAAAATACACGTGGCTGTGTTACCTGCCCTCATGTCATCCTCTCTCGCTCCATTACCTTTCCCAAAGCAGAATTCACCATCAAAGAGTGATTCACATGAAATTCCCGTAACCTCATCTATTCTATCACCTGTCCCCAGTGTGGTACGACACACATTGGGGAAACTGGTATGGAACTGCGTGAGCGTTTCCGCCAACACCTCAATGATATCCGCAACCGCACTGGTTCCCCAATTGCCAGCCACTTCAATGGTCCTGACCACCGGGGTAAGGCTGATGTTAGTGTCACTGGTCTAGTCTCTTGCTTCTCTGACACCGGGGTAAGGCTGATGTTAGTGTCACTGGTCTAGTTTCTTGCTTCTCTGACACCAGGTTAAGGCTGACGTTAGTGTCACTGGTCTAGTTTCTTGCTTCTCTGACACCGGGGTATGGCTGATGTTAGTGTCACTGGTCTAGTTTCTTGCTTCTCTGACACCGGGGTATGGCTGACGTTAGTGTCACTGGTCTAGTTTCTTGCTTCTCTGACACCGGGGTATGGCTGACGTTAGTGTCACTGGTCTAGTTTCTTGCTTCTCTGACACCGGGGTATGGCTGACGTTAGTGTCACTGGTCTAGTTTCTTGCTTCTCTGACACCGGGGTAAGGCTGACGTCAGTGTCACTGGTCTAATTTTTTGCTTCTCTGACACCGGGGTAAGGCTGACGTCAGTGTCACTGGTCTAGTCTCTTGCTTCTCTGACACCGGGGTAAGGCTGACGTCAGTGTCACTGGCTAGTTTCTTGCTTCTCTGACACCGGGGTAAGGCTGACGTCAGTGTCACTGGTCTAGTTTCGTGCTTCTCTGACACCGGGGTAAGGCTGACGTCAGTGTCACTGGTCTAGTTTCTTGCTTCTCTGACACCGGGGTAAGGCTGACGTCAGTGTCACTGGTCTAATTTTTTGCTTCTCTGACACCGGGGTAAGGCTGACGTCAGTGTCACTGGTCTAGTCTCTTGCTTCTCTGACACCGGGGTAAGGCTGACGTCAGTGTCACTGGCTAGTTTCTTGCTTCTCTGACACCGGGGTAAGGCTGACGTCAGTGTCACTGGTCTAGTTTCGTGCTTCTCTGACACCGGGGTAAGGCTGACGTCAGTGTCACTGGTCTAGTTTCTTGCTTCTCTGACACCGGGGTAAGGCTGACGTCAGTGTCACTGGTCTAGTTTCTTGCTTCTCTGACACCGGGGTAAGGCTGACGTCAGTGTCACTGGTCTAGTTTCTTGCTTCTCTGACACCGGGGTAAGGCTGACGTCAGTGTCACTGGTCTAGTTTCTTGCTTCTCTGACACCAGGGTAAGGCTGACGTCAGTGGCACTGGTCTAGTTTCTTGCTTCTCTGACACCGGGGTAAGGCTGACGTCAGTGTCACTGGTCTAGTTTCTTGCTTCTCTGACACCGGAGTAAGGCTGACGTCAGTGTCACTGGTCTAGTTTCGTGCTTCTCTGACACCAGGGTAAGGCTGACGTCAGTGTCACTGGTCTAGTTTCTTGCTTCTCTGACGACCGTCATCAATTCGTCCTTGAGAACAGACTTATCTCCAGCATGGGTTGCCTCCAACCGCATGGCATTTATATCTTCCATATCTTTTCTTAAAATCTCACACTGGCCCCCATCTATTTGTCTTCCTTTGCCCCACCCCTTTCTTCTATCAGTCACCACCCCTCACCACTCCTATATTAGGCTCCCCCTCCCCCCCCCAGCTCCTGGCTTATATCACCTTCATTTTGTTTTTCCACTTGGATCACTATTTGCCCCTTTCCATATTTGGCCACCACTGGCTTATCCGGCCAATTCCACCTCACTTCTTACGCTCGCCTGGCCACCTTATTTGACCGCCGCCCTTCATTTTCAGTCGAGCTTCCGACCCAACCAGTCGATTAGACAGACTGTTTCTACTATCAAATAAGTAGACCATTTTTAACTTATATGTTGATATGTTAGTTCAGTATTGTTGTTATTTGTTGTCCCTGATGAAGACATATTGGTCGTAACGTAGGTTTTGTTTGTGTTCCCGTATCGGTGCGGTATCTGACCATACCCATTTGAAAATTTAGATTAAACTTGACTTTAATCAACTTTAACATTTGTTTCCATTTATTTTTTCCCATCATGTTAAGAGCACGGAATATGGACTCCAAGACACTGTTGTCGGGGATGATGTGCTAAAGACGTTCTTAGAATCGGTCTCAACTTTGTAAAGTGAGCTGGGCAGTTCCTATCATCACTGTTTTCCTTCATTAACTTTTAAGACAATAACTCATGTACAAGTCGGTAAATGGAGCGGAGTGTTACCTAGGGATTGAACCATGTATTTTTGTCGTAAGATGCCAGTGCTCTAATCCGTTTGCTATTCGTACGATCACCTATTTACAAAAAAATACTGAAATGATAGAGGGAGTGGTCTGCCGAGGTTTTGTGTATGACAAAGACAAGAATAGCACCACTGCCCCACAGAGAGCATGTAGTAAGAGGTGACTGAAGGGGACATGGCATAATAGCGGGCATGGTTAGGTGGTTTGTTAATAGCACCATAGATGGCGTCAAACAGGCTGCGGGTCTACTTTGCTCTAGTGTTTGGACCTATTAAGAAAAACTCGCACATCAGTTCACTGCCCTCCGTGGCACTTGTTCCAACGCAGCGGAGTAATAAAAGGTTCGAGCCTAGACCGCTAGGCAGGATACCCTCCTAGCGACTACACCCAGCTCACGCTAGACCTGGGGCCTGCACAGGGGCATCCGCCTCTCTATAAGTACAGGTCGACTAAGAGTAAGACTAATATAGAAGGAGTAACTTGTTTACTCTTATTTCAGCGAAAGAAGAAGAAGAAGAAAAAGAACAAGAGGAGAAGGAGAAAGAGGAAAAAGAACCTGAAGATGATGATGATGATGAAGAAGGAGAGGAGGAGAAAGTAGAAGAGGAAGAGGAAGCAGAGGAAGAAGAAGACGAAAAAGAAGAAGAAAAAGAAGAAGAAAAAGAAGAATAAGAATATGAATATGTAGAAGAAATAGAAAGCAGAAGAAGACAAAATAAGGCTGTCCTACAGCTAAGCAGAACGCACTTTTACAAAAGCAAATAAAAGCCCTAGCAACCATTGCGGTGCCGCATCCAATGGAAGATAGACGAGGCAGCAGAATACTACAACAGGCTAACAAATTCAAAGACTCA
The DNA here is from genome assembly GCA_036924085.1 of Ariolimax columbianus. Classification (NCBI taxonomy): domain Eukaryota; kingdom Metazoa; phylum Mollusca; class Gastropoda; order Stylommatophora; family Arionidae; genus Ariolimax; species Ariolimax columbianus. Next base: position 82,187,991 of record JAVGWX010000010.1, read on the forward strand.
TGGACCGCTCAATGCACGAAAGACTAAATGGACTGGGGAGATGCAGACTAGAGTGAAGTAATTTTGCAGTCCAGGCAAAAGAGACAACCAGAAATAAAAATACACTGGTAAACACAACCATAAAACCAATGGCAGCGTCCTCTATCCGCCCACCCTAGAAATAAACATTCTTTCCCAAGCTAATAAGCAACACTCCTAATTTTGTAGACAAAAGGTCCCAAACAGAAGAGCAAAGAAAACATAAAACCACTATATACGTCAAGCAGACATTTTCACCAAAATCCTGGACTCCGCAAAAGATGCCATAAAACAGTGTTTCTCAACATGTTTACACTTACGGACCGTTAAGATTGGAACGAAATGTCGCGGACCGCTCAAAAAGAATTTTTGAAACACTATTCATATAGCTCATTTGGAATTCTGTTATTCAAACAGACATGTTAATGTTTGTTGCCAGGTAGCCGAATGCTTCGACTATGTGTAGTACGTATTTTACAACTTCCTGTGGCTTACTAGGCCTGGGTAAAGATACAATTAATTCATTTAGCATTTTATGTATCCGTTTTTAAATTTCATATTATAAAATGAAAATTGTAAAGCTGTTAAAATAACCAGAAACCAAACAGTATATAAAACTGCTAATAATAGAACGTCTTGAACTTGTGAGAAAGCAATCATCATCATGAAGCATGTCCTTAGATAACGTCGCTCTCAAGGCAGTTGATCTGTAGGACACTCAATCCCTGGCCAGCTCTTCCGCCTTCTGTCATTGTCAATCCCAGAACATCTTTAATGTGCCTTGTACATCTTCTCCTCCGTATGTCTCTGCCTCTTTTGTCATGTATCATACCCTCCAGCGTCGTTCTTTCGAAGCCATTGTGGCGTTTGATGTGGCCAAAGAATGTTCATTTCAATATTTCATTCAAGTGACGATAGTGCGCAATCTGCTGGTTATTCTTTGCTTTAATCTTTTATAACCGTGGCTACTGCGTTCTTTCTGAGAGACGAAATGCTCCATTGATATCCATTCGGTTTCTCTGGTTTTTATCACTGGCACAGCTGAAAAAGTGTTCTCATACCAAATCGGTAGTTGAATAAGCGACCAACAATTTAATATAACTTAGTTCACCTCAACGCAAACTCCGCAGTTAAGGAATTAAGTCGAAATACGTTCTTCGCAGACAAGCAGGACATTTTTGTTGGGAAACACTGCCATGGGAAATGGGGAGAATTCATCTACTGAAAATGTTAAAATAAAGTAATTGTCACTGGGGGATACTGTAATAACTTGAAAACTGAGGCCACAGGTCTGAAGCAGGCATCTGAAACCCTAAAACTACAAGAAGCTGTCACAAAAACTGCTGGTTGTTGTCACTGATGCCCTTGTAGTGTCAACAGCTCTCAGGAACCAGCACAAAAAGTAATGTCGCACTAGCAGACTCGATAGAATGATTATATACAAAAGAAGTACAATCCAATGGATACCAGCGCACTGAAATATCGCAGGTAATGACAAAGCAAACTTTCAAATGATAGAGCAATACTGCAACAAAGTCACACAGCGATTACATATGACTAGACAAAAACAATTATCAAGACCAAGTAGATGAAATTAGAAAAAAACACCAATTTGGCAATGACGCATATAACCAACTCTCTCTCTCTCCAGACGAGATCAGGAGGTCATCATCCGGCTGCGTTGAGGACACAACAGACTGAAATGTCATCTTTATAATACATTCAAGATTGATACTACGGACCTTTGTATCTAGGGCACAGCTCCTGGGATCAAGATTGTGAGCAGTGTGTGAGCTATAGCGGCCAGCGACCCATAGATGACTGCTAGCATCAGGGCCAGCGACCCATAGATGACTGCTAGCGTCAGGGTCAGCGACCCATAGGTGACTGCTAGCGTCAGGGCGAGCGACCCATAGATGACTGCTAGCGTCAGGGTCAGCGACCCATAGGTGACTGCTAGCGTCAGGGTCAGCGACCCATAGGTGACTGCTAGCGTCAGGGTCAGCGACCCATAGATGACTGCTAGCGTCAGGGTCAGCGACCCATTGGTGACTGCTAGCGTCAGGGTCAGCGACCCATAGATGACTGCTAGCGTCAGGGTCAGCGACCCATAGGTGACTGCTAGCGTCAGGGTCACCGACCCATAGATGACTGCTAGCGTCAGGGTCAGCGACCCATAGATGACTGCTAGCGTCAGGGCCAGCGACCCATAGATGACTGCTAGCATCAGGGTCAGCGACCCATAGGTGACTGCTAGCGTCAGGGTCAGCGACCCATAGATGACTGCTAGCATCAGGGTCAGCGACCCATAGGTGACTGCTAGCGTCAGGGCCAGCGACCCATAGGTGACTGCTAGTGTCAGGGCCAGCGACCCATAAATGACTGCTAGAATCAGGGCCAGCGACCCATAGATGACTGCTAGTGTCAGGGCCAGCGACCCAGAGCTACCAAGACCCTTCTTCACACCCATGTGGTGATCCTGGATAACTGGCTGCAACAGGACAGACTGTCTAAGAAGAAATGGATCGAAAAGGGAAGGCTAACCCGGTACTCAACAGGCTGCAATAGGACAGACTGGCTAAGAAGAAATGGATCGAAGAGGGAAGGCTAACCCGGTACTCAGCTGGCTGGAACAGGACAGACTGGCTAAGAAGAAATGGATCGAAGAGGGAAGGCTAGCCGGTACTTAACAGGCTGGAACAGGACAGACTGGCTAAGAAGAAATGGATCGAAGAGGGAAGGCTAACCCGGTACTCAGCTGGCTGCAACAGGACAGACTGGCTAAGAAGAAATGGATCGAAGAGGGAAGGCTAACCCAATACACAAAAATGCCATGATGATGTCGGATGTGTAGAATGACAGCTGCAAATATCGCAGTCAAGCTGTAAACTACAACACAACGTATTCAGCTCTCCGGTTCACATCCTGCTACTAACAAAGCCCATTTCAGGGCTTGGTATCGGGAGTTTGAGAACGAAAGAAGAAGAAGAAGAAGAAGAAGAAGAAGGAAGAAGAAGAAGAAGAAGAAGAAGAAGAAGAAGAAGAAGAAGAAGAAGAAGAAGAAGAAGAAGATACACTAGCGAAAGGATTAGCCCGTGGCAGCAACCAATGTCCTGTCATGAAAAATTGTACGGAAGTGTACATAGACTTGAGTTGACTGCTGTCTGTGTTAGAGTCACTGAACAAAACAGGAAAACCTCCAGGTGTTGGCACGGATCTACTGTCATGTCATGCACGGGTTCAGGGCCGACATCCTGGCTTCACAAGCTCCCATCATGTGCACATTAGTGAGTGCATAGGAGTGACATTTTGAATTCGGTCAATGACCCCCTGATGGATGAGGACACCGCAGCAAATGAATCAGAAATTCATAAACTACAAAGCTTCGACATCAAATGAGGTTCAAGTGTGGGATAGGGGGGAGGGGGGGGGTGAGAAGACGAAGCAGGAGTGTGTACAACCGTCGAGCTACAGAAACAAACAGCACGCACCCAGACCATTCGCCATTTGCTGAGAGATATTGAGCACCTATTGGTGTGCCCGAAGTGCAGTATAGTCTATTCTTAGAAACAGACAGAAAACATAATCATTGCAGTCGAAGTCTGAAGACGAACGAAGATGAAGACAACGTCATTGGCTGCAAGTCAAACTGCACGTCCAATCAGCTGTGACATCCCTGGGTCAACCAGTCCTTCTCCACACTGAAAGGAAATCATTAACACTACATACGCCGATCGCCCCCACGTCAGTAATGCCGGTTCACTATTTTTCAGGACAACTCCTCCACCCTCACCCATTAACTTATCTGGCTAGCCACACGGGCAATCCCGTCCGTCACCGACCGGTACCAATTAAATACCGGAAATATTTTCAGTTTACCTGCCTCAGATATTGTAATTTTTTGCTATCGACCCCCACACCCTGTTCGCTACATACCTTCGTTCTCATTGGCGGCTTCGTGGCGATTGACACGTAGACACATCTACATCCTCTCTGTTTGGACCTCAGATGACCGTCTGATAAGGACAGAGATATCCTACTTTGCTAAATCAGCTACCACCCGAGTGTAATCGCCAGGCGGGAGGGGGAGGGGGTGTCGTAGGGAAAATAGTGGTCAAGCCTGTAGCATGAGGCGACTAAGGAGAGTTGTGCATGGGACAGAGACTATCCCATCCTGTAGCAGCTTTAAGGCACAGAAACGTCAACAGATTGTTGGTTGGTTGGTTGGTTATTGATCCAGCGGCCTATGGGCTCCTACCCTTTGGCCCAATGTCATATAGTGTGAAATGCAAGTGTTTGTAAGCTGTTGCTTAGTTTCGTACAAAGTGTTCCATTTGTCTGGCCTCAGTGTTTCCTAACGTCGGCAAGCGCCGGACATGAGCAGATAAAGACAGGGCAACATTGCTAGGCTTTCATGTATTTGTTGAAGACTTTTTGTACAACAGAGATGAAATGTTTCCATTGACTGACGCATGAGTCACTCAGATGTTCCATTGACTGACGCACGAGTCACCCAGTTGCAGGCTTCACTGTTTGCATGTTGTTTTTCCTGATAGTGGACTGACATAGCTATTCTAATTCTTGGAGTTTAGAAGAAGGAACCGGATCTTCCTGGCTGTAGTGCAATGCTAGACTTCACAGTAGACTCTGAACTACGGGGTTTACATTGTCGGACCCCATTTCGTTGACCGACCTGTTAATCCCCGTCCTGTACCCATGTACACCTTCATCTGCGTATCGAATAGGTTACTAGACGTCCGGAAACAGTTGGACCTATCTATACCTGCATCTGTCCGTCTGGTAGGAATGAGGTTAACATGTGCCCTGAAATAGAACTACATGTCCTAAGTACTTCATCTATATCTGGTAGGAATGGGTTTACTAGATGCCCGGAAACAGAAGGACATGTCCTAAAGTACTCCATCTGCCAGAAATAGTCTCTTGATATGTTAAACCAACAAGACATGTCGCACCTTATTTACATATCGCGCGCGTCCTCCACCAGGCTTGCATTTCAAAATGGCACGTGATGTCCTGCCTGTCCCGAATGGATAACAAAAAGTTCTTAATTTTATATGGTTAATCTTATGACACGGTTGTGAAAGATGGCCAATTAGTTAACAAAGAAGATCACTGGAAGCCATGCGGGTGGGATTTTAACGAAGAATGTTGGAAACAAAGAAGGCTAATTAAATGTGATGTGATTGTTGTAATGGTGTAGCATGTTAATCTTACACTAAAACATTTTATCCGCTCTTGAATTGCAATTTCTGCAGATATATATTCGAAAATATAGTCAACCACTCTCTTTCGCTCTCTCCTTCTCTCTCTCTCTCTCTCATTCTCTCTCTCTCTCTCTCTCTCTCTCCATATCGCTCATTGGGAAGGGTGGGGACTATAATGAGGTGCCCTACCGAAAGATTGTGTCAAAGCACTTTGGGCAGTTCTGCAGTGGTAGCTTCTGTACACGTTACGATGAAGTTGTTAGTCAATCCCAACCTTTACAAGTCACCTAGTACAACATACATGTAATGGAGTGCAGTGGTGGTAGACCTTCCTCCACAGCGAGCAACCCCCCCCCCCTTTCGCCCACAAGGTGGCCCGGGATGTAGGTCCAACATTCTAGCTACACATAAATGAGGCCTTGGTACGTCCCACGAGCTAGGCAAAACACAAATATTTGAAATGAAAGAGACCAATCCAGACCGCCAGAAGTGACGTCACATGACACGCCAGTAACAGATTGCTCTAGTAGGTTGTGGGATTTTCCAGGTCGCACTTCTGACGTCAGTTAACAGTCTTCAAACCTTAGCTCTTCCTGTCACATATTTGGGTTCTGGTGTACCTCGCTTAAAAGCATAGAAGGAAAATGTTGTGGGGTACACGTAGTTGGAGAATGCACCGTAACACGTGGGTACTTCCTGCCCTATCCTTCCTCCTACGCCATGACAGGACACCTGGCCAAGAGGACATAAGTACTTTCTGGGGAGGCGTTAACTGAGAATAGCAACAAACGTGTGAAGACGTTTCCTTCTGAAGAAACTTTTGTCACGGAATGAGCAAACGAGTTGTACCATGTTAAAAAGAATAGGATCACTGTAAACTACTAAGCATGTCGTCACAGACAACTAACGAAGGCTGTCATTGGAGCTAGCAACATCATCATGTAAAGTCATTTCTATTTAAGCCGTCACTGCAAATGTTTGGATACAAGTTTCCTATATTTGGGCCAACTATAGTGGGCGCCTAGGCTTCAGGTGGAACGAAAAGGTCAATCAATCAATCAATCAATCAATCAAGCCAGTTCTTCTCAACCTGGAGTCAGCAGCCTCACAGTGCTGGTTCTCGGGACCAAATCTAGATTTTAAATTATGTTTCTGGCATGGTTTCTTCTTCTTCTTCTTCTTCCTCTTCTTCTTCTTCTTCTTCTTCTTCTTCTGCGTTCAGACATTTTCGTCATGCTGGATATTGTCCCATCGCTAGACGAGGTCAACAATCTCCTCCATGTCCAGGTGGCGGTCCCACAGCTTCCGCGTCAGCTCTGCTCCCTCTGGCTAGGTTTTACATTGTAGATCTCTGCAGTCCTGTAGGATGTGTTCGAAAGTTTGAACTACGTTCCAAATGGGCAATAGCTTGCATGTGATATCTTGAGCCGATGTAGGTGAACCAATGGTCTGCAGAGACCTCGCCTCATGCGGAAGATGTTGGCATGTTATTGGCATGTCTATTGCTTACGTCCACACCTTTCATCCATTGTGAGTTGTACTGATTGTGGATGATAGTATTTGCCTCCCGAATGTAGACGTTTCTCCATCCTGCCTCCTGCTTTGTACAAGACATCAGCTGTGTCGTGCCCTGCGCCTTTGTACAAGACATCAGCTCCCTCGTTTCCCGCGCCTTTGTACAAGACATCAGCTCCCTCGTTCCCTGCGCCTTTGTACAAGACATCAGCTCCCTCGTTCCCTGCCCCTTTGTACAAGACATCAGATCCCTCGTTCCCTGCGCCTTTGTACAAGGATCAGCTCCCTCGTTCCCTGTGATTCTATAACTTTTGAAGCTCTTTGGATTTTGTTGAGCATGTTTGTAATGTTGCGTAGTTTCTAATTCTAGCTAACGCGAGACATGAACGAGAATGATGCAGCTACTGAGACAAAAAAGCAACTACCAATAAAAATGGTTGTCTTCACAGGCTGCAGATATCTAATAGAGGCAATACATAAAATAAACAACGAACCACTGTTATCAGAAATCAGAGCAGAACTAAGAAAACTCCAGAGACCCTCAATATTAGGGATCCAATGGCTACCCTCCCACTGCGGAATCATAGGAAACGAGAGATCTGACGCTCTAGTAAAAGATTGCACAATTCAACCATCAAATACCATATAGAAAGATCAAGAACATCACAAATCAATATATACACCAATGGAGGGAAGGCAGAAACATCAGCAGTACACTAAACACAATTCACCAACTCAAGAGAAATCAACAAACTACCTTATTTCGCCTGAGAACTGGACACTGCAGACTACTAGAACATCTTTACCGACTAAAGATCTCACACACCGATGAATGCCGGTGTGGAACAGGGGGCCAGAATCCTGAAAGCATATTATTTAGGAATGCCCATTCTAAAAGGAAATTAAATGCCAGACCTGGCCAGCTGTGTTGCAGCCACTCCCACCTGGTGAAGACTACACACTTCATCATGGCGATTGGACTGCAGATACAGCATGCCCAAAGATCCTGAACGCAAAGAAGAAGAGGATGCAGTGACACGTCACTGGCTTTGAGGGAAAGGGAAGGGGGAAATGGTATAAAATACAACACCGGATTGATGTCCCCAAAAAACAGATCTACAATGGATACCGGCCCACAGTGGGCTCATTGGGAACGAGAAAACAGATGTGCTGGCACAATCCTGCAGTGACGGCACACAGATTCACCATCCACAAAGCTATAAAGAAGCAAATACACTCGTCGAACGGAATGGAGAGACCACCACAAAGAATTCAAGACAGAAAAGTATTGCATACACAAACTTGCAGAGATGGGCAGACAAAGATCTTCAGACTCAGAATGGGACATTGTAGACTCAAGGTCCACCAAACAGAATTGCCACGTGCGATTGTGGATCACCCAAGTAAACGCCAGAATATATCCTGCAAGACTGCCCTGCTTATATTGACAAAAGAGAGGAAGTCTAGTCCGGAGAAGCGACCTTGCTCGAAAAGATTTTGCTGGACCGGCGAAGACATTCAACGCAGTCACCTTTGTCGTAAACCTCACCGGTTTGCATAGCATCAGTTGATAGAAAATAAAGAAGAAGAAGAAGAAGAAGAAGAAAAGAAGAAGAGGAAGAAAAAGGCGTAGTAGAAGAAGGGGTTGGGGTGGGGCGTCTGGAGAAAATCAAAAAGTACTGATATCAGTTGAACGAATAAATCATTACTAATGTCAATAGTTAATCTATTAATAAATAACGAAAAACAAAGTTTCTGTAAAATGGAAGTAAAGAGAAAGATTACGACCTATAAGATGAGATTCTTGATAAAACCACCAACGTTACCAGTAGAAACATAATGAGACATCCGAAAAAAAAATGTCAAAGAAGACCATGCACTGAACACGTGATAGGGAGAAGATCAAGTGGTTTGGTAATCTAATGCGAAGACAGCCATTTTTTTTTTTTGGGTGGGAGGGTGGGGTTTGTTCGCCTTATTTCTCTATTCCATAAGTGCACTACGGTTTTTATTCTGTGCATGTCGGCTCAGTGCATCCGACTTCAGAATGCATTTTATGTAAAGCTCTGCTTCCTCCTGTATTTTCTAAGGGCTTGCTTCCCTGAGGTAACGGCCAATGCTGTGATAGGGAACGAACCCAGCACCGTCGTGTTGTGAGCCGTGTCACTTACCCACTAGCCCACGACGTTCCCTCAACGCAGCCAGTAAAAAAACAATGAATTTGCGATTGGTCAGTCTCATTCCGGATACTAAAACATGGACGTCTTTCTACATATACCACCAGAGAACGAGAAAGAAAAAAGAAGATAGGAAGTTGATAGCAGTCAAAGTAGTTATTAAACGAGAAATATGGATCAAGATGCTGAGCAGCACATGAACTGCAGTGGTCAGCGTCCCATAACTGACTGCTAGCGTCAGGGCCAGCGAACCAGAGCTGCCAAGACTCTTCTACGCCTCCACGTGGTGATCCTTGATAACAGGCTGCAACAGAGCAGACTGGTTAAGGAGAAGGGATCGAAGAAGGAATGCTAACCCGGTACTCAAAAAATGCTTGCCGAAGTCGGATGTGTTGGACCGAAAGATACAAATATCGCAGTCAAGCTGTAAACTATAACACAACGCATTCCATTCTCTTGACTTCATTCTGCTAGTTAGTCCCGTGTCAGGGTTTGGTAGCGGAAGATTGAGAACGAACGATGCCAAGCCAAGCCAAACGAGAAATAGATAGAATGTTGGATTCTAAAGAAGCATTGTCCCTAAAGACATGTGTTTCTTTTGTTGAATAAGAACACCGATGTTAATATCTCTCAAACTACATTACTGAGAACTGGAAGCGCTGATTTCTTCCCATTCCGCAAACATACAGGCGGTAGAAATATCATTTGTAAATAGTCTCACCTACTAAGGACAGTCATTAAGTAACATGGATTTCATTATAAAGTGCACGGAAAATCATGTACAACGGAGAATCTTATTTCAGGACACAAAATGGCTCTTTAGCAATACCACATATAGGGCTTGCGCCGATTGAGCAGTATGCGCATGCGCAATATAGCCTACAACTTTGCATTCCTACTGTTTACTACACAATGTAAGATCCAGGCGTTATTCGTGTTTTGCCGTCTGAGGGTGTGAAGCCTTAAATCTACAGAAGAATGAGAGTTCAGTATGGAGACAGTTTGAAAAAGGGAAGAGTATATGAATGGATCGACAAATTTCATAAGGGAACACAAAAGGTACTTTATTCAGCTTGGAATGGGAGACCATCAAGCGTAGCAACTGTCTCGGTGGAACAGTAAATCGACCAGCTTGTCCGTGGCAAAAGGCGGGTCACTATTGATGAAATAGCCTTAGATTTCAAAATAAATCACGGCGACAAATTTGTTCATGATGACCTCGGGCATTAGAAAAGGCGGCTGAAAACGAGGTAATGAGGAGGTGCAAAGTTAGTTAAAGATCACACCAATAAACCTTTTTTTGTCTAGAAGGCATCCACATGCTAGTGGGCGGATGGACCTAGTGCGTTGCCAGGCAGGGGGACTATGTCGAAAAATAGGACACAATAAATGTCTGGTTTGTTGGAATTAAACATTTATAATGAATTACAGTAATGCGCAAACAAATTACGATAGTGTATATATGCAGGTGAAACATGGATAAATTCACACCATACAAATAAAAAGCCAAATGGCAAATCTTTAGATGAAATTTGAAAGATAATTGTGCCAAGTTGTAACGGACAGTGATTGATAATATCCCAAGCAGGTAAAGTTAAGGTAGCAGACACAATGGACTGTTGAAGAATGGCGAATTCATGTTTGTTTCCAAATCTACCGACAAATTGTGCTATCTGCAGAGATGAATGACCACATATTCAGAGAGTGGACTGAGAAAACGGTACTCCTGCCATTAGATAGACCCTCTTGTCTTGGTAAGGGAGAATGCTTCCTACCATATTACAGCGGCACTGGAAGACAAGTACCCGACAAAGTACTAAGGACGAGATTAAACTGCAGCTAGGCAGCGCACGAGCTGCAGTGGTCAGCGACCCATAGCTGACTGCTAGCGTCAGGGCCAGAGAACCACAGCTGCCAAGACCCTTCTACACCTCCACGTGGTGATCCTGGATAACAGGCTGCAGCAGGGCAGACTGGCTAAGGAGAAGGGATCGAAGAGGGAATGCTAACCCGGTACTCATAATTTGCTTGCTGAAGTCAGATGTGTTGGACAGAAAGGTTCAAACATTGCAGTCAAGCTGTAAGCTACGACACAACGCATTCCGTTCTCTGGACTACATTCTGCTACTTAAGCCGTTTCAGTGTTGGTAGCGGGAGATTGAGAACGAACGAAGCCAAGCCAAGCCAAACTGTAGCTAACAAAGAAGCACATTCAATTTTAGGAAATCCGTTACACCCTTTCAAAATCTCGAATGGCCATCTTTCAACCTGAAAATGCTCTAGTGACTATCTACATACGAGAAAGCTTCGTCCTGAAATGTTTTAGCGCCACAATTCGGTCCAAAAATGTTTTAGGGCCCCTCCCCACCCCTTCCTATCTGTCCATGACCTTAAAAACTACCCAGGCGTCACCACAAAATAGATGAACATCAAACCAACAATTCACTTGTTCTGCCTTTAGCCTTGTTCACAAAATTGGAATGCTTTGAAATGTCTCATGTGGCTAAAAGTCCCGTGCATCCGACTTCAGCATTATTTTTTTAATTTAGAATGTAATCAATTTACAATAATTATTTCACGTATGGATCCCAGGACCCCTTACTTGGAAGAAAAGTTCACAACCACTGACCCGTACAACGCCTGTCTGTCGTAAGTTCGTTAAGAATATGTATATGTACTGTTCTCGTGATAAACAAAGCGCCACGGAAGTAAACGCCTACAAAAACGCAATTGCTTTGATGGTGGTTTGGTTCATAGATGTTCATCTGTGTTCCCATGCTCCGGCTGTAGTATTCAAATGATCTGCTTGACACCATTTCTAGGTGGCATGTTTTTTGTTTTTTCGTTCGCCTTATTTATCTATTTCCCAAGGCGTGTGTGCGTTACACTGTGGTTTTTATTTTGCGCCTGTCGGCCCAGTGCATCCGACTTCAGCATGCATTTTATGTAAGGGTCTGCTTCCTCCTGCATTTTCTAAGGGTTTGCTTCCCCGGGGTAACGGCCGGTGCTGTGATGGGGATCGAACCCAGCACCTTCTGGCTGTGAGCCGTGCCACTTAACCACTAGGCCACGCCGTCCCCCAAGGGTGGCAAGTATGAAAAGCTTTCTCTGTGACTTCATGTGTACTTGTTTTGTAGATGTTTTGCGTGTTCTGGAATCCATCTTTGTTTTGATTGGCTTTTTGTTGTGGCTAGTTTTTATCTAGGAGCTAGATATCTCACTTATAGCAGCAAGGGTACTAGGTTTGATCCGCGTAACCGACACGCTCAAGTTGACCAAGCTGTAACTGAGGACCTTGTTTATTGTTAGGTAAAGAAAGGAGAGAGAAAGCGAACTGGCAACTCCACCAAATTGTTGTTGCTGTTTTTGTTGTTGTTGTTGTTGTTGTTGGTGTTGTTGTTGTTGCTGTTGTTGTTTTTGTTTTTTTGTTGAATGCACACAGTGAGTATGGTTACTCTTTTGTGCACCCTGAAGCGGGCGTTAGGTGGCGGGTTGCAGTAGCTTTTCTCACATCCGTGCTGGTGAATGTGAACCAAGGTCCTCGAGGCTGGTGTGCTATCTGACGTTCACTACTACGGGGATCACGTTAGACTTGCAAACAGCCCGTTTCCAGTGAACGTTACATGGAAGAAAGATGTGGTTTTGGTCCGCACATTACTCCTGACCCTGACGCACTGTCCTGGACTCATTAAAAACGGAGGCCTCGTAGAAATAAGTTGCCAACACACCATCCCCAACAGCAATGTGTGACTAGCCTTAAAGCATCCAGATATATGAAGTTCTTGTAGTAGCGATTCTCATTTAACGTTTTTTATGCATTCTTGATAATTATGTTTCTCACAAATATAGGATGAATGTAAGAGTATATTAGAGAGGAGAAGAATATGCAAGCTACGCACAAATGTTGCTAGAAAGTAAGTTCACACAGCGACAATGTCAATATGGTCTGACCAAGTGAAATGACCCTTCAGGTTACGTCAGTGAAGAAGAAGCCGGATGACCCAGTCACGCGGGCCAGCTTTACAGGACCGCACAGTATGGAGAGCATATGTTGCGGTCATATTTTCCAGGGGAAACAAGATGAATAATTAGTAAGGGCAGGCCTCGCCAGCTTAGAAAAAGTAGAGGTCTAGTCAATGAATGTTCTAACACTTTATCTCCGACAGCAGGACCTGTTGTTGTTGTTCTTGTGCTAACATTTCTGATCAGTATATTGTGCCTGGCCCTGACTAACATGTCTGATCAGTATGTTGTGCCTGACTGACCCTGACTAACATGTCTGATCAGTATGTTGTGCCTGACTGAACCTGACTAACCTGTCTGATCAGTATGTTGTGCCTGATTGACCCTGACTACCATGTCTGATCAGTATATATTGCCTGACCCTGACCAACTTGTCTGATCAGTATGTTGTGCCTGGCCCTGACTAACATGTCAGATCAGTATGTTGTGCCTGATTGACCATGACAACCATGTCTGATCAGTATATATTGCCTGACCCTGACTAACATGTCTTATCAGTAAGTTGTGCATGATCCTGACCAACTTGTCTGATCAGTATGTTGTGCCTGACCCTGACTAACATGTCTGATCAGTAAGTTGTGCCTGACCAGATGTCAGTCTTCCTCCACATGGTCTTTCATGTAATCATATAAACTTATGTACTCTGTTTCCACCAGTGACATAATCTTTTGGGTTCTATTGGTACATGTAAGCCATAGAAAAATAGTTGACATGCTAGACCTTACTTAACTGTGCACCTCCTGGTAGTGTAACAGTATGTGTGTAGGGCTATAGACTGTCAAGAGATCGAGGCAGATATTAAAGAGGCAGAGAAAGACGCGCAGTGTGCTGGGGTTTTAGTTGTTGGTGGTGTTTTAGTTGTTGGTGGTGTTTTAGTTGTTGGTGGTGTTTTAGTTGTTGGTGGTGTTTTAAGTGTTGGTGGTATTTTAGTTGTTGGTGGCGTTTTAGTTGTTGGTGGTGTTTTAGTTGTTGGTGGTGTTTTAGTTGTTGGTGGTGTTTTAGTTGTTTGTGGTGTTTTAGTTGTTGGTGGTGTTTTAGTTGTTGGTGGTGTTTTAGTTGTTGGTGGTGTTTTAAGTGTTTGTGGTGTTTTAGATGTTGATGGTGTTTTAATTGTTGGTGGTGTTTTAGTTGTTGGTGGTGTTTTAAGTGTTGGTGGTGTTTTAGTTGTTGGTGGTGTTTTAGTTGTTGGTGGTGTTTTAGTTGTTGGTGGTGTTTTAGTTGGTGGTGTTTTAGTTGTTGGTGGTGTTTTAGTTGTTGGTGGTGTTTTAGTTGTTGGTGGTTTTTTAGTGGTTGGTGGTGTTTTAAATAAAGGTTGTGAGAATAAATGCAGCTAAGGACAGTCAGATTGTGCAGGGAAACCGATTCCTATTGCATGCGAAAATCATTCGTATGTCTTGGTAGTAATTTAGACAAACTAGGGGATAAAGATATCGACATAAGAATGTTTAGGATGTGAATATTTGTTATTATTGATAAACTTCTTGGGGAACGGCGCGTGCTAGTGGTTAAGTGACACGGCTCACAACCCGAAGGTGCTGTGTTCGCTCCCAATCACAGCACCGGCCGTTACCCCGGGGAAGCAAACCCTTAGAAAATGCCGGAGGAAGCAGATCCGTACACAAAATGCATGCCAAAGTAGGGTGCACGGGACAGGTCGAGGAAAAATGTAATGCAACGCATACTGCTTTGGGGATTAGAGCAATAAGCCAACAACAAAAAAAAACAAACAAAAACTAACAACAAATTACCTATTGAAATCTAAAAGAAATTAAGTCCAATACAAAAAATAAAAAATCTTCAGCTTTAATGTAAAGTTCGTTCTCTTGTATGGCTCTGAAACATAGAGAACAATAAAAACAACAACGAAGAAGGTACATCCTTTCATTAATGAGTGTCTGCACAGAATAGAAAGATTGAGATGGTATGACAAGATCAAACGAAGAGAAGATGCTGACGTTGGACAATACATACATTTAAAGAAACAGCTGATAGCATTGAAGAACAGTCTCTGTTCTGGAATCCTCAAGGCAATTGAAGTAGGCAGCCCAAAACACACGGAGAAGACAAGATAGAAGAATTAAGAAAAACTTGGACAGAGCTGAAATCGTTGGTCCAGGACAGGGGGACTTGCCGCGTAGTTGTTGGAGACCTGTGCTCATTAGGGGGCTGAAACGTGTTGATTGATTTGATGTGATAAGGAAGCCGAAGATGCAAGTGTGAATGAACTGACATTCGCCAGCGACTCATAGCTGGCTGCTTCATCAGGGCTAGGGATCCATTACTGACCAAGACTCTATCCCACATCCAAGTGGCGGCCCTGGAAACAGACTGCAACCAAGCAGCCTGGCTATGAGATTAGGGATTGAAAATGGAAGGCATACTAGATCCTAAAATGACTTGCTGAAATCGGATGTTTTAGGCTGAAAGACGCAGATATCGCAGCCTCGCTGTAAACTACAACACAACGTTACATTCGTTCTGTTCAGGACGAAATAATAACAGGTCCAGATGTTGCAAGCGTTGAGAAAGAAACAAGAGAAAGAACAAATAGAGGGGAAATGGAAATAAGAAGAAAGAGATGAAGAAGTGGAGGACGTAAAATAGTAGGAATAGCATCAAAAAAGAAGTTGAAGAAGAAATGGAGGATGAAGAATAATAAGAACAATACAGAGAAAAGATGACGAAAAAGCTTGGTGGGGGCGGGGGTTAGAATAGTAGGAAGAAAAAAGAAGTAAAAAGGAAGATTAGGGGGAATAAGAGGACGAAGAAAATCAACCTGTCATTACATATGACACGACTATGACATTTGACAGAAAAGTGTTCCACCTTTTGGGAAGGTGGTTGAAAGTGTACCATCGTGATCGTTTGATTGTATCATTTGTTCCATTTCTTGACCTCATGATCAGCACTCGTGCACTCTCAATACCTTTGAATTCAATGGCCAGTTCTTCGACCAGATCAGCGGTGTGGCTATGGGCACCAGAATGGGCCCCAGCTACGCATGCCTGTTCATGGGTCACCTGGAACACTTGATCTGGCTTCAATTCCAGGGCCCCTTTCCTTTGATGTATTATCGATACATCGACGATGGGATTGGTATGACTGACATGTCGGAGAAGGATCTCCTCAACTTTATCGACTTTGTCAACGACTTCCATCCCTCGATCAAGTTCACGTCTGACATTTCCCTCACGTCTGTCCACTTTCTGGACATCACTGTCTCTATCTGCCCTTCAGGCCTCTCCACCACTGTCTACTACAAACCCACTGACGCTCACAACTACCTCCTCTACACTTCCTCCCATCCCCTATCCTGCCGCGATTCGCTTCCTTTCTCCCAACTCCTCCGCCTCCGACGCCTATGTCAGGATGACGACGACTTCCTCCTCAGGGCCCACGAGATGCTTGACTTCTTCCGCAAGCGACTCTACCCTGAGACCACTCTCTCCTCTGCTCTTCAGCGGGTTCTTCTTATCTCCCGCCAAGTCTCCCTCACTCCCACCCGCCGTCCTCCCTCTGACCGTGTGAAACTCGTCCTCACCTATCACCCTCACAGCGTCTCTGTCCGGGATATCCTATTCCGCCATCTCCCTATCCTTCACTCTGATCCTGCCACTCGCGAAGTTTTTCCCGATCCTCCCCTTGTCGCCTACAAGCGTGACAGGAACCTGAGGGACTTGCTGGTCAGTAGTCGCCTACACACCAGCCCTCATAGCCTCCCAGGCACCAGGCCGTGCAAAAATTCACGTGGCTGTGTTACCTGCCCTCATGTCATCCTTTCTCGCTCCATTACCTTTCCTAAGGCTGAATTCTTCATCAAAGAGGGGTTCACATGCAAATCTCGTAACCTCATCTATTCCATCATCTGCCGCCAGTGTGGTATGACTTACATTGGGGAAACTGGTATGGAACTACGGGAGCGTTTCCGCCAACACCTCAACGACATCCGCAACCGCACTGGTTCCCCAATTGCCAGCCACTTCAATGGTCCTGAGCACCGGGGTATGGCTGACGTCAGTGTCACTGGTCTAGTTTCGTGCTTCTCTGACGATCGTCATCGATTCGCCCTTGAGAACAGACTTATCTCTAGTATGGGATGTCTCCAACCACATGGTATAAATATCTTCCATACTTTTTCTTAAACCCTCACACTGGCCCCCATCTATTTGTCTTCCTCCCCCCCCCCCATTCTTCCATCAGTTCTCTTCCCCCCTCTCTTATATCAATATCCCGCCCTCCCGGCTTATATTGCCTTCTCATTGTTCCCCTATCTGGACCACTATTTGGCCACGCTTGGCTTATCAGGCATATTCCGCCACTTTTTGTTTGACCGCTCCTATTTCAGTTTCTATCGAGTACTTGGCACGACAGGTCGCTTAGACAGAAAGCGTCTCCCACCTGAAACAGATGAGTTGACCATTTTTTCTTATATGTTGATTTGTTAGTTCAGTGTTGTTGTCCCTGATGAAGGCCTATTGGTCGTAACGTAGGTTTTGTTTGTGTTCTCGTCTCGGTGCGGTATCTGACCATACCCATTTTTTTAAATTTTGATTAAGCTCAACCTTAATCAACTTTTACTAGTTTTTTTTTTTTTTTTTTTTTTTTTTTTCATGTTTTTTTCCCACTAATCGTATGTACAACCCTCTTCACTTGCATGCTATGAAGGCCACAGTGGTCGTATTCATAGCTTCCATTGATGAACACTAATATAATCAGCTATCTCGTATTACTTCAGCTGTTTTAGTCGGCACACGTATCGACTTTACATTTTCCACCTTGATTCATCGTATCAAAGACATTCAGCTGAAATCGTCTGGTCGAATTACGCAAAGCAACTTTTGCTGTAAACTATGCCCCAACGTCACAAAGTCATTTTAATGACGAACGCAGAAGAAGAAGAATCGAACCCAGAAGACATGTTGAAACATGCAACAACGTTTTACGCACGGTAACCTTTTCAAGGAAAAGCCATAGGATAGGCTCCGATGGTTCTATTCTGGGAACTCAGGCCTAAGATCTACCATTGTAACAATAGACACCGACTTTCATTTCATAGGACTCAAATGACGTCAATAGGGCACTTGTACTATGACGGCATACTAGAAATATGCCAATCCGGTTCAAAAAGACCTGGGAAGATATGCAGCTCGTGAAAAGCCTTAGCCATGCCTCAGTTGTGATCACATGACCTTACAGCTCGGCGGCAATACCAGGCAACTGAACGCTCGCAGTACGGCCTTTCCTTTATATAGTGCCTATATTTAGAAGCCAATGGAAACGCGCTGTTTGGGTCGTTTTTTTAATCTTTTTCCCTGTAGTATATTTAGCCTGTTATAAGAGACGGCTTTTCGTGCAGATAGTTTCATTAATGTTGTGACTCGACAGTTGCGTGTTTCATCTGTGAAAACTTCTGAGACTTCATGTTGTGATAGTTACCAATCAACCAAATATTAGAAATAATGAGCACACTACTGGATCAACAGATGGACATGTGTCCCAGGTCTAGCACTAGTACGCTGCCAAAATACGAGGACGTTATGGAGTTTCAGAATGTGAGTACATCTTACTGTCCTTTTGTTTGTTTGCAGTATGGTCTGAGATATTGTGCTTGATTGTAATTAAAACGATAAACATACACACTTGTTTACATTAGGACGATTTAACAGAATACACCCTAATGGTACCCAGGATGAAAAGAATAGTACCACTGAAGCCTTCCAGAATGTCACCAAATTCGACTAAAGACGGTTGTCCGTGAGGCTACCTTCCTCACCATGTAAAACATTGATACTGAAGCCAGTGAAGCTGCAACTACAAATGTTCGAAAACACTTTATGTAACCGGGCAAGCTGTGGTGCTGTTCTCACTCGGAGAGAAAGCTCAAATCGTCATGGTTACCTACAAATCAGTCAAATGTAATTGTTTAAAAGGTCATAAATAAGTCAGTGTTCGTGTTCATTAAATTAAACTTTAAATAGAGTGACAGTTAGCAAGGAGACAGCATAATGATACATTTATCCCACATGAAACAAATAAACAGTTAAAGTGTTTTTGCTGCTGCTGTTTAATACATGAACATGATGATACTGCAACCAAAGTATAATGTTGCTGTTTGGGTTAGAAACTCGCCTACTTGCAGAATATATAACACGAAGAAGACTTTAACAGACTGATCAAACATAAGAAAACCACGGTTTACAAAAAATGATTGAAAACAAGAGAACCACGAAAACACAGTGGTGTCTGACAACATAGGTGGATAAATGTTGGGACGAAGTCAAGCAGAGAACTAAATAATTCTACTAGTCAATAGAAACATAACTTCCATAAATAGGACATTTTCGTTTATTGCACGTATAAAGTGCAGTATTCGCGTAGAAAGTGCAGTATTCGCGTAGAAAGTGCGGTATTTGCATAGAAAGTGCAGTATTCGTGTAGAAAGTGCAGTATTCGTGTAGAAAGTGCAGTATTCGCGTAGAAAGTGCAGTATTCGCGTAGAAAGTGCAGTATTGGCGACATGATATATCTAAAATATTGTCTACTCTGTACTTGTTCGTGAAGTCGCGAGATTTTGCTCCAAGGATTGCGCGTTTGGCGATGCATGGTCGACGGCGTCGTGTGACGTCAGACGCTAGAAAGTTAGCGGGCGCCACGGTTAAGTTTACCGCCAGTAACACGGCGGTAACATGGATGTTTGCTGACCTACTCCAGGACATAAATTTTAGGTCAGTTACTGACGTCATGGGTCATGTGGGGACGGCGTTCTTTTTGAAAGTACTGGTTGTGAGAGTGCCGGTCCGGGGTGCCAAATAAGGCCAGTTCCAGCCATGCCGGGGAAAGGCAACTAAATAGAGTTTTGGATGGGGCTAGCAACTTCATCAAGAAAAATTAATTGCAACTGCACATGCAAAGTGTTCAGACTAGGCTGTGAAGCGCCAGATGTAGTAATACCCTATTGTTGCTTTGTGGGATCGAAAAGAAGAAGATGCAAAGAAGGTTGTGAGATCTTACATTGGTTGATGACATCTGACATTGGTTGATGACATCTGACATTGGTTGATGACATCTGACATTGGTTGATGACAACTGACATTGGTTGATGACAACTGACATTGGTTGATGACAACTGATATCAGCTTTGGTATAAATATAGCATCAACACTGTGTACAAATGTTAAACCAGCATTGTTTTAAAGGCAGTCCCACAGCGGACACTGTTGTCTGGGTTGAAGTATTAGAGACTTCATTGAACTAAGCCTCAGCTTTTTATGAGCTATGGATAGCCAATTCCCTTTCTCGCTGTCTTTTCTTGTCTAACAGTAAGTCAAGGACCCATTTGCAAACAGCCACCCCCTACCCAGACGATCTAGAACTACAGTACACACACCCGCCATTGTGCAGGCAACGCTACACACACGGACACCTTTAGCCACATAACTCCACTTGTTATATATATATATATATGTGTATGTATGTATGACGATTGTATTGGAACATTCATAGTTGTAGTTTCAATAGAAATGGTTTTTATATGATAAAGTTGCAAGACTCATTACTGCATGCTTGTGATCCTATTCTTAATGACCTGGGTACCACTCGCGAAATAGCCATATTTACATGATAATAAGAAACATGATCTATTTACATTCCTAGTAGTATTGATTTGGGACAGACGAACACAGAATAGGCTTAGCTAAAGATTTGGCGCGAGGGATATTCTAGCACGCAATCATCACGATTTAATATCAGTAGTAGTCAGCAAACCTGTCCAAATTGTCTAAGGTGGCATTCCTCTCTCAGTGCCTGTGACATCAAACTCCTGGTTCTTCAGGTCGGTTTGACTCCTCACGGGTGAAGACGTCACGTGCAGACGCAGTTTGACGTCATCCTGTGTTGACTTCCTCAATGTTGAATTTCAAACACCTGTAATGTCCTTGAAGTGAGTTTGTCTTGTGTGGACTGTGTCACAGTGGTATGACTCGTCAGAGTGTCATGGCTCGTCACAGTGGCATGGCCCGTCACATTGTCAGGACTGTGTCATATTCCCTGAATGCAATATTCCTATTTGAACTGCATCAATGAGATGTAAGAATGTGTCCACTTAATCTTTCTATGCATATTGAAATAGGTGACTTAGTAGGGTTGTACATTGGGCTGGCAACGTCATGTAGCCAACTGTGCCGAGAATCCTTCTGTACAAGAACGCAGTGCTTTGATGCAGAATTCCTACAAGAGAGGTCAGGTGTAGTGGTGCCCCTGTGCTCCCACTGGAATGTACAAATACATTCTGACTTGAATTAGTCGCTCCTCTTGCACTATTAAATTGTACTGTGCCGTCTAACATCCCTGTATCAGTGACCTATTTACTCATACAGTTTCCTCCCCTCGCGAGTATCCAGCACAATGTCTGGCTCCTAGATTTGTTCCTGGCTCCTAGATCCTAAACAAATGTGTCTTCCCTTGAGATATGCGACAGGAAATTTTTTTAAATAGTATTCTATGTTCTGATAATATAAAAATTGTCAGGTGTACATTTTGACTCATAATATAATGTTCATAAAGAGTGCATTTACTTATTACTTGGTAGTCCATTCGTATTTTAGTCCATATTTCTTGCTCGATTTCTGACATAGTTTTTTTTCTTGTATTCAGCAGCACTGGTCTGACGTGGACAACTTCTTGTATCTTGATAACACGCCATATGAGACCAGTATCATCAATATTCTCACTGATAATCTGAGAGCATCTTCGGGATCTCCTTTGGACACCTCATCAGACTCGCCAACATCAACCTACTCCAGCTCCAACTCTAGCCCGTATCACGGCTCCATGTCCATTGGGAGTCCCGGATCCTCCAGCCAGGCCAGCAGTGGCAGTCCAGGTCCATATGAGACCATCTACGATGACCTTCTTGATCTTGATTTCATCTTAAATAACTCAGTTGATGGTTGTCATAAAATCAAACACGAACCAGGAGTCGATGGGCTTCCAGACTTTTCTTCCACTTTCCTGGATATCCCCGAGATTAAGTTCGATGAGGACATGAATGTCAACATGTTGACGTCACTCTCTAGAGCTAATAACACCAACAGCATACTCGTACTTCCAGTTTCAAGTGCTAGTTCAACAAACACATCCAGTCCCTCAAAATCAACGACACAAACTCTCCATCAATCACAAGTCAGCAATAACATTTCTTCGATGACAGAGTTTAAGATTCCAAAGCACGAGTTTCCTCAAATGCCCCAGTCTTGCACGTCTTACCGGGGAACGTTTACAGTGGTTCCCTCCAATAAGCTCCCATCTCAGAACCCTCATATGGTATACCCTCTGCATGTCAGTCACCTCTCTCCTCCAACCTCCCCAGAAAATCAGGATTTGAACATGCATAACCTTAAGATGAGTCAACTCCCCTTGTTCTCTATGGGACATTCTCACGAGCAAATGGTCATGAGACCCCATCACGTGATGAACAAGATCCACCCTCACCACCAGCACGCATCTCATCTCAGCCCTCCCCCTGGCACACACCAGCTTATCACTCCCCCATGCTCCCCACAGCTAGATCATCTTCTCCTGCCCCAGACACCGGTTGATGCCGCTGCCCAGCCAAAAAAGCGTGGACGACGCACATGGGGCCGTAAGCGCCAGACCAGTCACTCGTGCTCTCACCCTGGCTGCAACAAAACCTACACAAAGAGCTCACATCTGAAAGCACACCTACGTACCCACACAGGTGAGAAACCTTACCACTGCACATGGAAGGGGTGTGGTTGGAAATTCGCACGATCTGACGAGTTGACCCGGCACTACCGCAAGCACACAGGCGACCGGCCATTTCAGTGCCACCTTTGTGAACGTGCCTTCTCCAGAAGTGACCATCTCTCCCTGCACATGAAAAGGCACATCTGAACTATCTCTGTGAACATGTTGAACATTGACCCCAACATACTTTTTTCCTGAGAACTATGCAGAGTTCTGAAACTGTAGACTTTGACAAACACTTCAGTGCTGCTAGATCAGTCTTCACACAAACAAGCTAGACTCGTTCTATAGTGTGTTTAATTGATTAGACTGCCTGGTTAAAAATGTGGATTGCTTGCTTTTGTTTTATGGTTCTGCTTTTCTTTTCAGGAGCAGAACTTCAAATTTAAGCTTGTCTGAGCTATTAACCAGTGGCACTTTCTAATGGTGATTGTTTGTGTTGATAAGGCCACACTGTTCTTAACCTGACAGTTTGCTATCTGAAGGAGGCAACGCAATTGTCTTTTACCATATCAAGCAGCTGTGGCGCCATTTGACATTTGCTGAGTGCTCATTTGACTAGATTTATTCAGTTCAAATGAAGCTTTCTTCTCACGTTTTGATGTTCTCCAAATGTTAGGGACATTATACATTGGGCTTGATTTCTTTAGATATGTTTCCTATTGATGACTGTCATAGCCATTTTCTTGGTAACATACACTCTGTATTTATTGTCTGAGACCTTCACCCCAATCTGGGCCTTGTGACTGCTTGTGTTGGCCGGGCCACACGCCAGACCAGGAGCTCAGTGGAGGTGAAAAGTTGCTCTATTTATTTCAGCACTTATCTATAAGCACTTATCACTTCTCATAAACAAACTTCACACAATAATTCATATTCATTATCATATAATCATGGTCTTCTGGACTTATATGCCATATGTTGTACATATAGACATATTTTGTGCATTTAGAACAGTTCCGTGAGATCAGGTAGCTGGGACTACTTTCACCATCTGGGTGATGGGATATTGAGATCAGGTAGCTGGGACTACTTTCACCATCTGGGTGATGGGATATTGAGGTCAGGTAGCTGGGACTACTTTCACCGTCTGGGTGATGGGATAGTGAGGTCAGGTAGCTGGAACTACTTTCACAGTCTGGTTGATGGGATATTGAGATCAGGTAGCTGGGACTATTTTCACAATCTGGATGATGGGATATTGATTTCAATAAAATCTGGACTGAGGCCAGACTGTCAGTTATTGACACACTTAAGTCAGATAGGCAGCAAATGTCCCGTAGTGTCATCTGGGTTGATGATTTGAAGTTGTATTACACATGTGACTGACAAATGTCAATGGCATGACATGATTGTTGTATGTGTACGTCGGTCTCACACACTTTTTACATTTGTAACTACAGTTATTTCAGTGTATTTGTTTATATATAGCTATTGCTTGATTCAATTGTAAAATCATTGGTTGTGTTTATGTTGGCCATTATTCAAACCATGCCCGGCCACTGACACAAGACTTGCATTTAGTCAATACAGTCAGGGTCGGAATATGCAAATAAGGAGCTTGTCAGCAGAGAAAAGATGAATAGAGCCTATCAAGATTGGGTACCTAAACAATTTCATATTAGCACATCAATGTTTTGAAAGGATGTAATTGTTTTTGCCATGAGTAATGTCTCCTGAGAGGTCCGACTGGATAAAATGGGCTCTAAATTGGGCCCTGACTTATAGCGAGGCATGGGGCATATGATGTGATAATAATAATGTCTCCATATGCGTCAAAGGCCCATTTGCGTCGAGTGACCACTACCATATCCAACTGCTGAGGCTATGTCCATGTCGACCGAAATCCCCACAGACTCCCTAGGTGGAACCATGTACTCCGCAACCTTTGGATGAGGGCCACGAGGAGTGTGTTAGACCAATGTTTGTGTCAAGCTTTTCGTGTCTGCCGTGTCAAACTCCCTGTTTCCACCTGTCCCGCCACCGACGCTTTTGACTGTGTGACCCTTGCTGTGCTGAGAATACAAGGCCAACTAAAATAATACTTCTGCGGTGCAGAAACTAGATGTTACAATAACCTTGAAAGTATTCACACTCAGAACCATGTTACTTCAATTCATCAGACACAGCATCCCAACTTGACAAAACATTGATATATAGCTACATCACAATTATTATTGGTGGTAGATTCATCCAGTGATTTGCAATCATGTGTACTTTATTGTCCTCTATAGTTATGGTGTGTCCAGTTGATGCTGATTGTATGATGTGTCCAGGTGATACAAGTTATGACGTGTCCAGGTGATACTGATTTTATCATGGCGATACTAGTTGTATTGTGTCCAGGTGATACTGATTTTATCATGGCGATACTAGTTGTATTGTGTCCAGGTGATACAAGTTATGACGTGTCCAGGTGATACTGATTTTATCATGCCTAAGCGACAATAGTTATTATGTGCCCAGGTGATAATTATTATATCATGTGTCCAAGCGATACATTGTATTGTGTCCAGGTGACACTATTTTCAATGCCCGGGTGATACTGTATTTTTACATGAAGCAGGTGCTAATATCACAAATATACTCAGTGATTGATACATTCAGTGTATGTGAGAGTATTTGCAACAAAATGGCTTCTGTTGTATTATTCGGTGTTTATAATGTGATGACTCCTACATGTTTCTTGTATAGATAATCCACACACTTGATTCTATTATTCCACTTAATGCATTCACAATCCAACACACTAAACACAATTTGTCCATTTAATGCATTCACAATCCAACACACTAAACACAATTTGTCCATTTAATGCATTCACAATCCAACACACTAAACACAATTTGTCCATTTAATGCATTCACAATCCAACACACTAAACACAATTTGTCCATTTAATGCATTCACAATCCAACACACTAAACACAATTTGTCCACAATCCAACACACTAAACACAATTTGTCCACAATCCAACACACTAAACACAATTTGTCCACAATGCATTCACAATCCAACACACTAAACAAAATTTGTCCACAATCCAACACACTAAACACAATTTGTCCACAATGCATTCACAATCCAACACACTAAACACAATTTGTCCACAATGCATTCACAATCCAACACACTAAACACAATTTGTCCATTTAATGCATTCACAATCCAACACACTAAGCACAATTTGTCCATTTAATGCATTCACAATCCAACACACTAAACATAATTTGTCCACAATGCATTCACAATCCAACACACTAAACACAATTTGTCCATTTAATGCATTCACAATCCAACACACTAAACACAATTTGTCCATTTAATGCATTCACAATCCAACACACTAAACACAATTTGTCCACAATGCATTCACAATCCAACACACTAAACACAATTTGTCCATTTAATGCATTCACAATCCAACACACTAAACACAATTTGTCCATTTAATGCATTCACAATCCAACACACTAAACACAATTTGTCCACTTAATATGTGCATGAGATCCTACCATGCCTACTTTACCATTTGTCTTCACAACATGCAATTAGTTTTTAAGTGCTAGACAGCAGCGATGAATCTTAAAATCAAAGAGACCTTGATCGACCAAAGTGTGTTCATTTTTATTCTCATGACATTTTCTTGGTAACAGCAGCGAAATCACAACAGTAGCAGCAAACCCAGCAGTCACAACAACCAATATTTATGTCCTGAACGGTAACAATAGCCATATAAGTACTCTCCACACCAAAATGCCTTAACTACAAGCTCTGTACACACTCACAATTCTACAGCCATTGTCAGCCTGACTGTTACAATGCATGCCTTATAAAGTTGTTCAGCAATATTGCACATTATTATAATAATAATATCATCACGTTAGTGTCATTATTGTCACCACTATTTTTTATACTGACTGTACAGTTGATTGATTTACATAGGTACTGGCTACCAATTTTTTATGTTGTAGTTGTAATACTCGATGGCTTGAGAGATCACCATTTTATGTTCATGTTAAGTTTTAGTTGTAGATCATAGTTCTGTGTCTGCATTCCTTTGCCATCACACAATTCCCTGTGAAAATCAGACAAATCCATCAAAATCAGTAAAACTTCTAACAAATCCCCAAATATTTCCATTCTTCTCGTCATTCGAATGGGGAGTCAGTTATCCATTTTAATAATTCATTCTTGACATATTTACACTACAAACTAGGCAGCCCTTGAGAATTCTGGGAAGTTTGTCCTCATGACAAGGTCCTGGCTTCTTGCATGCATGCACATTTTTAATTGGTTGATCCAAAGAAGATGAAAACTCTCAAGATGATTCATATTTATGTTGTTCAATTATAAATCGATCCTGTTGTTTGGGCTGTGCTTTATTCTCTAATCATTCACATTATCAGTGTTCACAAGATGACTTTTATAATTTTTGTACTTTTAAGAAACAACCATTTTGATTTCAGTTGCTAGTCAGTTTCATTGGTTTGACCATGCCATAGTATTTTAAGAATGCAAGACCCATCCAATCATTGCTTACAGCGCAGGCGCTGTTCTGTCATGTGACTCGTGTACAAAAATTTGGTCACAATAAACCATTATTTATTCTGTAACACAGTCTCTTGTTTTTATTGTAACCACTTGGTGATCGTTGGGACTGGGGCGGGGTGGGGTGTCTGCTGACATAAAAGCAATACAGTTTAGGATATCAGCACTTGATGATCGCTTTCTGATTTGCTGATCACAATGGTGGGTATAAGTAGTGATGGGGAGAATATATCCATTAATGAAGATGACTTGGCACTATGGATATCTGAAAAGTCTAAACCTGCAGCTAGAAACCAATTGCATGAGGCCCTAAATAAAATAGAGGAATGGACACAACAATGATAAATCGCTATAAACGAAACCAAAACCACGTACACAATCTTCTCTCTATCTCCCAAGCCCCAAGAAGTGATCCTAAAAGTAAATGGCCAGACTCTCCCATTTGACATGTCCAGCTTATCTGGAAATAACAATGTACCCACGGTGGACATGATCACTAAAGCTACCAACAAAGTTAAGACCAGAATGGAGCATAATGAGAAAGATATCGGGCTCAACATGAGGAGCTGACACGGGCACCCTAAAGACACTGTACACAGGTTATGTTAGACCAATGCTAGAATACGTGATAGCAGCGTGGTCTATAGCAACAAAGAATCATCATTATAGACGTCTCAGTGTCTACAGACTATACGCGTGGCGCCCTGTGAGTTTTGTCCAGCTCTGTCTCCTGTATTTCGACACTGTCTGGTATGGTTGTAAAGGCCGATCCGTGAGTGAAAGTCCCTGTCACAGATCGTACAATCATGATGAGGAGGCTGGCTTGCCTGGATGTTCCTTGATCTCTTCAGTCTATCTCTTTTCTTTACGAGCGTCAGCAATCACTATGTCCCCTCCAACTGACTGTCTCCAGAGCAATTTTTTTCCCAGCTTCGGATGGGATATCACTTGATTTCATGTTCCTCTTGCATACGTCATTAAATCGCAGTATGGGACGGCCGATTCTTCTAACTCCAATGGCTAGCTGTCCATAAAGGATATCCTTTGGCAGCCTCTCATCTTCCATGCGATAAACATGTCCCAACCATCGAAGACGTCGCTGGTTCAACATCAAGTACATGCTGTGAGTGTTTACTCTCTGTAAGACCGTATCATGTACCACTCTCTCTTGACACCCAATCCCTAATATACGCCGTAGACACCTAATATGAAAGGTGTTCAGCCGCCGTTCCTGTTTAATGTAAGCGCTCCAAGTCTCGCTTCCATATATGAGAGTGCCAAGAACGCAGGTCTGATAGACAAAGACCTTGGTGTAGTGAGACAGCCAAGTGTTTTCCCAGACTCTTCGCCAGGCGGGCCATGACAGTACTTGCCCTACCAAGCCTAGTGTCTATCTCCTTCTCGAGCGAGAGAGTGTTACTGATGGCAGACCCCGGATAAGTGAAACTGTTGACGACCTCCAGAGTGACGTCATCAATCTTTATGGAGGGCTTAGTGGTAATGCCCTGTGCACTGACCTTTGTTTTGTTTTTTCTAGGCTTATGATCCCAAACTGCTTGGAGCCCTCGGCAAATCTGTCTACCAGTCTCTGTAGGGCCTCCTCACTATTGGTCACTAGAACTGCATCATCCGAAAATGAACACCGTCCTCAGCTTGCTCCTCGCACGCAGTCGGGACAGGTTAAGCAGCCGCCCATCTTATCTTGAGTGCAGATAAACACCGTCCACAGACGTGCCATAAGCGTAGGATAGGAGCACGGAGAAGAAGATCCCAAAGAGGGTCGGCGTGAGCACACATCCCTGCTTCACTCCACTCTTGATGGGAAAGAGTTTGAAGTGGATCCGTTGTATAGAACTGAACCCTTCATATCAGTGTGAAATAAAATTTTGATGCTACACAGTTGTTTTGGTTTTTTGGGGGGAGGGGGGGGGGATGCAGCCGATCGTCTCTAGGAGTTCATTTACATAGGACACCGTTGTTTCTAAGGCTGTTTCATCTCCATACAGCTTTTGTCTCATATCTGCCTCACGAGGCCAGGATTGTTGTTCTAAAGATAATGACTTGCTCTTCTCTAGTTAAGTTAAAGTAGCTGTCTTCTATTCGGAAGTCGGGGTGTTGATCAGCCCATTTTACCCTGAAGTTGCCTTTAATTATGGTCTTGGCCTCATTATATGTGATACTCAGGTCTTTTTTTTTTTTGGGCGGGGGGGGGGGGGGGGGGGGGATGCTCCTCCACTCTTTGCTAGTTTGTCTGCAGCTTCATTGCCTTCAATGTTGCAGTAGGATGGGATCCACTGTATGACCAACCTTGGATGTTCTGCTGAGAGCTGTGTCAGGAAGAACAAACATTGCACGAGATCTTCATCTTTGTGTTGTTTTAGCGCTGCTATTACTGACACAGCATCAGTCAGGAATACTATGTTTTCTTGATGGATATCTATATCGTGGATTACAAGCTCGGTTGCAGCCTTCGGTGCCTCTGCATCTGCACGGAAATTATTGGAATATGTTACCGTAGTTAAAACTCGAGTTTTTTTTTTTCCATTCCTTAGTCTGTAATAGACCCCTCCACATCCATTGGATGTGGCTTTGTTAGATGAGCCATCTGTATATACGTGTATCCATGTTTCTGGTGGGTATACTCTCTTAAGATATTCTCCTGTGATAAATTTCCTTTCTGAATCTGTATGTTCCCTTTTTCTCTATTTCCTCTATGATTTCTACCATCTCAGGGGACTTGGCTTTTTTCCATGGTGGGATTTGGGATGTTTGTTTTAGATCTCTAACCACTGCCTGGCTTATGATTTAGTCTGCTCTTGCAAGTTCTTTTGTTTTTGATCTGAAGTGGTTTCTCTTTAATCTCCCTCTTCCCATGCGATTTATCCTGTCATATATTTGGTGATCAGGCATTCGTTTGAACCTCCCCCTGCTGGAATGTTTTTTGGTCTCTGCGCGTCTCCATACTTTCAATTCGTGTGATGTTCTCCATTGCATTTATTGGTGTTGTTCTCATAGCCCCAGTGATGATACGTATACCTTGGTTTTGGGTTGTATTTATTTTGTGAAAGTTATTCTTTGTTGCCGTGGACCATGCTGCTATCCCGTATTCTTGCACTGGTCTCACATAACCTGTGTTTACGTCAGTCTGAGCAGAGGATACATCTATTACGTCAGTTTGTGAATATAGTGCATTCCTCTAGCCATTTGGGGGACTTGAAATGTCCATTAAGTCAGAGTGAAGAAAGGACGAATCCAATTAGTTCGCGTACGGAGTAGAGCTATCCATATACTCAGTGTTAACTAAATCCATTAATCCATTAATCAGTCTGATGAGAAGGTCCATATATAAAGTCAGTCTGAAAAGAAGAGATTTCTTCTTCTTCTTTGTTTCTTATCAGACGTCAATTTGAATTTGTTTGAATAAAGCAGCGGCCATCCTGAGGCTGTCGACACTGCCATAGAGCTTGTCTAGTGTTGGCACTAGTGATGGCCACATGTGCTTTCTCTGGTCCTCGTATGTCGGGCAATTTTGTAGCAGATGTTCAGGAGTCATTTTCCCTGTACCACAGGTACATTCGTCAGTAGCACCTATCTTCCGTTTATTTAATTTTTTGGTACCTCAGTCTGTTGTGGCCTGTACGGAGTCTGAAGACCAGCACCTGCTCTAGAAGAGGAGATATGCATTAGGTTAATTTGTTTCTGCAGGGAAAGATGTAATCCACTGACCGCTTTCTTAGTTTTGAACATAGATCTAAGCAGAAGAGTGAAAATAGCTTGATTGACGCAGGATCGGATCACGGGTAACGTATATGGGAAAAGAGACAGAGAGAAAAAGATAGAACATGTTGGACGGTTTAACATATTGACCCGGTACATTGTCACCAGTAGAGCTGATAGACAACAACTGGAGCAGAAAGTTGTAGAGATCCGATCAGAAGGGCGCATGATGATGATTCGTCTTTGTGCTCAAAGTGAAGCTTGGGACCACACTTGGGTCTTAGCGAGTATGTTCCGCTTGACCAGACGTTAGTCTCCTCTTCCATTCTTCTAGTGTCAGGTCAGGTCATCATCGCGTCACGAGTGAGATCGCTGGGGCACACATGAAGACCACGCCACCTCCTTCTGTCACCGGACGATCTCTTCATTGTCCACCTTACACCTTTCCATGCAGGATCGTATTTGCAAGACCGTTTGATCTCGATATGAGGCCGTACCAAGTGAGTTTCCGCCTTTTGACCGTTGCCAAGAGGTCTTCAAATGATCCTATTGCTGTTGTAATTCTTTCTTCATTTGTAACTCGGTCTTGTGAGACATGGGCAGTTACAGCTGACCTTCAGCGAAGGATACAAGCCTTGGAGATGAAATGTTTCCGAAGACTTTTAAACGTCATTTACAAAGATCGAGTTACAAATGAGGAAATACGAGATAGAATTACAAAAGCAATACGGCCTTTTGAAGACCTCTTATCAACTGTCAAAAGAAGGA
Organism: Ariolimax columbianus; assembly: GCA_036924085.1. Taxonomy (NCBI): domain Eukaryota; kingdom Metazoa; phylum Mollusca; class Gastropoda; order Stylommatophora; family Arionidae; genus Ariolimax; species Ariolimax columbianus. The sequence goes on from JAVGWX010000010.1 coordinate 82,219,751, forward strand.
AACTCGCTTGGCATGGTCACATATCGAGATCAAATGGTCTTGCAAATACGATCCTGCACGGTAAGGTGCAAGGTAGACAACGAAGAGGCCGTCCTAAAAAGAGGTGGGAGGACAACATAAAATAATGGACCAATTTCCGACCAGAAGAGGCACAGGCAGCGGCCGCTGACAGAGAAGGGTAGTGTGTGGTTGTGAGGATGTCTTCATCTGTGCCCCAATGACCTCACTGGTTACGGAATGACCTGTCCTGACCTGACATCGGTGTTTGTATGTGACGTTTAAAAGTCTTCAAAAACATCTCATCTTCAAGGCATGAATCTTCCGCTGCAGGTCAGCTGTAACTGTCCATGTCTCACAAGCACAGAGCAATATTGATAGGACCAATGTACGCATTAATCTGATCTTCGTGCAAATGTCTAACCATTTGTCTTGTCAGATTTTGTTAAGCCGTGCAAGCGCCGCTATTGTCTGTGCAATTATGAGTCCAACACCTCACCTTTTAATTTGTCATCACTGACAATGGAGCCCAGATATTTAAAACGGTCGACTGCTTCGAGTTCCTGGCCATTAGCTTTTACCTGACTGTTGATGCCGTTGACGTTGTTCGTCTTTAATTTTGTCTTTCCAGCGGTAGTCTCCAGACCAGAGTCAAGAGCTGTTTCATCGAGCCTTCTGACCCATTCTCGGAGGTTCGCCTCTGTGTCCGACAACCTGTCCATATTATCTGCAAAACAAAGGCTGACAATCGTTCGGGCCCGTATCTTGACAGTACCAACATTATCTCCAAGTGCCTCCCTCATAACTCCCTCAAGGAATATGTTTAAAAGTGTTAGGGAGAGTGTACAACCCTGTCTTACACCAACCAATGTGCGAAACAAGGACCTTCCAACCACTCTCCAATTTATAAGAACTGCGCTGGACGCTTTGTCATACACGTGTTCAATAACTCTTCTTCTGGGAAGGGCGGAGGAAGAGGAGGGGTGGTGGAATAAACAAACATAGCCAGCACACGACGTGGCGACAGCAGTGGAGAAGCGACTGTAGTCCTCAGCCAGTAAAATCCATCGACTACCACAGCAATGGGAATAAAGTCGTACGGCGACAATCACGGCAGACTGTTATTGTACAGCAGATCCATGTGCTCCATTAGTTGTATAGTGACCCGCCTCTTGTTGGACCATCTTACGTCATCTGGAGTGGTCAAGGCAAATCTCTGGCCGATGATTGGTGTATTAATATTAAATGTTTTACCTTTAACAGCTTCTGGAAAGGAAAATAACGTTTGGTCAGGTAAAACATAGTGGTCAGACATGTTAGTCACGGTCAGGCACAACATACTGGTCAGACATGTTAGTCAGGGTCATGCAAAACATACTGCTCAGACATGTTAGTCAGGGTCATGCAAAACATACTGATCAGACATGTTAGTCAGGGTCAGGCAAAACATAGTAGTTAGACATGTTAGTCAGGGTCATGCAAAACATACTGATCAGACATGTTAGTCAGGGTCAGGTAAAACATACTAGTTAGACATGTTAGTCAGGGTCAGGCAAAACATACTAGTTAGACATGTTAGTCAGGGTCATACAAAACATACTGATCAGACATGTTAGTCATGGTCAGGTAAAACATACTAGTTAGACATGTTAGTCAGGGTCAGGCAAAACATTCTGGTCAGACATGTTAGTCAGGGTCAGGCAAAACATACTGATCAGACATGTTAGTCAGGGTCAGGCAAAACATACTAGTTAGACATGTTAGTCAGGGTCAGGCAAAACATACTGGTCAGACATGTTAGTCAGGGTCATGCAAAACATACTGATCAGACATGTTAGTCAGGGTCAGGCAAAACATACTAGTTAGATATGTTAGTCAGGGTCAGGCAAAACATACTGGTCAGACATGTTAGTCAGGGTCATGCAAAACATACTGATCAGACATGTTAGTCAGGGTTAGGCAAAACATACTAGTTAGACATGTTAGTCAGGGTCAGGCAAAACATACTGGTCAGACATGTTAGTCAGGGTCATGCAAAACATACTGATCAGACATGTTAGTCAGGGTCAGGTAAAACATACTAGTTAGACATGTTAGTCAGGGTCAGGCAAAACCTACTGGTCAGACATGTTAGTCAGGGTCTTGCAAAACATACTGATCAGACATGTTAGTCAGGGTCAGGAAAAACATACTAGTTAGACATGTTAGTCAGGGTCAGGCAAAACATACTGGTCAGACATGTTAGTCAGGGTCATGCAAAACATACTGATCAGATATGTTAGTCAGGGTCAGGCAAAACATACTAGTTAGACATGTTAGTCAGGGTCATGAAAAACATACTCATCAGACATGTTAGTCAGGGTCAGGTAAAACATACTAGTTAGACATGTTAGTCAGGGTCAGGCAAAACATACTGGTCAGACATGTTAGTTAGGGTCAGGCAAAACATACTGGTCAGACATGTTAGTCAGGGACGTGCAAAACATACTGGTCAGACATGTTAGTCAGGGTCAGGCAAAACATACTGATCAGACATGTTAGTCAAGGTCAGGCAAAGCATACTGGTCAGACATGTTAGTTAGGGTCAGGCAAAACATACTGGTCAGACATGTTAGTCAGGGTCATGCAAAACATACTGATCAGACATGTTAGTCAGGGTCAGGCAAAACATACTAGTTAGACATGTTAGTCAGGGTCATGCAAAACATACTGATAAGACATGTTAGTCAGGGTCAGGCAAAACATACTAGTTAGACATGTTAGTCAGGGTCAGGCAAAAAAATTTTGGTCAGACATGTTAGTCAGGGTCAGGCAAAACATACTGATCAGACATGTTAGTCAGGGTCAGGCAAACATACTGGTCAGATATGTTAGTCAGGGTCAAGCAAAACATACTGGTCAGACATGTTAGTCAGGGTCAGGCAAAACATACTGGTCAGACATGTTAGTTAGGGTCATGCAAAACATACTGGTCAGACATGTTAGTCAGGGTCAGGCAAAACATACTGATCAGACATGTTAGTCAAGGTCAGGCAAAGCATACTGGTCAGACATGTTAGTTAGGGTCAGGCAAAACATACTGGTCAGACATGTTAGTCAGGGTCAGACAAAACATACTGATCAGACATGTTAGTCAGGGTCAGGCAAAACATACTGGTCAGACATGTTAGTCAGGGCCAGGCAAAACATACTGGTCAGACATGTTAGTCAGGGTCAGGCAAAAACATACTAGTCAGACATGTTAGTCAGGGTCAGGCAAAACATACTGGTCAGACATGTTAGTCGGGGTCAGGCAAAACGTACTGGTCAGACATGTTAGTCGGGGTCAGGTAAATCATACTGGTCAGACATGTTAGTCGGGGTCAGGCTAAACATACTGGTCAGACATGTTAGTCAGGGTCAGGCAAAACATACTGATCAGACATGTTAGTCAGGGTCATGCAAAACATACTGATCAGATATGTTAGTCAGGGTCAGGCAAAACATACTAGTTAGACATGTTAGTCAGGGTCAGGTAAAACATACTAGTTAGACATGTTAGTCAGGGTCAGGCAAAACATACTGGTCAGATATGTTAGTCAGGGTCATGCAAAACATACTGATCAGACATGTTAGTCAGGGTCAGGCAAAACATACTAGTTAGACATGTTAGTCAGGGTCATGCAAAACATACTGATAAGACATGTTAGTCAGGGTCAGGCAAAACATACTAGTTAGACATGTTAGTCAGGGTCAGGCAAAACATACTAGTTAGACATGTTAGTCAGGGTCATGCAAAACATACTGGTCAGACATGTTAGTCAGGGTCAGGCAAAACATACTGATCAGACATGTTAGTCAGGGTCAGGCAAAACATACTAGTTAGACATGTTAGTCAGGGTCTTGCAAAACATACTGATCAGACATGTTAGTCAGGGTCAGGCAAAACATACTAGTTAGACATGTTAGTCAGGGTCAGGCAAAACATACTGGTCAGACATGTTAGTCAGGGTCATGCAAAACATACTGATCAGACATGTTAGTCAGGGTCAGGCAAAAGATACTAGTTAGACATGTTAGTCAAGGTCATGCAAAACATACTCATCAGACATGTTAGTCAGGGTCAGGTAAAACATACTAGTTAGACATGTTAGTCAGGGTCAGGCAAAACATACTGGTCAGACATGTTAGTCAGGGTCAGGCAAAACATACTGATCAGACATGTTAGTCAGGGTCAGGCAAAACATACTAGTTAGACATGTTAGTCAGGGTCAGGCAAAACATACTGGTCAGACATGTTAGTCAGGGTCATGCAAAACATACTGATCAGATATGTTAGTCAGGGTCAGGCAAAACATACTAGTTAGACATGTTAGTCAGGGTGATGCAAAACATACTCATCAGACATGTTAGTCAGGGTCAGGTAAAACATACTAGTTAGACATGTTAGTCAGGGTCAGGCAAAACATACTGGTCAGACATGTTAGTCAGGGTCATGCAAAACATACTGATCAGACATGTTAGTCAGGGTCAGGCAAAACATACTAGTTAGACATGTTAGTCAGGGTCATGCAAAACATACTGATCAGACATGTTAGTCAGGGTCAGGCAAAACATACTAGTTAGACATGTTAGTCAGGGTCATGCAAAACATACTGATCAGACATGTTAGTCAGGGTCAGGCAAAACATACTAGTTAGACATGTTAGTCAGGGTCAGGCAAAAAAATTTTGGTCAGACATGTTAGTCAGAGTCAGGCAAAACATACTAATCAGACATGTTAGTCAGGGTCAGGCAAAAGATACTGGTCAGATATGTTAGTCAGGGTCAGGCAAAACATACTGATCAGACATGTTAGTCAAGGTCAGGCAAAGCATACTGGTCAGACATGTTAGTCAGGGTCAGACAAAACATACTGATCAGACATGTTAGTCAGGGTCAGGCAAAACATACTGGTCAGACATGTTAGTCAGGGCCAGGCAAAACATACTGGTGAGACAAGTTAGTCAGGGTCAGGCAAAACATAGTAGTCAGACATGTTAGTCAGGGTCAGGCAAAACATACTGGTCAGACATGTTAGTTGGGGTCAGGAAAAACGTACTGGTCAGACATGTTAGTCGGGGTCAGGCAAATCATACTGGTCAGACATGTTAGTCGGGGTCAGGCTAAACATACTGGTCAGACATGTTAGTCAGGGTCAGGCAAAACATACTGGTCAGATATGTTAGTTAGGGTCAGGCAAAACATACTGGTCAGACATGTTAGTCAGGGTCAGACAAAACATACTGATCAGACATGTTAGTCAGGGTCAGGCAAAACATACTGGTCAGACATGTTAGTCAGGGCCAGGCAAAACATACTGGTGAGACATGTTAGTCAGGGTCAGGCAAAACATAGTAGTCAGACATGTTAGTCAGGGTCAGGCAAAACATACTGGTCAGACATGTTAGTTGGGGTCAGGAAAAACGTACTGGTCAGACATGTTAGTCGGGGTCAGGCAAATCATACTGGTCAGACATGTTAGTCGGGGTCAGGCTAAACATACTGGTCAGACATGTTAGTCAGGGTCAGGCAAAACATACTGGTCAGATATGTTAGTTAGGGTCAGGCAAAACATACTGGTCAGACATGTTAGTCAGGGTCATGCAAAACATACTGGTTAGACATGTTAGTTAGGGTCAGGCAAAACATACTGGTCAGACATGTTAGTCAGGGTCATGCAAAACATATTGGTCAGACATGTTATTCAGGGTCAGGTAAAACATACTGGTCAGACATGTTAGTCGGGGTCATGCAAAACATACTGGTCAGACATGTTAATCAGGGTCAGGTAAAACATACTGATCAGACATGTTTGTCAGGGTCTGGCAAAAAATATACTGGTCAGACATGTTAGTCAGGGTCAGGTAAAACATACTGATCAGACATGTTTTTCAGGGTCGGGCAAAATATATTGGCCCTACTTTCACGTATATCTTCTTAGAAATTGGCTATTTTCATGGAAGCCTGGCTAACGAGGTGGAGGAATCGACGTGATCCCCGTTGTAGTGAGCGACACGTAGATGAAGCGAAGATATAATCGCCTGAAGAAGCCAGGTCCACCTTCATCAGTACTCTCGTGTGAGGAGAGCCACTGTAACCGGTCACTTAATGCTCTTTTCAGGGCACATGAAAGAGTAATCTTACTCACTATGTGTATCCAGCAACAATAACAATCTTTTACTATAGTATCATCTAAATAACATAATACTTCCGTCTGGCGACATCCACAAAAGGTTGCGCAGCATTCTGTAAAAACACAACAAAGTCCACATCTCCGAGATAGCCTTGAAGGGAAGCAATATTTGGTCAGCGCTATGCAAGCCTTGAATTTGCACCAATTCACATTTTTCTAGCCAGTCTTCGTGTCACAGCTTTGTCTGATTCAGTGCCAACAATCTAACATCCACAAACCACATTCGACCCCTTCTCGCGGATAATAACCTTGACCCATTCTTTGTCAACAGCGTGTACACACTAAATACTGGGGTCTGCTGACAAGCCTAGGGGGGTAGAAACGGTCGGTCAGATTTAAAGCTGCAATCGCTGATGCAGGAGTTGTGTGACCTTGAACGCCTGGCCAGATTCCAGACGTAAGAACTCTGATGGACTTTGGATGGAGACAAGAGAGCTATAGCGAACAGCTTTGAATACAGAGCAAGTATTTATCCTGACCTAAGCCGGGCCGCTTTAGATAAGCCTGTCTTTTTGTTTTCGATGTAACCAAGAAGTAAATTGCAGGTCTCAGGAAACCGAGGACACATTATTATCTTCTTCTTCGTTCGCTGTCAATCTCCCGCTACCAAGCCCTGAAAAGGGCTTTGCAAGTAGCAGAATGTAGTCCGGATATTTTCACCTTTCGGTCCGACACATCGGACTTCAGCAGCCTTATTATCTCAAAAGACCGTCATCGGCTGCGTTCGTTATCAATCTCACTCTATCGTCCGGAAAAGGGATTTGCAAGTAGTAGGATGTAGTCCGGAGAACGAAATGCGTTGTGTCCTAGTTTACAGCTCGACTGCGATATTTGCACTTTTCGGTCCGACACATCCGACTTCAGCATGTATTTTGTTTAGTACCGGGTTAGCCTTCTTTTTTCGATCCCATCTCCTTAGTCAGTCTGCTCTGTTGTAGCCTGTTATTCAGGACCACCGCGTGGAGGTGATATAATGGTCTTTGCCGTGGCGCAGGCAGTGATCTCTGAGTCCCTGACCTCTGCAGCTGATGCACTGACTGCTCAGCCTCTTGATCCCTCCTCTAGAGATCAAGTTACGTCATCGTAGTGGGTTAGGACACAGCCTTGGTTAGGGGTTTGTTCCCATGGCACGTCAAACCAGTTTTGTCTTTCTATTATATCTGTCTTCGCTCCCGCCCCTTTTTCCCCTTCAGTTGCACTTCGTCACAAAATCCTGGACCTTTTTTCATTGTCATTTCATAAATTTATTTTAACCCACTCCACCTTCATGGAAAAAATATATTTACGTTAATATTATGCTAATGAGGTTCTTTTCTGTCCTGCTAATAATGAATATCACTGCATTCCGGGCAATCCCATAGGTTGTCAGTCTACTTCGGTCAGCTTTGCATTTAGACTTAATGAGGCCCTAAACTATATAAAACCTGGAGGACTCATGTTATAGAATGACACAAGAATGTCTCACAACACTTTAAAGCAAATTCATGTATGTCTTTTGATTATTTAATAGCAAGACATTTAAATAGAACAATGACGTGTATTTTCAAATGAACGCATTTATTGATTACATGTTTAACATTGTTTACATTTTGTTAGGCCCATGTGGGTTATGATGTCCTAAACTGTAGCTTATTTGGCGTATGCCTAAATCCTGCCTTGCCTTCGGCAATTGTGAAATGTGAATAATGACGGTTTCAGTAACCCACTTGTAGAATAAAATCATCTCTCCTCTCAGACAGCCCTCACTGCTCGATCCACGATTGATATCAGAGTTATGTTGTATGTGAATTGGCAGTACATCGATTATAATGTCAACGTCCAAATAACCGTTATTGATCGATCACAGAATGTCACCTTTTTCCATCTACCAGCCCCCCACTATGAGATCAGGACGTCGGGCCTGGGCGCATTTCTTCTGCATCTTCTTCGTACGCTTTCATACGTCAACTTGGGATCAAGATGCTGAGCAGCAAATGAGCTGCAGTGGTCAACGACCCATAGCTGACTGTTATCGTCAGGGCCAACGAACCATAGCTGCCAATACCCTTCTACACCTCCACGCGGTGATCCTGGATAACAGGCTGCAGAAATGCAGACTGGCTCAGGACAAGGGGTCGAAGAGGGAATGCTAACCCGGTACTCAAAAAATGCTTACTGAAGTCGGATGTGTTGGACCGAAAGGTGCAAATATCGAAGCCAAGCTGTAAACTATGACACAACGCATTCCGTTCTCTGGACTACATTCTGCTACTTATCCTTTCAGGGTTTTGTAGTGGGAGATTGAGAACGAACGAAGAAGAAGACGTCAACTTGAATATATCTCAAGAAAGCAGTGGTTATCCTAACCACTATCGCTATTTTCTTAGAGCTTGTCCAGGAATTGTATCAGTGATGGCTCCACATACTTTCTCCGTTCCTCGTATGTTGGACACCTTTGTAGCAGACGCATAGCAGTCATTGTGCCAGTGCCGCAGACACGCTCATCTGTATGTCCTATCCTTTGTTTATTGAACAAATGGTATATCAGTCTTTTGTGGCCTGTGTAGAGACTAAAGATTATCATCTGCTCACCTCTACCGAGCTGGTAATATGCTTTTTTTTTTTTTTTTTTTTTTTTTTTGCTGAGATGTTTGCCTTACTAGTTTCTACTGGCGGAGGCGCGCCATTTTCCACCCCAGACCGTAGTCAATTGGGCGATATCAGGACGCATAAACCAGTGCTTGGATGCATGTGTGCATCTGTATGTACCTATGCTAGGTTCGTGCGCCCTCAGAAGCTAGCCCAACCAAAGTGCAATGGAAGGGCTTTACCACGAGGACGCGTGTGAAAGTTGTGCAAAGAGTGTGACTGTAGGACAGAGTCAAATGAAACAGAGGGAGGAGAGAAGAGAGAGAAGGGGGAGAGTGGCCCCCAGGGTGAGCCTAAGAGATTTGCGTTATTTGGTTGATGACCTGTGTGCTCTGCTTCTCATTTGTTCCTGTATCTATAAACCTCTAGACCTCGTCATAAGTTATATCTATACCAGGTTAAGGTAGCTTTTCACCTTCTCTTGATAGTCTGTCAGCCTCTTCATTGACAAAAATATTGCAATTAGATGAAATCCACTGAATCACAAACTCACTTGAACCGTGGATAAAGTTGATAGAGAATCACAGTTCCTTCATGATAAAGTTGATAGAGAATCACAGTTCCTTTATGATAAAGTTGATAGAGAATCACAGTTCCTTTATGATAAAGCAATCACAGTTCCTTTATGATAAAGTTGATAGAGAATCAGTTCCTTTATGATAAAGTTGATAGAGAATCACAGTTCCTTTATGATAAAGTTGATAGAGAATCACAGTTCCTTTATGTGTATTTTTCTGGCTGCTCTGTCTCTGCCCACAACTAGAAGCTATTTAAAAAACACCCTTTCATTGATCAAAATTAGCCGCATCAGACAAATGATAGGCAAAAGCCGTATAGACATAAAACAGCATTACCAACGACAGTGGCCGTTGAAATAGAAACCGAGACCGCGATCTGAGGATTAACGACAAAGTCGTCGTCGTGGTTGTTGTTGTTGTTGTTATTGTTATTCTTCTTCTTCTTCTGCGTTCGTTCTCAATCTCCCACTACCAAACCCTGAAAGGGCTAAAGTAGCAGAATGGAGTCCAGATAACGGAATGCGTTGTGTCGTAGTTTACAGCTTGACTGCGATATTTGCACCTTTCGGTCCAACACATCCGACTTCGGCAACCATTTTTTGAGTACCGGGTTAGCATTCCCTCTTCGATCCCTTCTCTTTAGCCAGTCTGCCCTGCTGCAGCCTGTTATCCAGGATCACCGCGTGGAGGGGTAGAAGGGTCTTGGCAGCTCTGGTTCGCTGGCCTTGACGCTAGCAGTCAGCTATGGGTCGCTGACCACTGCAGCTCAGCGCCTTGATCCCTGTTGTTATTCAATGATGAATAAGTTTGCTCTTTTGTGTGACCTGAAAAAGGCGTTGGATAACGGGTTGCAGTAGCTATCCTCAAATCCAGAGCGTGTTGATGAAGGTGGACCGGGGTCTTCCAGGCGGCTGTGCTATGCTTGGCCTCATCTGCATGTGATTCCCATCTCTCCTGACCAGACGTTAATCTTCTCTCCATTGATCAGACGTTAGTCTCCTCTCTCCTCACCAGACGTTAGTCTCCTCTCTCTTCACCAGACGTTAGTCTCCTCTCTCTTCACCAGACGTTAGTCTCCTCTCTCCTGACCAGACGTTAGTCCTCTCTCCTGACCAGACGTTAGTCTCCTCTCTCCTGACCAGACGTTAGTCCTCTCTCCTGATCAGACGTTAGTCTCCTCTCTCCTGACCAGACGTTAGTCTCCTCTCTCCTCACCAGACGCTAGTCTTCTCTCCATTGATCAGACGTTAGTCTCCTCTCTCCTGATCAGACGTTAGTCTCCTCTCTCTTGACCAGACGCTATTCTCCTCTCTCCTGACCAGACGTTAGTCTCCTATCCACTGACCAGACGTTAGTCTCCTCTCCGTTGATCAAATCGTTGTGTCTGACCAGACGTTAGTCTCTTCCCCACTGACCAGACGTCAGTCTCTTCCCCACTGACCAGACGTCAGTCTCCTCTCCGTTGATCAAATCGTTGTGTCTGACCAGACGTCAGTCTCTTCCCCACTGACCAGACGTCAGTCTCTTCCCCACTGACCAGACGTCAGTCTCTTCCCCACTGACCAGACGTCAGTCTCTTCCCCACTGACCAGACGTAAGTCTCCTCTCAACTGAACGACAAAAAAGAATATTTGATTTATTGACTATCTCTCCCGAAACCACTGGAGACCTCACACAGCACCCTCGGCTAGGACCGAGCACTGTTTGAGAAGACCTGTACAAGATACTTGTTCTGTTTATTTATTTAAGAATCTTAAAACTTCTTCCAAACTGACGTTAACTCTGGAAATTGTATTGGTTGCCACGATTAGACAGGCGCTGAGATATTTCAATTCCGAATTTAGAGCAGACACAACCGACAACTGCAGACAGATTAGTGGCATTCATGAGATGTCTTAATACTGTCAAATGTCTCATTGGGTCACGCTGTCAGGGTCATCTACATGCCTGCCTCGTTCTTTATCTTTGTATTCCTCTATTTCTTCATTTTTATAACAATGAAGACATAACAATGAAGACATAACAATGAAGACATAACAATGAAGACATAACAGTGAAGACATAATTTCCAAATGAAAAGTGCACATGTCAAATCGTATGCTCTTCTTGTGGATATACAATAAATGTCAAGGTCAGATTAAACATATTGACCAAGATCCCCGGGAAGGAAGACTAACGTATGATCAGGTAAAATATACTGATCAGACATGTTAGTCAGGGTCAGGCAAAATATACTGATCAGACATGTTAGTTAGGGTTAGGCAAAATATTCTGATCAGACATGTTAGTTAGGGTCAGGCAAAATATACTGATCAGACATGTTAGTCGGGGTCAGGCAAAATATACTGGCCAAGACCCTCTCCTCGGTTTGCCCGTAGCGCTTCATTGAAACAAGCTGTTTTCATAGCAGCCTGGCTAACGGGGTGAGGGATCGACGTGTTCCCCGTAGCAGTGAGCGACTTGCAGATGAAATCAATCACAGCACAACTGCCTGGAGGACTGTTACAGCTTCATCAGCACGCTCAGGGTGTCAGAAAAACCACGACAACCCATCACTTATCGGCATTTACAGCGCGCACAAAAGAGTAACCCTGCTGAATGTGGGCCAACAACAACAACAACAACAACAATAACCAAGATCCCCACCTGATGTACTCATCGCTCTCCTAGAAGTGGGTTGTATTACAGAAACCTGGTCAAGGGGGCTGGGAAAGTGGTTGTTGCTGCTAGCGCTCTCCTAGAAGTGGGTTGTGTTACAGCAACCTGGTCAAGGGTGCTGGGAAAGTTGCTGCTGCTGCTAATGCTGCTCGTGCTTCAGTTAGGTACTCTTAAAGACTTTCTTTTGTGGCACATTACAGTGACTTTCTTCACATCCCGTGGCGCACTAGAGAAGGTTGACCGTGGTCCTCCTGGCTGTAGTGTAACGAGAAACTCATCAGTAGGCTCACTAGTAAGAAGATCACAGTGGCAATCAACACTACGTTAGCTAGACTGCCACGGAACAGCCTGTTTCCAGGAAGACATGCTTGGAAGTGAGATTGGAGTCTTGATCAGTATTTTTCACCTGGTCATAACTAGAACATTCTGATACTGATTAACTGTATGATCTGTGTGTTGTGTCTGACTGGACGGTATGCCCTTCTCCCCACCTGCCCGGATGGTATGCCCTTCTTCCAACCTGACCGGACGTTTCCCTGTTCTTCCCACCTGACCAGACGTTACTCTCTTCTTCCCACCTGACCGGACGTTACTCTCTTCTTCCCGCCTGACCGGACGTTACTCTCTTCTCCCCACCTGCTCGGACGTTAATCTCTTCTTCCCACCTGACCGGACGTTACTCTCTTCTTCCCACCTGACCGGACGTTACTCTCTTCTTCCCACCTGACCGGACGTTACTCTCTTCTTCCCACCTGACCGGACGTTACTCTCTTCTTCCCACCTGACCGGCCGTTACTCTCTTCTCCCCACCTGACCGGACGTTACTCTCTTCTCCCCATCTGACCGGACGTTACTCTCTTCTTCCCACCTGACCGGACGTTACTTTCTTCTTCCCACCTGACCGGCCGTTACTCTCTTCTCCCCACCTGACCGGACGTTACTCTCTTCTTCCCACCTGACCGGACGTTACTCTCTTCTTCCCACTTGACCGGACGTTACTCTCTTCTTCCCACCTGACAGGACGTTAATCTATACCAGAGAAACATGGCCAAGAGTTAAACACAGGATACCTTCAAACAACGTAACGCTCACCCTGCAGTGTTGGTCAGCGTGACACTGCAATCTGTCTGAATATTTGTAGGCCAGGTCCTTCTCGCCAGACTCGCAGGTTAAACTGGGTCAAGGCTAAACCTGACGGACAAAGTATTGTTACAAGGCAAACAAATGTCCAAACTACAAACAGTTAGACCGATCGAAGAAAAAAACTTGAGGGAAAATCACTACCGTAGAATATTGGGAAAGGACAAATCCTTAGGTTTATAAAGGTGAAGATAGAGAGCTTCGTGTTTCTTTTGAAAATTATGAACATTTGACTATCGTAGTGGTAAAGTACTCGCCTTTCACGCCGAAGGTACGGGGTCAATTCTTGTTACCGACACGCTCCATTCGACCCAGTTGTCAATGGGTAGCTCGTTTATACAATACAGAGAGGAAGGACACTGGCCATACCACCTTATAAACAAGCTGTACCATAAAGTATCCAACACGTCATCGCTGATAGTAGTATATTTGATAGGACTACTTTTACATTACAGTTATCATAAACCTCTAGTCGACCCAACTGCAAATATGTACCCGTTATGTTATTAACTTTTTTATGCCGTAGAACCGATCTTTTGGATTGCACTATTACCAAACTTATATTAGATTCTCAATAACTTCATCGATCAACTGTTGCTAGGCTTCTAGCCCGATAAAGTTTGCGATCAACCGATGCTATGCTTCTAGTCCGGTAAAGTTCACGATCAACTGATGCTACGCTTCTAGTCCGGTAAAGTTCACGATCAACTGATGCTACGCTTCTAGTCCGGTAAAGTTCGCGAAGGAGACTGTGTTTCAGGTCTTCGCCGATCCCCCTCAGGCTGTCGATGGGGAATCAGTGTTCTCGAGGTAAGATGTCTGTCTCGGGTGCCAGAGGACGGGGATTCAAATCACGGTGGAGACCGAGATTTTATTTTACTTAGATCATCTGGTAAAACTTCTCCTGATCTCTGGGTAGGGAGATCGGACTCCCGTGTGCAAAGTCGAGCATGTTGGTAATCGAAAAAAGTAGGCATAACGGCCGCTGCACGGACAAAATTCAAATTAAAAGTTATTCCCAGGTGGTTTCTTTATAGCAGATTATATATGGCGCCGAACTGGCTGCGGGTCTACTTAGCTCTATTGTTTGGCTTGGCTTCGTTCGTTATCAATCTACCGCTACCAAACCCTGAAATGGACTTAAGTTACAGAATGTAGTCCAGAGAATAGAATGTTTTCTGTCGTAGTTTACAGCTTGACTGCGAAATTTCCATCTTTCGGTCCAACATATCCGACTCCAGCAAGTATTTTTTAGCACCGGGTTAGCATTCCCTCTTCGATCCCTTCTCCTTAGAAAGTCTGCCCTGCTGCAGCCTGTTATCCAGGATCACCGCATGGAGGTGTAGAAGGGTCTTGGCAGCTCTGGTTCGCTGGCCCTGGCGCTAGCAGTCAGCTATGGGTCGCTGACCGCTCCAGCTCATGCGCTTCTCAGCATCTTGATTCCACCTCTAGTGTTTGAGTCTATTAAATTTGGCTCGCTCATCGATAAAAACCACACTTCAATAAAGTAGTTGTATACAGACTCGGTAGAGTTTCTAAACCAACCATAAAGACGAAAAATAAGTTATAACAACAAATAACAAATGTGCCTTAATATAATATAACTGTCCCTTTACTTCCTACAAAGATTTTCTTATTTCAAAAATATATGTTCCCATTTGTTCATAATATTGCGGAATTAGTTATATAAGAAAAGGCATCGTGGAGGGGAACTGGCTACATCTATAAAAAAATTGATGATTAGTACAGTGAAGTATTTAACACTTCATCCTCGACTACCTTTCCCCTTACATTACACTCAACCACAGTGTATTTAGTTACGTCATGGTGTATGAGACGAAAACACACACAAAAGTAGGAATCCAGGTCAAAACTCTTGTGCACTGCTAAAAAGCACTAAATGCCGGGAATAGCCTCCAACTAAGTATGTAATTCATAGAAAGATGTCACAGATAAGGCTATAAATATGACGTGATGAATGGGACGAATCACGCACGGCTCCACAGTAATACGTACTTCAATAAATCATAGACCAGAACATGAAGTGGATTCAGCGTTGCTCGCTGGTCGAGTAACCTGTTGATTATTGAATCGTCCTTTAACTTAACTGAACGTTAAGTTAAAACTAACTTAACGTCTTTATACTGGTTTAGAAGACTGTATACAACTAGTTTCAAGGAGGGTGGTTAAACTAGTCAGTTAGATGCCATCTATAGTTGCTTTTAACTAACCACTTGGGGGAAGGTAGAAACAACTTTTGAGTAGATTTTTAGCTAGATTTTGAACTTTACCAAGGGATTTTTAACGTGCTTGACACTGACACGGGAGTCCGATCTCACTACCCAGAGATCAGGGGACTTTTTAACCAGAAGATTCATGTGGAAAAAAATACCGATCTCCACTGTGATTCGAACCCGCGAGCTCCGGCACCCGAGAAAGACACCTTACTTTGAGAACACTGAGTCAGCTTCACACCACTCGAACATGCAGCTTCACATCGGGCCTCGACGAACGCTAGACTCAAAGTCTTGGCAGGGATCTTCCAAATGCCGAACTTGCTCTATCTATTGTTGTATTCACCTCGTCATCTATGTGAATAACTTGAGAGTACTGCCAAGGTACGTAAATCTATTAACATTTTTGAAACAGTGGCAGTGTATGGTGATTAAAGGTTTTGAATAGACCATTTCTAGAGCTGATCGGTGTACAAGCCCTGTTTTTTTGTGACATGGTGAGGCCAAAGTTTTCGCAAGTTGTGGCGAACCGATCTATGCATGTCAACCTCCGTATTTTAATTGTAGGCACGGTCTTCGGCGTGAAGTAAATCACATACAGTCACCATGTGGATTTTAGTTTGGGCCTTAAACCATCTCAGATTGAATAGCCGGCTGTCAGTGGTGTAATGAAGCCCAACTCCGACGTCGCAATCGTTGTAGGAAGTCCACGGCATGGCAGAAAACATCAAACTGAAAAGAGCTGGAGCCAGCATACATCTTTGCTTCATACCCTTAGTAAAAGTAAAACAGTATCATACCCTTAGTAAGAGTAAAACAGTATCATACCCTTAGTAAGAGTAAAACAGTATCATACCCTTAGTAAAAGTAAAACAGTATCATACCCTTAGTAAAAGTAAAACAGTATCATACCCTTAGTAAAAGTAAAACAGTATCATACCCTTAGAAAAAGTAAAACAGTATCATACCCTTAGTAAGAGTAAAACAGTATCATACCCTTAGTAAGAGTAAAACAGTATCATACCCTTAGTAAAAGTAAAACAGTATCATACCCTTAGTAAGAGTAAAACAGTATCATACCCTTAGTAAAAGTAAAACAGTATCATACCCTTAGTAAAAGTAAAACAGTATCATACCCTTAGTAAAAGTAAAACAGTATCATACCCTTAGAAAAAGTAAAACAGTATCATACCCTTAGTAAGAGTAAAACAGTATCATACCCTTAGTAAGAGTAAAACAGTATCATACCCTTAGTAAGAGTAAAACAGTATCATACCCTTAGTAAAAGTAAAACAGTATCATACCCTTAGTAAGAGTAAAACAGTATCATACCCTTAGTAAGAGTAAAACAGTATCATACCCTTAGTAAAAGTAAAACAGTATCATACCCTTAGTAAGAGTAAAACAGTATCATACCCTTAGTAAGAGTAAAACAGTATCATACCCTTAGTAAAAGTAAAACAGTATCATACCCTTAGTAAGAGTAAAACAGTATCATACCCTTAGTAAAAGTAAAACAGTATCATTCCCTTAGTAAGAGTAAAACAGTATCATACCCTTAGTAAAAGTAAAACAGTATCATACCCTTAGTAAGAGTAAAACAGTATCATACCCTTAGTAAAAGTAAAACAGTATCATACCCTTAGTAAGAGTAAAACAGTATCATACCCTTAGTAAAAGTAAAACAGTATCATTCCCTTAGTAAGAGTAAAACAGTATCATACCCTTAGTAAGAGTAAAACAGTATCATACCCTTAGTAAGAGTAAAACAGTATCATACCCTTAGTAAAAGTAAAACAGTATCATACCCTTAGTAAGAGTAAAACAGTATCATACCCTTAGTAAAAGTAAAACAGTATCATACCCTTAGTAAGAGTAAAACAGTATCATACCCTTAGTAAGAGTAAAACAGTATCATACCCTTAGTAAAAGTAAAACAGTATCATACCCTTAGTAAGAGTAAAACAGTATCATACCCTTAGTAAGAGTAAAACAGTATCATACCCTTAGTAAAAGTAAAACAGTATCATACCCTTAGTAAAAGTAAAACAGTATCATACCCTTAGTAAGAGTAAAACAGTATCATACCCTTAGTAAAAGTAAAACAGTATCATACCCTTAGTAAGAGTAAAACAGTATCATACCCTTAGTAAGAGTAAAACAGTATCATACCCTTAGTAAAAGTAAAACAGTATCATACCCTTAGTAAGAGTAAAACAGTATCATACCCTTAGTAAGAGTAAAACAGTATCATACCCTTAGTAAAAGTAAAACAGTATCATACCCTTAGTAAAAGTAAAACAGTATCATACCCTTAGTAAGAGTAAAACAGTATCATACCCTTAGTAAGAGTAAAACAGTATCATACCCTTAGTAAAAGTAAAACAGTATCATACCCTTAGTAAAAGTAAAACAGTATCATACCCTTAGTAAGAGTAAAACAGTATCATACCCTTAGTAAGAGTAAAACAGTATCATACCCTTAGTAAAAGTAAAACAGTATCATACCCTTAGTAAAAGTAAAACAGTATCATACCCTTAGTAAGAGTAAAACAGTATCATACCCTTAGTAAGAGTAAAACAGTATCATACCCTTAGTAAAAGTAAAACAGTATCATACCCTTAGTAAGAGTAAAACAGTATCATACCCTTAGTAAAAGTAAAACAGTATCATACCCTTAGTAAAAGTAAAACAGTATCACACCCTTAGTAAGAGTAAAACAGTATCATACCCTTAGAAAGAGTAAAACAGTATCATACCCTTAGAAAGAGTAAAACAGTATCATACCCTTAGTAAGAGTAAAACAGTATCATACCCTTAGTAAGAGTAAAACAGTATCATACCCTTAGAAAGAGTAAAACAGTATCATACCCTTAGTAAGAGTAAAACAGTATCATACCCTTAGTAAGAGTAAAACAGTATCATACCCTTAGTAAGAGTAAAACAGTATCATACCCTTAGAAAGAGTAAAACAGTATCATACCCTTAGAAAGAGTAAAACAGTATCATACCCTTAGTAAGAGTAAAACAGTATCATACCCTTAGTAAGAGTAAAACAGTATCATACCCTTAGTAAGAGTAAAACAGTATCATACCCTTAGAAAGAGTAAAACAGTATCATACCCTTAGAAAGAGTAAAACAGTATCATACCCTTAGAAAGAGTAAAACAGTATCATACCCTTAGTAAGAGTAAAACAGTATCATACCCTTAGTAAGAGTAAAACAGTATCATACCCTTAGTAAGAGTAAAACAGTATCATACCCTTAGTAAAAGTAAAACAGTATCATACCCTTAGTAAGAGTAAAACAGTATCATACCCTTAGTAAGAGTAAAACAGTAGTAGTAGCAGTAGTAGTAGTCTATGGAAAGAAGACAACAAGTAGAAATAGCAGGTTTGAGGGTAGGTCCGCCATCTTTGCACCAGACATTAAAACGCGCCATTCAACTCACCTGGAGTTTCAGATTTTCCCCAGCAGCATGACCTTGGAGGCTTGCAAATCCGCAAAGAGTACAGAGGTAGCTTAAGATGTCTTGTCCTGTTGTATTTGTGTTGGATTTTATTGCTTGTATTGTCTCCTCTATTGTGCGGTTAGGTTTGTTTGCGTGTCTGTGGGAGCCACTTGACCTGCTTTTAATTGTACCATTAGGTTTTCTCTTCTTTGGATTTCGTCCTTTTTAAGTGAGCTATTTACGCTGATCTTATAGAATTGTGCGGCCAGTATATTTGCCTTGTGTTTATCAGTTTCTCCTAGTTCCGGAATTCTGATTGCTCGGAAAGTGCTTTTGATATTGCCGTCTGTTATGGATTTTAATTTTTTTTTCTCGTACCTCTTGTTATTTTGGATGAGGGATTCATGATTTATGTACTCCACTGTTTTCTTTTCGCTTTTTCTATTACTTTCTCAGTTTCTTTTTTAATTGTTTGGTAAGATTTTTGGTTGTCTTCCGTTTTGTATTTCCTGTATTTTTTTCAAGCTTTTTGTCTTTTTTAAAAAATTTGGTTAGTGCATTCCTCATTCCACCAGGGTACAGGTGTTTTGTTCTTTTTATGGTTACCGTTTCGGTTTTCTTTTCCTGTGGTGTGTATTAAGTTAGCTGGCAATTTTTTTGTTGGGTATGTGCTTAATAGCTATCTGCAGGATGTTTGTTGTTAGTTTTGGGGTAAATACATCTACGTTATCTGAGATTAAGTCTTCTCTTTTGAGTCTGAGCAGATCTTCTTGCAATCCGTTCCAATCTGCCTTATGGTATTTGAAATAGGGTCCGATTGCTCCAGTATATCGTTTGTATTTTTCCTTTACATAAATTGCTATGGGCAGGTGGTCTGATCCTGCATTATCCAGAACTTCCCATTTGATGGTTGCTAAGTTTGGCGTCATTATTGTGATGTCTATAGCCGTATCTGATCCATTTGGATTGTTATTTATTCTGGTCATTGGCCCATCGTTTATTATTATCAGATTGTTTTCTTGGCAGAAGGTCATTATTTGTTTCCCTGCCGTGTCTATTGCGCTTCCTCCCATGCTGGATGATGTGCGTTGAAATCCCCTACTATGATTGTTCTATTGTTTATTTGTGCTTTGATTGTTTCCATGTCATTTGGGGTGAGTTTTCCCTCTTGGGTTGTATATGTTTATTATTGTGATGCTCTCTGGGCCACTGTCTATTTTAATGGATAGGCATCCTAGGTTTTCGGTATTAAATGTATCCCAGTTCATTATTTTGTATTCTTCAATTTACTATAAAGGCTACTCCTCCTTTCGCTCCTGTCTCTCTATCGTTCCTAACTATATTGTATTTTGGAATATTGAGTCTTTTGGTTGGTTTGAGCATGGTTTCTTGTATTGCATATAATATTGTTTCTTTACCCCGATTGGCCAGTCCTAAGTTTGGCTTAACGTTTTTGTGGAGGCCTCTGTAGTTCTATTGTATTATTTTCATTTTTGTGTTCATTTTCACTTTGCTTGTCTTCGTGGAATTTAAGTTTTTTGTGAGGATCAGTGGTTAAATAAGATCCCATTTTATAAAAGTACTGTTCTGATTTGAATGATCCTACTTATAGATTTCTTATTTTGGATTATCTATCTACCTATGTGATTTTACTTGAGAGAGGTTTCTGTCTCCTTTGGCTGTTCTTCACTGTTTTTCCAACAAAGTTTGATCAATATTTATAAAATAGCATAAACCATATTACCTTGATTCTTAATAGGCGGCGTTTTACAAACAAATTCTTGACACTGCTGCTTGGGCTTACATATACTTGACGCTGCTGCTTGGGCTTACAGATACTTGACTGCTGCTTGGGCTTACATACTTGACGCTGCTGCTTGGGCTTACAGGTACTTGACACTGCTGCTTGGGCTTACATATACTTGACTGCTGCTTGGGCTTACAGATACTTGACACTGCTGCTTGGGCTTACAGATACTTGACACTGCTGCTTGGGCTTACAGATACTTGACACTGCTGCTTGGGCTTACAGATACTTGACTGCTGCTTGGGCTTACATACTTGACACTGCTACTTGGGCTTACAGGTGCTTGACACTGCTGCTTGGGCTTACATATACTTGACTGCTGCTTTGGCTTACAGGTACTTGACACTGCTGTTTGGGCTTACAGATACTTGGCACTGCTGTTTGGGCTTACAGATACTTGACACTGCTGTTTGGGCTTACAGATACTTGGCACTGTGTGGGCTTACATATACTTGACACTGCTGCTTGGGCTTACAGATACTTGGCATTGCTGCTTGGGCTTATATGTACTTTTGGCACTGCTGCTTGGGCTTACATGTACTTGGCACTGCTGTTTTGGCTAACATATACTTGAGACTGTGTGAGCTTACAGATACCTGACACTGCTGCTTGGGCTTCCTGTTTTAGATCCTTTCCGAATATCCCCTTCCCGCCTTTGTCTGGCACGTCTGGCTCTGAGTAGATGGAGAGACATGGGGCTCCTACTTTCGTTTGTTGTTGATCGATTCGGGGCCTCGATATAACTTAGCATCTTTATACTGGTTTAGAAGACTGCAGAGTCTGTTGTATACAACTTTTTTTTTTTTAATTTACATTCCTCTGATCTAAAAACTATGCGCATCCAATCTATTCTTGAATACATTAATTGGCCCTTATGTGTTAGCTCATACATGTATTGTCTCTGAAGATAGCATTTTGGTCATAATGTAGGTTTTGCTCTTACGTTGCAGCAAAGCATCTGAACCATGCGTATATACATCCGTTTACACTTCAGGAAAATTTAAGGACACCTCTACAAGCAATAAAACATACAATAAATAGAAACAGTTGGAGATTAGCAGATGGCGCCACCACTGGGTGTTGTGTTGTCTGGATTTACAGGACGACTTTGTGGATACATTGGCAGGCTCTCAGGGTATTCATCTCTGTTTCGATCATTACACCAGTGGTCTTCAGTGTCTGCATCAGCTGTAACGCCAAGCACAAGCCTATACCAAAACTGAACATCAGTCTCCGAACACTGGCTGTCATATGTGTCTCCGAACACTGGCTGTCACATATGTCTCTGAGTCTTTGAACACTGGCTGTCACACGTGTCTCTGAGTCTTTGAACACAGGCTGTCACATGTGTCTCTGAGTCTTTGAACACTGGCTGTCACATGTATCTCTTTGAGTCTTTGAACACTGGCTGTCACATGTGTCTCTGGGTCTTTGAATACTGGCTGTCATACGTGTGCTGAGTCTTTGAACACTGGCTGTCACATGTGTCTCCAAGTCTCTGAACACTGGCTGTCACATGTGTCTCTGAGTCTTTGAACACTGGCTATCACATGTGTCTCCGAGTCTCCGAACACTGGCTGTCACATGTGTCTCCAAGTCTCTGAACACTGTCTGTCACATGTGAACTCCACATACAGTGTCTACAGTTAGTATCTGGATATGTGCCAGTCCATTTCATTGTTGAAAGTACAGATGACATAGCACAACCTGTGTAGCTCCCGCAGAGGCTACGACATTTCCCCTCCACTTCATCAGGTACCCATTTACAGCTGGGTCGACTGTGAGAAGGGGTTAAACCTCACAAAAGAACCAGAAATCACCAGTCCATCCAATCTGAGTGCGACCTGATTTCAACCTGGTAAACTGGATTTGGAAGCCAAGCTCGCATCCTTTAATTTCCCCCCCCCCCTTTGGGGCCCGCAAATTGGGCTCTGTATTTACCGATCAGGACCAGAAAAGTAGATCCACAAAATCTGATGGTTAGAGGTCCCTGTTCCTGTCTTCCGTACAAGCCAGCCACCCCTCCTTCTGGACATGCCAGCCAGCCCTCCTTCCGTACAAGCCAGCCACCCCTCCTTCCGTACATGCCAACCAGCCACCCCTCCTTCCGTACAAGCCAGCCACCCCTCCTTCCGTACATGCCAACCAGCCACCCCTCCTTCCGTACAAGACAGCCAGCCCTCCTTCCGTACATGCCAACCAGCCACCCCTCCTTCCGTACAAGCCAGCCACCCCTCCTTCCGTACATGCCAACCAGCCACCCCTCCCTCCGTACAAGCCAGCCACCCCTCCTTCCGTACATGCCAACCAGCCACCCCTCCTTCCGTACAAGACAGCCAGCCCTCCTTCCGTACATGCCAACCAGCCACCCCTCCTTCCGTACAAGACAGCCAGCCCTCCTTCCGTACATGCCAACCAGCCACCCCTCCTTCCGTACAAGCCAGCCATCCCTCCTTCCGTACAAGCCAGCCACCCCTCCTTCCGTACATGCCAACCAGCCACCCCTCCTTCCGTACAAGACAGCCAGCCCTCCTTCCGTACAAACCAGCCATCCCTCCTTCCGTACATGCCAACCATTCCATCTTCAACTTCTCAAGCATGGACTGAGAACGACACGATAATAAGCTCTTTAACACGGTTTCTGTTACGTGAGAGCAACCCCCTCAATCGCCAACTGGAGGTCACTGTTATTATGTAAAGCACTTCTCTACTAGGGGAAGGAAGACTAACGTCTGGTCAGACAAAACATACTGGCCAAGACCCTCACATCGGCTTCCTAGTAGCCCTCCCTGGAAACTGGCTGTTTTCATGGCAGCCTGGCTAACGATGTGAGGGGTCGGCGTGATCCCCGTAGTAGTGAGGGACACCAAGATGAAGCCAAGTATAGCACAACCCCCTAAAGGACCCCAGTCCACCTTCATCAGCACGCTCGGGATGTGAGGAAAGCTATTGCAACCCGCCACCTAACGCCCTGTTGTTCTTCGTACGCAGTCAGACAGTAACCATTATTTTTTCGAAAAAAGCGGCGGTCATCCTGAGGCTGTCGACACTGCCATATAGCTTGTCTTGCAGTTCCACTGGTGATGGCCACATCTGCTCTCTCTGATCCTCGTATGTCGGGCAGTTCTGCAGTCATTTTACCGGTACGCACGGGCATTCGTCGGTACCACCTATCTTCAATTTGTTGAATAGGTGGTACCTCAGTCTATTGTGACCAGTGCGAAGTCTGAAGACAACGACCTGCTCTCTTCTGTTCAACTGGTAATAGGCATCGTTTTTGGTGTAGCCAGTATGTTCGGTTTCCCATTTGGTCATGTATCTGGCTAACGCCCTGGTCAGGGCGCACAAAAGAGTAACCTACTCATTATGTGTATTAGCAAACAACAACTGTACTTGAGAACCCCTTGACTCTCATTCTAGCAGAGAAACTATGTCTTGATTTCTCACCTCACAGATCCATAAGTACTATATACAAAAGCATCGTTTATCGTGTGTTTAAGTAAAGCTAAGATTTTCTATTGCAACACTCTCTGCGTCATCTACCAGCGTCAAGATGACTACTTAGTAATCCATCGTCTATTAACGTCCGGAAGCATTTCCACCTCCACGATTTGAGTCTTAACGTTGGACATTTATCAATACGAGAAACTCGTATAAATAATCAAAGAAACCAAATAGATTCACTTCTAAACAAGTCTGCTCTAAATACACGAATAATGTTGAAATAACGAACTATACGGGGAAAACAACGTTGTATCAATAATACACAAGACAAGAAGTGACAAATGCCTATAAAATGATCTATATAAACTAAACAGAACAAATGAGTTCTACAAATAGAACCTAATCTGACGTCAGCTACTATCTCGGAACATTTATTACAAACAGATAATTAACATACATGTGAACAATACGTAAATAAGATCTCACTTGTTCTTTCTGGTTTCACAACTTAATCTCTCCAATAGTTAATCGTTTCTCTTTTTCACTCTAACCACTGACTGGTTACGATACTGACCGTAACAATGACAGTCGGTATCACTGAGCTCCGTTGGAATCAACATAATGTTTTGCATTATATCAAAACTCGAGTTGTCTGTCCTTGAACATGTCTGAACAGAAATCTTGACCAATCTGGTATTGTATAACGGTATATCATTGGCAGGAGAGTAGCTGCATAATGTCTTTGAGTCACGTCACACATCTGTTTCAGATTTGACCGAGGTTATAACTCGCAGATACTTCCATCAGCTTGTCATACAGATGAAGGGAGACAATCAATGACCTCGCACTGGGAGGGATTGCAGTCTGATCTGGTACCTATATTTAGTTGAGTGACTTAGCTTTTTAACATATTTAACAGAAGCAATACTTCACACCCACAAATTGGTTCGTACGAGAAGTGAAGTTTTCATGCAGTGGTGGAGAGATCTTCAAGATCCCAATATAACTTTGTGTGTAGGTTCATCTCAGTGGGACACTGCTAAGAACGGACTTGCCTAAGTATACCACAGAGTTGTAGGATATGTTTGGTCGTCTGCGCTGTTTATCTGCACGTACACATGAGTGATGATAACTGTCCACCGTTGTCAATGACAACCACCGGCATCACCCTTGTTGTTTGTGATGTGTTTTGTTTTGTATCTGCACTGTCTGACATGTTTTGGCACATGAGTGATATAATAGACTGAATAATCACTACACAGACTAAAATCTGTCATGTGACGCACTTGTACGTGAAGTCATGCAGCTCAGACCGCCAAACATATTCTACAGGAATGTCTCCTTTTTCTGTGTTCGTTCTCAATCTCCCGCTACCAAGCCCTGAACAGGGCTTTGCAAGTAGCAGTATGTAGTCCAGAGAACAGAATGTGTTGTGTCACTAGTTTATAGCTTGACTGCAATATTTGCACCTTTCGGCCCAACATATCCGTCTTCGGCAGCTACGAGAATGTGATATAGTTAATGAGATCTTGACATAACAGATTCAATAATCACTATACATACTAAAATTTGCCCTGTCAAGATCTCATGCATTACAGAACCACTGGATCTACTCAGTCACTGTAGTCATGTTGTTGTTAAATGTTCACAATGAGGAAGTCTTCTCAGAACGTTTAGTGGCGGGTTGCAGTAGCTTTCCTCCCATCCCAAGCTTGCTGATGTTTGTGGGTTGGAATCCTCCAGACGGCTGTGCTATGCTTGGCTTTATCTATGTGTTGCTCACTACTACTATAATTTTCCTGACCCTGACTAACATGTCTGATCAGTATGTTGTGCCTGACCCTGACTAACATGTCTGTTCAGTATGTTGTGCCTGACCCTGACTAACATGTCTGTTCAGTATCTTGTGCCTGACCCTGACTAACATGTCTGATCAGTATGTTGTACCTGACCCTGACTAACATGTCTGTTCAGTATGTTGTGCCTGACCCTGACTAACATGTCTGTTCAGTATGTTGTGCCTGACCATGACTAACATGTCTGTTCAGTATGTTGTGCCTGACCCTGACTAACATGTCTGATCGGTATGTTGTGTCTGACCCTGACTAACATGTCTGATCAGTATGTTGTGCCTGACCCTGACTAACATGTCTGATCAGTATGTTGTGCCTGACCCTGACTAACATGTCTGATCTGTATGTTGTGCCTGACCCTGACTAACATGTCTGTTCAGTATGTTGTGCCTGACAAGATATTAGTCTTCCTCCCCATGTAGTGATAGCATTAGCCCCAGCAGGAGCTAACATGAGATATCAAGCAAAGTTAAGACAAAGTCAAGATCTACAGTAAGAGGAGGAAGGCTGAAAGCACTCCCCCACAGAACTGCTGAAGACAGAGGGTACCAGGTCTAGAGGAGGAAGGTTGACAGCACTCCACCACAGAACTGCTGAAGACAGAGGGTACCAGGTCTAGAGGAGGAAGATTGACAGCACTCCACCACAGAACTGCTGAAGACAGAGGGTACCAGGTCTAGAGGAGGAAGATTGACAGCACTCCACCACAGAACTGCTGAAGACAGAGGGTAGCAGGTCTAGAGGAGGAAGGTTGACAGCACTCCACCCTCCACCACAGAACTGCTGAAGACAGACAGTACCAGTCTAGAGGAGCATTAGCAACCACGATATCATGCAACTGCCAAACTTTTATTGATGTTTACACAATGGCTTACACGTCCTCATATAACCAAAAAGACTGTGGTTGAAAGTACCATACGCTCGTTAAAAGAAAGGTAACCTTGCAAAATAAACAAACTTGTCATAAGTATAAATAACCAAACCTTGACACAATATAGATATTCAAATCTTGACACAACTATACAAACCAAACAAATGCATGCTGAAGACAGATCACTCTGCCCCTAGCCTCAGAACATTGTGCAACTAAACCTGTTTCAAAAAGACAGCCACAGACATGACTTTGTTGGAGTCATCGTGGAAGTAGAAGACATCGATAAACTAACTTCAAATTATTTAATTAAATAAATGAAAACAAACACATTACAAATGAACACTAGAATGATCTGTAATATGACAATAATATAATAATATGACTGACTAAAAGTCCAGTTTCATGAACCAAACAGTCTCTTGTATTAACAGCACATGGTTACAACACATCTAATCTGGAATCTCTGATGCAACATTATCTAAAGGCTGCCATCTTGATCGTTCCAGTGCTGTAAAAAATGACTGAAGAATAAACAAAAGAAAAGCAAGTTATTCCTGATAGTAACCAACACTTTCAATGACATCTTGACCACAAGTTTATTGATCATCAACACTTTCAATGACATCTTGACTACAAGTTTGTTGATCAGCACTTTCAATGACATCTTTAGCACAAGTTTGTTGATCATCAACACTTTCAATGACATCTTGAGCACAAGTTTGTTGATCATCAACACTTTTAATGACATCTTGAGCACAAGTTTGTTCATCATCACCACTTTCAATGACATCTTGACTACAAGTTTGTTGATCATCACCACTTTCAATGGGATTAAGATGCTGAGCAGCCTATATTTTGAACAGTCTAGTTTTCCTGTGTTTTTTTGGCCGCTGTTGACCAAGTGCTAGAGGCATATTCCATGTTTGGTCTGATTGCACCAATGTTGACTTGTTTGAGGATTTTTTTTGCTGCCCTAGGTCAAGGTGGGTCTCATGGCAACAACTGCCGCCGGAGATGAAGATAACTATTCCTGGACTTAGCTGCAGCCTATGTCCAGTGAGGTGGCCCTGTCCCTTCCTTGCTGTTTATACCTTCCCAACTTATATGCCAGGTACCCAAATATAGCTGGATCGACTGGAGGAGCGGTCAGAACCAACCACAACCTGATTTTTTTTCCTATTTATCCGTGATTTTGAACTCTGGCGCGGCGTAATCCCAGTCTTAGCAAGTCAGCTCACTGTCGACTAGGCTACACACTCCACAGACTAGGAGATATTTTCTTTCAGTCCACAAATATAGCTGCGGAAGATGGAAATTATTGATGTCCATACCTGACTGCTCAGCTGTTTGTCATCAGCAGTGTTTGTTTCGTTGTATTTATTACCCTTTTCTCAATTTTGTAAAATGCCATTCACCAGTAAAGTGTAGGTTGATAAACACATTCATGGCTCTCGATTTAATTGTAATTTGACACCTGTACTTTTGGTTTTGTGACTCCATGTTTTAAGGTCATGGTCTCCCACTCACCTTGTACGTGCTGGTCTCAGGTAAGGTCATGGCCTCCCACTCACCTTGTATGTGCTGGTCTCAGGTAAAGTCATGGCCTCCCACTCACCTTGTACGTGCTGGTCTCAGGTAAGGTCATGGCCTCCCACTCACCTTGTACGTGCTGGTCTCAGGTAAGGTCATGATCTCTCAATCACCTAGAACGTGCTGGTCTAAGGTAAGGTCATGACCTCCCACTCACCTTGTATGTGCGGGTCTAAGGTAAGGTCATGGCCTCCCACTCACCTTGTATGTGCTGGTCTCAGGTAAGGTCATGATCTCTCAATCACCTAGAACGTGCTGGTCTCAGGTAAGGTCATGGCCTCCCACTCACCTTGTACGTGCTGATCTCGGTTAACCTTACGCACGCTACATAATTTATGAAAAAAATTTGACCTAATTAATTTTCTTAATTAGTCGCCGTGGTAGTCGTCTTTCAAAATTTGTAACTTTTATGTTTGTTTGTCAATAAATATGATTTTCTGGCGTGTAGATACACAATAGCATAACGAACATGTGGGTGTTATTGTTTTTGTTGTATGTTTGTTAGTTTTTGAGATTTAAAAAGATGAAGTTGAAAATTTATGAAAATCTCGGGAAAAATTTGGACTCGACCACTAGGCCTAGTCGCTTCGATAGAAAACCATGGAAACCACAACGTATCGATACTGTGTTTACAATATCGCCACAACTGTTAGTTTCCAATTCAAACGTAGTTCTTTCATTTAAACAAACAAAATAAACAGATCTACGCGATAAAAATCTTTCTCAACAACCTACTTCCCCTTTCGCAAAAAGTCGGCTTGCTCCAAACGGCGTTTACAAAATTAAAACTGTTCAAAAGCCATTTGTAATCGCACATACGATACTTTAACCGGCAAAATATCGTGTATATATGGAGGACGTACTCAGCAGTAAAAAATGGCTGTCAGGAGTGACTCCGTTCAACAACAAAAAATTTTTTTACGCACACCGTTTTTGCAGGCCGAGCTGGTTAGAAGAGATCGGACAAGGGCGTGCTACAGGTTAAGAAAAAGTACTTACTTCACTTGACTCGATAAACTCCCTGTTCTCTTTGCCCACATTAATCTCCAGACCTGGATCTGATTCAGAATACACACATGGCAGGCAGTCAGACACAAATCATAGGATGTGATCCACAAATCATTGGATGTGAAATATCATTGATGGGGTGTGAAATATTGATGGTGACATATCAATGGTGGGATGTGAAATGTCAATGATAGAATGTGAGATGTCAATGATAGAATGTGATATAGCAATGATATAATGTGATATAGCTATGATATAAAGCTTACTCTAGTATCCCTTTGATATTGTTTTACATGGGTTTCAAGGTGTGATATAAATATGACAGAAGCTAAAAGTGACGCTGGGTTCTCAATGAAGCACACCACTGTGACCATATCAACACACATTGAAACACATCTGTAACCATATTTCCTCTTCTATCCTTTGTCAAAAACCGACGAGACAGTCGGCGACCATCAAGCCTAATGAGATCTTCCAGGGAAAAAGCTAATTCCTTAAACTTTGTTGAGTCTGTGGGTATCCTTTGTATAGTTCCCCGTCTCTGGTTCACGGTATTCATTTCAGCTTCTAGCGTTTCTCACCAAATTACTTTAGGCAAGCCTCTCTTTCGTTTTTCTTTTACGGTACATGGCATTGCGGCTCTGGTGATGACTTCAGGGTCATTCAATTCCAGTGTGGACCAGTTATTATGGTATGCATATTGTCAAGTCACACTGGGCATAGTCAAAAACTTTGTCACATGCTCTAGCTGGGCTAGAGCTGAAATGAGCCTAGGTCTTTTAAAGTTACTTATATCTGAGCTCTTGACTAACGTTTTCACTGATGGAGGGTTTGTAGTTGCTATATTTTTTCGTCTCTAAGGAGGAGGAAGACTAACGTCTGGTCAGGCAAAATATACTGATCAGACATGTTAGTCGAGGGATCAAGATACTGAGCAGCGCATGAGCTGCAGTGGTCAGTGACCCATAGCTGACTGCTAGCATCAGGGCCAGCGAACCAGAGCTGCCAAGACCCTTCTACACCTCCACGTGGTGATCCTGGATAACAGGCTGCAGCAGAGCAGACTGGCTAAGGAGAAGGGATCGAAGAGGGAATGCTAACCCAGTACTAAATAAAATGCTTGCTGTAGTCGGATGTATTGGACCAAAAGGTGCAAATATCTCAGTCAAGCTGTAAACTACGACACAATGCATTCCGTTCTCTGGACTACATTCTGCTACTCAAGCCCTTTCAGAGTTTAGTAACGGGAGATTGAGAACGAAAGAAACCAAGCCAAAACATGTTAGTCAGAGTCAGACAAAATATGCCGGTCAAGACCTTCCCCTCGACTACCTTGTAGCCCTGCCTGGAAACTGGCTGTTTTCATGGCAGCCTGGATAACGAGGTGAGGTATTGACGTGATCCCTGTAGTTGTGAGCGACACACAGATAAAGCCAAGCATAGCACAACCGCCTGGAGGACCCCAGTCCACCGTCATCAGCACACTCAGGATGTGAGGAAATCTACTGCAACCCGCCATTTAACGTCCTTTTCAGGGCGCAAAAAGAGTAAACCTCATTGTGGGCATTCGAAACAACAACATACATCTCCAAGACATACTGAAGCAGACTGTCATGGGTCCTGCTTGCTGTTGTGCAATGCAAGGATTCTTTTCAAAGTTACTTATATCTGAGCTCTTGACTAAAATTTTCACTGATAGAG
This sequence comes from Ariolimax columbianus, assembly GCA_036924085.1. Lineage (NCBI taxonomy): Eukaryota > Metazoa > Mollusca > Gastropoda > Stylommatophora > Arionidae > Ariolimax > Ariolimax columbianus. Next base: position 82,250,870 of record JAVGWX010000010.1, read on the forward strand.
GGTTTGTAGTTGCTTTTATTGCATCTTCAAGGCATACTGAAGAAGACTGTTCTAAGCCTTTCTTGCTGTTGTGCAATGAAAAAATGTCTCTGCAGACTCACCAGTACAGGGTTCAGTATCAATCCTCACCTTGGTGAACAGGTTGCTGCAGCACAGAAGTCATCGACGCAAGTCTTGTGCACCCAAAAGTGAAAGTCATGTGGACAATTCATGTATCAATGGCCACAGACACACAATGTAACGACTTAGGTTGGCCAGAAACACTTTAGTGGCAAACAGACAATAAATCACAAGTACAAGGCACTGGTGTAAGATTCTCATGTGTGAAGAGCTCTACAAGGGGACTTCACATGAAAACCTGAAAACATGAAAAAGTGGGATGCAAATGAGGAAAACCCATGCCTTTGTATTGTAACTTGTTTAATGCCCACAATGAGTAAGTTTACTCTTTTGTGCGCCCTGAAAAGAACGTTAAGTGGCGAGTTGTAGTAGTTTTCCTCACATCCCGAGCATGCTGACGAAGGTGGAAAGCGGTCCTCCAGTCGGTTGTGCTATGCTTGGCTTCATCTGCGTGGCACTCAGTACTACGGTGATCACATCAATCCACATCTCGTTAGCCTGGCTGCCTTGAAAAGAACCTGTTTTCAGGGAATGCTACATGGAAGAGAGATTGTGGTCTTGGTCAGTGTATTGTACCTGATCCTGAGGTGACATCCTGATCAGTATGTTGTGTCTGACTGAACTAGTGCCTCAGGAGTGTCCTGCGCATGCCATCACGGTGCAGACAATTAACAAGATGTCATAATTGCAATTAAATGATGGCTGCGCACTATCGACATACACCAAAGAGGAGCAGGTTCACTCACAGTTAATCTACTATTGTTCTTTACGAGGCGGTAAATGGCTGCAATCAACTCTAGGGTCACTACTCTGTGTGCCTGACTCACTCTATTTTAGAACTTCCTACTCCACTCATACACTTGCTGGAGTGAAAGACACGCATATACATTACAATAGAAAGGTATGGTTTTCTAATTTCTATCCCACTTTTAAGGTTTTCATTTGAAGCCTGCTCCTACATACGTAAAATGTCTGTTCTCTCAAATGCAAAGACTTACCTTCAAGAATCTCAGAGTCATCCTCAGTTGTAGCTGCCGATGTCGACACCTGAGAAGAGTCTGAGAAATATGAAGAAGAAATCTGGGGAAGATTTGAAGAAAGCTTTAATAAATACCTTCACTGGAGAATTTCAGTTTTGATAAATACTTTCAATAGATAGTTTCAGTTTTGATAAATACTTTCAATAGATAGTTTCAGTTTTGATAAATCTTTTCATTGCAGAATTTTTCCTTGATAAATACTTTCACTGGAGAATCTCAGTCTTGATAAATACTTTCATTAGAGAATATGAGTTCTGATAAATACTTTCATTACAGAATATGAGTTCTGATAAATACTTTCATTAGAGAATATGAGTTCTGATAAATACTTTCATTAGAGAATATGAGTTCTGATAAATACTTTCATTAGAGAATATGAGTTCTGATAAATACTTTCATTAGAGAATATGAGTTCTGATAAATACACTTTCATTAGAGAATATGAGTTCTGATAAATACTTTCATTACAGAATATGAGTTCTGATAAATACTTTCATTAGAGAATATGAGTTCTGATAAATACTTTCATTAGAGAATATGAGTTCTGATAAATACTTTCATTAGAGAATATGAGTTCTGATAAATACTTTCATTAGAGAATATGAGTTCTGATAAATACTTTCATTAGAGAATATGAGTTCTGATAAATACTTTCATTAGAGAATATGAGTTCTGATAAATACTTTCATTAGAGAATATGAGTTCTGATAAATACTTTCACTGTTGTTTTCTGACATCCAGACAGAAGGAGTGTAACTTATGTCTGTCATTTTTATTTGATAAAAATACAAATGCTGATAAGAATTTCCCTCATAGTAGTATGGGGTCTAAGAGTAGATATAGTTGAGCTCTGTTCTCACACACATCTTTCATTTACAATCATACACTAAGGGCCAGAACTGAAAAAATTGAGGATGCAGAGGACCGGATACTCTCAACTATGTCTTCTTCTTTCTTCTTCATCGTACGCTGTTTACAGCGATATTTACATTGCACTGTTTTATTTTGTTAAGCCTGTGGCTCAGTGCATCCGATTTCAACAGGCGTTTCTGTAGGGATGCCCTCCTTAGCCTTTGGCTGTCCCCAGCCTATCTGCAAGGCAGCAGTTGTTTTTGGTCAGAGTTGTCTCTCTTAGGGAAGTTGTCTTGCAGGACTAACGAGTCTTCCCCACTCGTGTCTATGGGGTTTGGCAATGATATGATATGATGGACTATGTACTAGTTTGTACTATCCCGGAAGAGAGGCAGTCCAGTGTGACTGTGTCTCAGGATCGTCACGTCCTGCCAGAAGCGTAGCATATGAATGTGAGTGAGGTATCTCTTTGCTCCCTTTATTTTCTCGGCTCATCTGCAGTGATGGCACGTTGCTTCTAACAACCGTCACCTATTTGGCTGTTATAAATTTCTTGGCAAGTGTGCAGTACAGTAGGTTGCCTTTACTTTACATTCGTGGAGGAGCAATCGCCTGAGAAAAAAACTCAGTGTCAAACTGGATACGGTGGGAATCGAACCCGGTGCGTTGGGATTGTGAAAACCAAGCGAGTTTCACCCCTAGGCCACGCAGCCTCCAGTATTATGTAGAAACCGTAATATTGATAGAACGTGACAGAAGGGGAGGAGGGTGCAATGAGAGAGAGATATATATAATCAATAAATTATAAATAGGTAGCTCAGATTTAATAATAGGGTTTTGTTTAATTTTGCGCACAAGCCTTCCAAATCTGGTAACGTTCGAATAACTGCAACGATACAGTTTTGTTTTCTAGATGTTCGTCAATTAATTAACTTCTTGTTTTGGATTTAGTTTATTTCATTCTGGAAAAAAATTGTACCCAAGTATTCTGACAAATTCGTGTACGACAATGACAATAGTAGCACTACAGAGAGTATGTCATAAGAGGCAACTGACATGGCATAACACCGGCAATGGTTATGTGATTTGTTAAGAGCTGCATACATGACACCTAATAGACTGTGGGTCTACTTTTCTCTAGTGTTTGAGTCTATTAAGATGAACTCGCACATCAGTTAACCACCCTCCGTGAAACTGGTTGTTTACAGACTCTGCGGTGTCTTCTAAATCAACATAAAGAAGTTAAGTTAGGTTAAGTTCTACCAAACAGCAAGACCTCTTTTTTGTCATTTGATGTGACAATTGGAGATTCTTCATGGGGAAAATAACATGCATAATATCCTCGAGTACCTTCAATTTCATTTTTAGAGAATCCTTCTCTTGTAAGTCGATAATTTTTATTTGCGTGTCAAAATTCATAAATGCAGATGAGAAAGCAGTAGCTGCCCAGGGAAAGGACTTCGAAGAAGTTGAACAGAAACTAACAAATACTTTTGATCTATATTACCAAAAATATCACTTCAAACCAAACCCCAACCAAACTCAAGTATGTGCCTAGCATCTCAGAAATAGAGAGGCGAACAGAAAGTTGCAGATCAAATGGCAAGGACAGGATCTAGAACACAGCACGGCCCCAAAATACTTGGAAGTAAAGTTGAACCGCACGCTGTCCTATGCTGCACATTGTCAGAAGACAAAACAAAAAATACATGCAAGAAATAGTATCATACGAAAACTGACTGGCACAACATGGGGAGCAAAGCCAGATGTTCTCAGAACATCAGCACTTTCTCTGTAGCTGAGTGCGCAACACCAGTCTGGAATAACTCTGCACATGTCAAACATATAGATACAGCACTAAATTAGACAGGCCTTATAGTTACTGGATGCTTAAAACCTACACCAACTGAAAAAATATACCCCACAATCAGCATAGCGCCACCAGAGATACGAAGAACTGCCGCATCAAAGATAGAAAGAGAGAAACCAGTAAATGACCAAGACACTCTATGTTCGGACTTCAGGTGCAGCGTCCAAGACAAGTCAAGACGAAGTTTCTTACAGTCAGCCCAGCCCTACAGACTAGTCCAGGAAATTGACGCATCGAAAGTTGGAAACATCTGATACAGATCCCCTTGATCGAGTTACGGGAGGAACCTGCGCCTGTACATCTCCTGCCCTACGCAACATGGAAGTCACTAAATAGACTTCGAACTGGTGTATCACGATGCAGGAAAAAACCTGAAAAGATGGGGATACAGGGATGGTGAAACATGAGAATGTGGAGTAACACAAGACCAGGACCATCTGCCCAAACCTCCCGGAGGCTTGTAACATGGATGATCTGCTGAGTGCCAGTGACAGGGCAATCCACGTGACTGAATACTGGAAGAATGAAGTGTGACGTAGTGCCTAGGGCACGGAAAGTAAGTAAAGTATTTAAGTGTCCGCCAAAGCAGTATTGCACTGAGAAATACTTTAGCCTTGTTTATTGTGTTGCAAAATCTTTTAAACACTCCACAAACTATGAATGCCATTAACAGCATTGCATAGATTGTGAAATAAAAAAGAGATATTTTTTGCTCTTCAAGTCATACAAAGAAATGAGCATTTCCTTCAGTTACTCTCTCAGTCTCGTTTTATTCTGGAAAACCTGGACATGTTCGTAAGGTTCATGGACCAGATGTGCTTGTGTCTGCTGAGTCATACAACTAAAAATGCAAGACAGCAGCTAATTCTACCTGTCTTGAATACTTGAATCTTGGTATCCAATCAGGCAAGGTTACTCGATGTCAGGTAGCCAAATTTCTACCTGTCTTGAATCTTGGTATTCAGTCAGACAAGGTTACCCGATGTCAGGTAGCCAAATTTCTACTTGTCTTGAATACTTGAATCTTCTTATCCAATCAGGCAAGGTTGCTCAATGTCAGGTAGCCAAATTTCTACCTGTCTTGAATACTTGAAATCTAATCAGGCAAGGTTGCTCGATGTCAGATAGCCAAATTTCTACCTGTCTTGAATCTTGGTATTCAATCAGACAAGGTTACTCAATGTCAGGTAGCCAAATTTCTACCTGTCTTGAATACTTGAATCTTGGTATCCAATCAGGCAAGGTTGCTCAATGTCAGGTAGCCAAATTTCTACCTGTCTTGAATACTTGAAATCTAATCAGGCAAGGTTGCTCGATGTCAGATAGCCAAATTTCTACCTGTCTTGAATACTTGAATCTTGGTATCTAATCAGGTAAGGTTACTCGATGTCAGGTAGCCAAATTTCTACCTGTCTTGAATCTTGGTATTCAATCAGACAAGGTTACTCGATGTCAGGTAGCCAAATTTCTACCTGTCTTGAATACTTGAATCTTGGTATCCAATCAGGCAAGGTTGCTCGATGTCAGGTAGCCAAATTTCTACCTGTCTTGAATACTTGAATCTTGGTATCCAATAATGCAAGGTTACCCGATGTCAGGTAGCCAAATTTCTACCTGTCTTGAATACTTGAATCTTGGTATCCAATAAGGCAAGGTTTATCGATGTCAGGTAGCCAAAAGCTGCTTGAACCTGTGCCTGTTCTCCACCTTTGAGTATCACGATGGTCCAACACGTGGTGCAGATCATCTCACCAGCGAGCAGTTGTAGTTGTATAGCCACCAGAAAGAAACCCTCCTTGTCCATCTATCGTCAGTCATTTGAGTCATATGACCATCCATCTGTGCTTTCGCATTGACGAAATTCAGTTTGGCCGTGGATGTCAGTATTTCCAATATGGTCTCTTATGGAGATATTTAGGACTCTATGTTCCACTGTTCTTTCGGAGCTTCTCTTAGTCTGATTTGTGTAGACTCCAAACTTCACACCAATATACCACTGCTGGAATAGCCACGCTATTGAAGGTATGAGCCATGACCTTGATGTCTGTCATCTGCTGGGGTATATGTTTAATGCGGTTGAAGCAACACCAACCCGTCACTCTCCTCCTTGAGATCTCCTTATCAATGTTGTGGTGGTTGTTGATTTTCCACGTATTGACATTTTGAATGGGCTCATCTTTCAATCTCAGTCCCCCTGTGGGAGAGAAAGTGTTTACTAGAAATTGAGTTTCATTTCTATTTTTGTTCAAGACAGCGGCCTTACCTACTTTATTCAGCTCATTTAGGCTTTGTTTGGCTTCTGCAATGCTGTGGTTAAAGATCACAATATTGTCCATAAAACGTAGGTGTGAGAGCATCTCGTGATCTATGTTAACACCTCGATACTTCATGTCCGTGAACAGTTCCATTTTAGTCTATAGGTTATAAAATATTTTAAACATTTTCCCTCGACATAACCAGCGTACATCACAGTAGTCAAGCATATTGCCATACTCAGAATCAATGTCTTAAAAGGAATTCTTGGAATTGACAATGGTTTAGTCATCTTGATTTTAAAGTTCATCCACGATACTACAATAGGCATGCTGTGACCTTTAATGCTTTGGCACACACATCACTTAAATTCCAATCTGACAGGTGCCAACTAGGCATGAATGTTGGCAGATCATAGCTGGTCCTGTCTTAATATTTTTTGGTGTTTTGTTGAAGTTTTTATTTTTCTTGTTTTGTTCAAGTTTTTATTTTTGGTGCATGTGTGAGTTATTTATTAATATTTTGTGTAGGCTCAGTGGGCCAGAGTGTATATGTCAATTTCAATTAACCTTGGGGTTGGTCAAAATTGCTTGGTGGTATGGTTCTGGCCCATAGGTTGCCCACTCCTGCTCTACACACATTCAACATTTACAACCCGCGGTCTACATACATACATTTACAATCCTGCTCTACATACATACAACATTTACAATCCTGCTCTACATACATCTAACATTTACAATCAAGCTTTACACACATCCAACATTTACAATCCTGCTCTACATACATCTAACATTTACAATCAAGCTTTACACACATCCAACATTTACAATCCTGCTCTACATACATCCAACATTTACAATCCTGCTCTACATACATCTAACATTTACAATCAAGCTTTACACACATCCAACATTTACAATCCTGCTCTACACATATCCAACATTTACAAGTATGCCCTACATACATCCAACATTTACAATCCTGCTCTACACACTTCACACACACTGTCAACACAACGAGATATGCTTTACCCCATAATCTGAACCATGTGAAGAGACCGGTTGTGAGTACGGCTGGTTATAATGATAGTTGTAACCATCCCACGAACAATGGCCGGCATAGTAGGCGCTGTGAGGATTGGGCGGAGTAGCTGGTGGCATCATTGTGGTTGAATCACTGGGCCTGTGCATGTGAGATAAAGAGTTGGACACTGAAGGCTTCCTCTCATATAATGTCACTTTTTGTCTATATTATGATAGGGCACACATTATAAATGTTGATACACATCACTACAAAAGCTGATTGATAGTACCAAAGTAGTTAGTAGCACATAACATCACAACAACAGCTGGTATTACATCATTACAACAGCTGGTATTACACTGCCCCTACACATAGTATCACATCATTACAACAGCTGATATTCCATTGCCCTTACAGCTGGTATTACATCATTTCAACACCTGGTATCACATCATCACAACAGCTGGTATCACACTGTCTCCACAGCTGTATTACACTACCCCTACAGCTGGTTTCACATCATTATAACAGCTGATATCACACTGCCCCTACAGCTGGTATTACATCACAACAGCTGGTATCACACTAACCCTAAAGCTGGTATGACAACATTACAACAGCTGATATCACACTGCCCCTACAGCTGGTATCACATAATTACAACAGCTGATATCACACTGCCCCTACAGCTGGTATAACATCACTACAACAGCTGGTATCACACTGCCCCTACAGCTGGTATAACATCACTACAACAGCTGGTATTACATCACTACAACAGCTGGTATCACACTGCCTCTACAGCTGGTATTACATCACTACAACAGCTGGTATCACACTGCCCCTACAGCTGGTATTACATCACTATAACAGCTGCTATCACACTGCCCCTACAGCTGGTATTACATCACTACAACAGCTGGTATCACACTAACCCTAAAGCTGGTATGACATTACAACAGCTGATACCACACTGCCCCTACAGCTGGTATTACATCACTACAACAGCTGGTATCACACTAACCCTAAAGCTGGTATGACAACATTACAACAGCTGATACCACACTGTCCCTACAGCTGGTATCACACTGCCCCTACAACTGGTATTACATCACTACAACAGCTAGTATTACATGGTTATTTCAGGTGGTATGACATCACATTGTTACTATGGTTAATATATCACCATCACAACAGTTCATATCACATCACTAAACCAGTTGTTATCACATCACAACAGCTGGTATCACACTGCCCCTACAGCTGGTATTATACCACTACAACAGCTGGTATCACACTAACCCTAAAGCTGGTATGACAACATTACAACAGCTGATATCACACTGCCCCTACAGCTGGTATAACATCACTACAACAGCTGGTATTACATCACTACAACAGCTGGTATCACACTAACCCTAACGCTGGTATGACATCACTACAACAGCTGGTATCACACTGCCCCTACAGCTGGTATCACATAATTACAACAGCTGATATCACACTGCCCCTACAGCTGGTATTACATCACTACAACAGCTGGTATCACACTAACCCTAAAGCTGGTATGACAACATTACAACAGCTGATATCACACTGCCCCTACAGCTGGTATCACACTGCCCCTACAGCTGGTATTACATCACTACAACAGCTAGTATTACATGGTTACTTCAGCTGGTATGAAATCGCATCGTTACTATGGTTAATATCTCACCATCACAACAGTTTATCACATCCCTGCAACAGTTAGTATCACATCAGTCTACAAATCATACTTCTTCTTCTTCTTTGTACGCTGTCAGACGTCAACCTTCTACAAATCATACGAGGCGTGTTCAAATGAAACCGGACCAAACTGCAACTAGTAAACATACATACGATGCGCACAATGACGTCACTTCTGTGTAAACAGCACATACCAACCATCAAGTTTGCAAGAGAATCATTTCATTTCAAAAGTGTGCATGGTGTTAAAAGTGTGCCGAAGGCAACAGTGAAGAACTCGACAACGATGTTCAAAGAATGACGTGAGCTAACGAAAGATCTTCCGAGACCAGGTCAGGCGTATATTGTTGGGTTAACTCACGTCCTTCTTTAAACATCTTTCTCCAGTTCTTCACTGTTGTCTTCGACACACTTTTGTCCCCATACACTGCCTGCATTCTGCGACGAATGTCAACTGGTCGACATTCTTCCGCTGTTAGAAACTGAATCACCGGTCGCTGATCAACTCTGGACGGATTCCGTATCACACCCGCCATGTTTTAAACGGTCTGCTGGAGAAACTATGAGTCAGAGAATAATGAAATTTTGCAAACTTGAAGGTTGGTATATGCTATTTACACTAGAATTGACGTCACATGTGCATTGTACGTATGTTCACTTGTTGCAGTTTGGTCCGGTTTCATTTGAACACACCTCGTATCACAGTACTACAAGACAAAAGTCTTAATTCTGTTCTTTATGCTCAACACTCATTTATACTAAAAGGGGCAATGGGCTAGTTTCTTGTGCCACATAAACAGAAGATGCTTTGGCCAAATGATGAAAGACGCCTAACCCCCCTATTGTCTTGCAGGTAGAATGGTCACAGCCAAAGGCTAGCTAGAGTTAACAGGATGACGACGATTTACTAAAAGTTGGCGTGTCGGTCAAATTCAAATGTAAAATGCTGCACAATGGTTCTGATGCTCAACTGAGTGAATCCTGAAGAGATGGAAGCACTATGTCTAGAGATGAGCACAAGTTTAGGACACCTGATAAGTCAAACTGGCAATACCTTTTTATGGAGGCCAGGCTGACCTTGATTGGCCTGCGTCCTAGGCCAGTCATATGCTGCATTTCTATGAGTGCTCTCTGCTGGTCACTTTCCTCTGAGAACCGGACGAATCCAAACCCTTTGCTCTTTCCACTCTGATCTAAAACAACTGAGAACCAGAGAGAACATAGATCTATTGTTTAAAAAAGATGATGATTCGCTTGTATCATGGCATTTACAGTCAGTTTCAATAGCAATGGTCTGACATGATGGGATTGCTAGCCTTATTCACAGCCCCCTTTAGTGACATTTTATTATATACTTGGATGGCTACAGCGGTGACCGAGGTGATTGTTTGCTAAAATGCTTGGTACATATTTTCTGTAAGCTAATAATATCTTCATTCAAATTATCACAAAATGTTTCAATTAAATATGAAATGTCTTGCTGAGATTCTTCTGCTAAAATCCTGGACCTGTATGGCTGACAGAGTGCCACAATGGAGTCTTTCCGAGCAGTAACAAACTCACTTCCTCCAGGGCCCATCCTGCTGTCATCTTTGGCACAGTTCTCCTGCTATGGTTCATCATTTTCTAATGGCTTCCTTGATTGTTTAGCCAGTACGGGTGTTGACCCTGTGACCACACACACACCCCCACCTACCAACTAAACATCCAGGATGTCTACTACAGACTGACCTCTGCCCAGCTTGACAAAACCAGGCTGGACTTGGTAATTTCTCTGCTACTTCCTCCAGTTTGAGAATGGAGACAGAAGCACTGAAATGGATATCTAAGACTTCTATAACAAGGGCAGTCATCGTGACAGATGCGCAAGTCGTACTTCAGAAGGTAGAGAAGGGATGGGTTAGGTACGAGTTGATAGTAGCTGTTAAGGCCTCAAGCCTCCAGGGGTTGACCTGGATCTACTGTCCTGCTCATGCCACGGTTCAGGGCAATGAAAGAGCTGACATCATGGGCACATTAGTGATGGATAAAAGTGACATTTTGAAATCAATCAATGACCGCCTGTTAGATGAGGACACCGCAATAGATGAAGCAGCAATCCACAGGCTGCAAAGTTTCGACATTAAACGAGGTTCGAGCAGAAAATGGCGCATGAGATGACGGAGCATAAGAGTGTACAACCAGCTAGCTACAGGGGCCATCAGCATCCATACCCTATGCCATTTGCTGAGAGAGACTGAGCACCTATGGGTATGCCCGGAGTGCAGTGACGTCAATTCTTAGAAACAGAAACTTCTCTGCTACCGTGGGAAGTAGAAGTCTTCTTTCCTTTATCTTGTGGCTAATAGCTTCTACAAGTGGTATGGTGTTGTGAGCTCCGTTTACCATCCCAATGCACCAGGTCCAGATCACATCGTGGGCATGAACGCGGGTTTTTCATGTTACGACCGCCTCTTCCAGCTCACCCAGCTGTCAGGGGAAAATTTCACAGCTGTCGCAGGAGCTACGGACTTTGTGCTATGTTGTCAGCACTTTCAGCAATGAAAGCGGCAGAGCGTATAAGGGGACACCCACATTAACCAATCAGGGTAGCTGGCTTAATGGCTGACACTCAATTCCTTAGTCACTTCTTATAACATGTCTCGCAGGTTACAATTTTACTATTCTTTCATCTCCATTTGGGCCCCAGTAATACAGTCACTTGTTAGAACCTGCCAGGAGTAAAGCTCTGTGGGTTGTTGGGGGACTCAAACTGACAAGCACCATTAAATCACATGCAACAGTGATGGCAGTTCCTTGGAGGTGAACATCATTAAATTATCCAAGAATATTTCAAGCGAATATTATGTTTTGTTTGGCTTTGAGATCAACACTAATATTCAAGAAGTGTTTAAAGTTAAAATGATATACACAACAACTATTTACTGTCAACATTGGGGAGGGAGACTAATGTCTCTGGTCAGCCAAAATATAATGGCTAAGACCCTCACCTGGGCTTCCTCGTAGCCCTTCCTGAAAACAGCCTGGCTAACGAAGTGAGGGATCGACGTGATACCGTAGCAGTCAACGACATGGAGATGGAGCCAAGCATAGCACAACCGTCTGGAGGACCCCGGTTCACTTTCATCAGCACGCTCAGGATATGAGGAAAGCTACTGCAACCCACCACTTAACGTCCTTTTCAGGGCACACAAAGAGTAAACCTACTCATTGTGGGCATTTAATCCAACAACTCCCAACACATGTACACAATAATTATTTACTCTCAACACATGTACACAATAATTATTTACTCCCAACACATGTACACAATAATTATTTACTCTCAACACATGTACACAATAATTATTTACTCCCAACACATGTACACAATAATTATTTACTCTCAACACATGTACACAATAATTATTTACTCTCAACACATGTACACAATAATTATTTACTCTCAACACATGTACACAATAATTATTTACTCTCAACACATGTACACAATAATTATTTACTCTCACCACATGTACACAATAATTATTTACTCCCAACACATGTACACAATAATTATTTACTCCCAACACATGTACACAATAATTATTTACTCCCAACACATGTACACAATAATTATTTACTCTCATGACATGTACACAATAATTATTTACTCTCAACACATGTACACAATAATTATTTACTCTCATGACATGTACACAATAATTATTTACTCCCAACACATGTACACAATAATTATTTACTCCCAACACATGTACACAATAATTATTTACTCTCAACACATGTACACAATAATTATTTACTCCCAACACATGTACACAATAATTATTTACTCCCAACACATGTACACAATCATTATTTACTCTCAACACATGTACACAATAATTATTTACTCCCAACACATGTACACAATAATTATTTACTCTCAACACATGTACACAACAATTATTTACTCTCATGACATATGCATAACTGTTAACTACTAACACATGCACACAAAAACTGTTTACTAACAACAAAATCTTTCATGCTAGTAAACATGTACTTGACCTTTAGCACCTCGGACAGACTTGTATCTCTTCTGGAAAAACGCGTAAAGGTCATAGTCATCTATGTTCCAGGAGAGCTCACCCACGTACAATGAGAACTCCGGGCTAGATTGGACATAATATACACAAACATGACTAATATTACGGAACCATAAGTACAAATAAAAACATAAGTTACTCCCACAGATAAACAGTCATTGGATCAGTAATACACCATACATACATGATATGACTTATTCCTTACGGTACAGCACAGTAGTGCAACAGCTGCTATCCACCTGTATCTATCTTAGGCCATCTTTGTGACCTGCGTTTGTTGGACTCCAGTTGCCCTGGTTTCTTCCACCATTTTTCAAATGGTGCACTTTGACCTCCCCACTCTTTTCTTTCCCTTTGTGAGTTCCAGTCCAGTGCATGTCTGGCTATACTGTTGAGCTTCTTCCTCAGAGTGTGTCCTACCCATCTATACTTTCACTTCTTAATCAGTAGCTGTATTTATCTTTATTTTCTTTGCCACAGATCTTTGTTTGTCATTACATGAAGTATGTGATAGTGATATTTGCTGGTGAAGGTCTGCAGCCTTGATACATGCACATATCTCCGATAACCTGATACAATGGTTTCCATGACAACATGATTATTTTCAGAATCGCTGATTCTTTCTAAATTAACTTACTTACTTAGTCGCTCCTCTTCTACCGTGAGGTGTAGAGGTTTTCTAAATTAAATGGACATATTTTATTTCTTTTCAGTTCCTGCCAAGTGCCTTCTTTGTTTTAATGCACTAGATGTACTCTGGCATCACATACAACACCATTATCACACACACTGCGCACAACATTAATGTCATCATATTACAGAGCGGGGGAATCAAGATGCTGAGTAGCGCATGAGCTAGCGTGAGGGCCAGCAAACCAGAGCTGCCAAGACCCTTCTACACCTCCACACAGTGATCCTGGATAACAGGCTGCAACAGAGCAGACTGGCTAACGAGAAGGGATCGAAGAGGGAATGCTAACCCGGTACTCAAAAAATGATTGCTGGAGTCAGATGTGTTGGACCGAAAGGTGCAAATATCGCAGTAAACTATGACACAACGCAATCCGTTCTCTGGACTACATTCTGCTACTTAAGCGCTGTCAGGGTTTGGTAGCGGGAGATTGAGAACAAACGAAGCCAAGCCAAATTACAGAACCAAGTTAAACCTGTGCACATAACTGCTTATGAGGTCTATATCATCTGTTTCTATGTCCCATGTCCGCTAGTTGGTTATAAAATCAGTGTCTGATCATTTTTTTTCCGATTCATACTTACTTCCTTACTTAGTCACTTGCCTATTATCCTCTGGTACAGAGGTCTTCTTTGGCTTTCCTTGTGGTTTTATATTTACTACAGGATGGTGTAGTCAGTTGTCCAATACTCCTTAGTCGCCTGTTATGACAAGCCTGGCAGGTTAAAGTATAACTATTCTTTGCTCTACTTTCAGACTCCAAAAACACTCAGGCGGTTTAGCTTTACCATGTCAATATTTCCAAGTCCCACCAGTGCACACAACAGTCTAGCAATTCTATGTCAACATTTCCAAGTCAAACCAGTGCATACAACAGTCTAGCAATTGTATGTCAACTTTTCCAAGTCACACCAGTGCACACAACAGTCTAACAATTCTATTTCAACTTTTCCAAGTCACACCAGTACACACAACAGTCTAGCAATTCTGTCAACTTTTCCAAGTCACACCAGTGCTGATTTGGGTTAACTCTTCACAATGTTTCTTTGGTAGCGAGTTACAGTAACTATTCTTACACCCTCAAGTACACTTGGGAAGGTGGACAAGGGTCTTCTGGCTTTAGTGCAACTTGAGACTACTCAGCAAACCCACCCCTTTGAGGATTACAGTGTCAATCCCTACCTTGCTGTGATACAGCCTGTTTCCAGGAGCACAAATGATGACAAGAGGTAGAGTCTTGATCAGCACTTCTATCTCACCCTGATTCACTCTCTCCTTGATCAGCACTTCTATCTCACCCTGATTCACTCTCTCCTTGATCAGCACTTCTATCTCACCTTGATTCATTCCCTCCTTGATCAGCACTTCTATCTCACCCTGATTCACTCTCTCCTTGATCAGCACTTCTATCTCACCCTGATTCACTCCCTCCTTGATCAGTATTTTTCCCGGACCCTGATTACTCTTCACTCCCTCCTTGATCACTATTTTCTCCAGACCCTGATTACTCTTCACTCTCTCCTTGATCACTATTTTCTCCAGACCCTGATTACTCTTCACTCTCTCCTTGATCACTATTTTCTCCAGACCCTGATTACTCTTCACTCCCTCCTTGATCACTATTTTCTCCAGACCCTGATTACTCTTCACTCTCGTCACAGCACCAGATAAATTAGCATTCTTTAGCTAGTTAAATAGCATGTCTAGTTATCTTCAAAATGACATATGTTTCATAAAGTATTCTTCTTCTGCATCCTGGCTATTTTGGTCATGGTAGATTTGTAGTCACACTGCTAGGACGAAATCCAGTCCTCTCCAGATCCGGATGGCAGCCCCACAACTTCTGCGTTAGCTCAGCTTCCTCTGGTCAGGTCTGGCAGTAGGTCTCTGTATGCTGGGCAGTCATGTAGGATGTGTTCAGGAGGTGTGGACTCCCGTTCCACATGGGCACTTACTTGTATGTGATATCTTGTGACCCAATAG
The DNA here is from genome assembly GCA_036924085.1 of Ariolimax columbianus. NCBI lineage: Eukaryota > Metazoa > Mollusca > Gastropoda > Stylommatophora > Arionidae > Ariolimax > Ariolimax columbianus. The sequence continues at coordinate 82,266,521 of JAVGWX010000010.1, forward strand.
TCTGCTGTGGCCTGTTCTCAGATGAAAGATGGCGGTTTGTTGGTTTCTGTGGAACTGGTGGATTGTTGGTATCTGTGGAACTGGTGGTTTGTTGGTGTCTGTGGAACTGGTGATTTGTTGGTGTCTGTGGAACTGGTGGATTGTTGGTGTCTATGAAACTAGTGGATCGTTGGTGTCTGTGGAACTGGTGGTTCGTTGGTGTCTGTGGAACTGGTGGTTCGTTGGTGTCTGTGGAACTGGTGGTTCGTTGGTGTCTGTGGAACTGGTGGATTGTTGGTGTCTGTGGAACTGGTTTTTTTGTTGGTGTCTGTGGAACTGGTGGATTGTTGGTGTCTGCTGGTGGATTGGGTCATGTCACTGCTCACGTCCATGTCTTGCTTCCATGTAGCGTTCTCCTGATTGTGGATGATTATTATTGTCGTCTCTGTAAGACACTACATGGATGTTTCTCCATCATCATCTGATTTGGACAAAGCATCAGCTCTCTCGTTCCTTGTGATTCCACAAAAAAAGGGTAGTCACTGAAAGTCTCATAATTAAAAAAATTAAAACTTTGTTCACTCACCTCAAGGCGCAGATAGCGAGAAAAATTAACGATGCCACGGAATGTTCTTCAGTTGAGTGACTAATGCGCTAAATATAAGTAGTAGTACTAATAAACATTGGATACTTACAGAAGTTCATGATCTCTGCCAAAACTGGCTGGGTTCAGCTTGAACCGCTTCTGTTAAAATGAAGATTCCTATTTGTATTACTAAATGCACTTTGAGTTTGAGTTATTTCAGTTGTACTACAACATAAAATTCATACATGCATGAAAGACTCAAGTATTCATAGAATTAACAAACAGTCCTGGACTGACTCATAATCAGTGATATAATCAAAACAGTGGATACTGACTACCAATCAGTGATATAATCAAAACAGTGGGTCCTGACTCACAATCAATGATTTTTCAAAACACTTATAAATGACTCACAGTTATCTTCTTCTTCTTCTGCATTCAATTCTCAATCTCCTGCTACCAAAACATTTAAAAGGGCTTTGCAAGTAGCAGGATGTAGTCAGGATAATGGAATGAGTTGTGTCACTAGTTCACAGCTTCGCTGCGATATTTGCACCTTTTGGTCCGACACATCTGTCTTTGGCAGGACTCACAATCAATGATTTGTAAAAACACCTGGTACTGACCTAGATTGTTAATGTTATAAACCAGCGCTTCTCAAACATTGCGACAGCACAGTAATCTAAGTTCACAGGAACGTTGTTTTTTTGGGTGAAAATTTACTATATCAAGTGCGCTCTTTTGTGATAATGTAAAACAAAACTGATCTTAGAGCTTCAAAACTTTGATTAAGAAGAGAGTTCTTTATTCAAAACTAGTATTTTAAATTTCTTTTTCAAACCTGGAGAAGAAACTATATTTACTGAACTTTCTTTTCAATTATCAATTAATATGTCCCCTGACCCTGATGATAATAGTCTGTTTTGTCAGAACAGTCACCTTCCCCCACCCCTCCACACACACAGAGTATATCTGTATTCATTGTTATTAAGATTAGTTATTTTGATTTGTGTTGTTCTCTGCCCCTGATGAAGGCCTTTTAGTCACAACAGATTTTGTTTGCGACTCTATGCTGGTGGCACACATGTGTCTACCTGTTTATGTAGCTATCATCAAATAGTAAGCATACATTACTTTCAAGGTTTACTTAAATGAAAGTGGTGGCACACCTGTGTCTACCTGTTTATGTAGCTATCATCAAATAGTAAGCATACATTACTTTCAAGGTTTACTTAAATGAAAGTGGTGGCACACCTGTGTCTACCTGTTTATGTAAAGTAAAGTAACCCATAGTATTACTGCCATAGGGGTGTGAGGTGTTAGTGATCTCACATTTCAAAGGCTCGGCTATATGAGGGCGGTAGTCATCTCCTCTCCCTCGCCGCTTTTACTTCCCGGACTGAACAGGTACCCATTTAAGGCTGGGTCGACCCGGGAGCCATTGCGGTCTGATAAAAACATTACCGCCTCAACTGGGGAATGAAGCCGGGACCACTCAGATGCGAAGCCGGCGTGCTAACCACTGCGCTATGCGGCTGTTTATGTAGCTATCATCAAATAGTAAGCATACATTACTTTCATGTCTCACTTAAATGGTGGCATACTTCTTTTGGAAACACTGATAACTAGGATATAAATTTGCACAATTGATGTAACAACTGTCACCAACTCGAATCAATCAATCTTCTTCTTCTTCTTCGTACGCAGTCAGACAGTAACCATTATTTTTTCGAAAAAAGCGGCGGTCATCCTGAGGCTGTCGCCACTGCCATACAGCTTGTCTTGCAGTTCCACTGGTGATGGCCACATCTGCTCTCTCTGATCCTCGTATGTCGGGCAGTTCTGCAGCAGATGTTCAGCGGTCATTTTACCAGTACCGCACGGGCATTCGTCGGTACCACCTATCTTCAATTTGTTGAATAGGTGGTACCTCAGTCTATTGTGGCCAGTGCGAAGTCTGAAGACAACGACCTGCTCTCTTCGGTTCAACTGGTAATAGGCATCGTTTTTGGTGTAACCAGTATGTTCGGTTTCCCATTTGGTCATGTATCTGGCTTTGATAAGCCGTTTTGACTCTTCGTACGTCATACTAGTATCTGTTTGTGGTAGTCTTGCACCTTCTTTTGCCAGTCTGTCTGCCTCCTCATTGCCTTGGATGTTGCAGTGTGATGGGACCCACTGTACCACTACCCTTTTTGGTGCGGACTGCTGGCACAGTTTGCAGAGTGCTGCTCTTAAGTCATTAAGCTCAGTGTTTTTCTGGCTTTTTAGCGCTGTGACTACGGCGAGAGCATCTGTAAGCAGGACTATATGGCTTTCATTTTCATTGTGTGTCAATCAATCAATCAATGTTAGCTTTCTGTGGAGCACATGTCATCAACACATTTCCCCTGTCCTGGACCATACAGTTCAGCTCTGTACATGTCTTCCCTATTCCCTTGATGTTTATCACGAGCTCTCTTCTCCATGTATTTTGGTCTGCCTCCCTTTCTCTTGTCTTGGGGTTTCCAGAATAGAGACTGTCCTGTAATGCTATCAACTAGTTTCTTTAACGCGTGCCATCTCCTCACATGTTCCACTGATGTCTGGTTCATTCCAACAGTTCTGCATTAGTGATCTTATCATACCATTTCAATCTAACGTTTCTGCGCAGGCACCTATTTATGAAAGTCTGTACCTTTTTGTTACTGTCTTTGCTACTTTCCATGTTTCCATGTTAGAACGGTTCTCACACTGGAATTGAAGCTTTTTATTTTGTATTGGATGATCTCTTTTGATTTCCATTTATGAAAGTCTGTGCCTTTTTGTTACTGTCCTTGTCACTTTCTATGTTTCCATGTTAGAACGGTTCTCACACTGGAATTGAAGCTATGTAATTCGGATTAGATAATCTCTTTTGATTTCCATAAGTTACCAAAGGCAACAAAAGCTGCTCTCACCCCTATTTTGACATCTTTATCTGCACCTTCCAGTTTGTCTACATTGCTACCAAGATATATGAACGACTGTGCATTCTGTAGGAGTGTGTCTCGCAACACAATCTGACTGTCACTAGTTGCATCCAATCTAATAATCGTTGTTCTTTTCCATGTACACCCAGTCCTGACCTCTGTAACCTCTCATCAGGTCCACTTGTTCTATTTTGTATATGACTGAATCAGCACATGATATGTATGCACAAATGATTCCATGCTCTCCTTCTGTTGTGCAAAAAATGTACAAGTAGTCTGACAGGCATAGTCTGCCATTGAGGATGAGGTGTTGGAGACCAGATCCTTGTGTGGCTGCCTCGCCTTCCATATCATAAGTCAAGTACCCATTTACAGCAGGATTGTTGTTATTTAATGCCCACAATGAGTAGATTTACTCTTTGTGCGCTCTGAAAAGGACGTTAAGTGGCGGATTGCAGTATCTTTCTTCACATCCCGAGCATGCGGTTGTGCTATGCTTGGCTTCATCTGAGTGGCACTCACTACTACGGGGATCACATCGATCCACATCTCATCAGCCAGGCTGCCTTGAAAACAGCCTGTTTCCAGAGAACGATACATGGAAGAGAGATTGTGATCTTGGACAGTGTATTGTGCCTCACCCTGACACAACGTCATAGTCAGTATATTGCGTCTGACTGGACTAGCATCTCAGTTCCCATTTACAGCAGGGTAGAATGAAGTTTGTTGTGATGGAAAGCAAACATGGCTTCTTTACTATAAGACAAACTTTAACTGTTGTACCATTCGGACGCTGTGGCATGAGGTGAGTAAACGAATGTTAACATATTAACTACCATTAACTGTTCACAGCACAAGAGAAATGTATTAGTATCAATCCTTAGGCAGCAATAAAAGAAATGAAATATGTGCTAAACACTTTTGGATCCAGTTGAACATTTGAATCGATCACAGGAAATGTAATTTTCAAAACTGCTGTTATTTGTACAAATGCTTCAATGTGGAAAAAGCAAACAAAGATTAATTACAACCCATGTATATTTGTAATTTCTATAGCTGCAGATATTGCCTTAAGATTCAATTACATGTTACCTTAATTTTGCAGAAGTCACATTAGGGAGTGCTGCCTCTTTTGTCTGAGCAATTGAGTGCATGTGTCCCACTGAGGTGTTCTATACCCTGGTTGGCTATTTGTAAACGTAAATGACATAATTTAAATACATAGCCATGCTAGTTGGACACAATAGCTCATCTATAAATTGCGTGCTTGTCAACCAAGTAGGTCGAGTGTGTTTTTTATTATTAGGCCTACAATAATGGCGAAACAATTCTTTTCTGCAGTTATAGGGTTAAACATTCTACATTGGGCACGAAGACTAAAGTCAAGGTCAGAGTGGTGAACCCACTGCACTATAGCCAGAAGGGTTCAGGTCCCACTTCTACAGATATAAGAAGAGCCACTGTAACCTTCTACCAGAGAGTAAGTAACTCAACACAAGTAGCTTCCAACAACAACAAACAACTCACATACAAGAAGCACTGATAGTTCAATGAACATCTTACCCCAGGCTTTCCTGGTATGTATTTGCCATTCAGTCTCTGTAGAACTCTTTGAGCACAATCAACATCAGGAAATTCCACAAAGCAGTAGTTTCCTGGACTGAGGCTGCACGATAAAATTGTTTACAATTCATTTTCATGAAAAGTTGTTTTCCTGTAAATAGCATGCAACAAGTACAAAATGGATGACATACTTCAGCCCCCCCCCCCCCCCCCCCCCCCCCCCGTCTCTGTAGCGAATTATTATTGGCTTAACATACCTGAACATAATCCAACCAGAACATGCTCCAGAGTGCCGGCTGTGCACACATCCTTTTGAAACTGTTTAACATCATTTTTTTTAATGTCCAGCCCTTGCAGGTGTTAGAAAAGAGCTTCTTCCTCCGAGGCCAGACAAGTGGAACACTTTGTACGGAACTAAACAACAGCTTACAAACACTTGCAGATACCACTATATGGTATTGGGCCAAAGGGCAGGAGCCCATAGGTAGCTGGATCAATAACCAAGGGGTGGCCATGACCTTGAAAAGATTGTGTTTCGCTGCGCTGTCACATTTACCTATCTTTTTCTAGAGCTTTCAAACATGGATGGTTACTCCACACTAAGCAGACTTTTGGCAATTGTGTATGGCTTCTGTTTCTAATAATCAACATCACTGCACTCCGGGCATACCCATAGGTGCTCTCTCATCAAATGGCGTAAGGTATGGATGCTGATGGTCCCTGTAGCTTGCTGGTTGTACTCTCCTGCGCCCCACTCCGCTCGAACCTCGTTTAATGCTGAAACTTTGCAGTCTGTGGATTGCTGCTTCATCTATTGCGATGTCCTCATCCAGCAGGCGGTCATTGATTGATTGAAAAATCTCAATTCTATCCATCACTAATGTGCCCATGATGGGAACTTGTGACGCCAAGATGTCAGCTCTTTCATTACCTTGAACCCCGGCATGAGCAGGACAGTAGATCCATGTCAACGCCTGGAGGTTTGAGGCCTCAACAGCAGCTATCCACTCGTACCTAAGCCATCCATTCTGTACTTTCTGAAGTACGGCTTGCTCATCTGTCATAATGACTGCCTTTGTTATAGAAGTCTCAGATATCCATTTCAGTGCTGAGGTCACTGATTCCGTCTCCATTCTCATACTGGAGGTTGTTGACATGTATGCCCTACTGCGCTCAGCAACGACCTCTCCTCTCACTCTAGCCGAGAAACCCCAGCCTGATGTCCCACTGCGCACGACTAATCCGTCGGTGTATATGATCCGTAGGTGTTCTCAGTTAACAGATGATTTACCTCGTGCTCTGTTCTCTGCATTGCTTGCCTAAGGTTATAATGACTCTCTGGTACTCTATCATTCTATCACCAGTGTGGACCCATTCTTCCCCTTTGGCTATTGCCTCACCTGGAGTGACGTGTCCGATTGTTGTCTCAGCCTGTGCCATCCATGACGACCCTCTCTTGATTCTTGATGTCTGAGATACTACTGTGCAGATGGTGCCACGTGTCTGTGGTGACACGCACATAGGCTTTGATTTGTGCCAGTTTATGTCTGGATATAACCGATAATAATCCCAACATGTACCGCATCATCACAATCGGGGTATCTCTAGTGCAGCCCAGAACCAATCGCATACCTTCATTCTGGATGCGTTCCAACCTTTCACACTGTGTTCTTGATAGTGTGAGGATGCCTAGTCCGTAATCGATGACAGATAACACGACCTGATGAAATAGGATGAACAGGAGGCGTTGGTCCAAGTCGCAGCAGCCATGATCTTGAGTGCTCCTAACTCTCACTTGCATCTTTGTACGATGTGGTCAACATGGCAGTTATAGGAAAGACTGCGATCAAAAGTCACTCAGAAGTATTTCAACCTGTCGCACCTGTCAATGGTGCAACTATCAAAAGTGATGCCCGAGAGCATGCATATATTGTGTATGGTGTGTTGTGCAGTGTCATAAGCAGGAGAGTCTTCTACCTTGGAGATGTTAGATGACAATGTTGGTCACCTTGTACATGTTCTGACTGAGCTGTTCTTTGCGAATGCCCACAATGAGTAGGTTACTCTTTTGTGCCCCCTGAAAAGGACGTTAAGTCGCGGAATGCAGCAGCTTTCCTCACATCCCGAGCGCGCTGCTGAAGGTAGGCCATGGTCCTCCAGGTGGTTGTGCCATGTTTGGCTTCCTCTGCATGTCACACATAAATATATACACACATATTTTTATTTGTATATATAATATAAATATATATTGTTGCTAATGTTACTTGTACATGACCACTTTTTTTGGTGGCGAGTTACAGTGGACAGGGGTCTTCCTAGCTGTAGTGCAATGTGTGGCTCCCCAGTAAGCTCACCCGCTATGGGAATCACAGTGCCGATCCCCTCCTTGTTAGTCCGACTGTCATGAAAGTCTATTTCCTGGGAAAACTATTGGAAGTCAGGTTGGGTCTTGGTCAGTATGTTTCACTTGACCCTCTATGTGTGAGTCTGTCGGAGTTCATGCATGTCTGTGTGCATGTATGAATGAGTCTTCACTAACATTAAGATATGCTTACACGCATATTTCAAGATGTGCATTGACCGACTGTCTCAGGGTTTGTGTGTGCACATTTTTTTCCCCATGTGTAATGACTGTCTCAAGGTTTGTGTGTGTCTGTTTGTGTCTGCATCTGTCTCTGTGTGTGCCTGCATCTGTCTCTATGAATGAGTGAGTAGTCATTTACATGAGTGATCATAAATATACAGTTTATTGAAGTAATAATGTCTTCTTCTTCTTAATACGCTGTCAGACGTCAATTTGAATTTGTTCGAAGAAAGCAGCTGTCATCCTGAGGCTGTCGACACTGCGATAGAGCTTGTCTAGTGTTGCCACTGGTTATGGCCACATGTGCTTTCTCTGGTCCTCATATGTCGGACAATTTTGCAGCAGATGTTCAGCGGTCATTTTCCCTGTACCACAGGTGCATTCGTTAGTGCCACCTATCTTCAGTTTATTGAATAGATGGTACCTCAGTCTGTTGTGGCCTGTGCGGAGTCTGAAGACCACGACCTGCTCTCTTCTGTTCAGCTGGTAGTAGGCATCATTTTTTGTGTAGCCAGTATGTCCTATTTCCCATTTGGTCATGTATCTGGCCCTAATAAACCTTTTGGACTGGAAGTAATAATGAATATCTCTAGAACTTTTACCGGCCCACACAACTATTACGGGCCCACACAACTATTACGGGCCCACACAACTTTTATCGTCCCACACAACTATTATCGGCCCACACAACTTTTACAACAAACTGTATTCTACTTACGAACCACTGTTCTTCACGTCTTTCATCATTTTCACATTGACAACGAGCTCTTCCAGCTGAGCAAAAGCATTGACTATAGCTTGTTCATCGAGGCTGTCATCAAGCTATAAATAGATGAAAGAATTTCCCTGACACAATATTATACAATGTGTAATAAACGTATCTCTCAAAATGGTCTCAGCTTCCAGTGGAGCATAGGTCTTCAACAATTACTCACAAAGTCCTCCTGTTCTGGGCTAATTATTTCAGCTATGATCACGTCTTTCTAGATCTCTTTATGCTAGACTCAAACTCTCTGTGATATGAGCGTTTTGATCTTCAATGACATCTCGTGTCCAAACTTATGGGTGAGGACAATTTCTCACTAAATCTTCATCATAATTTATTTGTTCATAAGCATTGTTAGAAAGAGTCATATAATATGCACTATAGTACAACACTAAAACCACAAATGTCTGGACAGATGAAGCTTTACAGATGCCAGCGGTAGTTCATTCAGAAGAGAGAACTGATTTAAAATCATCTGCGGCATTGTATATTAGGCAGGGGAAAATAATCCTGTGTAAAAAGACTTGTTCAGTAGCAAGTGCGCCAGACCAAACGATGCAAGTATCACAGTCAAATTGTAAAATGTGGAACAACATAATAAATGCCCAAAACAGCAAATGACTAAGAAGAGTAAGATAGCACAACACTTGAAGATAATTTTCACATCTAGTTATGCCAAGGAAAAGTCTAACAGTTACTGCTCATTGGGTGGACAACTCTTCTTTAATGCCTCCCTCCCAGTCTGTATCAGCTACACAGTATACTAAACTGGTTAACCCGTTATCGGGGCTGCTTTCAAAGTGTTATCTGATGTTGCTTATTCTCTCAAGATAATCGTGATTTTTATTTTGAAACTGCTAATGGTCATCAGTCTTCTCCAGCTCAGCCTTCCAGATTTGCAGAATATATGCCTCTGATTTGGTAAATAGGCCACGCCATCAGAAAATATCAGTTCCAATATGTAAACTAGTCTCGTCTTCCAGTGCACCATTGAGTACTTCTTTACTCTCTGATTAAAGGACTTGATGACATCACTTATTTTGGGTATGCTGTCCTTATGTATATTCTAGTTTCTGTGAGTCTTATAAAAGCAATCATGTTTATATAAATAAATAATAATAATGAGAGAAAGCCTGATTAAAACATAAACCAATTAGCTCCTTATCTCCCTCCCAATAATTTAAGTTTTAAATGGAACCCATTGTAAATTTTAGTAAGTTCTGGGGGGGGGGGCTGACATTAAACAACATTGTTGATATATGTATTGTGCGTACCAATTATGTTTACCTCTTTCCATACATTACACTTAAATTTTGCAAACTCTAGCTCCTATTCCCTGTAGTATTCCTCTGCTTGGATTGGATTTTTTTTTTAAAGTAATTGATGGGCCTGATTAAACTCTCTGGAAGGCCAAAATATTACCTTTGAGCAGTAGAAGACCTCCAATCTTGTTTTATACTTAGTGCAGTCTGTAGAGCATGGTGTGTATTAAATCTGGGGGTACATACTGATGTCTTCTTTACCCTTTCTTTGAGTTATGCGAGAGTAGATTATTGTTTTTATTATTTTTATAGCACTCTGCAGCTGTTCACTACACTACACCAAATACTGAGTACTACCTCAACCGAATAACTGGAAGATGAGCTAGACTTAAGACAGAGAAGTGAGCTAATAATAACAACTTAAATTAACTTCATTATACTGGTTTAGAAGGCTCTACAAAGTCTGAATGCAACCAGTTTATTTCACTCCACGGTTACCAAAAATACTGTGAGCATCCAATCTATTTTTTAATAGATTAACTGACTCTGCTTCCACTACATCCTCCCTGCGGCAATGAATTCCAAGAATTCACCACTCTCTGACTAACTATATATATATAATAGTACTATATTTAAGAATTAGAAGAAGAAGTCATACTCCACTTACATCTCCCATCCATAACGACGTGCTTAATGCTGTGTTAAACATTTTTTTCGCACTAGACAGCTTTACAAATAAAACGGGTCTGCTTAGAATGTATATCAAGCAGAAACGTTAGGTTGTCTACTAAATGTTTCTCGTGCTGTACTACGCAGAATACAAGCCGGCGCCATCATACAGTTCATACACAAGTCTACTTTTACAATAAATATATGAAAGCTAAAAACACACAACTTTTAAATTGCGGTATCAATAATTTGAGTATTACAATGATAAATTAAATATTTAATAAGAAAATATATTAGTGTGCAAATTAACATATATATTTATAGTATGTACTGATTTTACACGATAAACCAGGTATTTTGTAAGTATTGTTTTGTTTAATATTGGATGTTTTTGGAGTAACTGTCTGTTCCGGAGATGCACATTTTTAAATAGTTAAATTCGTCCTTGACTGTATGCTTGTGGTTGTGTTTTGGTGGTTTGGGGTACGTCAACTTGTTTACTAATCTTGTCTGTCTATCGTTTATGTCACATATACCATTTATTCATTTCCGACACACAAAATATGTCAGCCCATAATATAAAGAGTGTGTGAAGTAATATTTAGGCAAGTAAGGACACAAAGAATACTGATATGGCAAAGCCAAAGTTGATCGGATCGCCGTGGGTGGCGTGTCACTCCTCGCTGCTCATTCAATTATCAGTATAAGAGAAGAAACGACCTACTTAAATAATAAAAGCTTACTTTACTGCACAAAATAGAAAATATATCTCAAAATGATATGGGATAGCTGAAAAATGTAGTTGGTAGTTTCTTAAGGTGTCATTAGCTGGTAGCAACATCCAGCTTTGTGATTACTGTCTGTACTGTAGTTAGCAGACGCTAGGTCAGTAACTATGTCAGGAGTCACGTGCATGCATGTGTACAGTTCAGATAAAAGGATTTTTTGCGTAAAATTTAAAACAGTGCGTAACTGGTAGATACATTGTCTGAAGGGTGCTAACAGATTATTGATGAAGCCTGACCTGGCCATCCTGTTTCGATTGCAACAGAATCATCTGTCACACCTGTGTGATGGGTGGGGAGAATGAGAGATGATTCAAGTTGATTCACGTCAAAGTCATGTGAGATGACAGAAATAGACAGTTTGACGATTCAAATTGTAATATGGTGTTCGCATGGTTTAACCTACAGTATAATCCATGATTGAATTTCCGGAAAGTGTGATCACAGTGGGCACCCAGAGAAACTGACTGACAAACACAAAATGAGCCAAATAGGCCTATCCTTGCACTGATAAGAAGTGTATGACTGTATCAATATTGGTGGCAATTAAATGAATTATGTTAGAAAAAAAAAGAAAGGACAATGTAAGTGCAATAATAAATTAATTTCAAGTTCGTAAATCTATCTCATTTTTTTTAAATAGCCATTTAAAATCTATGTCCATGTCATTCTCAGATCTAACACTGTACGTGGAAGATGGATTTATTGCAGTTGTCACACTTGACACGCAAGAAAATAAACTGTGTGCAGTTTTTGCAGGAGAGACGAATTATTCACACCGTCCAACTGTGTGCTAAAAATCATGTTATAACTTTGTCTCTCACAGTTCGCCAAGATCGTTAGAGATGTCGCACATGTCAGCCGGACATTCCTGTTCGTTCTGGCACATAGTTAGAGGGCACCTAACCCTAACCAAAACAGAACACACAGACACATGATAGATACCTACATGTGTGAGTTTCTGTGCGACATCGGAACAAAGTCCGTCAGTTAGACCCGTTCGACAATATTCTGCAGGACATCACAGAATTTTGGCCTCCTCTTTAAATTGTGCATCTACGAACGAACAACATGTGTATGTCCTGATATGTGCATAGCTTCAGCGATCCTTGGTAATCTGTTCCCCTTAGGTCCCACAAACCAGCATCAATGTCCTTTTCAGGGCCCACAAAAAACAACAAAACTGCACCCTGATAGCTAGACACTTATAATTATATTTGTACGGAAACCCGTGTGGTCATTGAATGGTATAAAATTTCAGAGTGGGTGAATTAACGCACAAGAACCGACTCCTGTTCTACAATAGGGTGTGTAGGTGTTTTCTTTCTTCTTTTAGCTTATAGATTATACAGGATGGGGTAACTGACCCCATGGTCAACACTCTTTAATTACCTGATAGGTTCAGTGTTACTATTCTTTGTTTCCTATTTGGGTCCTGGCTACAAAATATGGTTGCAAAGAGTAAGTTATTTTTATTTTGCAGTAAGCAACAACAAAAATGCTTGGTAAGCTAAGATAGATTAACAACCAGCAGTAGCTCACATTATAATCACTGCTGGTACATCTTGCTGCCAAAACCAAAATTATCACATTTTTTTTTTCATTATTACATAAATATTCTTTCTTTCTTTATCTTCTTAGACATTTGTTCAGAAAAGGACGTTTACTGCAAGACCACGTTATCTTCGTCTTTCGGCCCAACATATTCAATTTCAGTTGGCTTTTTTTGGGTGCTGGGTTTGCCTTCCCTCTGTGATCCCTGTTCCTTAGCCAGAAGACTACATTGGTGCAGCCTGTTTCCAGGGCTGCCTCTTGGAGGCGGAAAATTGTCTTGGCTCGCTGGTTCACCTCTGCATCTTCACAGTTTTTTTTATTGCAAGTGTCTTTCTTACACTAGGCTTATACCAAGACATTATGTGCTTCTGCGGTGTTTACTATATCATTTTTTACATGAAAAGGTTACCACTCCCTATGCATAAACCCCTTTTGTCACCTTTTGTGAATGTACGTTAGGGTTCAGTATGTCAACAATTTCTTCTCTGAAAAGAAGTCTTAGATTACAAGTGGCTAACTAGTAATGAGTTCTACAACAGCTGATTGTATGTAATCCAGTAGATACAGCGCATATTTAATATCCTATAATTATACAATAGTGATGAGTGTAGCATATTAGCACATGTATAAACATAATAACATTGTAATAATTGGAACTGCACATACATTTTCCCTCGCAGGAACATACTATCTGACAGAGTGAAGTTTATACTTGATGGAGCCTTCATTCCTGGCTATGTGAAGTTTTTAACTCAGTAGGGTGTAACCAGGCCCAGTTAAACTTCCTATGGTACCACACATATAATACAAGAGAAACTAATTTTCAAAATCCTTAATACATGTTTTTCCAACATATTTGATGCAGAGTTTTTGTCAAGAGACTAGTTGGGCTGACCGTCGTTTGACCTTCTATTATAAATATATAGGGATTTGATGTAATAAATAGTTGTTGTACCTTAAGTTTTGGCTCAAATAAATGTGTTCTAAATTCTTCCAGAAAATCTTGGACAATCTGCAAACAGTTGACTCAGACAGTGGATTAGAAACTGCTACATCATCTGGGCTTGGAATTCAGAAATGGCCAGCGCTAACTGCCCTGCTGGTGATCCCAGTGCAAGTCCGAAACATTCCAATGGCCATGCTAGCCCAGTGGATTTACTAAGAAGATTCCAGAAACTGCAAACAGAACGAGTGGAAGGATATAGCCTTTTTGAAGAGTATGTGATATTTCTACTTAATTTGTATTTTAGCCAAGTTAGCTTTTATAAATTGTAATTTAGTTTGACAAGATCGGGTGCGCTGAAAGAGATATCAACATAAAAATCCAGAAGGTAAGAGGTTTATTCATATCGCTTGGTATTTTATGGAGGTCAAGAGTTATTAGTTTCTGCACAAAAATGTTCGACCTGTATTATATGGTTATATATTATATGGTTCTGAGACTTGATGTACAATCAAAGCCACAATGAAAAAGGTGCAGACTTTCATTAATGGCTGCTCGCGCGTGATATAGAGAATAGATGGTATATTATTACCAATGCTGAACTATAAAACAGAATTGAACAAACGCCATTATAACTCAACATATGAAGGAGATGCTGGCACTAGATAGGACACACTCTAAGGAGGCCTCTTAATAGTATTCCACAGCAGTCTTTGTTCTGGCTGCAATAAGGCAAGAGGCAGACCTCGGCACAGGGAGGCTGATTTGGAATGGATGGCTCAATCAATCAAAAGTCTGCTGTTTCTCTCAGTGCATATGCCATTGACATCATTCTGCTAGCATACATGGTCTTTTGCTGCTCTTTCTGCCACTCTCCGGTACATCATCATGTTGATCAGTCCGGAGACCAGTTGTCTCTCCGCTTGACCCTATCCTCTGCAGTGCTCTTCATTTGCAGCAAAGGTTCGTACTTTATTTTCCCTGCATGCTTGAGATGTAAAGATGAGTCTTGGTCACTCTAGTCTTTTCTTCTCTTGAATCATGTCCTCTAATATCTTCTGTAGAAGACTTTCATGCCTCATTTTGTGACCCAGCCAAGTGTGCCCATATAATTGAGTACATTGTCATTGTATCTTCTTTCCGTCCAACTAACACCTTCCATTTTATGGTGGCACCACATTTCAAACACTTCCAAGCTCTCCTCATCCCTCTCCACCAAAGTACATGTCCCCGCCACACACCAGAGGCAACCATTCCTCTCCTCAATTCTATCCTGTTGTTCTTTGGGGTTAACAATTTCTGTTTTTCTCTGAAGCCCTTCTCTGCCATTTGCAATCCCCGTCCCAATTTCCGTCTCACTGTGAGCATCCTCCGTTATGGTTTGCCCCAAATATGTAAACCTCTGTACTTGCTCGATTATTTCTCCATTGATGGATATATTTATTTGCCTATATTGCTTGGATATTACCAAAGTCTTTATCTTCAATGTGTTTATTTTCATACCAAACTCTCTGGATGTGCTTTTAATGTTTTGAAGCAGCATTTGCAACGTTGCTACTGATCCTCCCACTATCGCCTGGTCATCTGCAAACTTGGTGGCATTAACTTTTACACCCCTATTACAACTCCGCACAACCTTGGCCATCATTATCTCTCCAGGTGTAATCATTTAATCTTATTTCCTTCTGACATTCTTCTCTCCGTGTATTTTTGGGTTACCTCTCTCTCTCTCTCTCTTCCCTTGAGGATTCCATGTAAAAGCCTGTTGGGCGGTGCCTTCCATAGCATATGTCTTATCCATCCCCATTTTCTTCACTTAATTTGTTGATCCAGTGGCTATTGTCGGCTCCTTTCCCATAGGCCTTTCTCCTTCATCATGTCCTGCCATCTTACGTGTATGGCCATAGTTGTTCACCGTGTCTCCGCTCAATGCAGCAGAACCGACTTGACACTGGCATTGGTTATCATAACTTTGGTGTGATGGCTATTGATTGGAAAAGTTAGAGAGTAATTTGTTGAAGACTGTGCTCTTTTGAGGATTGCAGGATTATTGATTGATTGTTAATGAGCTCCTATAGCCTCAAGAATTATACACATGTTTACATTAGTAACCAGTGCAACATATAACATAAATTGATTTGTTGTGTTTTTTCTTTTATTGCAGAGCATTTAACACATTTATCAATGGAGCACCAGAGTACAACTTCAACGCATATAAACAGAGGGTCGCAGAGATCACGGTTTCATTCCGGCGGATTTCAGAAGAAATTATTCACATCAAAAACTCACTGAAAGATACACACAACCAGCATGAGATTTCTGCAATCATTGAGAAAGTACAAGATCTTGAGGAGACAAAATTAAAATCGGTGTGTGGTTCTGTCTCTTCTTTTCTCATACATTTTTCCTCAAGAGCAGTAATTCACAATAGGTTTACGTTGCTACTAATTCTAAAGTAGAATAGATTTCCTCTAACCTTACATATTTGACATCACTGTGCCGTCAGCACTAAGAATAGGAGATGAGTGATTGGTCGCAGACATGCAAGGACGAGGCTCTCAGTTCTGATTCCACCCTGACAGAGATTTTCCAAACTGGGGGTCCCGTGCTTCATCAGAAACTGACTACACTCTGCCGAGTCAGTT
Organism: Ariolimax columbianus; assembly: GCA_036924085.1. Lineage (NCBI taxonomy): Eukaryota > Metazoa > Mollusca > Gastropoda > Stylommatophora > Arionidae > Ariolimax > Ariolimax columbianus. The sequence goes on from JAVGWX010000010.1 coordinate 82,282,808, forward strand.
CCGCAGGAGATGAAGGATGCCACAATTGTACACCTCTAAAAGCAAAAGGACAATCGTCAATCCTGCAGCAATCTCAGGGGTATCTCTCTGCTGTCAATCGCAGGTGAAATCCTGCCCTGAGTTCTGCTCAATTGCATAAGTTCAGTTTACTCCCTGTGGTTTTCGTGAGGGTCGTGGGACAGTTGATATGAAATATGCAGCACGTCAATTACAAGAAAAATATCAGGAATAGAATTGTGCCCCGTACACAGTTTTTGTTGATCTGACCAATGCCTTTGACACCGCCAATAGGAATGGACTCATGATTCTTCCAGCCTGCCCCTGGGAGCTGTACATTGAACAAACATTACTGTACAGAGCCAATGTCTCCAGTCGGTTGCTAGCTTCACCTAAGTAGGCAGTGCCATCACTAGAACCGCGAATATTGACTGTGGGGTCTATAACAGGTTGCTAAGGCAAGCTCTGTGTTTGGTAGGCTAGCTCTGTGTTTGGTAGGCTCCAAGCAACCATCTGGAACTGACAAGGTATTAATGTCACCACCAAGATAAAAATATCTTGTTGTAGTGTTATCCACTCTGTTGCATCCCTGAAAGACATGTAGTGTATAGCAGACAGCTCAATCATTTATCGTTTTCAATTGAGCTGTCTGTGTAGGCGGCTCAGGATTAGGTGGCATGACAAAGTGTCCAACTCTGAAATTCTGAGGGTCGTGGAACAGTTGATAAGAAATATGCAGCACATCAATTACAAGAAAAATATCAGGAACAGAATTGTGACCCGTACATGTTGATCTGACCAAAGCCTTTGACACCATCTATAGGGATGGACTCATGGTGAAGTGTGGTTGCCCCTACAGATTCATTGCGGTTGTCTGCCATTTGAATGATGGCTCAAAGCAAAGATTCACGAAGACGCCATGAACGCACTAACACCAAAGCCCATCCCTACTGTACGAAAACCTACCTGGAGGCAGCATATATTTCCAGAGGTGGTAGAAAATATACCAGAAATTGGAAACAAAAACTGCCATACTGAAAAAGAAAGAAGAGATATTACCCTGAGCTACATAATGAAAAACTACCCAAGCATGGACTGGACCCATGCATACACAAACGGTTCTGTAACAAACACAACACAGATTGGAGGGGCAGAAGCACTTCTGAACCTACCAAATGGCAGAAAAATAACACTGTCATTCGCTACTGGAAAATACACAAGCAATTTCAGAGCAGAGGCACTGAGGGCGGCAGTGGAAGAAATGGTGACAGGTAAAAGGAATGAAAGCCATATAGTCCTGCTTACAGATGCCCTGGCCGTAGTCACAGCACTAAAAAGCCAGAAAAATACTGAACTTAATGGTTTAAGAGCAGTACTCTGTCAACTATGCCAGCAGTCCGCACAAAAAAGGGTAGTGGTGCAGTGGGTTCCATCCCACTGCAACATCCAAGGCAACGAGGAGGCAGACAGACTGGCAAAAGAAGGTGCAAGACTACCACAACCAGATACAAGTATGACATACGAAGAGTCAGAACGGCTTATTAGAGCTAGATACATGACCAAATGGGAAACCGAACATACTGGCTACACAAAAAACTATGCCTATTACCAGTTGAACAGAAGAGAGCAGGTCGTGGTCTTCAGACTTCGCACTGGCCACAATAGACTGAGGTACCACCTATTCAACAAATTGAAGATAGGTGGCACTGACGAATGCTCGTGTGGTACCGGGAAAATGACCGCTGAACATCTGCTGCTGCAAAACTGCCAGACATACGAGGATCAGAGAGAGCAGATGTGGCCATCACCAGTGGCAACACTAGACAAGCTCTATGGCAGTGTCGACAGCCTCAGGATGACCGCTGCTTTTTTCGAAAAAATAAAGGTTGATGCCTGACTGCGTACGATGAAGAAGAAGAAGAATGATGGCTCTAGTACTGCACAAGGGAGAATTGTCTGTGACCTTCCCAGTCACTACCGGTGTCAAACGGGGCTGTGTGCTGGCACCAAGACTCTTTAGTGTGGTCTTTGCGGCAATGCACACTGATGCTGTTCATGGCACTGCTACTGACGTGCATATCAGGTATAGGACGCAGGGTCAGCTGATCATTCCGAGACGCCTTAAATTCAACACTAATAAGAGTGAGGCCACGATCCTAGATCTCCTATTCTCTGACATTTGTGCACTCAACACTTGCTCAGAAAAAGATATGCAGACCACCATATTAGAGTTTTTGATAGCATGCAGTAACTTGTGTGACGATCGACACTAGGAAAACAGAGGTATTCTTCCAGCCTGGCCCTGGGTAGCCGTACATTGAACAAACATTACACTACAGAGCCAATGTCTCCAGTCGGTTGCTAGCTTCACCTAAGTAGGCAGTGCCATCACTAGAACCGCGAATATTGACTGCAGGCTCTATAACAGGTTGCTAAGGCAAGCTGTGTGTTTGGTAGGCTCCAAGCAACCATCTGGAACCGACAAGGTATTAATGTCACCACCAAGATAAAAGTACCTTGTTGTAGTGTTATCCACTCTGTTGCATGCCTGAAAGACATGAACAGTGTATAGCAGACAGCTCAATCATTTATCGTTTTCAATTGAGCTGTCTGTGTAGGCGGCTCAGGATCAGGTGGCATGACAAAGTGTCCAACTCTGAAATTCTTAGCAAGACTAACATGTTGAGCATCCATACACTTTTGGCCCAGCTAAGATGGACGAGACCTGTTATCCGCGTGTCAGATGAGTGCATCCCCAAACAGCTGTTTTACGGTGACCTCCCAAGGTGGACACTCACATAGGGAGAAACGCTACAGACTCCTTGGAAGTGGCTCTGTGAAGCTTCAATATTTATATCACCTCCTTGCTCAAGACTGTACCACCTGGCACGCTAGTATCACCGAAGTTACTCAGATCTCAGAGAGTATAGTCATCACAGAGGCTCAGCATAAGCGTGCTGTCGGGGGGGGGGTGGGGGGGGGGATACAATTTCACAGTCAGGTGCGCTCATGTATGCCCCAAATGTGGCAGGATTGGTCTTTACTGCCATCAGAGAACACATTTTGCAGCAACAGTCTGATGCTATCACCATCTTTACTTTCAGTGGGCAACTATTATTATTGCATATTTGATAAATATTAAGTTTTTATATTATTTTCCTGCTCCTAATTGTCTCTCTATATTTACAATTGACCTGTTACTATGTATTGTTCTGTTTATTTTATAGCTGCGTTGTATGATGTTGTTTCTCTGTGAATTAAATATCTCTCTAGTGTTTTTGTCGCTCATTGTGGAACAGTTGTTAACTTCAACGCATGTTGTCTGGGGCTCAGTCTAACACATACATAGATGTTTCTTTTCATTTAGCGGCTTTATGCTATTATTTATATCTTTATTGTGGATGTTATCTTGGCTTGGCTTCGTTCATTCTCAATCTCCCGCTACCAAAACCTGAAAGGGAATAAGTAGCAGAATGTAGTCCAGAGAACGGAATGCGATGTGTCGTAGTTTACAGCTTGACTGCTATATTTGCACTTTTTGGTCCAACACATCCGACTTCAGCAAGCATTTTGTTAGTACCGGGTTAGCATTCCCTCTTCAATCCCTTCTCCTTAACCAGTCTGCCCTGCTGCAGCCTGTTATCCAAGATCACAGCGTGGAGGTGTAGAAGGATCTTTGGATGTTATCTAATTTTGTTTTGTTGGATCAACTGCTGATGAGACTCTTTACTGTGGTATCTGCATTTCATTAATGTATCTTTGTGATATTTTTTTTTCCGGTGTTCCTGTTTTATTTTTTGCGTCTTCTAATATCCTTTTCTTCTGTATGTTTCTTTAATTTAACAATTTATTGTACTTGATATTAAATAAGTATTGGTCTGCACATTTCGGTTTGGTTTATTTGCTGTGAAGCCATTACAACATTTTATACAAAACTTGATAACAATTAACATTCTGAAGCTTAGCTGCTTTGTTTTCTGATTTATCATTTACTTTTGCTCAGTAATATTCAGTGAACAAAATAAACGGTAAATATTTTCTAGGAATTGTACCATTAAAAATGAAAGTAAAATTGTAATTTTTAATATGTGCACATACAGACAGCAGATCTCCAGATTGCCAGAAAAAATGCATCAGACGAGCAAGAAAATGAACAGCACCAACACGAGATTTCTGCACTTTGTCTCAAGTAAGTAGACAGTCATGTATGTCGTTAGCTGAGCGTTACATGGATGTTTATTGTGACTATCAAAACTGTAATATGTGTTATTATTGTACTATACCATTATACACCTGGCATCGCCATTACTTTGTACTGCATACAAGAGACATGAGATACTTCCTGTTCTCCAATCAGAATTTCCGAACATTATGTAGCACACAACTTTATGTTTTACTGCCTGTGCTCCGGCATGCATATATCTTCCCCAGAATGATGCTTGGGCTCCTTGCTGAGGAAAGAATAGGACCACTGCACTTATGTGTTTGTTGTAAAAGGCAACTAAAGAGAGTTGTAGATGGGGCTAGTAAACCTTAATGTAAAACAAATAGGGTTTGTTCTGTTCTCTTGTGACAGCCTGGATAACTCTCTTTTTCTCAAAGTATGTGATTTCGCTGTCTTCCGGTTCATTCTCCTTCCTTTTTTGCAAGCTCATCTGCCCTCTCATTTTCAGGCATGCCACAGTGGGATGACAGCCACTGGAGTATAGTTTGCTTTCCAGCAGATACCCTGCCTGGTTCACTACTCAGAAGCAAGAGTTTACCACACTTAAGAGTTTGCTGCACAGATAATGCGTCTGTGAAGACGACAACTTGGTGGCAATCATAATTACTGATCTGGATCATGTTGGCAGCCTGTTTGAGAGCTTGAACCTCAGCCTGTTTGAGAGCTTGAACCTCAGTCTGTTTGAGAGCTTGAACCTCAGCCTGTTTGAGAGCTTGAACCTCAGCCTGTTTGAGAGCTTGAACCTCAGCTGTATAGTTGGAGCAGAATTTACCAGTGGAAACACTCCTTGTCTAAAGATACCAGCGCCTCCATCCTGCCAGCATTTGTTGCTGATCCATCTGTGTAGGCATGTATCCACGATTGTTTAGGATAGTTTTCTTTGATCCAATGTAGCAGTTCACTTGTTACAGCTAGTTGTAGTCGTGTCCAATGACTGATGAGATCAGTGACAAGAGGAGGATACACATATCTGCAAACTAGAAATCACTCAGATACTTATCAAATCCCCATTGTATGTGTTGCTGCTATCTGTTTTGCTGCACTTTTGGTATGGACAATATGCATGTGGCCTTCTCAATATTTTGTTGAGATTGTTGTCTAATGCCCACAATGAGTAAGTTTACGCTTTTGTGCACCCTGAAAAGAACGTTAAGTGACGGGTTGTAGTAGTTTTCCTCACATCCCGAGCATGCTGATGAAGGTGGACCATGGTTGTGCTATGCTTTGCTTCATCTGTGTGGTGTTCACTACTACAGGAACCACATCGATCTACATCTTGTCAGCCAGGCTGCCTTAACGTAACATCTTAATACTGGTTTAAAAGACCCCGCAGAGTCTGTATACAACCAGTTTCCGGGTAACGCTACATGGAAGAGAGATTGTGGTCTTGGTCTGTATGTTGTGCCTGATTGGACTAGCGTCTCAGTTCCCCTTTCATTGGGGTTGCACATACTAAATGGTTACTCGCCACGAGTCTAGAACACAATAAGAGTAACCAACATTTAAACATCTAGTCATTTCAGAATTAGCATTGTGGTCATGTTGTTCCTTTATTTGTTGCAATGCATATTTCAGGCTTGACGAGCTTGCACAAGACATAAATGAAGCATTAGAGGACCTCAAATTTGAATCTGAAGATCTGTATGCCCAAGAGATTGATGATGATACTTCAAGATGAAACAGCTTGTTACAGTACACGATGTTGTGAGCAGATGTCTTTGATGGTATAGCTATGAGAGGTGTCTCAGATTTGAATGCTAGGGTTGATTGGTTTCCTTCAGGGGAACTAGTGGTCATACTATGTCCAGCTGAGCTTTATATTTCTTGTGAAGTTAAAATACTTTAGCTTTGAGTTCATGTCATACAAGGCTATCTAACTGTCCGGAGCTGTTAGTTTTCTTTATTTAGTCACTGAATTTTGTTTCAAATTTGGCACAGTTAAATAAATTTGGTTTTAGAGTGAGGTGTATCACAGTGTTACATTGCTAACGAATCACATATTTGTTGGGATAGTAGTTTATGAGAGATTTTATCTTTAATTGTAGTTTCTGTTTGTAGAACATAGATTAGACATTTGAACACAATTATTAGAAGTAGAGAGATAGAAGGCTGTCGAGGACGTTCCAGAGTTGTGAATCTTGGGTAATTAAAGTGTTTGGCACAAGCAGATGAAGCTGGTGAAAACATGTGTGACGTAACTATGTATGTGTTTGATTGACAGGCCAGTGTACATATTTTCTGTCATTTTACTCCACACATTTGTGTTTATGTACATATTAATGAATTTATGTTATTCGAGTATGATCTCCCTTGGTAAGTCTCCACATTGACACGGCACATTTTGTACTCGCACCCTACCTCCAGTATGTCTTGCCTCGCTAAACCCCTGTTTATTATTATGCTTCCTTAACTATGGCATTGCAAGCCTCACAGAGTGGACAGGTTACTGGGTTTGGAAGGGGAAAAAAAACAAGTAAATCTTCCCACAATATTGCATAATACAGGGAATAAGAGAGCTTCCCCCAGGGTTCAGGTAAAGGACCTTTTGCTTCTGTTGCGAGTTCCCTAGACCCACAAAAACAGCTCTATATATGCAATATCTTATTTTTGTAAAATGACAATGCTGATTGAATTTATTACATAGAGATGGGGGGTTTTTTTTTTTACCAGCCATCAGGTCGACAAGCTTCTGCAGTGTCGTCTCTTGTATAAAATTCATTGTCTTTTATAGTTAACATACAAATCCATAAAGTTTCTCTTCCACTGTTGTTTCTGTAGGCAGTGGGCTTTTATCTGCGGATCATGTTTAAGGCAGCTCTGTAGCGTGTGCTCTACATTCTGGGGTGCATGTACACATGGTGGAGTTACCAATCTTCAATTTTGTGTACATGTGACTGTGGTGATCAGTTCTGCCCTGTTCTGAGATATCTAAATGTTGTTTATTCTTAATATTTGTCCTTCTACCATGACCTCACATCTAATCAGTGTTTTTCCTTTATGTTATGACCATTGTTTCTGCTTTGGAAATATTTAGTAGTCCTTTTTCTTGACCTGCACTTAGTATAAATGTTATAAAACAAATGCCAGAATGGTTCTGATAATAATAAAAGTCATGACTATTTCACACGGAGCAGGGGATCCGCACAGTCCATCACCAAATTTGTATTTATGTAATATTTCTCTCTCCCCAGTTTACATTGTACTTTCTGATGTTCGTCCTAAAAAGGACATTGTGTCATAGTTTACAGCAAAGCTGTGATATCTGCACCTTTCGGCCGGACACATCTAGTTTTAGCACCACAATTATTTAAGCAGAGTTTGTGATCCCTATTCTCTTATCCTCACTCCACTAGTGCCACTTGTTTCCAGGACCACCACTTGAGGACATGACATGGTCTTGGTCACCTGTGGTTCGCTGACTCTGATGCAAGCAGCCAGCTGTAAGTCGCTTACTGCTGCATCTTTAATCCCGCTTACATTGAACTTCATTCTTTCATTGATGTGTGCCTGGGTCATTCGTAATGTTCCCCATAAGGATTGGTGACCTGGCTCAAAATTTGCGTGAAACAGTGGAAACAAGTAAAAAAAAATTATTTTGTTGTTACGTTTTAATGTTACATTTGTACTGTCATTGTAAACAAACAATATACCTATTGAGTATATTGATACGAAATTATAAATAATTTGTGCACTCCTGAATTATTTTGTGTCCATTTATGCACCAGCATGTGGCTTAGAGAGAACATTTATTGCTTAATGGCTGGTCCCATTTTATTTGAGCCTTCGCTGAAATTCACATTTGGAGGAATCAATAAAGTAGTCGATAGAACAACGGACATTTTTAATGTGGCTGACATGTTCCTTCCTGGAGGTGTGCTATTCCTTGTTTTTTTTAAGTGACTGCCAAGATCAGAGAAATAAGGTTTTGCTGGAAGAGAAGCTTATAACAAATGTTATTTATACATTTTTTGTGAGATTAAATATCGGACAAAACTTGATCCTTATATTGGACCAAATCGACTTCAACTGCTTATTTTCTTGACCAAAAAAAAAAGTACTTTTTGTGGTTTATAAAATTCTCAAACATCTTCAATCAGGCTTCTTAATGAATTTTAAATTATCCCAGAATCCAGCATTTCAATAACACTCTGTGATGAGGATGATGATATAATCCCTTTAGCAGCTCTTGGCAGTCCAATGCCTCCTGGACAAAAGCACACGTCCTTCTCCTTGTTGAGGTGGCGTCCAATCTCGGAAAAAGTCTGTTGGATCTTAGTGGCTTCATGATTGTGAGGGGTGGGTTATAGATGCATCTTTCGGGTATCCCCGAAGGGAGGCAGTTCAGTATGTCGGTGTCCCAGGATCGTCACGTCCTGCCAGGGACATATCATATTCATCTGGGTTGACTATCTCATCATTCTTCCGTCACTTTTTCCAGCCCATCTGTAGTGATGGTATGTGTGGTATTCTCCGCAAGTTGGAAATCGTCACAAAGGGGCAGATGTGCAATGTCCCCTGGTCTGCGTCACTTCATCATCCATGGGGATAAATGAAAGAACAAGACAAGAATCCATGAAGTGGGAATGGATTGGTCCAGCCCAGAGCATGTACTACTCGCAAGTGGGCTCTGTAGCTACACCTATAGGGCTTCACATGCTCCTCACCCCTTTTGTCTAGCCCCTCTCCAAGGACCTGTCCAGCTTGGATTACCCTGCCAGGAGTAAAAAAAACTTCTGCCAGCATAGCTCCTTGAATCATTGGGGCACGCAAGTTCAGCCTACCTTAAGGAAGGTTGGCTTATGTATAGGGGTAACATTCTGTGGAGAAAAGAAGAAAATATTTCCAGTTACTAGGGAGGGAGGGAGGATTGTTTTATTGGGTAAAAATGTGGATTTCCTTTGTACATGTTTCTTAGTGTTGATGAGATGTGCTGAGAAGCACAGTAAGAGATTGGCTGATATTTTGGTCCTTACGCCCACATAATCTGGTAGTTGTGAGACTAACATTCAGCATCTGTACAATATTCTCATTATAATAAATACGTTACCTCCTGTACAATTTGTTATGTTTATATTTTGTTTGAATATTGGTTTTTTTTGCATGCGGGTTGTCAAACCGGACATGTTGGAGGTTATTTCACGATATGACATCTTCTTCCAGCCGACTCTGCTGTAAATGGGTAGAAGCCACCATAGGAGCTACGGAATGTGTACTCTTGTCAACACAGGAATAAAAAGAGAAAAAAAACATGAAAAAAAACTAGTAAAAGTTGATTACGGTTGAGCTTAATCAAAATTAAAAAATGGGTATGGTCAGATACCGCACCGAGATGAGAACACAAACAAAACCTACGTTACGACCAATAGGCCTTCATCAGGGACAACAACACTGAACTAACAAATCAACATATAAGAAAAAATGGTCAACTCATCTGTTTCAGGTAGTAGACGCTTTCTGTCTAAGCAACCGGTTGTGTCAAGCGCTCGATTGAAACTGAAATAGGAGCGGTCAAACAAAAAGTGGCGGAATATGCCTGATAAGCCAAATAGTGGTCCAGATAGGAGAACAAAGAGAAGGCAATATAAGCCGGGTTGGGCGTGATATTGATATAAGAGAGGGGAAAGAGAACTGATTGAAGAATGGGGGGGGGGGGGGGAAGGAAGACAAATAGATGGGTCAGGGTTTAAGAAAAAGTATGGAAGAACAGCCTGAAGAAATTATGGCAGGGCACCAACAAAACGATAAAAGTAAAAGTCTTGAGAGCCTGTGTTTTTCCTGTGGCAGCTTATGGCTGTGAAACATGGACGATTACCAAAACTTCTAGACAAAGAATCGAATCCTTCGAGTCAAAATGTTACAGAAAGATCCTCAGAATACCCTGGACAGAGAAAAGAACAAATGTAGACATTCGGCAAGAGTTGAGCATAGAGGAGAACTGGTTTATCAATTCCATTTTGGCTAGAAAATGCAAATACTTTGGTCACATCAAGAGACACAACGGTCTTGAGAGGACGGTGATGGAAGGTATGGTGCCAGGCAAAAGAGGAAGGGGTAGACCAAGAAGACGATGGCACCAAGATATCCAGGAATGACTGGTGGAGGCTGGTGTTTTGGCAAGGGAACGAGTTTCTTTCAGACAGACTGTGATGGAAGCGACGTTCTACAAAGGACATGCTACATGATGGATGGAAGATATTAATACCATGTGGTTGGAGACAGCCCATACTCGAGATAAGTCTGTTCTCAAGGGCGAATCGATGACGTAATAAAAAGGAACTGAGCCCATATGAGAGTGCTTGAGTGCAATCAAGTCAGTTTTATGAACAATTTCCCCCAGAAATCTACGCATACAAGGATACAGAACGTAATTTTTTTTTTTTTTTTTTTTGCGTTCGCCTTATTTCTCTAATCCCCAAGGCGGTGTGCGTTGCACTGTGGTTTTTATTTTGCGCCTATCGGCCCAATGCATCCGACTTCAGCATGCATTTTATGTAAGGGGCTGCTTCCTCCTGCATTTTCTAAGGGTTTGCTTCCCCGGGGTAACGGCCGGTGCTGTGATGGGGATCGAACCCAGCACCTTCGGATTGTGAGCCGTGCCACTTATCCACTAGGCCACGCCGTCCCCACAGAACGTAATTAAAACATATGAGAGGTGGAATACAAATTGGGCAATGACAGGAATCAACAGGGGAGCCTACACAAAGGTTTGAAATGTACTCAAACCATACGATTTAAGGGGTTGTGCAGGGATTGTAAGTACGGGGTAATTAAAATTAGACACAAATATTCTGCATTATTTACTTTAAACGTAATCTGCATTATTCCAATAAGATAAACGTGATCTTACTGATCACAAAAACATCTTGCTCTATTGTGTCATAGTTATATAGTTATAGCGAGACTGAGCCTCACAACCTGTTTCACCGCAGCATTTTTGGAACCAGGTTTGGCTTCTATCCATATTCTCTCAGCCAGTTTGCACATATGCAGTGTGTTCCCAGGGCTGTCACTTCCAGGCGGAGTAGGATCGCAGTCAGCTATGTATGAGTCGCTGGATGCTGTTAGCTCATTCACTACATCTTTGACACATGATCTTCTTCTTCGTACGCTGTCAGACATCAACTTGTATTTGTTTGAAGAAAGCAGCTGTCATCCTGAGGCTGTCGACACTGCCATAGAGCTTGTCTAGTGTTGCCACTGGTGCTTTCTCTGGTCCTCGAATACGGGCAGTTTTGCAGCAGATGTTCAGCGGTCATTTTCCCCGTAGCACAAGTGCAATCGTCAGTGCCACCTATCTTCAGTTTATTGAATAGGTGGTACCTCAGTCTGTTGTGGCCTGTGCGGAGTCTGAAGACCGTGACCTGCTCTCTTCTGTTCAACTGGTAATAGGCATCGTTTTTTGTGTAGCCTGTATGTTCTGTTTCCTATTTGGTCATGTATCTAGCTCCAATAAGCCTTTTGGACTCTTCGTAGGTCACACTAGAATCTGGTTGTGGTAGTCTTGCACCTTTTTTTGTCAGTCTGTCTGCCTCCTTGGAGGTTACAGTGGGATGGAACCCACTGCACCACTACTCTTTTTGGTGCGGACTACTGGCATAATTGACAAGAGTACTGCTCTTAAATCATTAAGTTCAGTATTTTTGTGGCTTTTTAGTGCTGTAACTACGGCCAGGGCATCTAAACAGGATTATCTGGCTTTCATTGCTTTCGCCTGTCATTATTGCTTTTACTGCAGCCTTCAGTGCCTCTGCCTCAGCTCTGAATTTGCTTGAGTATTTTCCAGTTTCCACTGACAGTGTTATTTTTCTACCATTTGTTAGGCTCAGGCATACCCCTCCGTTTTGTGTTGTGTTTGTTACAGAACTGTCGGTGTGTGCATGGGTCCAGTCCATGCTTGGGTAGTTTTCCGTTATGTACCGTTATGTTCCATGTGGGTTTGCGTACAGTAGAGATGGGCTTTGGTGTTGTTACGGTGTTCATGGGGTCTTTGCTTTAGCTATTTCTGCAAAGTTTCTCCGTTTTAGTTTCCCATTTCCAAATCTATTTAGTCTCTGATGCATTGGATGCTCTGTCAGTCTTCTGAGTTTTTCTGATTGCTGTTGGGCTCTGCAGTCTCTTCTGTCGGTCATGGATTGCAGATTTGTAATCTTTTTAAGTTCTACAATTGACGTTGACTTCATGCCTCCTGTTATAATTCTCATGGCTTGGTTTTGAAGTTTGCTAATTTTATCAAAGTTCGCCTTGGCTGCTGTTGCCCATGCCGCAATGCCATACTCGAGAACTGGTCTCACTCTTCCAGTGTACAGTTTCTTTAGTATTCTTTCATCTGCTCCCCAGCTTGTGCCAGCAAGTTTCCTCATAATTGCCATTCTTTGTCTTGCTCTCATTCGGTTTCTCTCGATCTGACTTTTCCATGTCATGCGCCGATCAACTGCGACTCCCAAGTAGTTTGGGTTGTCGTTTGGCCGTAGATATTTGCCGTTAAGACTTATTTTGGTGTTCTGTGGTTTATTTGAAAGCGAGAATATCGTACATGTTGTTTTTTCCTCATTTATTTTGACCAGCCATGAGTTTGCCACTCCTCCAACAATGTTAGGGCCTGCTGCATCCGATTGTTTGCTACGGTGAGATTTTTTTCAGAGGCCCATATAGCCAGATCGTCTGCAAACATGGAGCTGTGGACTCTTCTTGGTGTATTCTCTGTGATGTTGTTTATATACACCAGGAAAAGTGTGGGTGACAGTACCCACTCCTTGGGGTACTCCTTGCTCCAGTGTCACCTTTTTGCACATCTGCCGTTGTACTTGAACTCTGGCTGTTCTGTATTCGAGGTAGTGGCTGATCCATCTGTACATTTTTCCAGATACTTCACTTCTGCGTAGCTTGACTTTAAGTCCCTCATTCCACACCTTGTCAAATGCCTTCTCTAGATTCACCCAAACCGCTACTGTATGCTTTTCCTCTTGGTAAGCATTCTCTATTTCCTGTGCTATGAGAGTGATCTGGTCCTCAGTGGATCTGTGTTGTCTAAATCCTGCTTGCTGTGGAATTAATATGTGTTTTTCTTCCAGATGCCACATCAGTCTGGTGTTTATCATACACTCCATCAGTTTGCCTACACAGCTCTGTAGACTGATGGGCCTGTATCCATTTGGATCTGTTCTTTCTTTGGTACTTGTATAAGTACAACATCTTTCCATGCCTGCGGTACAATTCCCCTTTTCCAGCTTTGGTTCAGGACTGATAGTAACTTCTTTGCTGTTTGGCCCAACCTTATCGGCATTTCGTTTGTTAATCCATCTTTTCCGGGCGATTTCTTTTTCTTTTAAAGTTCTCATGGCCTCATCCATTTCATTCATTGTTAGTATTGCCATCATGTGCTCCTCTGGTGCCATCTTGATGTTGTCGTGGCTCTTTTGTTCTTCACTAATGTCTGTATGCCTGTCCGTCGGGACATCAATGTGGTTTGCTCTGGCATAATGTTCTATAAAGGGGTTGCTGCTTTTTTTCCCGTAAGCATGTTGTCCCCTGCTTGATGGTAATTTGCTTATTTTATGGTATTTCGTCATTCATGGCTCTGACTAAATTCCATAGTTTGTTCCCTTCTTTATCTAGATTGAGGCTTTCTGTTTTGTTTTTCCAGCTGTCTTTTGTTATTTGGTTCAGTGTTCTTTTGTATTTCGCAGTGATGGCCTTGAGAGCGATATTTGCTTCCATAGATTGCTCTCTCTCTGCCATGTTCCTAGCATTTGAGACTTCATCCTCCGCTTTCTGCAGTTCGTGATTCCAATATGGCTTGTAGTTTTTCCTTGCCCTTCTTGGGATGGTTTTGGTGGCTGCTTGCAGTATTGCTTTGCTTAGGCTTTCCACCATCGGTTTCATATTGTTATTTCGTGTGTTGATTGTTTCACACAGTCCATCTGTCAGCATTGCAAATCTGTCCCAGTCTGCTTGTCTATAGTTCCAACGTGGCAGCGGTTTTATTTCCTGGGGGCCTACTTCCATATCAATTTCTAGCCTAATTGGCATGTGGTCGCTACCTGTGAGCTGGTCGAGCACCTGACGATCTATTTTGTGGTGAATATCCCCCGTGGAGAAGGCCAAGTCTGGAGTGGAAGTGGTATGCCATGTTCTAGAATAGAAGCTAGGGCTGTCGTCCGGCTTATTTATAAGATAGAGATTTGTGTCTATCTTCCAGTCTTCCACTTTATCACCTCTGCTGTCTGTATCTGAATATCCCCATCTCTCCGAGTGACTGTTGAAGTCTCCAACTACTAGGCAGCTGGAGTCCTTGATTTCCATACTCGAGAGCGACAGGTCTTTGTTGGGTGGGCCATACGGGTTTTCGTTTCCTGTGTCATTATGTCGACTCCTACAATTTCTGCTTGTCCGGTGTGATTTCCAGATACTGTGCTACTTGGTATGCAGTTACGTGACACATGATCTGACTACTTGGAATGTATTGATTCAATATGAGCTGATAGTACACAACAAGTATTACCACAAGTCTACGTTTGATTCGCATGCATACGTGAAGTCCAGTTCTCTGGATAAAGGCTGCCGTAGTGGAGAGTTCTTCAGGGCTTCCAAATTGCTTTGTGTGGATATCTGTGGACCCGTGCTCAGTATGCAATTGGCTAAGCATACAACAGTCTTGCAGAATATGTTTGGATGTCTGTGCTGCCTGCCCATACGTACACATTGACGATGGAGCCAATTTTAGCCATTGCAAATGGATATTTAATCAGTTATGTCCCATTCTCAAGCGGAACAGGATCACTTGTTCTGCTTGATCAAGACGGTGATAGCTGTCTTTCATTTGGTCAACTTTCCTTATTGCCTGGATAAGTGTCCTCTTTTCTTGGAAGGTGATTGTTTGTTCGTTTTGTTCTTGTGTTGCTCTCTCCTCTGCCAACCTGTCTGCTGTCTCATTTCCTCGTATGCCACAATGTGATGGTATCCACTGTAACACTACCCTTCTCTTGTCTCCTTGTATGCCACACTGTGATGGTACCCACTGTAACACTACCCTTCTCTTGTGTCCTTGTATGCCACACAGTGTCATGGTATCCACTGTAACACTACCCTTCTCTTGTCTCCTTGTATGCCACACAGTGTCATGGTATCCACTGTAACACTACCCTTCTCTTGGCTTTAGTTTGCCCAAGGCTTTCTTAAGCTCTGGCAGTTTATCATTTTTGAATGCTTGCAGAACTGACATTGCACCTGTAAGGAATACAACCTGCTGACATTGTCTTGTTGTGGCTGACATTGGCTTGTTGTGGCTGACATTGTCTTGTTGTGGCTGACATTGGCTTGTTGTGGCTGACATTGGCTTGTTGTGGCTGACATTGTCTTGTTGTGGCTGACATTGGCTTGTTGTGGCTGACATTGGCTTGTTGTGTTGCTAATCATTTCTGCAGCAATAATTAGTGCATGTACTTCGGCCGAGTAGTTTGAACAGAATTTTCCAGTGGAGGAACTCGTTTCATTTTCTTTATCTGCGTAGAAAACGTAGATTCCTGAGCCTCCATTTTTCACTGCTCTTGTTGCTGATCCATCAGTATATACCTGGATCCATGCTTCTCTGGGGTACAGTTTACCAATCATGTCGCTGCTTTCCCGTTGTGTAGGAATGCCGTGGTCCATTTTCTCATGTTATCCTCGAAACCATTCATTTGCAATTTTGCCGTTAGTCCAACTTTCCATGCCTTATCGAAGGCTTTCTGGAAATCTATCCAAGTATGTGCTCTGGTCTTCTGTGCTGCTACACTGTTTAAACCATGCTTGTTCTGGTATTAGTATTTTCTGTTTCTATGTACCATTTTAGTCTTCTGTTGACCATCCTCTCCATTGTCTTACAGACACAGCTGGTTAAGCTTATTGGTCTGTAACTGGTGGCCTTTTTCTTGTCCTTTCCTTTCTTTATGATCGGGCACATATATTTCTCTCTCCATATCTGCGTCACATTGCCTGTCATGGAGCTGGTTTGGCTTCGTTTGGCCTCAATCTCCAGCTACCAAACTCTGAAAGGGCTTAAGTAGCAGAATGTAGTCCAGAGAACGGAATGCGTTGTGTTGTAGTTCTACAGCTCGACTGCGATATTTGCACCTTTCGGTCCAACACATCTGACTTCAGCAAGCATTATTTTTTAGTACCAGGTTAGCATTCCCTCTTCGATCACTTCTCCTTGGCCAGTCTGCCTGCTGTAGCCTGTTATCCAGGACCACCACTTGGAGGTGTAGAAGGGTCTTGGCAGCTCTAGTTTGCTGGCCTTGATGCTAGCAGTCAGGTATGGGTCGCTGATCACTGCAGCTCATGCGCTGCTCAGCATCTTGATCCCGTCATGGAGCTATAATTGTATATTTGCAGCAGTTTGTTCATTGCTCATGTCCAAGGTGTTTGAGCATTTCATTGGCTATGCCATCTGGACCTGGTGATTTCTTGTCTTTCAGTTGCCATAAGGTTTGTTTTTAGCTCTTACGTAGTAAAAGGTTTTGACATTACATCTGGACCATTTTAGCTGCTTTGTGTCCATTCTTGTTGAATGCCTCTTTGTCTGCATGGGTTTACGGTGATGTTGCTGCTCACTCCGGTAAGATTCTGCAAATATATTGGCTGCTTGTTTGCCTTTATATAGTTTACCTGCCTCTTCTAGTGTGTCACTGAGAATTATTTTCGTCACTTAGTTGTTTAGTTTAGTTTTCACAACTTTCTGCCTTCATTCTCAAAGTTTAATTCATGGGTTTTCCCTTTCCAGCCTTGTCCTCTGGGCTTCTACTTTGCCGTTGGTGAATTTTGCTTTGGTCTTTTGCAGCGTGATGTGATTCTGTTGTGATGGTTGTAACTCTGCAATGTCTCTTGCCTCATTCATCTCTTCATGTAATTTTTGTAAAGTTTTAGTCCAATATGGCACATAATTCTTCTTCGCTCCTCTTGGTATTGTCTCTTTTGATGCTTGAAGCACTCCCTTATTAAACTCCCTGCTGACACTAAATTTCTCTGTCCAGTACCCTAATATCCTTTGTCAGCAGGCTTACTCTATGTTGGTATGTGCACCAATTTGTTTTTTTTATAATTCCATCTTGGCTGCCCTGGATTAATATTGATTGTTCTGCTAATTATTATGAATACCAGCTATTTTCCTATTTCTCTTTCTGCTATTCCTGCCAAATCCGGCATGCAAAATGCCATCTTCTGGATTAGAATGTTGGGGGGTCGTTAGGTTTGTTTGGGCTTGGCTTCGTTTGTTTTCAATCTCCCGCTACCAAACCCTGAAAGGGCTTAACTAGCAGAATGTAGTCCAGAAAACGGAATGCATTGTGTCATGGTTTACAGCTTGACTGCAATATGTGCCCCTTTCGGTCCAACACATTCGATTTCAGCAAGCAGTTTTTGAGTACCAGGTTAGCATTCTCTCTTCGATCCCTTCTCCTTATCCAGTCTGCCATGCTGCAGCCTGTTATCCAGGATCACCGCATGGAGGTGTAGAAGGGTCTTGGCAGCTCTGGTTCGCTGGCCCTGATGCTAGCAGTCAGCCATGGGTCGCTGACCACATCAGCTCATGCACTGCTTAGCTGTTTAAAGAGAACAATTTTTGTCACTCTACTAAAGATAGTAAATGGTTAGACGTATGATTACATATACTAAAACAGGCATATATATATATATATGAACAACAATTTATATATGTATACACACACATAAACAGAATGATAAAAATGTATTAAAATTAATGGGAAGAGATATTTAGATAGAAAGATAGGAGGAGAAGAGAGAGAGTGAAAGAAATAAAGTTACAATGGGGACTACCCAAAGGTATGAAATATGTTAATATTGTCGAGTTGAAGGTAACCCACGTGAAAGTTCAATCTATTCTCCAATTCCATTCTATGCAGATCATAAGAGGAGCAAAAGACTATACTCTCGTCTCTAATTGCAACCTTCCTATGGTGTCCAGGATCATTACAGAGTTAGCAACCATAAACTAGAACTCTTTGAGGTGTTGGCAGGCAACAAATAGTAAGGTCTTGGAATAACTCATGGGGAAGAAGACACTTCTGTAGGAAATAAAAACAAAATAGTTTTGTTATGTCAAGAAACATAACAATCTGTAGAGACAGCTCTTGATGATGATTAAATTATGGGACATGCAGGTGAACTCTTCTTACATATCAACCACTGCATGTGGGATAACCATAAAACGTGTCTGGATGACATAGCACACGTAGTCTTGGATGACACATTCGCCCGGACGTCTATATTACTTGCAGTTTTCTATACACATCTCGTTTTAATTGGAAGGTCATGCCAGGCTACCCTGATCCGGATTCATCAATGCACTTACCCAAGGGGCAGGCCATTTACAAGGTGGGGGAGATAGAGTCGTGAAACCAACAACCGTACTCAATCCTGACCCGCTGATCAGATAAGAGATGGCTTATGCCAACAGCACAGACCCATCCAACGCCAGCATGACCGCGCGGTGGCGACTTTGGTTGGGAATGAACATTTCAATCGTCTGCTGGTCACTTTGTGGCGAAACCACACGACTGAAATGAGAAATTGGTGGTCTGCAGATTCTTCTAAATCAGTCTAAAGACGTTAAGCTAATTAACACAGTTAGGAATGCAGAGAACGGAGCAACGGGAGAGCAGAGAACGAGGTAAATCAGCTGAGAACACGCTAGAGAGTGACGCTGTCATATACACCGACGGATCAGTCGTGCGCAGTGGGACATCAGGCTGGGGTTTCTCGGCTACAGTGAGAGGAGAGGTCGTTGCTGAGCGCAGTAGGGCATACATGTCAACAACCTCCAGTATGAGAATGTAGACGGAAGCAGTGACCTCAGCACTGAAATGGATATCTGAGACTTCTATAACAAGGGCAGTCATCGTGACACGCGCAAGCCGTACTTCAGAAAGTACAGTAGGGATGGCTTAGGTACGAGTGGAAAGCTGCTGTTGATGTCTCAAACCTCCAAGTGTTGACATGGATTTACTGTCCTGCTCATGCTGGGGTTCAGGGCAATGAAAGAGCTGACATCATGGCTGCACAAGCTCCCATCATGGGCACATTAGTGATGGATAGAAGTGACATTTTGAAATCAATCAATGACCGCCTGCTGGATGAGGACACCGCAATAGATAAAGCAGCAATGCTGCAATCCACAGGCTGCAAAGTTTCGACATTAAACGAGGTTCGATCAGAATGTGGCGCATGAGAGGACGTCGCAGGAGAGTGTACAACCAGCGAGCTACAGTGACCATCAGCATCCATACCTTACGCCATTTGATGAGAGAGACTGAGCACCTATGGGTATATCCCCCCCCCCCCCCCCCACAAAAAACTACATGTTTAACCGCGATTTGAACCGCTGCCCTCCTTGTCAGCAGGCAGGTATCGAAACCATTCGGGCACGCACACGCTCCTGGGATCTAAATATAACAGTGCATTATCTTTTTTTTTTTTTAAAGAAAACACAGAATACCCATGACCTACTTTAGACTTATTACAGCTGGCAATTGTTGTGTAGAAAAAAACCACCACTTACAGGTTATGTCCATTTCCTTTGTTGCGATTCGTTAAGTGTTTTATTTTGTTCTTTGTCCCTCGTGAAGGCCTTGTGGTCGTAACGTGAGATTCGTTTAGTTTCTGTCCTGGTGAGGTCACTGATCTTTTAACCTATATGTGTTTCTTCTTCATCTGCTGTCAGACGCAGACTTGAATTTCTTCAAAGAAAGCAGCGGCCATCCTGAGACTGTCGACACTGCCATAGACCTTGTCTAGTGTTTGCACTGGTGATGACCACATGTGCTTTCTCTGGTCCTCGTATGTCAGGCAATTTTGCAGCAAATGTTTAGGCATCATTTTCCCAGTGCCACATGTGCATTCGTCAGTAGTACCTGTCTTTAGTTTATTGAATAGATGGTACCTCAGTCTGTTGTGGCCTGTGCGGTGTCTGAAAACCACCACCTGCTTTTTTCTGTTCAACTGGAAATAAGCATAATTTCTTTGTGTAGCCAGTATGATCTGCTTCCCACGTATCTGGCCCTAATAAGCCTTTCTCGTTGCCTATGGTGTTACAGTGGGATGGGAGCCACTGTGCTACGAATTCTTCTGGGTTTAGACTACTGGCATAGTTGGCAGAGTACTGATCTTAGGTAACAATATGTGTTTGGGTGCAAGGACAAGCGGACTTGTAGATTTAGCTATATGGGACTGATCTTCCCATCTAGGAAGAAGTGCAGAGCAACGTGACAACCAGACTAGTAAATAGAGGTGTAGAATGGGCAAACAGGAAGAGGCAATTGGTCCGGGTAGAGCGCAGTTGAAGATTTTTAAAAGTTATGTCTTGTAGGAGAGCATTACCTTTGTGCCGGAAGACACTGTCGGGAGGAAAATCAGATATAAATGCAGTGGTACAGGAACAAGTCGAAACAATGGATCTGCCAGGATAATTGGATATGTGGATTTTGGGGAGAAACCCGGGTATTGAAGAAAAGTTTGCCCAACTGAGAGAAGAGATAAATATTGGTTGCTCGATTGATGTTGCCTCAATATACCGGCCATTTAAACTTAACGTCTTTATACTAGTTTAGAAGACTCTGCAGAGTCTGTACACAACCAGTTTCATTTACATTTCCTTTCTCCAAAAGCTATGAGCATCACATCTATTTTTAAATGCATATTGTCCCTGCCTCCACTACTTCCTGTGGCAATGCATTCCAAGCATTCACCACTCTCTTACCAATAAAATATATCCTAATATCTAAGCTCGACTTTTCTTAAGTTAATTTGTAGCTATGCCCTCTTGTTCTTGTATGTATTTGTATTTTGAAATACTTGTTATAGTCTAATTTATCCGTTCCTTTGATTATCGTAAAAAGCTGTATTGTCACATCGAATTCTTCTCTTTTCTAGACACTGTAGGCTGGTTTTTCTGAGTTATTCCTCATCACTATGAGCGTTGTCGCTATTCGTTTTATTCTTTCCATCATGTTTATATCTCCTCTACGATAAGGACTCCAAACCTGTAAACAGTACTTCAATCAAGGTATAACCTAATTAATGCTTTATACAATTTGACTATCACTTCCTTGCTCCTATGTTTAATATTTCTTTTTTATCATACCTATTATACTACAGAACTGCTCCGAATATGATATACAGAGAAAATCCCACTGGCCCATAGAAACAACACTGGAAAAGAAACTTTATGGACCTGTATGTGAACTACAACAGACGGTTAAGAGACAGCATTGCAGATATAGACAATATTTTAAAGAGAACGAAAGAAGAAGAAAATCATATCTATTTATAACAAGTTAGTTGCCCATCGTTAACGATGATAAGGATATCAGGAAGTCAGTTTTTGTCTGGATGGTGTAACTTGCGCTCTTTTTGGATTATAGTGAGGAAGAAGCCGTGCTGGTCATCAACCTCACTCTCTGGTCCCCAGCTACCTTTGAGAAAACCAATAGAACGTGGAGTTCGACAGTGATTTATTATCCTTTTAAAATTTGACAGCAACCCTTGAGAAAGTCTATAGAGAATTTAATTTGGAATGGGTCCGAATTCGGCAGTGAAACACAATATTATTCTTCGTTCGTTCTCAACCCCCCCCCCCCCACCAAGCCCTAAAAAGGGCTTTGCAAGTAGCATGAATTCGTTATGTCGTAGTTTGCATGGCCTGAGATATTTGCACCTCTCGGTCCGACACATCCGACTTCAGCATGGCATTTCTGAGTACCAGGTTATCCTTCCCTTTTCGATTCCTTCTCCGTAGCCAAGTACCAGGTTAGCCTTCCCTCTTCGATCCCTTCTCCTTAGCCAAGTACCAGGTTAGCCTTCCCTCTTCGATTCCTTCTCCGTAGCCAAGTACCAGGTTAGCCTTCCCTCTTCGATTCCTTCTCCGTAGCCAAGTACCAGGTTAGCCTTCCCTCTTCGATTCCTTCTCCGTAGCCAAGTACCAGGTTAGCCTTCCCTCTTCGATTCCTTCTCCGTAGCCAAGTACCAGGTTAGCCTTCCCTCTTCGATTCCTTCTCCGTAGCCAAGTACCAGGTTATCCTTCCCTCTTCGATTCCTTCTCCTTAGCATGTCTACCCTGTTATCGAAGATCACCACGTAGAGGTGGGGAAGGGTCTTGGCAGCTCTGGGTCGTCGACAGCTACAGCCCAGGTCAGCGAACCAGACTGACCAAGACTTTTTTCTGTCTTCAAGCGACGGTCACCGGAACAATCTGCACTAATGTAGTCTGCCTAAGAGAATAACGACCGCAGTGGGATGGCAAACCAGGTACCTAAAAAAAACAATTTGAAATCGGATGTGTCAGCCTCTCCTGTCCAAACCTACCTCACATACTCGTGATGGACCCTGTTATGTCCAGTAATCTTGCCAAAGATTGAGTTTTAGCCCTAGCGGGAGGCAAGGATGAAAGTAAACGAGATAAAGGCGAACTCAACAAGGGAAAGCCATCTCTAGACAATATCTCTGTCAGAAAATGACCTCCAGCCTACGATATATCAGCGGGCTAGGTGGCTGCTCAGAGAGCAGTCGTGAACTAGGTCTGGTAGGTGAGAGGGGGCGGCGCCAGGCTTATGGACTACACATAGAACGGACATCCTCTCTTTATCCTTCTACATTATCTGTGTTCTTTGAATGACAAAAAATTTCAGTGTTTTGCCCATCTTCTTGCGAACATAAATTTAAGAGATACCACCCTTGAAACTTCTTGTTCTTCTTCTTACGCTGTCAGACGTCAAGCTTTATTTTTTCGAAAAAAGCAGCGGTCATCCTGAGGCTGTCGACACTGCCATAGAGCTTGTCTAGTGTTGGCCACATCTGCTTTCTCTGATCCTCGTATGTCGGGCAGTTTTGCAGCAAATGTTCAGCGGTCATTTTCCCGGTACCACATGAGCATTCGTCAGTGCCACCTATCTTCAATTTGTTGAATAGGTGGTACCTCAGTCTATTGTGGCCAGTGCGAAGTCTGAAAACCACGAACTGCTCTCTTCTGTTAAACTGGTAATAGGCATCCATTTTTGTGTAGCCAGTATGTTATGTTTCCCATTTGGTCATGTATCTAGCTCTAATAAACC
This sequence comes from Ariolimax columbianus, assembly GCA_036924085.1. Classification (NCBI taxonomy): domain Eukaryota; kingdom Metazoa; phylum Mollusca; class Gastropoda; order Stylommatophora; family Arionidae; genus Ariolimax; species Ariolimax columbianus. The sequence goes on from JAVGWX010000010.1 coordinate 82,306,130, forward strand.
TTTTTGACTCTTCGTATGTCACACTAGTATCTGGTTGTGGTAGTCTTGCACCTTCTTTTGCCAGTCTGTCTGCCTCCTCGTTGCCTTGGATGTTACAGTGGGATGGAACCCACTGTACCACTACTCTTTTTGGTGCGGACTGTTGGCATAGTTGACAGAGTACTGCTCTTAAATCATTAAGTTCAGTATTTTTCTGTCTTTTTAGTGCTGTAAGCAGGACTATATGGCTTTCATTCCTTTTACCTGTCACCATTTATTCTACTGCCGCCGTCAGTGCCTCTGCCTCCGAAATTTCTTGTGTATTTTCCAGTTGCCACTGACAGTGTTATTTTTCTGCCATTTTGTAGGCTCAGGAATGCCCCTCCGTTCTGTGTTTGTTATAGAACCGTCGGTGTATGCATGGGTCAAGTCCATGCTTGCCACCCTTGAAACAACCAAAAGGCACTGAATACAGCAACAGTCTGTGTTTCCACATTTTATATTGTGAGGATGATGCATTGGTTGCTTTTAGTGTGCCCTAAAATGGCAGATGACGCAATAATCTGTAGCAGTATGGATATATCCATTTTTGTTTACTAAGTGGTCTTAAACTTTTGGTCACGACTGTGTGTGTATATATATATATATGGCTTGGCTTCGTTCGTTCTCAATCTCCCGCTACCAAACTCTTAAAGGCTTAAGTAACAGAATGTAGTCCAGAGAACGGAATGCGTCGTGTCGTAGTTTACAGCTTGTCTGCTATATTTGCACCTTTCGATCCAACACATCCGATTTCAGCAAGCATTTTTTGAGTACCGGGTTAGCATTCCCTCTTCGATCCTTTCTCCTTAGCCAGTCTGCCCTGCTGCAGCCTGTTATCCAGGATCACCGCGTGGAGGTGTAGAAGGGTCTTGGCAGCTCTGGTTCGTTGGCGCTGACGCTAGCAGTCAGCTAAGGGTTGCCGACCACTGCAGCTCATGCGCTGCTCCATATATATATACACACACAACTGGAACTTACTAAAATAACTTCCACGAAGAAGGCTACATACGGACTTATAAAAATATCCACCAAGAAAACAGTATTTCTGATCAATACCTCGTCAGTATTAGCAGTTCTAAAACAATGTGAAGATAGAGATCTCGAGGAATGCATGAAATCTCTGACTCTGCTCTTAACTAAACACATATTGTTGATAATTCAGTTTATCCTTTCTCACTGAACTATGGAACGACATTTGAAAGCGGCAGAATATCGGCGCAGCATCAAATTAGCTACCCGTAGCCTCGCACCACCAATAATTCCTTATCAAAAAGTTTCTGATGGGTCTCACATGACGTCGAATTTGGGCATAGTCAACCATGAAAGCTTACTATAACGACCTGTTCACATTGTAAGAACCCCCTCTTCAGGGCATCATGCCCTCAGAAATTCGCCACGCTGTCACGTCAACGCTATCTAGTAAATCAACAGGTGAAGTTGGCATTACTGCAGAGAGCATCCAGGCTTGCGGTCTAACCCTTTACCAAGCCATAGCCCAACGTTTATACTGTAATAGGAAGGAGTCGAGGCACTTACCTGGAAATTGGTGTGAACTTTAGTCTTCTTATGTACTCACCCTGCAAGCCAATGCACTTCTTCTATGTTCGGGGCATGATTTCATAACCGCATGTTTTTCTGACATCCAGGACTTGAGACTGGTTCCAGGTCCAGATGAAAGAGTTCTACAATCAAGAAGGTGACGACTAGACGAAAGAAGTGTATGGACTTACAAAGTGAATTCATAGAGAACAACTAAAGTTCACAGCCAATTTCCAGGCAAGTACTGTGACTACTTCATACAAAACTTTTCTACCATCCCTCGTAAAGGCATCAGCCTAGACAAATAAATAAATGGCGACTGGCCTAAAGATTGCTCATGACAGTCATTTTAAGAGAAATGCCTAAATGAGCCCAGGAAAGCAAGCGTGGTAGTTGGTCCCAAAAATAGAGAAAAAAACCTCAATGTGTATCAACACCTTTTGTTCGCAAAGGAAACGGGTTAGGAACTGATTCGTACATTTCTTCTTCGTTCGTTCTCAATCTCCCACTACCAAACCCTGAAAGGGTAAGTAGCAGAATGTAGTCCAGAGAACGGAATGCGTTGTGTCATAGTTTACAGCTTGGCTGCGATTATTGCACCTTTCGGTCCAACACATCCGACTTCAGCAACCATTTTTTTAGTACCGGGTTAGCATTCCCTCTTCGATACCTTCTCCTTAGTCAGTCTGCCAGCTGTAGCCTGTTATCCAGGATCACCGTGAGGAGGTGTAAAAGGGTCTTGGCAGCTATGAGTCGCTGACCACTGCAGCTCATGCGCTGCTCAGCATCTTGATCCCAGAGAAATGCCTAAATGAGCTCAGCAAAGCAAGCGTGGTAGTTGGTCCCAAAAATAGAAAAAAAAAACCTTGATGTGTATTGAACACCTTTTGTTCGCAAAGGAAACGGGTTAGGAATTGATTCGTACATTTACTTTGGTCAAAAAATTATGAACGTCCACATAACAAATCAATAGATTTCACGTAGGTGAACTCAGCTTCAATAGTATCCAACCACATCATCTGATGAGAGACAGCTAGACAAGAACTCGCACCTTCAGCAGCATGGTTATTCTGGTCGTGCTGTATGACCAAGGTAAGAACCTACGAATAGCAGCTGCAGACAAGCTTCAAGTTGTTTAATAGAGTGGTGAACATTGACAGTCTCTCCATGAGAAGGAATTCACATCAAAATCATGCGTCAAACAAACTTCACAAACATTGTAGACACTTTGCTAAGAAAGTACAAATGGTCCAGGCCTGTAGAATGCGTGCGTGACAATAGATAAGACATAAAAAGATGTTTTGGTGGCTCACCAGTAAGATGGAGGGGGGATATGGTCTGAATTAAGGCTTTGGTACAATTTTTACTCCAAGGATGAATTTACTGATTGAATACCATATGATTTAATTTTTTTAAGTTCATCTATGTTGCTGAAAAAATCCACTTTCCATTGTTGAAACACAGAATGCAATTTTATGTTTAATCTTTGAAACAGTTGAAATAATAAAAATACAGCCTTCTTTATTCTGCAAATTTAATAATCCACTAATAGCCTGCTTGGTCAACCAAGATACAAACCAGCAACGTAACAAATGGCCACATCACAAACACTATCTCATTCCCCAGTGGTATTTTCTTGTTATTGCATTGCATTAATTTAAGAAAATGGTTTAAGGGATATGATTTGCTCATGCTTAATTTGCAGTTTCTGGAAGCTGGCTTATCTTGTTCTTTTATCTCTGTTGCATAAGTTACAAGGTATCTGAAATTTGTCACTTTAATATTTTCTTCCAGAATAATTTGACACTTATTCTCAGCTAGAGTGAGAGGAGAGGTCGTTGCTGAGTGGGACATCAGGCTGGGGTTTCTCGGCTAGAGTGAGAGGAGAGGTCGTTGCTGAGTGCATACATGTCAACAACCTCCAGTATGAGAATGGAGACACAAGCAGTGACCGCACTGATGTGGACCTCTCAGAATTCTATAAACAAGACAGTCATCATGACAGATGCACAAGCCGTACTTCAGAAAGTAGAGAAGGGATGGCTTAGATACGAGTCTCAAGACCTCACGGCATTGACATAGATCTACTGTCCTGCTCCTGTCGGTGTTTAAGCAACGAAAGAGCTGACATCATGGCCACATTAGTGATGGCTAGAAGTGACATTTTGAAATCAATCAATGACCGCCTGCTGGATGAGGACGCTGCAATAGATGAAGCAGCAATCCACAGACTGCAATGTGACATTAAACGAGGTTCGAGCAGAGTGGGGCGCATGAGAGTGTACAGCCAGCGAACTACAGGGACCATCAATTCTTAGAAACAGAAATATTGTCATTCTCATATAATTTATTAATGTTCCGTCGCTACATTTGTTAGAGGATAGGCACCACCCCTTATGTAGGATCGATTCCACTCATTTGCAGTGCGATTTTATAGCAATAGTTTTTACACGATGAGGTTGCACAACTCTCTTTAGTCACATATGCAAGGAAGGTAAAACAGTGGTCATATTGTCTAATCTGGGAACCACTTAAAAAAAGTCGATTATGGTGTCAAGTCAGTATCTGCTGGTAAACAATATTCTTCGTGCTAACATATAACCATAACCTGTGAAGAAATTTTTACTTTTGGCGTTCGCCGTATTTCTCTAATCCCCAAGGCAGTGTGCGTTGCACTGTAGTTTTATTTTGCGCCTGTCGGCCTAGTGAATCTGACTTCAGCATGCATTTTATATAAGGGCCTGCTTCCGCCTGCATTTTCTAAGGGTTTGCTTGCCCGGGGTAACGGTCGGTGATGTGATGGGGATCGAACCCAGCACCTTCTGGTTGTGAAACGTGTCACTTAACCACTAGCCGTCCCCCAGTAAAGAAAATGAAAAGAAACATTCAAGCGCCCAAGTTGGAACCCCTAATATTTTGAGGAGACTATTTGAAATATGTATTTGGTGATCCCTTGCTTGTTTTAACCGTTCATAACTCGTGAAGGAAAGGCTATAGCAACTTGAAATAAGTTGCACTGATCTACAAATTGGCAATAGAATTTAAAGTGAAAATTTAAGTTTGAAACGTCTTATTCTCTGCGAGTTATGGCATCCATTTTCACAATTATTTAACCTTTTAATGCCACTGGCGCGGCCACAAATTACAGCCTGACTGTATGTTAATAGAACTGACACAAAAATACAAATAGCACAGCACACTCACAAAAAACACTGCAACAAATTGTTAAAAAAGGGACTTTATTATGAACCTCAAGCACATTCTAGAAACTGTTGAAATCTTGCACCACAATCAACCCAGCAACAACAAGTTAAATATGATGGACAAAGAAAAATCACAAATAGCGTGCACGTATAAATCTGTACAAGGGTAGATGCCAGGGATGAGGCAGGGTCTGTAAACACACAGCACACTACATCTTGACACTCAGACTTCTTCATCTTTGGACGCTTCATCAAAGTTCTCTACAAGTTCTGCGAAATATAGGTTGACAATGATATGTTGAAATCTATTACAATTTGATCACACAATGGTATTTCAATCAATCAATTACTGCATGATATACTATATAACACAGAACTTGCAAGTTACATCATCAAGACAAAAACTGTCTGTTGCAATGAGCAGCTAACTTTTTTTTTTTAAATATAGAGAAGTGAATAATTCATGATAACTCTACATTAATTACAGTGGTGTATAATAAAGTAAATGTGCCTGCCACAGCAATAAAACCTTGAAAGTACCATTGAGTTTGTGGAAATATCAAAACTAACACAACACTTACCTGGGACATCATCGTCATCATCAACATCTGCTATCGTCTGTTTGTTGCTGTCTGCAACTAGAGAAATAAATTACATTGTCTTGCTGTGATGAAAATGATCACCTCTGCATTTAAGATATACAAGAGCTTTTTGCCAAAAATGATTTGGTGTCGCCATAATTATAAACACAAAATAAATGCTTAAGATATATATATCTTAATACATTTTAAAATATTTACATGAGAAATATGGATAAACTTTCCTAAAAATATAACTGTTATTTGTAACATAACGTACACTAACAAAATGTATTTTTTCACAAATATTTAGTGCTTTGTAACATTCTCCCCATATATATGTTTGACAGGACTTTTCCATATCCTTTACAAGTCTCAATGAAATGTCAAATTATATTGTATTTTGCACTGGACAGAACACCGAGTATCCATATTTTTTTTTTTTGAACACTAAAAAACAGGTTTGTCTTTAATAAACACTCGGAGAGTCTGCAATACTTGATGTCAATCTAGACTCTTGTATAGGCCCTCAACAACAGCTGGTTAGAGGCAGGTGAATGTCTACAAGCACAAGGTGAAATTACCATCCTTTCCAAGTGGTTACATAACTATGGCCTTTATGCTGGAGCAAATCATCAGCAGTTTTACAGTATCAAAGTAAATGCAGTGATATCTATCAAGGTAATCAGCTGCATCATTAATGAATACATTATAACTATAGTGTTATGCCAAACTGCAAATGGCATATTAAAATATCCGGCATAGAACCTAAAATTCAGCATGCACCCAGTCTTAGCTTCCACAACATGCCAGACTTGATGGCTTCCTGCTACGATCAAAACCAATCTCTGAAACATGCGTTTTAGTTTATGGAATTTCATTTTTTATACGGCGGTGTTGGCATCTGTGCAATCAGTATTGTTCAGACTATTACTAACGCAACCAGCCAGACTCGGCTTGTGCGCGGTAAAGGTTAACTGTAAGATTATTTCCTGTAGTTTGACATTAGCGAGTGATACGTTTTTTTACAAGTCTATACATTTATTTAGAAGTAAGTTGTGTTAAAAGACCACAATAATGATTTACTTGACCAGTCCAATGATCACGCATCTGGATATATCGACAAAATACGCGATATAGCATGTACCACACATTTTCTCTCTCCAATTTCTGCCTCCGCATAAATACTAATCGTTATTATGAATGCTTTACGTCATAGACTTATTTGTTCAATATTAATAAATTTGATTTTGAATAAAACTTTTTGACACACGGAATCCTAGCACTTTGGCCCAGACGGAAAGAGACAAATTGGCAAAATTAATCTGAACTGAAAAGGGTTAAACATTAGCTACATTTTGGTCTAAAACAAAATTATGTTATGTGATGAAAAACATGTAGATCTTTGTTTCATACAAAATTTGCACATGGCATATAGACATGGAGGAAAGAATTGGGCCACTGCACATCCATACTAAAGAGAGTTGTTCACGGAGATTCAAAATTGTGTAAAAGAATGCAAAGTGCTTTGACGCAGGCTCCCTCAAAGGAGGCTAACTATAGCAGTGGTCCTATACTATGACTGGAAAATGGACAGGAAGAAATGATAAAAACACACCAAACTAAAACCAAATCTATAGTCAACACATAACCCACACATCAACTAAATACAGTCAGTGCAGAATCTCTAATATTACTACTAATAAAACCAAATTTTATAAAAATACATTACCCCCAACAACAGTGGATGCCAATTTCTTTAAGCTGTTCAAACTCTCAGTTCCCAATTGATTGAGGATACCAGGCAACATCTCTGCAATTTCTGTAGGACAGTAAATTCAATTATTATACCAAATATGAAAGTATTCAACAGTTATATATATACTTGTCATTTCTGCATGTAGTGGAAACATGGAAAATGAACAAACAATTGAAAGAGTAAATTGAAGCCTTGAAGATGCTGATATAGAGAAGAACATAACGACAAACAAAAAATAATAACACCCCGCACAAAACTAACTAATAATAATCATAGAATAATCTCATCATGAAAGATAATTTAGGCTGAATTGGTTTTACTATCATTAAATGCTACACAATCTCTCCAATCTTTCAGGCATTTACTATTTGTATTTACAGTCTATTGCCACTGTATCAACCATGACCTGTTACACCCCTGCTAACTTTCTACATCAATTTTTTAAAATATTGATAACTGCCAGTGAATAAATAGGTCAATACGAAAACAGAACTTACGCTTGTTCTCAGCATGACCAGTAATTGCAAAGGTGTTTGCAGCTAAGGAAGCCTGAACTTTGGGATTATTGAAATGAATCACCTGACCATCTTCTTTGATCATGTTTACCTTCAGAAGACAATGTTAACAAAACTTTCAAATGCAATGAAATACACCACAACAACACAAAGAGGTATAAAACTGCACACTCCTAGATACAGTATGGACATAACAATTTGAATGCTTACACGAACAAAATATTAAAATAGCGTTTATGACATGTTATGCTAGACAGAGTCAATACCACAGAAATCAGGGGAAACACCCATAAGTTCTCAGTCACTTCCAGTAGATAGCAAACGGCGTGGATTCTGATGGTTGTAGCAATTTGCTGGCTGTACATACTACTCCTGATGTGTCCTCACAGGAACCCCTTATTGCACAACCCAATTCCAATCTCCTGCAGTCTGTATTGCCGATCCATTCATCGATTGGAGTGTCGTCATCACAAGCAGTCAACCATTAATTATTTCAGCAAGCCCCAGTATTCACCAATTTAACCCTTTACAGATAGCAACCCCCAGCCACCCATTTCTGTTTGATCAGTTGGACACCGGCTTCTAACCATTGCGTTACATTCTGCCATCTAGTTCGTGGGATTTCAGGTTTTGTAATCACCTACAACATTGTGACGATTCATGAATGCGTGGGATTTCAGGTTTTGTAATCATCTACAACATTGTGACGATTCATGCATGCGTATGTAGTCATTTACTGTAAATTATTTCCTGTAGGTGCATATTTAAGAACGTGATGAAGTTTAAAAGTTGACAGATTTAACCCAAAGAAAATTGGACTTAATACATGAGAAATTATTTAATCAGACTAACAATCATGCATGTGCATTACAACCCATGCCTGATTCAGACTTTGACAGGTACGGAGAAGACAGGAACTAGTAAGCATATAGAGGAATTTAAAGCATAAATACCCTTGATCTGTGAGCATAATTTTTGTTTGGTGTGTGTATGATATGTGTATTATAAATACTTCCTCTCATAGATAGTCTAAGTACATGTCTTGAAATCCTTTAGATGGCAATTTTTAACCCAAATTTGTTTAACATTATTGAATTGTTTTCTTCTTTAAAAACAAACTATTGGACATACAGAATTGCACAAGCTGCAGGCTGGTCAGGATACAACTTCCTCTGGCATATATATTTTAAACTCTGATATGCAACAAGATTTAGTGAAATATTCAGCAGATTCTAATACAGACAACAATGTGTTCTTGATGTATAACAGTGCACAGTACCTCTTCAATTCCAGGAATACCATTAACAGATAATTTCTTTAAAGAGAACTGAATTTTTTTGTCATCTGTCGTTGCAGTGCGATGAATAACCTTCTTCTTTCTTCTTGCTGATCCCTGTACAAGACAAAGTTTAAGATAAAATAAAAATAATTGATTTATCTTCTGCTTTTGTATTTTATATTGAAATCCAGACCAGTAACATAAATTAAAAATGATTGACCAGGTGCTACATATAAGCAGCATTACTGTATGGCTTACAATCATGGACAATGAAAAAATGGAGAAGAGAATTGATGCCATTGAAATGTACATATATAAAAGAATAGGACATCTCATTGAAAGAAATTTTTAAAAAAAAAGAGTCTTTGGCAAACTTGGGGTGTAAAACGAATTGGTGAACAGAATTTGTTGAAACACTTGTAACTATGGTATTCAAACAGGCAGGTTATGCACGCTGCCAAGGCTATCTGTAGTACGTTCTTTATTTTGTAATGTTTACTTCCTGTGGTCTACTTGTCCTAGGGCAAGGTTGTTGTTTACGAATGCCCACAATGAGTAGGTTACTCTTCTGTGCGCCATGAAAAGGACGTTAAGTGGCGGGTTGCAGTAGATTTCCTCACACGCCGAGCGTGCTGATTAAGGTGGACCATCCAGGTGGTTGTGCTAAGCTTGGCTTTATCTGCATGCCATCCACTACTACGGGATCACGTCGATACATCACCTCGTTAGCCAGACTGCCATGAAAGCTGCCCATTTCCAGGGAGGGCTACTAGGAAGCTGAGGTGAGGGTCTTGGCCATTATGTTTTGCCTGACCCCGATTAACATGTCTGATAAAGTATATTTTGAATGACAAACGATAGCCTTCCTCCAGTAGAGTAAGGTAAATTGCATAATTGGTAGGAACTGCATTACATTTTAAAACTATTGTCAGGACAGTATACTTTTAACGAATTTCAACTGCCAAGGGTTCTTTTATGGGCATAGTTTGTATACGCGGTTTTTTTGGCCAATCTACAATATCACTTGCTGATTTCACCTCCCGAGAGACAAGGGATATGCTCGAAACTTGTGGGATTCAGATGTCAACCTTTATTTTTTCGAAAAAGCAGCGGTCATCCTGAGGCTGTCGACACTGCCATAGAGCTTGTCTAGTGTTGCCACTGGTGATGGCCACATCTGCTTTCTCTGATCCTCGTATGTCAGGCAGTTTTGCAGCAGATGTTCAGCTGTCATTTTCCCAGTTCCGCAAGTGCATTCGTCAGTGCCACCTATTTTCAATTTATTGAAAAGATGGTACCTCAGTCTGTTGTGGCCAGTGCGAAGTCTGAAGACCATGACCTGCTCTCTTCTGTTTAACTGGTAATAGGCATCGTTTTTTGTGTAGCCAGTATGTTCTGTTTCCCATTTGGTCATGTATCTAGCTCTAATAAGCCTTTTTGACTCTTCATAGGTCACACTAGTGTCTGGTTGTGGTAGTCTTGCACCTTCTTTTGCCAGTCTGTCTGCCTCCTCGTTGCCTTGGATGTTACAGTGGTATGGAACCCACTGTACCACTACTCTTTTTTGGTGCGGACTGCTGGCGTAGTGGGATTCAAAACTCGTTTAATTTCTTGAGAGGCAAGCTACTTTAGTACCTCTTTGCCATTGCAATCATCAAGAAATGAATGTACAATATACAAGTAAAATCCCACCCTCCCCAATTATGGACCTGCTGGGTATACACAATGTGGTGAATGCCCCCTTCAATCTGAATATTGCCATGGAGAGGTAGGACAGAGTTATGTTTAATCACATGACAATAAAGATAATTTGGCTGCATCAAAGAGGGACCGAGTAGAAGAGAGAGTGAATTGGAGGGAAAGCATACCAGAGGTAGACAAAGCTATAAGTGGAAGGATAACATCAAAAAATAGACATCAGAAAGCCTGGCAGATTGCACCATCAAGGCAAGAAAAAGAAAATATTGGCCATCAAACACTTGGTGTGGAGATAACACTTGAATTTAATTTGTGAGTGCATGAGCTGCAGCTGTCAGCGACCCATAGCTGACTGCTAGCGAACCAGAGCTGCCAAGACCCTTCTACACCTCCACCTGGTGATCCTGGATAACAGCCTGCAACAGGGCAGACGGGCTAAGGAGAAGGGATCGAAGAGGGAATGCTAACCCGGTACTAAAAATATCCTTGCTGAAGTCGGATGTGTTGGACCGAAAGGTGCAAATATCACAGTCAAGCTGCAAACTACGACACAACCCATTCCGTTCTCTGTACTACATTCTGCTACTTAGGCCCGTGTCAGGGTTTGAGAACGAACGAACGAAGCCAACTTACGACCAGATTTCTGCAGCAGTAAGCTTTTGTTATCTAGATGCCATACCCATTTAGACAGTCTTATGCGTTAAAATCATGGATGTGCGAAAACAGATGCTTTATATCAAAACAGTGGTGTCACATAGTGAACACCGAACATAAAGGGTATACTGTACTATTATATTTCACAGATGGATAACTGTAAGAACTAAAGATTGATAAGATATAGATGTTTATGATCAGACATAATCTGAAAGCTGTCAGAAGTGTTTGTACATGCATTACAAGAAACAAGAACGAAGTGAAAGTAATAACAGCCCCAATGTTTCTCTTTTTCTGGTTTATGACAATTCATAGATGTTCTCAGAGATTGTGAGAAATAACAGTTGTATGCTGCTAATCTAGATGCTTAACTCACACAAGAATTAGTGTTTAACACTGCATTTAACCAGAAAAATATATAAGATAAAGTTTGTGAATGGACCAAATATTGAAATAAACGTTTGATTCATTAACATACTTTGCCTCCAATGCGAACAACATCTGCCTTAGCCTGTAGCTGTTTAAGCTTCTCTGGATTCATTTTCTAAATTGAAAATTTGAAGAAAACAATGTTAATATCACAAAATATACATTTTGATCAAATAAATAGTTAAACAAAAACATTTTATCAATGTACTACTACTTTTTCGTTCATCCTCAGATCAAGGTTCCGGTTTCTCTTACAAAGGACACCGTTGTTTGTAAGGCTGCATACAGCTTCTGTCTCATAACTGTCTCACAAGGCCAGCATTGTTCTCTCTTTTACTGTGCAAGCATGCAGCTTTGTAGGATGTGTTCCACAGTCATGATATGCTCCCCACATGGGCACCTGTCATCTTCCCCAATCCTCATTTTGTTGTAAAGATGACTCTTGAGTCTGTTATGCCCAGTTCTCAGTCTGAAGATGATGACTTGCTCTTCTCTAGCTCTTCATCAGTCAGGAATACTATATTTTCTTGGTGGATATCTTTATCTTGAAATACTAGCTCAGCTGCGACATTCAGTGCCTCTGCATGGAAATTACTGGAATATGTCCCCGTAGTTAAAACTCGAGTTTTTTCTTCTCCATTCCTTAGTCTTTAATAGACCCCTCCACCTCCATTGTATGTGGCTTTGTTAGATGAGCCATCTGTATATACGTGTGTCCATGTTTCTGGTGGGTATTCTTCTGTGATAAATTTCCTTTCTGAATCTATTCCCTCTATGATTTCTACCATCTCAGGGGACTTGGCTTTTTTCCATGGTGGGATTTGGGATGTTTGTTTTAGATCTCTAACCACTGCCTGGCTTATGATTTGGTCTGCTCTTGCAAGTTCTTTTGTTTTTGATATGAAGTGGTTTCTCTTTAATCTCCCTCGTCCCATGCGATTTATCCTGTCATATATTATCAAAGTTATTCTTTGTTGCTGTGGACCATGCTGCTATCCCGTATTCTAGCACTGGTCTCACATAACCTGTGTACAGTTTCTCATAACCCGTGTACAGTTTCTTTAGTGTGCCCGTGTCCGCTCCCCATGTTGAGCCTGATATCTTCCTCATTATTGACATTCTGGTCTTAGCTTTGTTGGTGGCTTTTTTATCTGGTTTTTCCATGTCAACCTTGGGTCCATTGTTATTCCCAGATAAGTTGGACTTATGTCAATGGGGAGAGTCTGGCCATTTACTTTCAGGATGACTTCTTGGGGCTTGGAAGATAGAGAGAAGATTGAGTACGTGGTTTTGGATTATCAATGTACAAAAATTGTGTCTTAAATCAGTTACAACCTGAGCATAAATTACTGATAGCTCACAATATTTATGTTCATTGAGGAACACGCTAGAATATCTAAAACATTATAAACTTTATAAATCAGAAGATTTCTCCATGAGCATTCAGTTTAACATCACCAATTATTTCTTATTGCTGACAGTGAAATCCTGAAGCCCCAATGTGTACCAGAGCCTGAAAGGGGAGCAAAGAACCTACCAAGCATGTAATAAGAGAAGTCCAAGGTCGATTAGGTTACGTCATCATATAGAAACTAGACCACAAGAAAAAACTACAGCCAATAATACAAGCACATCAGCTAAGTCAAGAGTTTTAAAACAGTTCTAGAAAAGCTAAAAGAGGGGAATGTGTTCCATGCAGGGAGGTAAACCCCAAGCGTAAAAAAAAAAAGTGGATAACTAGATTTTTAGTTAAATGTAGAAGAGCTTAAAATAAAGCATGGAAAAAATATAAAGTGGCCGGTAAATCAAAAGAAACATGTAAAATATTTGGACAAGCAGAACATATCTCAGAAAGCGAATAAAACAGCAAAAATAGACTTTAGAAAAAAAAACTTGCTCAGAGGACCAAGAATGATAGTAAAAGCTTCTTTTCTTATGTAAGAAATAAAGAACGAAAGACAAAGTAGGCCCTCTCATAGACAGTACAGGAAAAATAATAAGTGAGAATAAGGAGGCAGGTAATCTACTCAATCAGTATTTCGGCACAGTCTACACAAAAGAGGACTGCTCCAAGATACCATAGATATCTTTCAAAAAGACATGGATACGGCAGGATTAAGATCAATCTGTATTACAAAGGAAATAGTTTTTAAAAAATTGGAGGGGTTGAAAGTAGACAAATGTCCGAGCTAAGATGGCATCTATCCAAAATTGCTGTTTGAAATTGTAAATTGTTAGAGTCAATAATAAAAGAAAACATTGAAATGCATTTAGACAAGTTTAATCTAATCAGAAATAGTCAGCATGGGTTTACTAGAAGATCGTGCTTAACAAATCTATTCGAATTCATGGATGAGATTACTAAAATGATAGAGAAAGAGGAGCCAGCGAACGTTATTTATCTAGATTTTGCAAAGGCCTTTGATAGAGTACCTAATCAAAGATTATTTTGAAAGTTAAAAACGCATGGAATAGGTGGGGAAGTTGCCAAACGGATTGAAAATTGGTTAACGGGAAGAAGGCAGAGAGCGGGCATAAATAAGGAGTACTCTGAGTGGTTGAAATGAAAAGTGGAATGCAACAGGGCTCGATTTTATTCTTGATATATATAAACAATTTGAACAAGTTATTTTTTAAAATACAGCCACCCAGAATAAAAAAAGGGCATGGCTACAAGCCGACTAAAGAGAGGTCCAGATTAGATATTAGGAAATATTTTTTTAGTCATGCTTGGAATGCATTGCCACGGGAGGTAGTGGAGGCAGGGACAATTTAATGCATTTAAGAATAAATTGGATGCCCATAACTTTTAGAGCAATGTAATGTAAATGAAACTGGTTGTATACAGACTGCAGTCTTCTAAACGTTAAAAGATCCTGAAGCCCTGTAATGGGGAGAAAATAATATGTCTAATGCATCCTAAAAAGCGTGACATAAAAGACTACATATAAGAGTTGAGCATGACAAATGAGGTGGACACATCATGTAAAAGAAAAGACTACAGAAAAACTTGAACAGGACACATGATGTGCATTCATAAAGATGTTATGATAGAATAGCAGAGTCAAAATGGCCAAGTATTTTTGCACGTTAAAAGTTTTTAAAAAAATTGAAGTTCGTACAATCCTAGTGTAGATGATAAGTGGAATAAATATAATAAAACTACAGATCTACCTGGTTAACACTCCCCTAAAGTCCATTTGAGAACAAACCTATTGGAGAGAGAAGCATGGACTATCAGTATGTATCCAAGTGAAAGGAATACTTGACAAGGATAAACATAACAACGCAGAATATAGGACAGCTACTGTTTCCTGGATGAAGAATACCCACTAGACCTATGGGTCAGAGTATACACAGAAGCGTCAGCATAGAATGTAGTGACGAATGGAGGAGATGGGGTGTAAATATAAAAATTAAACAATGTTTGGGATTCTATCATAATTATGGATGGTGCAAAAATCTAGGCAATCTGTTGGACACCAATCTTGGTCCACACATAACCTGCAGTATATCTGACAGATGCAAAATCAGCATTCTAAGCACTGAAGTCTGGAAAACTGTCAGGTCTAGTCTGAACAAAGTAACCAGCGCAAGATTGTCATGTAGTGGATACCTTCTGGCTTCTCAATGTGCAATACTGCAATATTAGGAAACGGTAGGGCATAGAATGACAAATGAGGATGCTGCACGTGAGTATATGAGCAATCAGAATCAGATGTTCCAGTAGTAGTAGTACTACATATAAAAATGTGAAGAAAATGTGATAAACCAACACTAACACAAGACAAGAGCAAACTATTGTGCTGCGCTTCTAAACAGGGCACAACAACTCTGCAGCCACATGTAGACTACACAACATTTATAAGATTAAGAATGGCAACTCCGTCATATGTACTGACTACAGAAGACCACCCCAGAGTGTAGAGTACTACATCATGCTACGCGACAGTCACTGAGTCACAAAGCAGCCCTGAATGATTGATATAATCTACTGTACCTACATACAATGACAGATAGATGCAACATACTTAGACTTGGTCAAAAGTAACGAGTTGGGCTTTCTTATTAGTAGTTATAATAAAACTAGCGACTAGGGCAAACTGAGTATACTCAAAGTTACTGTGTATAGTTACAGTACAAGTACTATTAACTATTTGAGTATTTACTATTTCAATGCCCCATCCAGCACGCACACTTGGACGGACAAGTGAACTGAACAAATCAGCTCTCTGTACAATGGTCTATCTTGTAACTACCATCATACTTATACATTATGTATCATAAACACCTTAATTCTGGCGAGTTAATGGAACACTTATACCTGAATTGCTGTAGTATGAGAAAGTCTACCCACGAGTTTACAAACTGTTATGGCCGCTACTGAAAAGATAGTGACGTCACGAAAATATGTGTACTAAATACACGAGGACTCTCTATGCATTGAAAATGAATGTAACGAAAAATACTTGATTACGCCTGTTTAGCAGTTGCTTTTAATTGCTAGTGTAAAGCATAATAAAATAATTGAAAAAATAATTATCAATTCTGTGGCTTGTAAAAATTAAGCTGTAACATTTAACTTGAAGAACAACATTAGTCGGAAGAGTTAGAGAGTACAGTTTGCAGCAGACGTGCGCGGTTGGGCGGTGAAGAAAACAGACGGCGCGAAAGAAGAGGCCAGACATTCACCTGCCGGTTTCAGTTGTTAACATTTCTTCTACAGCACGGGAAAGACACGCATTTTACGCCAAGAAAACTTAAGATTCCAAATATGACTACTGAAGATTCATCAGCCACTTCTTCAGCTGTCGAATGCTCAGAAAAGTAAGACTTCTATCTGCGTCTTTGACCAATAGTTCAACTAGCCATGCATACGTCATAAGGGTCACTCCAAATGGAATGTTCTTTGTTCGGTCAGAAAAACGCAGGCATTTTTTTTCTCCAGAATATACCAAAATGTCCAACTTTAAAGCACTAAATAATAATGCTTTCACCTTTCATTATTGCGCATATGTGATATTAATTTATGTGATCACAAAAATACGAGAATTTCAAGCGTGTTCTTTTGACAATTTAATTATCATTTTTAAGACAATCTTTAACAAAGGTACAGGCTGAGACTAGTTCAAAGTATTAGTATTGGATCAGTAGAAGGGCATAGCTAAACAATTTTTACAAATGTATTTCTAGTCAGTATGAATTCAATGGTATTGTCTTTTTGGTGATTCGTGCGCCGAGTGCAGATGTGATTTGACGATTTGTGTTACTCACCATTGTTGCTAGTGTTACCATTCACGTTGAACATTTATTTCAACCATGATTATTCATGTCTACAGTTCCTTTCACTCCAATTTTGGAATCAATACTGAAATATCTTGGTGTCATTGTGGACGTGTTTTAATCCCATATCAAGCAATCGATTAGACTTTATTAATTAATATTATAGAATCTAGTCTAGGGTTCACCAACTTCATTATGAGATGATCATGATGCTGATGCACTTAAAAACTGTCAAATGCTACATGCCTACATTATGGTTACGAAGACTTAACCTGCTTCAGTGCAGGTTTCATGTGACCTCAACTAAATTTATCTCAAAATACATAACACTTAATGTATTATAAAGATAGTAAAGTCTCTCTCCTTGGTAATTAGTTGCTTCTCTTCTTCCCTCCCTATGGAGGGTGTCTAGGACTTTTTATATATTATTATAGTGGTCCGTGGGGGTCTTTGTGTATGACCGACGAGAAATGCACCAATGTCACAAGAGGTGACTGACATGGCATAATGGTAATAAAACTGGCCATGGTTAGGTGGTTTTTAAAACCTGCATAGATGGCACCTAACAGGCTGTGGGTCTACTTTGCTCTAATGTTTGAGTCTATTAAGATAGATTCGTGCATCGGTTGACCATCCTCTGCTGCACTTATCCCAACACAGTGGAGTAATAGGCTGCTCAAGCCTATCACACTAAACAGGAAGTCCTTCCGGCTACACCCAGCTCTGAGCAGAGACCTGCACAGAGGTTATAGTACAGGTTGACTAAGGCTAAGTCATACAATGAACTGGAGAGAGAGTTGGTTGGCCTAGTTTCTTTGTCTGATGGTGTCATGCAAACCACCTGGTTGGGTAGGAATTTAGTTAGATTGCAGACAGCTAACAGCCTGCTGTTTTATATTCCTATCTGCAAAGGGTTTTATGTTCAGTGTGTACTATAAGGGGCCAGCTAGGCAGCCTGATCGCACCTGTCTTAAAAACCAAGGGGTGCTTGAAACTTGTGGGATTTGATAATTGGTTTCTCACTTTTATTCATTTAGAAGCAAGCAGCTTATCTCTCGGCTGTAAGCTACCCCTATACACAACATATATAGATCTAAATAGATTAATAAAGCTAAACTTAGTTTATTATGGACAATAAACACTCCCGAGTGGTCTGCCAGGGGTCTGTGTATGACAAGGACAAGAATAGCACCACTGCATCACAAAGAACATGTAAGACATGGCATATCACTGACTATGGTTAGGTGGTTTTTTTAGAGCAGCATAGATGGCGCCTAACAGACTGCGGGTCCACTTTGCTCTAGTGCTTGAGTCTATTAAGATGGGACTCGCACATCGGTTAACCACTCTCCGTAAGTGCTTTTCCAATGCAGGGGAGTATTAAACTGCTCAAGCCTAGCCCGCTAAGCAGGAAACCCTTCTCCTGGCTAAATCCAGCTCATACCACAGCTGGGACTTGCACATGGGCAACTGCCCCTGTAGAAGTACAGGTTGACTAAGATAAGTACTATAGACAGGCACTTCTGTACAATTTTCAAATGAGATTTTATAGCATACAGCAGTTAGATAGCTCTAGAAAAGTGCAATTTACAGATACATCAACCATTATTCAATGTTTGTCTTAAAAAAAAGTAAAAACTTTTTAATGACTAATAGTTCAAAAATAGTTTCAAAATCTGCAGAAAGATACTATAGAAGAAAATATAAATTGTAAGTTTTTAACTGAAAGGTGCAGTGAAGTGGGCAATGTAGTGAATATCAGCTTTTCATGGTTTAAACCCATCAAACCATATATTTTTATTTTCAGGAGAGCCAAATATATCTTTTGATGGTATTTTTGTCACTTTTCGGTATGACAGGAACTCATTTTCAAAATGGCAATCATAATTCATAACCAAAACAATATAGCAGTATGATTGTTGTCACCACACATGTTATATGACATGTCATTTTGAGAGGAATATTAATACATTCATTTTATATTTTAATTACACCTATATTTACATGCTAGCACTAGCAGAATTCATACATAGAATATTTATTTTGAAAATGTACACTACAGAACGAACAACAATCCCATTGCACCAGATTTGAATCCTGCATGTGCAGATTGGCAGGCACTGGTTTTTTTTCTCAGTGCGATTGTTCCTCAAGTAATGGCAACCTATCATACTGCACAAGCACACCAGCCAAGTAGGTTGGCAGTTGTAAGAAATGACATTCTGCAAAATGCATAATTTTTTAAATTCAAAGAAACCATTTTTGCCATGACCTGGCTTACAATTATTTGTAAAAACCAAAAACAAACAAAACCGGCCTTTCAAAATTTGGTGCATACCATACCAGAAAACTGGCAGATGTGACCTATGTAATATGTATCCTGTCTCAGTATCTGCATGTCAGACAAACCACTTATTTGATAGGCCATTGTAGTGTGAGCAGTCATCTTAAATTTGTTTGATTCAACGTGCAATTCCACATATTTAAGACCATCAAAACAATTTTCAACACTCACTGGACATTATAAACATTTATAAATACATTTCCTAATGATCTAGTTATACTCCTTGGCTACTTTTACCTGAACAATCTTATCGATCTACTATTTTAACTGAATAGTTCATTCTTGTGGTATGCTTTCAGATTGTGTATCGTTTGCAGTTTAACATCTTGATCATCCTGCCTTTTCTGTGTCCATGTTAACCTGATACTGGTAAAGAACAAGCTCCACCAGATTTGGTTTTTCTATAACTGTTTTTGTACACTTTAATATTTTGACTCACGTTCTCATGGCATTCATTTCCAACAATATTTCAAATAAATTCACCTTTGTCAAATTACTGTTCTTCAGAAATGCAGGCTTGTAACTTTTCCAAATTCTCATGTTTCTCACCTTCCTATGGGATGGTCTTAGTTACCTTCTTGCACAACTTGCAAGTTCTTGTACATAGTTTCTTATGATAAAACAGACAAATGTGACAATAATCTGTCAAATTATTTAGTATATGCTGCTTGGTGTTATACAGTTATGGCAATCATAACGAAGTTTCTTTGACCTCACCCATGTAGCTGAAATGAGACTTAAGTAAGGACATCTGTTCTGACTGCAAGAAAACAGTTAGACATCTTTATAATGTACAGGAATTGTCTGAAGCAAAATCTGTACTAGCAAATCCCAGTGTGCTTTTCTTAGTTTCAGATATGTGGATCAGCTTTATCTCAACTGCACATTTAACCTTGTTCTCCAGACAAGACTTCAGCAGCAAGGGTCTTAACTTTCTGCAAGAAATCAGGAATTGAGGGATTTCTTGATTCCACCAGCAGTCGTAGTATATCCTTTGAGTGAATACACTGGTTCAAAGCATGCCAAATGTGCTTTTATATCAGACTTCTTGCTTGCCATGTATGCAGATGAGCTAGCAGTAAGTTTAACTTCTCTAGCACTTATATATATTATTTTTTTCAATAAATGTTTGTTTTATACAGAACTGAGGCGATGAAAACAGCATTAGACTTGCTGGCACAGGGTAAGAGAAACATGGTATGTGGAGAGATACCGAAAGCTGTTGATTTGTATGAGGAAGCTGTCCAACTATTGTAAGTATCTACAGCTGTATTTATTTTTTAATTGGTCATTATTTTTAATGGCAAAAATGTCAGAAACTTAGCTAGGGTGCCATCACATACTGGAAATGTCAAATTGACTTTTCTAATATGGTTTACCTGCATAAAAATACAAGAATATAGTATGGCAAATTGGACTTTGGGGAAAAAAGAAATGACAGGAGAAATGCTATTATATTTTTGTGAAGAAAGTAAATTAATGTAAAACATTTTTCTTTTAGATTAATCATCACTTAACATTTCCTTTTCAGAACTATCACAGCCACTTTCTGACTTAATTTTTGACCAGCTCACTCATCACTGTCATCTTCAAAACATCTTTGATATACTGTCAATCATTTCTTTGTTCTGCTTCATATTTCAGGCGCCATACCCTCCAGTACATATTTTTTTAAAAATTTTAAGCATTTCATATGGCCAAAGTATAATTTCCTAGACATTGCTGTTTACAATAAATTTTATCTATACTCAGCTCTTTTATGACAGTGTTTTTCGCTGTCTGTAATATTCTAAGAACTTTAATGTAGCATTTTTAACTCAGTTGATTCAATCTTCTTTAGTTTTGTTTATGGTTTGTTTTGCATCTTGTTGACTGCATATCGGCAGAATTTGTTTGTTAGTGTTCTGCCATACATTCTTTTTATTTAACCTCCTTTATTTTTCTGACTTCTTTTTGGCAATCATCACTGTTTATAATGGAGCTGAGATATTCAAAACTATTTTTTTTCCTACGGTAATTTTGGGTCTATTTGTTTTATCTGTGGTGATCTCACTTTAATGATGTTCAGGTAGAGATTTCGTTATATACTCAGAAAAGTCTAGTAAAAGATTCTGCAGGACACCTTGCTGAAAACAGTATTGGAAGGAAAAGGTGCAGGGCAAATGTACTAGAAGAAAAACAAAGTGGGAGGATAGCATCAAAAGATGGACATCAGGACCAGAGATAAAAGATCATTGGGGATCCATTGATCTTTGATGTTGAGGTGACAGTTGTTGGACAACTATACATCTTTAGTCCAAAACCAGGAAGAAAGAAAAATAATTACTAAGTGGTTAAATCAACACCGATACAAACAATTAAAATAAAACCCATGACTGAGATTTCAGAACATTTAAGTCTTTCGTATCATCCAATGAATACTGCTACAGGAGGAGATGATCGACAAGGCTTCAGAGACACTTTGTCCAAAAAAAACATTCTCTATTTAAGACCTCGCCAGATAAAGATAAGACAAATGGCCTTGGAAAAAAATAGATAAAAATTCAGATCAATGAAATACTCTAAAGACGTTAAGTGGAAGGTTGCAGTAACTTTCCTCTTTCCCAAGCGTGCTGATGGTGGACTGGGATCCTTCAGGCGGTTGTGCTGTGCTAAGCTTGGCTTCATCTGCGTGTCACTCACTGTTGCGGGATCACATCGATACCTCACCTCGTTAGCCAGGCTGCCATGAAAACAGCCCTTCCAGGGAGAGCCACTAGGAAGCCGAGGTGAGGGTCTTGGCCAGTATGTTTTGCCTGACCCTGACTAACATGCATTGGCTTGGCTTCATTCGTTCTCAATCGCTACCAAACCCTGACAAGGGCTTAATTAGCAGAATGTTGTCCAGAGAAAGTAATGATTGTGATATTTGCACCTTTCTGTCCAACATATCCTGACTTCAGCACGCATTTTTTTAGTACCGGGTTAGCATTCCCTCTTCGATCCCTTCTCCTTAGCCAGTCTGCTCTATTGCAGCCAGTTATCCAGGATCACCGCGTGGTGGTGTAGAAGGGTCTTGTCAGCTATGGGTCGCTAACCGCTGCAGCTGATGCGATGCATGGCATCTTGATCCCCAACTAACATGTCTGATCAGTATATTTTGCCATGATGTATGAAAAACAAGTTTGTGGCTGGTGTTCTGCTATTGCAACGTACTTGAGGTCAATTTTTTTCATTCAGAGTCAAATCTTGTGGGGAGCTGTCAAGAGATTGTGCAGATGCATACTTCTGTTGTGGTTCTGCCCTGCTAGAGTTGGGTCGTATGGAGACAACTGTATTGGGTGTGGCTTTGGAAGGAGGTGAGAAAAGTGCAAATATAAACAAATAAACAGTACTTGGTAAGATAATTCAAATTAATTTGCTGTGGCATTAACAGTAACTCTTCAGCTCAGCCCAATTTTGTTCATCTGGAAAGAAATTGTAAGGTTGAACTTATAACTCATCAGAGTTCGACCATAACACTAGCATCGGCCAACAAACTCTCCTTGGTTATAAAGACAAAATTGTTTCGCAACATCCAGGACATCAGTGCTACCATTTTCTCGAAAGTCGTGTAAAAAAAATTGTACATTTTTAAATGACTTAAGTTATGGATTCTTTGCTTCAGGCTATGAAAAGTGATTTGCAAAATTCACTTGTGCAAAGAACTGCTGTTCATCATTCAATAAGCAGTTTGTTTGTTTTGCCTTTGTGATATATATGCGTATAGTTGATGAATAGCACATTAAGTTTAAGGAACCCGGTTTTCTTCATGTTGGCACTGTCCCAGTTTGTTCAATTGGTCTTTCACCCAATCAAGTTTCTCTTGCTATGACTACCAGATCATCTGCGTAGTCCAGGTCCTCCAATTGTGCCAAAAGTGTCCACTGAATACCATTTATTTTTTATTCGTTTAATGTCATCTAATTTATAGCCAACAAGAACAGGAAAGGTGAGAGCAGACATCCTTGTCTCACTCCCATTTGCACCCTGAAGCCGTCAGTCAGTACTCCTTCATATACTACTCTGTCTTTGTACTCATTCCAGATGGGGACCGTGCACCTCTTTGGCATCCCATAGTGTCTAACAGTTGCAGGGAAAAACAATGATTTAACTTGACGTTTTATGCTGGTTTAGAATACAAGTAGTTACATATGCATTACCTTGCTCTAAAAGCTATGCGCATCCAATCCATTCTTAAATGCACTGATTGTCCCTGCCTCCACTACTTTCTGTAGCAAAACATTCACCACTCTTGACTAAATAAATATTTCCTAATCTTTTAGTTAAAATTTGTAGCTATTTCCTCTTGTTCTTGTTGGTGGTTGTATTTTGAAAAACTTGTGTTAGTCCACCTTTCCTGTGATTATCTTATAAATCAGTATTTAATCACCTCAAATTCTTCTATTCTGGAATCCCTTATCAGTTTTGTCGCTCTTATTTGTATCCTTAACATGTTTATATCTCCTCTATGATAAGGACTCCACACCTGTACACAGTACTCTAATCTGGGTCTAAACCAATATTTATAGTTTAACAATCACTTCCTTACTCGTGTTTAATATTTCTTTTTATCATACCCAACATTGCATTTTCCTTATTCACTGCTATCTGGACTTGTTCACTTACTTTACCTGTATTTAAACTTTAAAACCCCAAGGTCCCTTTCCTTATCTATCATTCTAATATTGTTCTCGCCCATTCTGTAATTATGTTCCATATTGGATCCAACCATGTAGATGACTACATTTAGCTATATTAAACTTCATTTGCCAGTTCACAGACCGGTCTCAAATTTGATCTAAATCCGACATTATATCCACTTCTGCTTAAGACGAGATACTTCTGCATAGTTTTGTGTCGTTCGCAATTTTTTCAATCATGGATCCTATATCAATGTCCAATTCATTTATATATATATATATCAAGAACAAAATTGGTCCTAAAACTGAGTTCTGTGGCACTCCACTTTTCACATCACTCAGAGTACTCCTTATTTATGCCCACCCTATGCCTTCTTCCCAATTTCCAATCTATTTGGCAACTTCCCCACCTATTCCATGTGATTTTAACTTTCGAAATAATCTTTTATTATGAAATACTCTATAAAAGCTTTTGCAAAATCTAGATAAATATCTACTGGCCCCCTTATCTGTCATTTTAGTAACCTCCATGAATTCTAATAGATTTTTAAGCACAATCCCTCTCTAGTAAGCCAATGCTATTTCTGATTAGATTAAACTTGTCTAGATGTTTTCTATGATTAGTGATTCTAACAATTTACAGACTATGCTTGTTAAACTCACCGGTCTATAATTTGCTGGATCAGATTTCTTTTTAAATAAGAGGATCACTCCTGCATCTTTCCTATCTCTTGGAACAACTCCTTTTGCAAGTGATTAGAACATAAAATAGCCAATGGTTTTGCTAGTTGGTCTCTAATTTTCAAACAGCAATTTTGGATGAATACCATCTTGACCTGGACATTTATCCACTATTAATCCCTCCAATTTTTTAAAAACCGTTTCCTCCATAATGCAGATTGATTTTTTAATCCCATTATATCCATGTGACATTTGAAAATCTATAGGCTCTGGTATCTTGGAGCAGACTTTTTTTTGATGAAAACTGCCAAAGTATTGAGTAGATTAGCTGCGTCCCTATTTTCTCTTATTTTTCATGTGCTATCTATGAGAGGGCCCCATAAGAGCAAGTTTTATTTTGGGAAATCTATTCTTGCTGCTTTATTCACTTTCTGAGCTATGTTTTGCTTGTCCATATATTTTAAATATTATTTCTTTCGATTTAACTGTCAATTTTTTTTTTTTTAAATACTTTATTTTTAGCTCTTCTACATTAAGCTACAAATCTAGTTATCCACTTTTTAACCCTAGTTTTTCTAAAACTGTTTTGAAACTCTATTCCTGTTCAACATCTGTACCTCCGACAATATCTTTCCAGATAATGTGGCTGGCTGCCTCTTTCATCTTCTGAACATCTGGCTTAAAGTAGTAGTAGTTACTTCTCTCCTTACTATAAGATTCCCATGGATGGTCGCTTGAGCCAAAGTTCCCCAATGGTAATGTTTTCAATCATATTTTCCTCTCTTGTAAATATTAGGTCAAGTGAGTGCTTGCCTCTGTGAGCTTCATCTATATGCTGAATCAAAAAATTGTCAGTTATGCACTTTGCCAAAGGTTTTGCCTCGACAAGTGCTTCTGCCATATCCCATTTTATTTCTTGAAAATTTAAATCCCTCATTAATATAGCCTTTTTTATGTTACTAATTAGCGCTTCATCTTGCTCTTTTGGACTTGGACATCTTTAGCATACTCCAACCACTGTATTTTCACACCCGTAATCTATTACTCCCTCTATTTCAAGTTCACTATCTGCAATGTCCTCATATGTCCAAATCCTATCCTATTAGAACTGGTTTTTCTTATTCTACATACAGTTCCACTTCTTTTATGTACTATGCTTCTAACATTTGTTTATTTTGTGGATTTACCAATGTTTGCTGTTGATGCACACTGTCAAACGCCTTCTCATAGTCTACAAAATATACTGCTATTTCATCTGGTTCAACCGCTTTCCCCTACCTGGGTTTGAAACCATCCACCATTTTCTTTGCTATTGAGCAGAGATCTCGCACATCTCTCTCTGCTGCCTCCTTCCTTCTTTTCTCTTTCTGCCTTCTCTTGGTGTTGTAAGAGGTGTACGTTATATCTTGTTCTCCTTGCGCCCTATAACTGGGTACTTTTTTAGTTTGAACTGCAAAATCCCCAGCAATATTGGGGGGTCTGACGCTACCTCTGCACCTCACTTTACTCTTATATCTTGTCTGCTTCTGAATGCTTGACTGACACAGATGTGATCAATCTGATTTTCTGCCACATAGTCTGTGGATCACCATGTGACCTTATGTCTGTCCCATATCTCGTCTTCCCATAATGTTAGTAACCTACGTTGTCTGCTCTCACTTTAGCATTGAAGTCTCCCATTAATATTTCTTTTTCTGCGTGTCAAGGACGTCCAGCTTGTTGTAAAACTCTTGCTTCTTAGCATTTTCTGCCTTGTTAGTTTCGGCATAGCACTGAATATTGTTGTTTTTGTTCCTCATTTTAAAGCTTGCACTCGTGTTTTGATGGTATATTAGCCCCACCACCACCACTTTATAAGCACCTGATGTGCTTCTCTGTAGAGCATCAGTGCCACTTGTATGTTGGGCAACAGTTCCAGCGTTTCCAGAATAAATAATTTTCCCAGTAGGTGTTCTCATCTTTCATGATTGTGTCCATCTTGTTTCGCACAGTCTTAGCACTGCCAGTCTGTAATTTCTCATCTCTTTAGCTATCTGTACTGTTTTATCTGCCCGGTACATTGTTCTAACATTCCATGTTGCCATATTGGTTTTCTTGTTGGTATTCAGAAGGGAAATCAACCGTGGAGCGTCCTTGCGGCTTCATTCTTCTAGTTTTCTAAGGCCCTTACTTTCCAAGGGCCGTTTGGCTTATTTTAAAAAATAGATTTGGGTGGTTGGCCCTAACATAACTCATTATACTCTAGGTGAGTTGTCCGTGTTTAGTCTATTCACTCCCCCATGATCTTTCTCGCTTTGGTGACCCTTCTAGAAGTTTAGCTCCTGTTCTGTGTTCGTTCTCGATCTCCCAATACCAAGGGCTTTGCAAGGAGCAGGATGTACTCAGAATGCATTGTTGCTAGTTTACAGCTTGACTGCGATATTTGCACATTTTGGTCTCACACATCTGTCTTCTGCAGACCAAGCTCCTGTGGTCATTGAGACATGCAAGCTCCCTCCCAAAATTGCAAGAAATCCTTAGATATCAGAATGTGTAATACGGAGCTAATTAACCACCAGAAAATAATTTTTCTAGTAGCTGCATTATTTTTGTCCACGTCGTGTCACTTTTTGTTGTTGAGATCTCTTCTCAAATTTGTTCTTCTCACACGCTCACCCATAAAGCAGACTGTGACATAGACTATGCACTGATTCGATGTAAATTAAAATTGCAACCAAGAAAGTTGTATCACACCAGACGCAAAGACGACTCATCGACACAGCAAAATGTGAAGACCTGCACTCATTTGCTTTAAAAATTCTAGATATTGATAGATCACTTTTCTCAGGCTGGCAAAGATTTCGGCTTCACAATAAGCCTGAATAAAACAAATGTTCTAGGACAGGCGTAGATACCATCCCAACTATCATTAACTATGAACTGGCAACTGTGGACCAGTTCAACCTGGGATCTCTAATCAATGATAAGCTCTCACTAGATCCCGAACTTGGCAATCGCATTGGCAGAGCTGCTGCCATATTTTCCCGTCTTAAAACACGTGTCTGTGAAAACCACAAGCTTACAGCCAACACCAAGGTCATGGTCTACAATGTCTTGTGTCGTCAGTACGCTTCTATATGGCAGCGAAATGTGGACAACATATGCCAAATGAGCATAGGCTCAACACCTTTCATATATGAGGCATGAGATCTTCATCGTACGCAGTCAGACATCAACCTTAATTTTTTCGAAAAAAGCAGCCGTCATCCTGAGGCTGTCGACACTGCCATAGAGTTTGTCTGGTGATGGCCACATCTGCTCTCTCTGATCCTCGTATGTCGGGCAGTTTTGCAGCAAATGCTCAGCGGTCATTTTCCCGGTACCACACGGGCATTCGCCAGTGCCACCTATCTTCAATTTGTTGAATAGGTGGTACCTAAGTCTATTGTGGCCAGTGCGAAGTCTGAACACCACAACCTGCTCTCTTCTGTTCAACTGGTAATAGGCATCGTTTTTGGTGTAGCCAGTATGTTCAGTTTCCCATTTGGTCATGTATCTAGCTCTAATAAGCCGTTTTGACTCTTGGTATGTCATACTAGTATCTGGTTGTGGTAGTCATGCACCTTCTTAAGGCATGAGATCCATCCTTGGCATCTCATGGAGAGACAAGATTACAAATGCGGAGGTGCATTCTCGCAACAAATTGGGGCGCATGCAAAAGGCTGTTGGTTTCCTCGCATAGACATACCTGCTAGATTGACACGGATGATAATGTGTTTATGATACTAGGGTGGACTTTCAATTTCAGCTAAGCTGGTAGTGCAATAGCTTATGTTCCATCTGTTAACCTAGATTTCTTCCCTATTTTTACCACTCAGTTGATGTAGAGGAGGAGAAAGATGAGGAGGTCAGTGAACAGTTTGAGAAACCACCAGAAGATGAGGGTAAGCCATTTCTTAGGTGCATAGTTTTAAAAAAATTGGGAACTTCACTCCTAGATGACTACTGGTCACACTTCATGTGACAGCCCATGACCCAATTCTAATGGTAGTGATATCGAGGAAGCTTCTGTCAACCATAAGCACTCAGACAGTAGCCTGAATATTTGCTTCTAGTATGGCAAGAAATGATTCATTGGAGCTGCAGTAAAACATGAGAAATATAACAACCAATAAAACTTTTACAATAGGGAATAGCTGAGTACAATTTTGTCAGTTTTGTGTTCCTGTAATGCTGATTTCCTCTTTGTTGTTCGCTCTGCAAAATGCAGATTTGAGATCAGTAGTTTTATAAATTTGTTTTGTCCTATCATTTTGTTCTTAATGTGTAATGAAAATAGTTTGGTCATAACTACGAGCTGTTACATTTCTGAACGTATCAAATTGTTCCATGTTTATTTCCAATAACTTGTGGAAAGGAGGGCAGATTGCAGAAAAGAGTACTTGTAAAACATACAGTATAGTGCTTTCAGTGGCAACGTCTTGACATTTTGATAGATGTGGTCTCATTAGTTAACTGTTGAAATAAGTAGTTCTATTTGTCCTTCCTCACTAAATGGTGATGAGACTTTGCTGAAGTGTGTTAAAAAATGAACATCTTTTCTTTGGTGGTTCACACAGGAGTATCACCAACTGCTGCTACTCTTATGTTGTTTTAAAATATGTGCTTTGTGGCTGACTCACTTCTCAGTATCTGTGCAATTAGTCTACATCCTGCTTGTCATATTGATTTAGTATATATGTCTGAAATAAGCTGCATATATCAATGGTTAAGCACTATCTGCGAATCGCAAGTCTTTAAAGTGTTAATCTCTCTTTGATGTGTAAAGGTTTGTCATAAGATGGACCATGTTTAAAAAAAATTATATTTGTTTTGTAAATCAGATCTATCAGAAAGTGGTGTAAAACTAAACTGCAATTATGAGGATTGATATATCGGCACCTACTCATTTTTCCTTTACAATAGTTCAGTATAGGCTACTAATGCATTGAACTCTTGGAGTCCTATTAATCTTTTCTCGTGATTCCTTGGCAGGATTTATTTGTGGTGGCACATATACAAGATGCTAAGCACACTTAAGTATTTAATTCATTATCTGTGAACTCAATTTGTTAATTATCTATGTATGCTAGATCGTGGGAACAGTTTGATCGTACTGACTTCCAATGATTACAAGCCAGGGCTCGTGTTTGGCCAAAGTTGAAGAAGCTATACCGGTAACGGTAGTTGTGTTAGTGCTCCATACTCCCTTGCTTGCTTTCAACTCATTGCACGCTAGATTATCTGGATGCACAAGATCTATCTTCAGCGCAACCATAATATTCTAAATGCTTGTGATGGATATTGTCCCTGTGGCATTATTGAAACAATAGCCATTTGACTGGTTTTTTTCCCAGATTTATTTATTCTTATTTATTTTGGCCTGCCAAATACATCACAAATATCGAGCTTTCCAAATTTGCTTATGCTAGTTGAGAATTTTGATGCATACTGGTTTAAATTCATTTTACTCCTATATAACAATATAAGGGGGAAAACATTTGACGGGCTCATTATTCTCAGATTAGACGTACATATAAAAAACAGATACAATAAATATAGAAAACATAAGAGGCGCTAGAGCAGGGGTAGGGAAACATCTTTTGAGTGTTGCCAATAATCTCATCTTATGGCCTGGTCTAATTTTGCAGAATTGTCTCAATTCCCTGTCAAAATTGTATTAAAAATAGAATTAATATTGATTAAATTTATAAATCCTTGCAGCTAAATTGCTGAATAGAAATACAGGGAAGCAAATTGACCTATTTCCATTTGTTTGGTTGTAAGAAATCATTTGCAAATTCAAAAAGGACAAATTGTAGATTATTCAAAATTTGTGTGTTTGACCTAAAATAGTATAACAACTCTTTATACTTTTATCTGTATATTTATAAAAGCCTAGCCTTCATTAACCCCACAATTTTTATCTTTACCCTATTGGTCTAATTACCTGTGTTTCACCTACCCAATGTTTCACACAATTAAGATACTGTTGCAAATCATACAGGAGAGAATTAGGTGTAGAGTAGATGTTTTATGTGAGTAATTTGGCATAACGGTACTACGTCTGATTAAATTGTGGCACTGCACACTAGCTTTTAATGGCATAGGTTCAGGGCACAGTTTAAATTTCTGGCTCGTTCCAGTTGACCCAGTTATATCTGGGTACCTGGCTGGCTGTTAAGGAAAGTCAGTGAGTAAAGGAACTGATCAATCCAAGCTGAGGCCAAAGATGCTGCAGCACAGTGAATGAGCTGGCAGTGACTCAGCAGGCTGCCTACATCCGAGTCCACAAACCAGCTCACCAAGACCCTATTCCGCCTCCAAGCAGTAGGCTGCCCTAGTATAGTCTGGCTATGAGTATAAGGATCACAGTGGGAAGACAAACCAGGTATCCAAAAAAGCCAACTGAAACCGGATGTGTCGGGCTGAATTACACAGCCTCATAAGTTATGCGTCCTTTTCAGGAAAGGAGAAATGCAGAATTAGACAATACAAAATGGTTATGGCCTCGTAAAATGAAGCCTCTAATAACTAACACTTCATCTCTAACAGCAGTGTCTATGATATTACCTTTGCACTAGCAGAAAAATGTATAGAAGTACAAAACATTTTTCAACAGAGGAAATACAGTATTTCTTCTGCATTCGTTCTCAATGCTACCAAGCCCTGAACATGACTTTGCAAGTAGCAGGATGTAGTTCGGAGAACGAAATGCATTTTTGCTAGTTTACAGCTTGATTGTGATATTTGTACCTTTTGGTCTGACATATCCCTCTTCGGCAGAGTACCAATACTAATTATAGGTGGAGTGGCAATAAATCTCGAATGTGAGTGACAGTTCTGCTAGCTGAAAGCAAAATAATTACAAGAATTGGTGACTCGTGTTACAAAAGTCAGGTATATGGATTGGACATCAGGCCTGGGAAAGTGAAAACTATTATAATTAGCAAGTTCGATGAGAAATCTGCATTACAGACAAATAAGTATATTAAACACGTCAAGAGATAGCTTGGAAATATAATGAAATCAGGAAGAGGATAGTGTTGGCCAAAACTGTTTTCATCATTAGCAGTTATATATTAACATCCAAACAAGTAACTCCACAAATAAAATATTAGATTGATCATGCTATGTATACCCGTTGTTTCTGTAAGTGTAGAAATGTAAACAAATGGGGGGGGGGGGGGGGGGGGGGGGGGGGAAAGAGAATGGTCTTGGACAAATATGAGGTGTGAAGAGAATTAAGAATGAAATCAGCTATATTTTGATAAAACTTTTCTGAAAACAATGCTGGAAGAGCAGGTGGCTGGCACACATGGCAGTAAACGATGCTATAAGTGGGAAGATAACATAAGATGGCCAGGTAAATGCCTGGCAGATTGTGGCATCAAGATACCACTTGGAGATCAGTTGTAGATGTAGCCGGCCTACGATATGGAAATGGCTACTGAATTAATTCCTATATAAACCAATCTATAACAAATATCTGCATGTTTATCCTTAATGCCATTCTAAATCAGTGATAATCACATGTACACTCTCCTAGACAGATTGCCACATTTACTGCATATTGTTTATAGTGTATGATCATTTAGTATTTAAGAATTGCCTTGTGTGAGAGAAAATAATAGCTTGTCCCATTTGTAATCATATCACATCTTCAAGTGGCTTGAAAGACAGTGCTGTAAATTTTATTCCTAATGTAAAACACTAGCGCTAGTTCATGAAAAAGTTTTATTAAAAATAGCTTTAAGCACTTAAATAAAGGATACAGTGAATGTATTTATCTGTACTGTACTTAAATCATCTTTCGCAGGATTTATGTTCTGTATAAATGGTCAAGTGTAGTGAAATATCTCTTTGTTGGTTCTAGATCAGGGCTTGTAAACCCGTGGGCTGCTTGTGGCTCACGAGAAAGTCTTTTTTCTTCAGCGTCCATCTTTAATGGATGTTGTGTTGTAGTTTACAGTGATGCTGTACTGAATCTTCAGTCCCGGTACTTTTATGAGGTCATGAGATATTTGCCATTTTTAAATATGTGGGAAAGGCGTATAAAGGTTGAACAATAGTCATTCCAGAATGTTGAGTAAAGTAACAACGCCACATTTGGTTTACTTACCCTAGCACATTTTTAGGAAATATTGAATACATGTTTTCAGTTTGGTTTTAGTATGAATGGTTTTTACATGGTGAGGTTGCTAGCTCCATACACAACCTTCCATAGCCTTGGACATTAGTGACCCTATTTATTTTGTCCAAGGTTAACCTGTAGCACTCCAATGTCCGATCCCTTTGGACCAGCTCGGCCTACAAAAACGGTGTGCGGAAAAAAATTATTTTTTTTTGAACGGAGTCACTCCTGACAGCCATTTTTTACTGCTGACTACGCCCTCCATATATACACGATATTTTGCCGGTTAAAGTATCGTATGTGCGATTACAAATGGCTTTTGAACAGTTTTAATTTTGTATACGCCGTTTGGAGCAACCCGACTTTTTGCGAAAGGGGAAGTAGGTTGTTGAGAAAGATTTTTATCGCGTAGATCTGTTTATTTTGTTTGTTTAAATGAAAGAACTACGTTTGAATTGGAAACTAACAGTTGTGGCGATATTGTAAACACAGTATCGATACGTTGTTGTGGTTTCCATGGTTTTCTATCGAAGCGACTAGGCCTAGTGGTCGAGTCCAAACTTTTTCCCGAGATTTTCATAAATTTTCAACTTCATCTTTTTAAATCTCAAAAACTAACAAACATACAACAAAAACAATAACACCCACATGTTCGTTATGCTATTGTGTATCTACACGCCAGAAAATCATATTTATTGACAAACAAATATAAAAGTTACAAATTTTGAAAGACGACTACCACGGCGACTAATTAAGAAAATTAATTAGGTCAAATTTTTTTCAAAAATATATTGGAGTGCGTAAGGATAACTTGTGTTGGGATAATTTAAGGTTGGACAATAATATTGAGCATTGTATATAACAGAAATCTGGCGCATCTGTCATTGTAGAAACATTGTTGCAATTTTTTTCAGCAATTGTTCACAGTATCACTTTGAGTAGAGTAGTTACTAATGCAGTACATTTTTTTACTTGCTGATAAATATATGTTGAATTGCAAATGTTTAACATTGCTTTTCTTCACAGGTGAAGAGCGACAGAAACTAAGAGAGGATGTCTATGAAGCAATGGCAGAGGGGGAGAGAGAAGCATTTCAGAAAACATTAACGGACAAAACTAAGGAAGCTTCTACAGAAAGTGATGTAGTTTGTAATAAGTCTAAGGATGTTACTGAAATGGAAACTGACGAGGTTGGTGATAAAGGAGAAAAAATTGCCGTGGAAAAAACTGACCTTACAGAAAATCACAATTCTAATGCAGCAGATCATAAAGGAGAGGAGAAAGTTCAAGCTTTAGTCAGTGCTGAAAGTAAGCAAGACGAAAAGACTGATGATGATAATAAAGCAGAAAATGTTGAAGTGAAGAAACCTGACTCTGGCAATGAAGAAAATAATACAAATACATCAGTCAGTGATGAAAACAAATCAGAGGAAAAGATAGATGACAGTGAAAAAGAGACAGAAAAACTTGAATCTAATAAAGAAGGTGACAAAGAGGAGAGCAAAGTAAATGCATCGCCTAGCTCTGAAAATAAACAAGAAAAAATGGATGCCAGTGTAGAGGCCGCAGATAAGATTGTTTCAGATTCTGCAAACAGTAAGGGAGACGAAAATACTAATACATCAACTAGTCAAGAAAGTAAACAAGAGGGTAAAATAGATGACAATACAGAGAAACAAGATTCTAGTAATGTTGATAAAGAAGATAAAATTGTAAATGCATCAGCTAGTGATGGAAGTAAACCAGAAGAAAAGATGGAAGACAGTGCAGAGAAACATGATTCTGATGTCGCAGTTGCTGCACGGGAGAAAATTATCAATGCATCAGCTAGTGATGTAACTAAGCCAGAAGAAAAAATAGGCAGTGTTGAGGTCACAGGGAAACAAGATTCTAACACAATAGTTAGTAAAGAAGAGGCACCTATAAATGTATCGGCTAGTGATGAAAGTAAACGAGAAGAAAAGACAGATGACAGTGTGAAGGTCACAGAAAAACCAGATTCCAATACAATAGTTGATAAAGAAAAGGAAAATACAAATACATCAGCTAGTGATGAAAGTAAGCAAGAAGAAAAGATGGATGATAGTGCAGAAGTCACTGAGAAACCTATAGATGCATCAACTAGTGATGAAAATAAGCAAGAGGAAAAGATGGATGATGGTGCAGAAGTCTCAGAGAAGCAAGATTCTATTACAGAAAAGCAAGATTCTATTACAATAGCTGGTAAAGAAAATGTAAATACATCATCTAGTGATGAAAGTAAACAAGAAGAAAAGGAAAAGATGGATGATGGTGCAGAAGTCGCAGAGAAGCAAGAGTCTATTACAAAAGAAAATGTAAATGCATCAAGTGATGAAAGTAAGCAAGCAGAAAATGTAGAAATTACAGAGCAGATTGCACCTGGAAGTGACAGTAAAGACGAAGCTGTGAACAAATCAGATAGTGATAAAAGTAAGCAGACTGAAGAAGAAAATTCTAAAAATGGCCAAGCAGATCAACCGGTTAATAAAACTGACGGTGCAGAAAAAGACATAAATGGTGAAAACACTGGTACTACTACTGCTATAGTAGACGATCAGAACAAAACAACTGTTGTTGCCAGTAAAGATGTTTCAATTGAAGATGCTACAACCAACGTTGAAGCTGACGAGAACGCAGATGTAGAAATGGCTGATGATGGTAAAAAAAAAGTATTTACAAATTTTGTGTTGTGTAATTTTTGTTTCTCCATTGTACATTTTTACTCTAGCAATAGTTGCTATGGCAGCATTGTACCATAAATCAGCTTTCCATCCCCCTTACCAACTCCACTTTTTAGTGCACAAAATTGCTATGCTGGCTTAACTGAACGTTCCGTTCCATTCATACAGAAGACATACATGTCACCAATTTGACTTTAAAAAAAATAATTTTCCTTGCTGCTGTTATTTTCACATCTGTCTGTGCCAAGATTAGATATGAATGTAAAAAAAATAATTTTTGGTGGGATCGACTTTAATCAAAGTCCATCCCTCCTGACAACCTGTCAAGGTGTAACCCTTTATCTCCTAGCCTGGCATTTTTCCATATCCCTAGTCTGCACATAAACCCCATCTGATTCTTGCCTTTCCAATTCTAAATTTAACCCTACCAGACCTGAGGCCCTGAACCTAACTGTCCCCTATAGCTGGGCAAATTGAAAATTTGACACCTCGCTAGTAAACCACTTTAACTTTACGTCAATTTGAAACATTGTTCAGATTACTGACATCTTTGTAAGGGTAAACCTTTCATAAATTATCATTCCTGCCTAAAACGGAATTGTCAGACTGAAAGGTGCAAATGTCGCTGTAAACTAGGGACACAATACATTCCATTCTCCGGACTACATCCTGCTACTTGGTGGTGGGAGATTGAGAACGAAGAATAAATCTTATCACAGTTTAACATCAATTCAAGGGGAATACTTAGTGGCTGGTCTGTTTATAACTTTCTTGTAGTTTTGATTTGCATTCATGGCCTTACGCATTTTATATATTTACTAATGCTGCATTGTTTATTTTGCAGTGATGCTTACTTGATAATTTGCAACCCTAACTGCTTATACATTGCATCAAATAGCTGCTTTTTTTTCATGCCCTCCCGTTGCCTTGTTATACATGTGACATGTGGTATAACAACACATTTGTTATGGCAAGAAAGTGTAGTAATTGCATTGTAACTGGCAACAAATTTCATCCTCCCTCGTGCATAATGTCTTGCTTGTCTCTCCAGACATTGGCATAGCATTAAAACAAATTATATGGTTAGGGTACTCCTCTAATCAGTATTATCATTCTACTTTAAGTGTGCTCATTAACTGAGACTTTAAACATATTAAGGGTGATGGCTGTAGGAACAGTTTATTCAAAGATAGATGTAAGTATATTATAATAAATGTCACTGCATGGCACAATTTGACTTCAGATCAACCATCTATTTTATTTCTTCATGGTTCATTTATTGAAAACAATTCAGATATTTGTGACTGAATGTGCTTTTGTAAAGCGAAGGAATGGTGTTTGTTGAAATAGCCATCCATTTTAGGCTTTTTGTGATCATCCTGCATATTTTAGGAATCTGGGCGCTAATTTTTCGGAATTACAACTGCACAATATCACATATTGTACATGACATATTTATCTTGTTTTATTGGCCGTCATATATTTCATCCCAAACTTAAGAATATAACGGCATTCAGCTATATAACCCATACATGAATACAATTGTTGTGCAATGAAGACAGTTTTGCATATTTTAAGGCAAAAATTGTCACTATTTCATTGAAATTTTTTCTAAAACTAAATTGTGAAATCATTTTTTGCAAGGAACTGATATTGGCATTAGCAATTATCTGAAAATGTATATACCTTCTTTATGCTAAATTTAAGAAAGCTATTTTAATTTTTGTATTTTTAAACAAATCATAATAGCCAATGCTAACCCAATAAAGTTATGGGATGACAGTGAAAAGTAAATTTTGAACAGTTCTTCATATCGGCTTCTTTGAGATGTTTTGAAGGCGTGGAACAAGCTTCATTTTTTTTTGCTTGCATACATAGCACTAAAAATTGGGAGAGTGGAACCTTAATTTTGCTTTCATAACATTCAGATGAAGATGATGGTACACAAGATGAAGATATAAATGCTGAAGATGGCACTCAGGAGACTGAAGAAAATGGTGATGAAAGAGAAGAGGTAAGTATTTATTGAATCATGACTGGTTGAAATGAAGCTTGTATTTTGTATAAGTTCACAACTAGAACCACCACACTCTGCTTTCAATGCTGTCAACAGCATCAAAAACAGCATCAAAGTAAGGTTACGTATAGTGGCTGTCCTTCCATTTCATGTTTTTTTTTCAATGTGCCACAGGAAAACACCTAAGAATATATGCTTACCAACTAGTAGTGCCCATATCCTCCCAATTGGGAATGTTTATGATGAAGAAACTTTCTTGTCTGCACATCCCATTTATTAGCTTCAAATATCCTGATTGAAGGAGAGTTTAAGTCCCCAAAGCTTTTTTTTTTTTTTTTTTTTATAAATTTGTGAGCGGAGAATGACAAACGCACACACACACACACACACACACCCCCCCCCCCCCCCCCAAATGTATTTTTCAATATAATTTCATGCTGCATTTATACACTTACTGTGCAGGACAGCCTATTTCAATTCGTCATCAGTACTGAAATGCTGAACTCACTGGAATTCTTTTAGGGTTAACAACAGTTGGAAATCCCTTGGATCAAGGTCTGACATGTAAGGTGGATGTGGCAATGCCTCCCAGTTGAGTTGCTGGAAATGGCACATAGTGCGATGAGCTGTATGAAGTCGATGTGGTATCTAGCATGAGCAGGACACCGTTTGGGATCAAACCCAACGTGCACTAACCTTCCAAAAATGCAAATGTTCATGATAATAGTGTTCACTATACGCAGAGAAAGACTTGCCTCTTATGCAACTTCACGAAAGGTGTGTTGATTTTCCAGGATAGGCGTTCCACAACATGGATATTTACAGGAGTGACTGGTGGGTTGAGAGCCACCATGGTCTGGATCATCACTCATGGATGTGGGGGCCTTCTCTAAAACGTTTACACCATTCAAATGTCTGTGGCTGAGTATCATCACCGTATTGTGATTGCAGTCTTCTGTAAATTTCCATAGGTTTCACACCTTCTTTCACAAGAAATTTCATCACTTGACAAGTAGGCCACCTAGCAGTAATAGGACACAGATGCCCCTAACTAATGATAGTAGTTCCAGCACGCTATAACCCATTCAGGTAGAACTAGAACAAAAAGTTCTGATTTGATTTGAATGCCCCTTGTAGTTTCAGCCATTCATCTTAATAAATTTTATTATAGTTTTAACTGTTGTAATACATGCTGTTTATTTAATTATACAGGAAGTACCCAATTTCCAATTGGCTTGGGAGTATTTGGACTTGGCAAAAGTTATATATCTGAAGTAAGTATTTGTACCTAGCAAGCCTAGTGAAAATTAAGCATCTGAGGATTACTCAGGAAAATTATTTGAGAAATTGACTTTTTCTAATCCTGCAGAAATGTGGAGTTTGAAAAATGTACTCAAGCTAGATGTGTTTTTGCATTAGCCCCTCAATGCCTCTGTCAGTTGATATATATATGAATCGGGTTGCATGTAGCTAATGGCAAAATCGAGATATTTTTGTTTACTTATCAATTTGTATTAGTTAAATCTTCTATTGTATGTTGCATCACTTCATTGGTCTTGCTTTCTTACTTTAATTGTAGTCTTAGTGGTTAATCTAATGGTACAATTTTGGTTTTATATTGGAGTGCGTTGCCAAATAGTTGCGATGCATGGCTGCCGACAAGGAGGGCAGCGAATCAAATCCCCGGTAAGGCATATATTTTTCTATTGGGGGTGAAAGAAAGTCAGCACACGACTTGGTGACAGTGGCGAAGTGGCCTGTATTCCTCAGCCTTGTATGTACTCCTATGTAGTACGACAGTTAAGTGTGGCACTGAATGGTTGTTTTTATAGTTCTTAATATTTCTCATTCTGTGAGAAAACTCTTTGCCTCCAATGATTTACAGGTAACTGTAATCATATTGGCTATTCTGAACACAATGCTTAGAGATACTTTCTTTTGTGGCTTTTATTTTCAGGTGTTGGACTTGGCTTTCATCATGTCTGTTTCATTTAGTGAACATCATTAACTCTTACATTCCTTTTCAATATCAAAATGGATTGTGGGAAAAACATTAGTTGTCACTTGTTCTAATGTCACTTAGTGAATACTTATTCTTTTTTAAATGGCCATTAATATGGCAGACTTTCAGTGCATATCCAGCTATAGCGTAATGAAGATTTCTTGCTGGTTTCAGCATTTACTATTTTGGTAAACTTTCCAACAATGTCATTAGGACTTCAATAGCCGAGAAATGATTTATTTGATCAGGTCACTTATCATGCATCTGGATTACATTTGTAAATTTAATAGGAGTCCGAATGTGGTAATGTTTTATTGATGGGATGACGCAAATGTCAAAATACATATACGTTTTACCAAATTTGGTGATATTTCTACCTCCACATTGACATTAAACACTTCATACTAATATATATTTTTGTTATGAATACTTTGTCATAGACCACCAGACTAAAGGGGTAAACAGCTATGGACATTTTTGAGTAATGATTTAACAGATACAGTAACATACATTTTTATAAGATTTTAGAATGAATTTTAAGATATCAGAATATGATTGATGTGTGTAATTTCATCTCGTGTTTAACAGATCTAGTTCAACCGATGACCAGCTGAAAGCTGCACAGTGTCATATCAAATTAGGAGAGCTCAGTATGGAAACAGGTACTATTTCATTGTTTCTCTTCAGTTTTGATCATAGACATGAGCATACTATATCTTCAGTCAAGTCACACCACATTGGGTATGCTGTTTCAAAGACAGGGTAGTGTATTGGTCATTTTGTTTTACTTGACACTGGGCTTGGTTCCCAATTGTGATGCATATCTTCTACTACTAGAGGGAAGAGTCGGACCTACCAGGCTTGTCAGCTGGGTGATTTGTACATTAGCTGTGAATATAAAATAAACAGCTGTGAACCAGAAATGGAGGCCAAAATGAGACAGGAGTGGGCTGTATTGTGTCCAGGAGTCAAAAAAAATTTTTCTCGAAGATTGTTTAGAATGGAGCGCGAGTCTAGACATTCTTGACAAATGTGTGCTAAAGGCTAAAAACTGTTTTAGCGACTATTAACCAGTACACGTGCTGTGACTACAGACAATGATTCTTTTGAACATGCATTCTGAAACCACGAAACGGGATAGCCTTTTATAGACCGTGGACTAGATTGTCACCAGGCCAATAGAAATGGTCTGTGCAATCTTTCTGCCTAACTTCTACACCCCAGGGTAGAAGAGCAGCAACTAAGTAGCTATCTTCTACTTGGTTTGTGATGGCCATCTTATTAAAAAATATGATTGTATTATATTGAAAACAAATTGTAGTCCATTAACTGTTTTAATTCACAGCATGTTGCATTAAGGTGTTAAATAAATCTAATGTAAATTATACATTCTACATTCACCTTTTTTTCTCAGAGCAACACACTACTGCTGCAGAAGACTTGCAAAGTGCATTAAAGATTCAACAGAAATACCTACCTGCCAGTGACAGACTGATTGCTGAGACCCACTATCAGCTAGGACTGGCCTATGGATTTGGTGGAGAATATGAACAATCTGTCCAGCAGTACACTCAAGCTATTGGTGTCATTGAATCAAAGATTGGTAGGTGGTTGCTATTTTCTAATTGTTTTACTTGCAGTTTTTAATTAAGCATGTAGTAGTTTTTATTCTCTTCAAAATATTAAAATGTAGATGGACCAGATTTATTATGACTAGGTGATGTATGTTATGTCACATATTACATTTGTAATGCCAAATATCTCAAGTATGCTGTCAGACCTTTGATTTATACTTTTTGTTACATTCTTTTTGACTTCAGAATCACTCAATGTATTGGTTAAGGGGAAAGATGAAGTAAATGGAGAAAACAAAGGTGAGAAATATGTTTGACTGTACAATGACATTGTTGCATTATATTTTAATTCCTATGTTATATATGTCATTCATGAAATATTCAGTCATTCAATACACTTGTTTGCAAATGTTGGTTTCTCCCAAACAATAAAATTCCTTTTTTAAATCAATCAGCTTAGAATGTAATTCAATTTCCTTTCTGACATGGATCACAATTTTTGAAATGTTGATGAATATATAGAAGTGTTTTACTATGGTAAATGTGCTGATTTTCACATTTCGATGGTCCCGATTCCCCGTGAAATGGGCAAAATTGAAATGTTGCCGTTTATTAAATTTTCACATTTATCTTCTTGTATCTCAAAAACATAACAAGTTCTTTATTCATTTATGTCTATATACAAACAAATCATATTTATACAACAAACAAGATACAGGTTTTCAAAGTGCACAACCTAGAAAAACGCGACATGCTGAAAAATAATTCAGCAGCTCTGGTAACTTCCGTACTTTTATTGTTCAGTGGAGTAATGGATAAATATACAAGTAATAGCTGGTTACTATGTCATGTTTTTTCCAATTTCTCTGATTCCCAACTTCTCTGATAAACTTAGCCACTCATGCAGATTAATTTTTTCACAAATTTTCTTTCTCTCTAGAAAACATTGAGGTGGACCAGTGGAAAAAATATCAAGATGAAATTAAAGAACTGCAAGAGCTCATTCCTGAAATAAAGAATAAGGTGAGAATCATTTATATTTAATGAATACATCCATTTTAAATTTGCATTTGAAAATAACAAATATGTAATTGTTGAAACAGAATAGTAAAGTAATTCCAAGTGTTCTAAAGTCATGTTGTCTTGGAAAAACTAACATTAACCTGTACCCGTCCGCATTAAATGTTTGAAAATTTTTCACATTTTTCAATTTTGCAACTTTCAAAAATTGTAACTGTTCTGTTGTTGGTCAATAAATATGATTTTCTTGTGTTTAGAGACACAATTGAATAAAGAAATTGTTGTTGTTGTGTGTTTGTTAGTTTCTGAGATACAAGAAGATGAATGTGAAATTTTTTGAAAAAATTTAAATATTTGGACTTTCCCCGACTAGGCCTAGTCGCTCCGATAGAAAACCATGGAAACCACAACAAAGTATTGATACTGTGTTTACAATATCGACACAACTGTTAGTTTCCAATTCAAGTGTAGTTCTTTCATCTAAACAAATAAAACAAACATATTTACAAGATAAAGATCTTTCCCAACAACCTACTTCACCTTTCCCCAAAAAGTCGGCCTGCTCCATTCGGCGAAAAAAAAAAATCGTTCAAAAGCCATTTGTAATCTAACATTCGATACTTTTACCGGCCCCCAAAAAGTCGGCCTGCTCCATTCGGCGAAAAAAAAAAATCGTTCAAAAGCCATTTGTAATCTAACATTCGATACTTTTACCGGCAAAAAGCGTGTGTAGATGAACGTGACGAATCCAGCAGTATAAAAATGGCTATATCGGTAGGGTCTCCGTACTTAGAGAGAAAAAAATGTCAACATTTTTTTTTTTAAAGTGTGACGAGCTGGGCGTATCAGACGGCCTGGGGAGTGATAAAGGTTAACATATTTGATATAGAGCAATATTTAAAAAAATGCCTCTTTGCTGATGAATGTTTTTCTATCATTTGGTAGTTCATGATCTTGAAAGGTGTAAGCATGCTTCTTCTTCGTTAGTTCTCAATCTCCCACTACCAAACCCTGAAAGGGTAAGTAGCAGAATCTAGTCCAGAGAACAGAATGCATTGTGTTGTAGTTTACAGCGTGGTTGTGATATTTGCACCTTTCGGCCCAACACATCCGAC
Organism: Ariolimax columbianus; assembly: GCA_036924085.1. Classification (NCBI taxonomy): domain Eukaryota; kingdom Metazoa; phylum Mollusca; class Gastropoda; order Stylommatophora; family Arionidae; genus Ariolimax; species Ariolimax columbianus. The sequence continues at coordinate 82,349,356 of JAVGWX010000010.1, forward strand.
TTCAGCAAGCACTTTTTGAGTACCGGGTTAGCATTCTCTTCGATACCTTCTCTTTAGCCAGTCTGCTCTGCTGCAGCCTTTTATCCAGGATCACGGCGTGAAGGTGTAGAAGGGTCTTGGCAGCTCTGGTTCGCTGGCCCTGACGCTAGTAGTCAGCTATGGGTCGCTGACCACTGCACCTCATGCGCTGCTCAACGTCTTGATCCCGTGTAAGCATGCAGCAGTGAATGTGGTTACAGCAGCTAGGGACTGGTAGCTGGCTGCTTGCATCGGTGTCAGCAAAATCACAGCTGACCAAGACCCTATCTCATCTCCAAGTAGCGGCCCTGGGAAAAGGCTGCACTAGTCACTAGTGTAGTCAAGCTAAGGGATAGGAATTAAGAAGTCGGTTCCCCAAAAAGCCAACTGAAATCCGATGTCAGGCCGGGAAGGCGTGTACTAGTGGCTTCGCTCCCCCATCACAGCACCGGCCGTTACCCTGGGGAAGCAGACCCTTTTATAAAATGCACGCCGAAGTCGGATGCACTGGGCTGACAGGCGTAAAATTAAAACATTATGCAACGTATACCACCTTGGGAATAGAGAAATACAGCAGACTTAAAAAATGCGATGTCAAAGGAGAAATGCAGCAGACACAAAAAATGTCATGTCAAAGGGTGCAGCCTCGCTGTAAGCTAAGGTATACCGTCCTTTTCAGGACAAGTGCAGATAAAGAAACTGGGAAAAGATTGTAATTTCATTTTGTATTTGAATTCCTAGATTGAAGATACAAAGCAAGAAGCCAAGGACATGGAGCACATGAAGCAATTGGCAAAAGAAGCCCTGGGTTTATGCAGTCTCTCAAAGGTTGTCAATTTTTATTGTAGCAATATGGAAAAACAGGCTTACATGGAAGATATTCATTTCTGGTTCTATTATAAACAAATAATTTATAAATCATTTGTTTGACAAATAAATGAATAATATGGTAAATTATACTCTTAAGTGTGACATAAGATTAATAGAACCACTGCTATTGCCGTTTTGTATCTTCCTAAACTTATTAGTCCACAGAATAACTGTGTTGGCCATAACAAATTCTACAACTTATCTCTTTACTATGTTTAAATCAACTTAAGTGTGCTAGCTTTCATATGTTTTTTAATAAAATTTTGAACATCAGGAAAATGGTTCCCCAACAAAGAAACCTGAGACAGCCAAGGCTGAGAACAGTGGAGATTTGGAAGAAAATGGAGAGGTAAAAAAAAAGTTTGTATTACAAAAATATTTTGGGCTCCCATGTCGAGTGTATTTTTACGTTACATCACTGAATAAAATAATTTCTTGGTTATTGGTGTCAAAATTGTGCTGGTTGGGAGGTTGACTTTGGCACTCAATACATGTGTATACTGAAGGAATGTTGCGGAAAATACTTTTATCGGATTGGTAACATGTATAAGTATCAGATTATCATTATATTGTAAAAGAGCAGACAATCAAATATATAGCCAAATATTAGATGAAACATAAGGTGTAAACTTTTCACAGGCAACAGTAGTTACAACTCCAGCAGTGTTCGGGCTCTTGCCATTAGCCCTAATGCCATAGTTATCTGACCTCTGTGTGAAAGAAGCATTTTCTTAACACTTGACACTAAACTCGCAAAGAGATGAAATTTCATTTAGGTGTATGCACGACTGGCACTCTCGATTCTTTACTGGTTTCCAAGTGGGATGTGTTACTGACATTTAGATCGGTGCTTGCCATATGTCTGTAGACCTCCCTCCCTGTTTCCCATGACCCGTCTATTCAGTTAACCTTACGCACTCCAATATATTTTTGAAAAATATTTGACCTAATTAATTTTCTTAATTAGTCGCTGTGGTAGTCGTCTTTCAAAATTTGTAACTTTTATGTTTGTTTGTCAATAAATATGATTTTCTGGCGTGTAGATACACAATAGCATAACGAACATGTGGGTGTTATTGTTTTTGTTGTATGTTTGTTAGTTTTTGAGATTTAAAAAGATGAAGTTGAAAATTTATGAAAATCTCGGAAAAAATTTGGGCTCGACCACTAGGCCTAGTCGCTTCGATAGAAAACCATGGAAACCACAACAACGTATCGATACTGTGTTTACAATATCTACACAACTGTTAGTTTCCAATTCAAACGTAGTTCTTTCATTTAAACAAACAAAATAAACAGATCTACGCGATAAAAATCTTTCTCAACAACCTACTTCCCCTTTCGCAAAAAGTCGGCTTGCTCCAAACGGCGTATACAAAATTAAAACTGTTCAAAAGCCATTTGTAATCGCACATACGATACTTTAACCGGCAAAATATCGTGTATATATGGAGGGCGTAGTCAGCAGTAAAAAATGGCTGTCAGGAGTGACTCCGTTCAAAAAAAAATAATTTTTTTCCGCACACCGTTTTTGTAGGCCGAGCTGGTTCAAAGGGATCGGACATTGGAGTGCTACAGGTTAAGTTTTATGTTTGTTGGTCTAATGAGCTGGTTGTAGAGTTGTTGCTGTAAATGGCTGTTCTTGTCTTAATCCCTTCTTTGCTAGTATGTCTGCCTTGTCATTGCGAGGTGTGGTAGATTAGACAGACAGTTCGATGTAGGATTCCTCAGGAACATAGACATACAAAAGAAATAGAATGTCTAATTGTCATGTTATAACTAGAAGAAATAGAGGATACAGAAGAGCAATGGGGAAACATTTTTTAATGTTACAAGGAAAGAACTCCCAGCATTTGACATGGATTAGAGCAGATAATGTAGCAAAGATAAAGGAAAGAAACGTAGTCAAATTTGAGTAGAAACAAAACCAGGAATACTAGAGCCGAAGCTCAAGAAAATATACATGAAATGAAAAAAAATACAAGTGAAGATATATAATTTGACAAGAGGCAAATGTGAGACATGTACAACACAAATTAACTAATTGCAAAAATATAAGCAAATGAATTTATTATAGATGATTTGACAAAGCATTTCCAAGAACTTTTAGATCAGCTCTACAAGATCCCTCAAATATTTTTTTCAAATCCTCTTGGCAAGAGTAGATACAGACCAAAATACATAAGACAAACATAATGGAAACAGATGATGTGAACATAGCTAGAACAGATGGCCCAGGACATGGGGACTTGGCATTTGTGAACATAGCTAGAACAGATGGCCCAGGACATGGTGACTTGGCATTGACTTTAAGACCTGTGCTCAGGTTTTGATTGATGTAGTTAATGTAATTTTGCAGAACTAAGCTCCCAGTTGGGATCAGTGCTGCATAACTTTTTTTCTACTGTTCAGTCAAGTCAATCATTCATTTATAAAAATTTTGACTGCTGCAGTTCAGTGGTGTTCTCACAGGCGGAAATAATTTTCAGTTTATGAAATGAAAATTTAATACTTGTATTTGTAAGATGATTTCTGTAGGTTAACAGTTTGATATGCATTCTGTAACCAACCACAGATCAGCTTTTCATTAGTTAATCAATTATTTTGTTATCTTATCACACAGCAAAAGGCCTCTGACATTGCTCATCTAGTAAGGAAAAAGGTGAGTTTGTATTAAAATATATTTTACTACAGCTTCTGAATGACTTCTTCTTAATCGTATGTAATATTGACTTGTTAACTTTTCTCACCAAATGTGTAGTTCCAATAATTTCTGCACAATTGTCAGAATATACTTTGTTCTTTACACAATAACCTTTGTAGTACTCTCACTACTGGCAGCTTTAGTGAACTCAGCTGTAAATAGGTACTTACTTGACTTACGGTTAGGGAAGCTGGGGCTTAGTTATTAAGGTCTTTGGCCAGCAGTTTGCTGAAGGACTTCCCTTTAATTTTTTTAATTTGTTTTAAAACTTATATTTTTTGGTTCCAAGTGTCACAACCACTGGCAGTGTCTGTGGAGAGTACCACTCGTATCTATGTTCTCGTCTGCAGTTTTCAAGGCCTCTGCTCTGTTATTTGAAAATTTGCAATAAGTAGCTTTTTTGTGTGTTTTTTTTGCGTTCATTCTCAAATCTCCTGCTACCAAGACCTGAACAATGCTTTAAAAGTACCAGAATTTAGTCGGGGAGAATGAAATGGAATGTATTGTTGCTAGTTTACAGCTTGACAGCAATATTTGCATTTGTTGGTTGCTGATTCATCTGCATACACATGGATCCAGCTGTTACTTTGGTAGTGCATCTCTATATTTTACAGGTGTGGCCTTTTTTCTTCCCACAATGCCAGAAATATTTTGAGTTATGGGAAGTAGTTTTCTCTAGATGGGAACATTGTATGGAGTGTACATGGATTTTATTTGTGCCCTTCGTTTCCAAGGGGTACATTGGTGGTCTTGTCAGCTTTCTAAATTTCTCACCTTGTTGGGCACTTCTGTCCTCCATTGGTTGTAGGTGTACTCATGATTGAAAATTGCTTTGTAATGACTGGTAATTAAATGTGTTTGGCCCATTATTGCTCACCATTAACTGTCAATGTTAACCACATTTCAGAGGAAACCTGAAAGTGATTTGGCAGATGATGATGCTCTGGAGTTTAAGAAAATCCGACCTGATGGTGATTATTCAAGTGAAACTGCCATAAAACATGAGGCAGTTAATGGAACATCACAGCTAGAAACTAATATAGCTGATGAAGACTGCAATCTGAAACCAAATGTAAGTGAGCGTTCTGATATTCTATGCCAACACAATTATGAGATTATAACGCGTCTAGGACAAGTGCCGAGACGTGTTACGACAAAACCCTATTTAGATATACTCCAAATCTTTCAGTTGCCCACATTCTTCGATATGTTTCATATGGGAATGATTGTCTACGTAGCAAGGTAGAGTGCTTGCTTCACACTACAAAATAACCATGTTTGATCTCAGTTGACACCTCAAGTCAACCCAACTAAATGTGAGCTCCATAGTGGGTATGTTGATGATATGAAGATGTAAATGAAATGCTAGAACAACAGCTATGACACTAAGTGCATACAAAAATCATAGATTTTACTGCAACTGTTGGACTGAAACAACCGAAGCACTGCTGTGACACTTTTCTGATATTAAAAATGTAAACTCAGCGTATAACTATGCTGAAATAAACATCTCATGAGCACTTACATCAAAATGCCTACTGGAAAAATGTGGACATGGCACTCTATAAACTGGGAAACTAAAGCCAGGATTGACTAAGTACTGAATTATATCAGTTTGTTAGCAAAATAGATGCTACATCAGCTAAATGCAGACAGTGACCACAGACGAATCCAGCAACTGAATATGAACTCGGAGAGAGAGTAACAAATTATTCCAGTTTCCTCACAGTACTTAATGCTGACAGAACTTATTTTTATTTTCTGCATGTTACAATTCTAAAAATATTCTTGACTTTATAGAACAATGAATTTGATTGGTACATGGGTATTAATGCCTGTCTGTTGTTTCCCTTTCTGCAGGAAGACAACTCTGTGACTGCTGAGCCTATTGCTTCCTAACCTAGATCCGGCTCCGGTCGTTACTGTTAATGGAATTGTTCATCTTTTCTATTAATGTAATTTTGGCATATATGCCAAATTTTTTGTTTGTTTAGGGGTAGTAAACCCGTAATGTAACCACACTCTGATGTATGGTTGAATGGGTTGTGCCTTGTTACAACAGGGCTTAACAAGTTTACATTTTTTTTTTTAACATTTGTCTTGTAATTTGCTTTAACATTTTTTTCCTGTAGTATTTCTAATTATGACAGCTGTTTATGGAGAGAATTGTTTCTTTATCATCTGTGACAAACTTGTGCTTTCTCAGACACTTACCAGTATGCTCATGTGCATGACATTTGATCTGATGTTGCCAGCAAAAAATAATCTTGACTGCCTCATGCCCAAGCCCAATAATCCCTGTGCTCCCCCACCTTGTCATTTGTTGTTCATTTGCGTTGTAAAGTGTTCCTGCTCAACATGATCAGCTTGTACTCGAGACGTGAACAACAGGCTCAACTGTTGTCTTCCTACACAGCATTAAATGTTTTTTGAATCAAATGTCAGTGTTCTGCTAATTTTTGTGTATTGGTATTTACCAGTGTCTGTAACCAGCTTGTGTTCGGAGTGGAGTGTAGGACTAGTATCATTATATGCTGGAAAGGATACAAAGAAGAGCAACTAAGCTGATAGTGGGATTTCAGAAATAAATTTGAGAGCCTCAGAAAAACCAGCCTACAGTGTCTAGAAAAGAGAATTCGAGGTGACACTACAGGTTAAAAGATAATTAAAGGAAAGGATAAATTAGACTAAGTTTTTCAAAATACAACCACCTACAAGAACAGTTGAGCATAGCTACAAATTAACTAAAGAAGGGTCTAGATTAGGTATTTAAAATATTGTTTTAGTCAAGACAGTAGTGAATGCTTGGAATGCATTACTACAGGAAGTAGTGGAGGCAGGGGCAATTAATGCATTTAAGAATAGATTGTATTTGCATTGCTTTTAGAGCAAGGAAGTGGTTGGAAAAGAGACTGGTTGTACTGTCTTCTAAACCAGTATAAAAATGTTACGTTTAACATTTTCATTATTTTGTGTTTGTGACTAGATTTAACTGACTGAACTTGCCTATTCTGTCTTATGAAAACTGACATAATTAAGCCAAGAAATTTGTAATATGTAAAGGTAAACCTTAAGTTAATAGTGAATCACTTTCTTGTTAATGCATAGCAAGGCTTAATGTGTTTTTAGTGTCATCAAGGTATCTATAGAACAAGTCATAAAAGATCATAGTACTTATAAGAATATTCAATCTATATGTAAAAACACAGCAAGAAAGGAATGATGCGAACATGTACAGGGTTATACAGATGAAGTGTTATTAAATTTGGTTCGCTTGTACTGGACATTGACATTACAACTTCATCCCCTGGAAGGATTGTACATTGGGCCATACAAGACAATGCAGCTGTTACAATTGGCACATTACAATAACAGACTGAACAAGCTAGTAACAAAACTGGGTTGACTACACAATATTCTGACACGATATGCTTTTATTTTCAACACTAGCTGCCACCAGCAATAACATGTTCATGCAATCCAATTTCTCAAAACTTTTTTTTCTTCCAAACTACATTTATTTAAAACATTTAAGGATACAGAGAGGGGCTGAAGTCCCAAGTTTCAAACCATGGTGAGGCCTAATTTTTTATTATTATTCTAGCCCATAGGGCTAGTCTACTGACGCTGTTGAAGGCCTTTGCAAGATCGACCAATGCAATGAATGGGGCTTCTTTTGTTCTCTGCATTTTTCTTGCAGCTGTCTGTAAAAGTCTGGAACACCCACATTGAGATTCTGGCAGGACGTGATCAGCAAGCTTCTGAAGTCTATTTAGACTGACACGACCAAATACTTTCCATCTTATGCTCAGCAGGGATATTCCCCTGTAGTTGTCAGTTGACTTTGTCTCCTTTGTTTTTGTAGTGTGTGACTATCCTTACATTTCATATGTGACGTGGTATGTCTCCTTCCCTCCAGCATTTAGTTAAAAGCCTGTTAAGGATTGGGAAAAGAACCTCTTTATTTTCCTTGATAACTTCTGAAGTGATGTCATTCCCCGGAGCTTTTCCATTTGCCAAGCTATCAATTGCTAAGGACAGTTCTCTTTCTGTATGCATGACGTCGAGTTCATGCATTACTGGATATTTTTGCACTATCGACTAACTCCAGGTGAATTAGACCAGAATAAAGGCTTTAGTAGTGTTAGTGTTCCACCCATCTGTCTAGCTGCTTATTTCTGTCGAAGATTAGTTCACCACACTTTGACTAACTCCAGGTGAATTAGACCAGAATAAAGGCTTTAGTAGTGTTAGTGTTCCACCCATCTGTCTAGCTGCTTATTTCTGTCAAAGATTAGTTCACCACACTTTGACTAACTCCAGGTGAATTAGACCAGAATAAAGGCTTTAGTAGTGTTAGTGTTCCACCCATCTGTCTAGCTGCTTATTTCTGTCGAAGATGATGAGTTCACCACTTTGACTTAATGGGGCTATTTTGAAGCTTTTTGTACCCACAGCAGTTTTAAAGTGTTCGTACATCGCTTTGGTGTTGCCTGAATGTGCAGCTTCTTGTATTAAGGAGCAGAGATTGGATACTTGTTCGCACATCTTCTTGATTATTCTGTGGGATTTGGCTTTGCAAAGACTGTCTTTTGTGCATTGTGATGGGTTTTTCTTGAACTGGATGAGAGCCTCCCTTTTCTTCTCAATGTGATGTTTTCTCAATTTATGTTGAACCAGTCTTTTATTTTCCTCCCTCCGAATGCAGAAATAGCGCTATTGTAAATTTTTTCACTCAATATGTTCCATGTGTCAACACTGCCACTATCGTTATCTTCTTTTATGTCAGCGCAGAGCTGTTGGGGGAATACATATTTCTTTTCGTCGTCCTTTACGGCTATGGTGTTTATCTTTACCCTATATGGCTCTTTGGAGTGATGTATTTGCTTTTGTTTAGCTGCCACTTTGCTAATAATGAATGCGTGGTCGTTGTCAGCGCTGAAAAGCTCTAGTTATTTTGACCGTGTTTAAGTGGCATCAGCGTTTCTGTTGTGGAATAAAATAACCACCCAGTCTAACTACAGGGACAAGAGGCATTTATACTTCGGCCATATAGATTTTCAGATGACCACTGGGGACAGTGTGGGCTAGTGGTTAAGTGACACGGCTCACAAGCCGAAGGTGCTGGGTTCAATCCCCATCACAGCACCAGCCGCTACCCCGGGGAAGCAAACCCTTAGAAAATGCAGGAGGAAGCAGCCCATTACATTAAATGCATGCTGAAGTCGGATACACTGGGCCGACAGGTGCAAAATAAAAACCACAGTGCAACGCACACAGCCTCGGGGATTAGAGAAATAAGGCGAACGCAACAACAAAAAATGACCACAGCAATAGTAGTAGTAGTATGCTTTTAGATAAATCTGCTTACTTTAGTAGTACTTGTTAATGGTGTCATTAGTTGAATAACAGTACTGTCAACTCAGAATATATCTTATGCATAGATTGTTATACACACAAAATTGAATGTACATACTTCTGAAGCTTTATATCCATCATGCCAAAGTAGGATGCATGACCAATTAGAGATCAACATTTTAGAGACAAGCCACATCATTAGCTCTTTCCGTCTTGTCAGAAAATAGTAATTGTGCTTTGAAAAGGTATGCAACTACAGTCCATGACGGTAACGAATGTAACTGGTAAGACCAATTGGGCAGAGAAGCATCTTCCAGTGTGTACAAGAAAAATTAGGACCGTTTGCGGCATCGCATGATGTGGCGTGTCTTCTTAAACCCTTGAGTCTTTAGCCTATCAGCAATCAGTATTTCCTTTGACTTTTCCATGCTTAATCATGCCCCTCCATGAAACACGATCCATGGAGTCCTGCTCCCATGATTCCAAATCGATGCCTGCGTCATTCATATACCGCTTGCATACATCCTTGTACCGAAGTAGTAGCCGGCCCCGAGACCTTTCCCATCAACCCACAAATATAGCTAACTACAAGGTTTTGTATATCGCTCATCAATAATGTATTGCTATTTAGTAATACCTAAATTATAAACAGATTTTCAGAATGAAGTGTGGGTTTATAGATATTAATTAAAACCATTTGATAATCCATTGATATATCATTTTATAATTAAATTTTAAAGCTATGGCTTTCTAAGCAATACAATATATGCTTCTATAATTGAGGAATGATAATAGTATTTGATCAGGATGACAGCGATGCAAATTGAAAGAAGTGTGATTAAGACAGGTAAACGAGGAAGTAGATGTCACAAAGACAACCAGTTTTTTTAAAATATTGGTTTTATTGAATTTTCTCAAATTTTTGTATACTTTTTTCCATGGGTGGTCCCAAGACTACTTGAAACATTTAGTGTAATCTCCTACAAATTGAACAGTGTATTAAGACTGCTCATACTAATAAAAAGTCTTAAATCTCCAATTTGCTACATCATTGGGCTCTGAAATCTATGCTCAAGTCTGAATTACAGCTCATTAGTTTTGTATTGGGTCATGAAATCACCATGGTACTGGATTGCATTGGTGGAGTTGCCTTTGTTGTTGTTTGCCACGGACAAAATGTTCAATTGGTCTGTATTGTCTACTCCACTCATCATAGTGTTATGCGTCCCATAGTAGATATGATGATATGGAGATATATGAAATGTCAGAATAAGCATCATGCACAAAAATGATCAGTCTTAAGTGCAGTAATCAGAGCAAGTGATCGCTGCATACGAATTTTCTCTAACGACACGAAGAATGAAAAAAGGAGAGCGCCTAACTTTGTAAGCTGAAATGCAAAAAACTGCGTATCGTGAACACCAACCACCTACTTAAAGATACTTTACCAGTACTGGAAAAAATGTCAACCTGGCATTTCTCTAGCTGAGAAAATAAAACCGAGATTGACTACATGCTGTGCAAATATATAAAATGCTCCAATTGTAGTAGCACTGTATAAGTTAGATATAGACAGTGACCTGTTAGAGCGGCCACGAATGTGAACACAATTTCTCAAAGGTGATTCCAGTTCTCCAAAAACTCTTATTATACCAACACTTAAAAACCACGTTTTTACACCATCTGTTTCATAATTATTTTTTTATCATTTTCTTATTTTAAAAATTACATTAATTTATCTCGTATACAAATGTGCAGAATTAATGGACTATCAAACATAACTACTTTGTGTCTTTATATTTTTAAAAAAATGGATAAATAGTAATTTACGTTTATTGTAAATACATTCATTTATTTTAAAAGTTTGAACTTCCGATAATATATCAAGCCTTGCGCATGTCTGAAGCTCCCAACATTAGCCATCACTGATAGAATATCCATTCATACACAACAAATAATACAAGTATCATTTTCTGTCAGTAAATAAAGATTTAGTGTGCATTTTATCTTTGAAATGGGGGGGGGGGGGGGAGTAAGCAGGGAAAACTAAAAGTTGAGGCTACGGCACCATAATATATAACATGATTTTCTTATTTTAAAATTCTGTTAATGTATTTATCAAATAGAACCAATTTGTCTTCACATAAAGAAAAATATATAAATTGTGGTTCACATATATTGCAAATACATTTTACACAATATTTTTGTTTGAACTGACCATAATATATTTGTACAGGTTTGAAGCTCCTAACACTAATCCTCACTAAACAATATCAATTTCTACACAACATATGTCGGTTTTATCATTTTCCATGAATATAAGCTGTAGTGCTTGTTCTGATGATAATCTTTTCTTACAATCACTGAAAGCCATTTTTATCAAATTTTGCTGGAGCAAATAGATGTGATCAGCTTAAATTCGAACCTCATTGTCTAAGAAAAAAAACGCAAATGGCTTTTAAATGGTAAAGTTCATCAAAAGGAAGTGACATTACAAATGTTGGATTGGTCTAAGCTTCGAAAATTTTCTAGACTTTCCTAATAGAGATCTAACATGACTAGCCACTTTCAGTGGCTTGTTTAAAAATGTCCAAAAGTACGCCACCTGAAGTGGTTCAGGTAGTCTAAGAGTTAATGCTGGGCTGACTTAACAAATTCTGCAGCAGGTTTGGCTGTGTAGCATGTCTTGTCTGTAACCTGGGACAGTTGTCGGACAAGTTGAAAAATGTCATCACGTTAAAATACCTATCTCAACGAAAGAGGTTCAATGACAGTCCTAGACTGATCCTTATACATTGTAAAAAATGTATCTGAGACAAGACGAAGAATAATCAAATGCAGAAAAGTAATAGGGGGCAGACAGTGACTAGTAGTTAGATGCTTGCTCAGGGCCAGCAAACCAGAGCTGACCAAGACCCTATTCTGCCATCCTGGAAACAAGATGTGCTAGTGTAAGTCTGGCTAAGAGAATAGGGATCAAAGTGGAAAAGCCAACCCCCCCAAAAAAAATTAATAAAATTCCGTACATCATGGAGAATTAGATAACAGATAATTCAATTTGTAAATCACTTCTCCCCCCATGAAATATTTGTTCATGGTTATTATAGTGTATTTAGATTAAGTAACAGAGGTGTAACCCATTGCGTTAAAAATATGTGGACGAACTTATTGCTCTTAATTCGCTGGTGTTGAAACCTTAATACATTTATCAAAGTTCTTATCTAAATGGTTTTAGGTGATGCATCAGTAGAGAGTGTGGCTAGGCGTTGAAACTCATTATGGCGAAGATAAGGTCAAATGCGAGATTTCACTTGCTGTACAGGTGTAGCTGGGTAGCCCAAGGACTCTAGGGCCAGTCTTGTGACCTCGATAGCACAACCCCAGTGAAGTGTTATTCCAGAGCCACCATGGCCATAGTTGTGGACAACCTGTTTGATAAAAATATATTTAAAAGAAATATGCTACAGCCTACATTACAATGCCTACCTGTGATGATGATTTGTCGTTCTGCTCCATGTAATAGCCGTCCATTGCAAGCAATAACAGTAGTCAGACATGTTGCACCCCACAGGTTAGTCCAGAGGTGGCCGTATAGTCCAATTCTGGTAGCTTCCTTGACTCTTGTCGCGTCAGAGACCCTACTATGCCAGGCTGAACTATCAGGGTCAGTGTCAAAGTTCTTCAATGAGGCTTTCATAGTGTCTTTGAAACGTTTTATTTGGCCAGATATGTAGCATTAAGGTCAGATTTATTTTCGCAAAGTGCGTTTCTTCTGTGATTTGGAGGCCTGGCGTTTCTCAGCAATGAAGGTGATTCTACACCAATTCCTTGCGGTACGTTAGGCATTCTCATGAGTTTGCATCGATGTTGAAGCGTGCCAGATATACTGTGAGGGAGTCTTTGAAGCGCTTTTTTTTGGCAACCGACCCGACGCAGACCCTCCCTGTTAATTAGTGTTTGATTTGAAATCTACACCACAGGTACAAACAGTGGAACATATAAAGAGCTTCTATCTTGGAAATATAACCGGAGATAAAAGATGCGAAATGGAAATCAGGAAGAGAATAAGGATAATATTTTTAAAAAAGACGGATAAACTGGCAGATTGCGCTATCACGGCTAGAGATAAAGAATGGCGGAGATCCATTGCAGCCAACCTTCTATGTGGAAATGACACGTGAACTTAATTCTCTAGACGTGTCAGCAATATATTTACAAAATGAGGCTACGGAATAATTGTTCATTTTATATTCTCAGCCGCCTGCTTATGAACTGCTTAGTCTAAATCTTCTGTTGAACTTCAACGTTGCAGCATCACGTAGCATGTCCTTTGCAGAACATGACGAAAGATTCTCGATGGCAGCATAAGAAATGTTACTTTTTTAGACGATTCTTCTTCTTCGTTCATTCTCAATCTCCCACCACCAAACCCTGAAAGGGCTTAAGCAGCAGAATGTAGTCCAGAGAACGGAATGCGTTGTCGTAGTTTACAGCTTGGCTGCGATATTTGCACCTTTCGGTCCAACACTCCGACTTCAGCAAGCATTTTTTTTAGTACCGGGTTAGCCTGGCCCTGACGCTAGCAGTCAGCTATGGGTCGCTGACCACTGCAGCTCATGCGCTGCTCAGCATCTTGATCCCCTAGGCGATTCATAAATGGACTTTTTGTCCGAGCTCATCTCTGGTTATTGAAGAAAAAGAGAACATCAATAATTGTTGATGAAGTTTTAAAGATATAGCTTTCCAGATGATGGATCTCCTTCCAAGCTTAGCCACGATAGGACTTCTAGGTTGATCAGGATGATGATGGATTTATACTACAAGAAAACAAAAAGAGACCTTGCTACAATTAACAGGGTCAAACAGTACAGACGAACACACTGAATAATAGTGAGATGCTTCAAGAAAAAATCAATGGCTCCAGTGCACTACTGTTCATCATTAGCGGTTATTGAAGAAAAACATAAAATCAATAATTGTTGATGAAATTGTAAAGCTATGACTTTGCAGATGATGGATTTGTCCTTCCTAGCTTAGATGTGGATATAGAATGTCAGCCAAATTACTGGCAACATGTGAAAGTAGTAAAAATTGAGGTAAAACTATCATTTGAACAGACGTGATAAAAATGCAACATGTTTTGGGTGTGCATTTTACAAATATATATTTGTTAATGATTTCCGGTACATCATGTAATATATTATTCTTTCAATCTTATAATTTTTAACTCAGTTTATGTTTGTGTATTATATTATGCAAATTATTATTTGCGTAGGACTTTACAACACACAACGTAAATTAGGTCGTAATGTAAAGGATTTAACTGTGGTCACAGTTGTTTAACACTTTATAGGGGAAACTGAGACGCTAGTCCGGTCAGGTACAATAGATTGACCAAGACCACTATCTCTCTTCCATGTAGCGTTCACTGGAAACCGGCTGTTTATAAGGCAGTCTGGCCGACGAGATGTGGATTGACATGATCCTCGTTGTACTGATCGTCATGCAGATGAAATCTAGCATAGCACAACCACCTGGTAGACCACGGTCTACTTTCATCAGGATGGGAGGGAAGCTACTACAACCCGCTACTTACCGTCATTTTCAGCGCGCACAAAAGGGTAGACTTACTCATTGTGGGAATTAAGCAACAGAAAATAGGAAATAATCCCATACCTTTAGGACAGGGAGATAACTCTTTTCCTAATACATATACCATTTGTTATTGCAATATGATCAGCTAATCGAATTGTGATCGGATCCAAACTTGTCATGTCATTGATCATTGATTCTGTAACTCATTAAGAACACCCTAATCTCAGTATCTCCTCTCATTACCAGAATTCCTCATCAGATCTCCAACATCCAGTCCACACCTTAACCCTCCCCACTCTTTCACTTTGAAACACATACAAACTCATCAGCATGAACTGTCTACTAACACTTACCTCTTCTTACCTCACACTGTTTCATTGTACTCTGTCCAACGGTCACACTCTTATACAACTTTTAGACACGCCTTCAAGGTGAGACCCTTCCATTGCACTTTGGTTGGGGGTGACCACTGAGAGCGCCCAATCTAGCCTAGGTACATACAGACGAACACACTCATCCAAGCACCGGTTAATACGTCCTGATATCGGCTATTTGACTAAGGGCTCGGGTGGAAAGAAGTGTGCCTCCGCCAGTAGAATACAAAGAGGCACACCATCCCCACCCCAATGTCAAGTAACAGCTTAGCAGACCTTGTGAAATTACTCATAATATTGGGATTCAGTCTAGTTACCTAGTCAAGTATCTGACCCAACCAGTCGCTTGACAGACTGGATCTACTATCAGATAAGTAGACCATTTTTTCCTTATATGTTGATTTGTTAGCTCAGTATTGTTGTTATGTGTTGTCCCTGATGAAGGCCTATTGGTCGTAGCGTAGGTTTTGTTTGTGTTCTCGTCTCGGTGCAATATCTGACCATACCAATTTTTTAATTTTGATTAAACTCAACCTTAATAAACTTTTACATTTTTTTCATTTGTTTTTTTTTTCCCAGTCTAGTAACCTTCACAGTTACATTCTTCCTCTAGAGGGCTCGACTTTATCTCCGAGGGTTTCCCAATATGGCTCAGTCTCTCTCAGCAGAAAGGTATCCTGCCTGCCGAGAGCATCACACAAAGCACGAACTCCGTAGCTTCAAAGATGAACCGGATACGAACCTGACTGTTACATCCTTACTGACTCCTACCTTCAGTTTTTTACCATCAACATCCACAACTTCTGGTTCCAGTCTCAGAACTGTTCTTGAGGGTCGTAGCCCAGCCCATGCTCTTATTGGTGTAGCTTTCTAGAACAAAATGTTTTTAATGTTCACAATCAAATTGAGATCATTACAAAGCAATAGGAAAGATGACCTGCAAAGATATAACACTGGTTTGTCTTCAAGAAGAATATAGACATAATGTATAGATTTTGAAATCGTCTGTGAATTTATCAATTGTGTGGCCATAATATTTAGTAGAAATAACTACTGGGTACTGCGATAATGTATCTGGCAGTGTAGACACATTAGCAACAAAAGAGAATGACCAACTTGAGTTTTGCGAGCAATCAGTCCACTAATTTTTGTTGTTTTATTTTTGCGTTCGCCTTATTTCTCTAATACTCAATGCGGTGTGCGTTGCACTGTGGTTTTTATTTTCCGCCTGTCAGCCATGTGCATCCGACTTCAGCATGCATTTTATGTAAGGGTCCGCTTCCTCCTGCATTTTCTAAGGGTTTGTTTCCCTGGGGTAACTGCCGGTGCTGTGATGGGGATCGAACCCAGCACCTTCTGGTTGTGAGCCGTGTCACTTAACCACTAGCCGACGCTGCCCCCTAGTCCACTAATAATACTGCAGGTTTTGAGACATAACAATGTCGCGTCATTTGATTTACTATATACACGCCGCCGAAGAAGGATGTGTCGGACTGAAAAGTGCAAATATCGCGACCAATCTGTAAACTATCGACACAGCGCATTCCGTCCTCTGGACTACATCCTGCTACTTGCAAAACCCTGTTCAGAACTTGGTAGCGAGAGATTGAGAACAACTATAGCAGAAGAAGAAGACTACATACACCCCAAGGACAATAGTTGAAGTGCTTTGATTTATGCTTCCTGTAAGGGGGCACATGAATTGGGGATCCTTGCTTCAATTTAATTAATGGATCGGTTAGGAGACTAGATTATTAATGTGCCAAATATAACAGCTAAGACCAAATACCTGCTACAAGTGCCAAATATAACAGGTGCCACATTAAAGGTAATAACACGCACCTGCTACAAGTGCCAAATATACATTGTAACATGTGACTAAATATGTGCTACAGGTGCCAAATATGAAAGGTAAGACCAAATATCTGCTACAAGTGCCAAATATTGAAGGTAAAACCAAATACCTGCAATACATCTCAAATATAATAGGTAAGACGAAATACCTGCTACGTGTCTCAAATATAACAGGTAAGACTAAATAACTGTCACATGTCAAATATAACAGGTAAGACTATAAATACCTGCTGCAAGTGTAACATATTTAAAACAGGTAAGATCAAATACATGTAACGTGCCAAATATAACTGGTAAAACCAAATACCTGTCATCATGTAGCATGTCCTTTGAAGAACGTCGATCCCATCACAGTCTGTCTGAAAGAGACTCGTTCCCTTGCCAAAACACCAGCCTCCGCCACTGTCATACTCAGGCATTCCTGGATATCTTGGTGCCATCGTCTTCTTGGTCTACCCCTTCCTCCCTTCCTCTTTTGCCTGGCACCATACCTTCCATCACCGTTCTCTCAAGACCATTGTGTCTCTTGATGTGACCAAAATACTTGCATTTTCTAGCCAAAATGGAATTGATAAACCAGTTCTCTTCTATGCTCAACTCTTGCCAAATGTCTACATTTGTCTTTTTCTCTGTCCAGGGTATTCTGAGGATCTTTCTGTAACATTTTGACTCGAAGAATTCGATTCTTTGTCTAGAAGTTTTGGTAATCCTCCATGATTCACAGCCATAAGCTGCCACAGGAAAAACACAGGCTCTCAAGACTTTTACTTTTATCATTTTGTTGGTGCCCTGCCATAATTTCTTCAGGATGTTCAGTCTCTGCATTGCCATAGCTAGTCTTGTTCTGATTTCTTTCGAGCAGTCGCCATTTTTGTCAATTCTGGAGCCCAGATATTCAAAATGTGTGACCTGATCTATTTCCTCACCAACCACTGTAAATGT
This sequence comes from Ariolimax columbianus, assembly GCA_036924085.1. Classification (NCBI taxonomy): domain Eukaryota; kingdom Metazoa; phylum Mollusca; class Gastropoda; order Stylommatophora; family Arionidae; genus Ariolimax; species Ariolimax columbianus. Next base: position 82,367,071 of record JAVGWX010000010.1, read on the forward strand.
ATGTTGACATTGTGTTTTGTCGGTGGTCATTATCTTTGTTTTATTTATGTTTATGAACAGGTTTTGATCTTTACTGTGTCCATTAACGGCTGAAAGTAGCTGCTCTAGCCCTTCTGCACTTCTCGATAGTATCACTGTGCCATCTGCGTATCATAACTCTGGAATCTCGTACCCCCCAATCGTAAATGGGTCGAAACTTTCAATATTCATATCTTCTCGAACATTTCTCATTATACATTCCGCATATATGTTGTACAGATAAGGTGAGAGGATACATCCCTGTCGGACTCCCTTTTGTACTGAAAACCAATCCGATGTTTAAATACCTATTACATGCCAAATAAAACTTCCAGTTGGCGAAGCGTCCAATCTCCGAACGCGGCTTCAATCTTCCCTGAAGGAAATGGAGAAAATAGCACAGGGCTGGTCTGTTTGGAGAGGGTTGGTTGATGCTTTTGTGCCACAAGGTGAATGGGTCGAAGAAGAAGAGAATTTGACCCAACCGCAATGAGAACTGGCCACTACACATTATAAAAAAAACTGGCCTAGCACAATGAAATCTCTAACACTTCATCCCTGACAGCAGGGTCCGCTATGGAACTACCTTTGCCGTTACTGTAAGCTGACGGATATACGAATCAGGAGGTTCCTTAATCTCGCTCAAGTGTAACAAATGTCTGCACATTCACCTGGATCTAGTTCTAAGTGTGACAAATATCTGCACGTGTAACTTTGATCTTATTCAAGTGTGACAAATATCTGCACATGTCACCTTAATCTTGTTTAAGTGTGACACATCTGCACATTCACCTTGATATAGTTCAAGTGTGACAAATGTCTTCTCAGGTCACCTTAATCTTGTTCAAGTGTGATACATCTGCACATTCACCTTGATATAGTTCAAGTGTGACAAATGTCTTCTCAGGTCACCTCAATCTCACGGCAGCTTTTACTATTATTTTCCCCACATGAATCCTCGATGCTCTTACTGGGGAAGAAAGAATAGGACTACTGCCCTTCTAATCATGTTGCAAAGTGAGATGTACATGAGGCTAGCGACCTCATTGTGTAAAAACAAATTGTTACAGAAACTACTACAGCAAAGTGCTTTAGCAATAAAGAAGGCCAATTGTAGTGGTGACCCTATGCTCCGAATGGAGGGAAAAAACTTTATGAGGAAGTATGCTCTCTCCAGTACATGTATACATGCTATCATATAGGAGAACGTGGGCCCTCTTCCAGGTGTATTTATATATGTCATCAGGTAGAAGGATTTGGGGTCATCTCCAGGTGTGTTTACACGCTATCAGGTAGGAGGATTTGGACCATCTCCAGGTGTGTTTATACATTATCAGGTAGGAGGATTTGAATGAATCTCCAGGTGTGTTTATACATTATCAGGTAGGAGGATTTGAATGAATCTCCAGGTGTGTTTATACATTATCAGGTAGGAGGATTTGAATCATCTCCAGGTGTGTTTATACATTATCAGGTAGGAGGATTTGAATCATCTCCAGGTGTGTTTATACATCATCAGGTAGGAGGATTTGAATCATCTCCAGGTGTGTTTATACATTATCAGGTAGGAGGACTTTCATTCTCTTCCAGGCGTGTTCAAGTGTCAGATAATTTAATAACATCACTTACAGCTAATTGAGGCAGTATACCCTGTGCCCGGTTCCAAATACTGACAGAATCTTCTTCGTCTATTTCTGTTCTCCAGTCACCAACCTGAGCCGTCCCTCCGACAACAGTGCTGCCTACTCTGAGAGTTTAGATAAGACAAACAGTGAGAGTTTAGATAAGACAAACAGTGAGAGTTTAGATAAGACAAACTGAGAGTTTAGATAAGACAAAGAGTGAGAGTTTAGATAAGACAAACAGTGAGAGTTTAGATAAGACAAACAGTGAGAGTTTAGATAAGACAAACAGTGAGAGTTTAGATAAGACAAACAGTGAGAGTTTAGATAAGACAAACAGTGAGAGTTTAGATAAGACAAACAGTGAGAGTTTAGATAAGACAAACAGTGAGAGTTTAGATAAGACAAACAGTGAGAGTTTAGATAAGACAAACAATTAGTGCTTTGAATGTGCAGATTGAAAACAAGTAAATATTTGTTTTAAAACAAATGTTTTTTTCGGTAGAATCATTTGAATGACCTTTTTAGTATCCGTCAAAATTTGACAGATTAGCAACTCACAGTAGTAGAGGTTGTGTACACAATTTCAGCTCTCTAGGTTATGGGGACGTTAGTTAAAATAGGAGAAATAGAAGTCCATGCATACAGACACGTTAAATAAAAGCTTGTAAAAATGCAACTCTATTTTAACATTCGACATGCACTTCAATATTTCCTACACAGTCACGTCTGTGTTCATCTTTATGTATGCTCTGTCTACCAGCACAATGTTGTAGTGCTCTGTCTACCAGCACAATGTTGTAGCGATATATTCGACATCCACTTCAATATTTCCAACAAAGTCACGTCTGTGTCCATCTTTATGAGGCTGGTTATCGTGCACTGTGCTGGGTGTCCAGGGGCTCAGTGCGTACGTCTTCAGCATGCTTTTATTCTGGGCTACTTCTTTAACCTTTGGCTGTTCCCATCCTACCTGCAAGGAAGTAGTTGCTGTCATTCCTAGGAAAACTGTCTCACTGGACCATCGAATATTTCTTACTTAACAAATAGGGGACGGCATGGCCTAGTGGTTAAGTGACACGGCTCACAAGCAGAAGGTGCTGGATTCGATCCCCATCACAGCACCGGCCGTTACCCCGGGGAAGCAAACCCTTAGAAAATGCAGGAGGAAGCAGGCCCTTACATAAAATGCATGCTGAAGTCGGATGCACTTGACCCGACAGGCGCAAAAATAAAAACCACAGTGCAACGTACACCGCCTCGTGGATTAGAGAAATAAGGCGAACGAAAAAAAAACACACAAAAAAACAACCCAACTCCACAAATAATAAAAATGGCAAAAATAATTTCAAGAGTGTAAACCAAAATTAATGATGAGAATTCTTGGATGCTACGTGAAACTAGTACTGACATAAAGTAGCGACTCCTGGACAAGGCAAGTACAGGGATCATTGAAGGCAACGGAAATGTTGTTTTACAGAAGAATCTTGAGAATCCATGGACTGCAAAGAAGACTATTAACGTGGTAGGTTAAGAGAGTGTATGGTTTAAATCAAGACAAGGCAGTCATCATTCGTTCAGATATGCCATGAGGCGAGGCCGGCTAGATCACGCAGGGAGAACGGGCATAATCGCAGGAAAGAGGAATAGAGAAAGACAGAAATAACAAAATATTGAAGAGCTTGAAGGAGTGGCATGGAGGACGATCAACGACGGGACTGGTAAGTAACACACGTGATAAGAGGAGGCCAAGATCCATGATCGACAACACCAGCTGACAGATCACATGATGATAATGATAATAACAGCAGCAATAAAGTTCACATGTACAATGATGTTCACCTGGACAATGAAGTTCACATGTACAATGAAATTCACATGTACAATTAAGTTCACATGTACAATGAAGTTCACATGGACAATGAAGTTCACATGAACAGTAAAGTTCACATGTACGATAAAGTTCACAAGTACAATGAAGTTCACATGGACAATAAAGTTCACATGTACAATGAAGTTCACATGGACAATAAAGATCACGTGTACAATACTAAAAGTAGAGACACGAAATGAGAGTACAGAAAATGATGACCCTACCATCCAGAAAAGTCGTGACTAAAAGAAATGCGAGAAAAAAATAATAATGAAAGCTGCTGCCAAGACCATATCCCAACCTCTGCATTCTATTATGCATGAACCAAAAAGTAACTAAGGAGGAATGTGCACGAAACTTACAACCAGGATCAAGATGCGGCAGAGAATGAGCTGACAGCACCCAGCTGGCTGCTTGCTTCAGGGAACCATAGCTGACCAAGACTCTATACCGTCTCCACATGGTGGCCCTGGAAACAGGCTGCCCTAGTCGCTAGTGTAGTCTGGCCAGGGAATAGGGATCGCAGTGGGATGGCAAACAGGTTACTAAAAAATGCAACTGAAATCGGATGTGTCGGGCCAGAAGAATACAGAACTTAATGATTTAAGAGCAGTACTCTGTCAACTATGCCAGAAATCCGCACCAAAAAGAGTAGTGGTACAGTGGGTTCCATCCCACTGTAACATTCAATGCCACGAGGAGGCAGACAGACTGGCAAAAGAAGGTGCAAGATTACCACAACCATATTCTAGTGTGACCTACGAAGAGTACAAAAGGTTTATTAGGGCCAGATACATGGCCAAATGGGAAACAGAGCATACTGGCTACACAAAAAATGATGCCTATTACCAGTTGAACAGAAGAGAGTAGGTCGTGGTCTTCAGACTCCGCACAGGCCACAACAGACTGAGGTACCATCTATTCAATAAACTGAAGATAGGTGGCACTGACGAATGCACCTGTGGTACAGGGAAAATGACTGCTGAACATCTGCTGCAAAACTGCCCGACGTACGAGGACCAGAGAAAGCACATGTGGCCATCACCAGTGCCAACACTAGACAAGCTCTATGGCAGTGTCGACAGACTCAGGATGACAGCTGCTTTCTTCGAACAAATTCAAGTTGACGTCTGACAGCGTACGAAGAAGAAGAAGAAGGATGTGTCGGGCCGAAAGGAGCAGATATTGCAGCCTCGCTGTAAACTACGACATAATGTCCTTTCCAGAACGAGCGTCAAAGAAGAAAAACTGGCAACCTCAACCTGATCCACCATTGCAGGAAGTATAACATGATTTGATGGATGCTTCCTCTAAGGAGGCAAACTGCAGTGCCAACCCTTATGTTTTTTTTGGGATGAAAAAAGAGACAAACCAATTAATATTGACACAAAAACTACAAATTTAGCTCCGTACCTGCAACTCACTCAATGTATCAACTCACCCAATGTACCAACTCACTCAATGTACCGACTCACTCAATGTACCTACATCTGTGTTCCCTTTTTACATGTAGCTTCTGAAATTCTGATATTTAATCTGCCTCATTGGTCATCGCCTGATGCCTCGTTGGTCATCGCCTGATGCCTCGTTGGTCATCGCCTGATGCCTCGTTGGTTATCGCCTTACCCCATTGATCATCGCCTGATACCTCATTGTTCACTGCCTGATACCTCATTGATCACCGCCTGATACCTCATTGATCACCGCCTGATGCCTCATTGATCATCGCCTGATACCTCATTGATCACCGCCTGATGCCTCATTGATCATCACCTGATACCTCATTGATCATCGCCTAATACCTGATTGATCACCACCTGATAACTCATTGATCACCACCTGATGCCTCATTGATCATCGCCTGATACCCCATTGATCATCGCCTGATACCCCATTGATCATCGCCTGATACCAGTTAGACAAAAGCTATCCTTTTGATCTGAAAATCCAGCTGGTCGGCCTTGAGAAAGTTCCGTTACTCGTCGCCGCTGGTTTGCGTCACTTCGAACTCTCATTTGACTATTATTAGCGAGTTTTTGGGCGGTTCTTTCTTGCGACTTAGTAGGTGACGGTGCAGTTTTGATGTGTCCAGGCTTCAGGCTTTTCCTTGTTGACATTACGACTAATCAGCAGTATAAGATATGAAGCCTAATTGGCAGTAAAAGACATGAAGCCTAATTGGCAGTATAAGACATGAAGCCCAATTGGCAGTACAAGACATGAAGCCTAATTGGCAGTATAAGACATGAAGCCTAATTGGCAGTACAAGACATGAACTCTGCTTTTGGAGATGCTGGTAATTGTTAAGCTGTCATTGCGTGAGGTCTTGCTACAGGACACTTGTAATCATCACCTCTAGGAGGTCTGGAAACATCAATGGCTTATGTAGCACAAGACACCACACTTCACATTTGGACTGTAACATCTATATCTTTCGTCCACGAAGATCAACTTTCTGAGAGTCAATTTATTCAGGTTAACTCTCCCTATTCGTTGACTGTATCCAGGCTACCTGCAAGATATGGGATGGGTAGAAGTCAAAAGGTGTCTTCTCCTAAGTGTTTTATCATATAAGATTTAGGGGGACGCGTAGGCTAGTGGTTAAGTAACACGGCCCACAACCCGAAGGTGTTGTGTTCGCCCCCCATCACATCACCGGCCGTTACCCCGGGGAAGCAAACCCTTAAGAAATGTAGGAGAAGCTGACCCTTACTTTAAAACGAAAGCCGAAGTCGACACAAAATAAAAATATACTGTAACGCACACCGCCATTGGGATTAGAGAAATAAGATGAACGCAAACACATTTTTAAAACAATACAAAACTTAGGACTCCATCTACCTATAGTGTTCTGGGTAGAACTCCATCTACCTATATTGTTCTGGGTAGAACTCCATCTACCTATAGTATTCTGTGTAGGACTCCATCTACCTATAGTGTTCTGGGTAGAACTCCATTTACCTATAGTGTTCTGGAGCGATAGAGACTCGCGCTTTCTTATCATGGTGCTAGAATTACTTGGAATCCAGGTTTTCAAAAAGCCAGGTTATTTCCTGCTGCCAGGTAGCCAAAGACTGTCAGTAGTACATTCTTTATTTTGCAATGTTTATTTCTTACATCTTACTTGGCCTGTGGGAAGGTAGGTTGCGTATTGATTGGATAGGAAATTTGTTACTTTTTAGACCTCGAATTTTAATATTTTTTTGCCCCGACTCTTAAAGATTTTTAACTGTCAAGGATTCTTTTACGTGCACAGTGTACACATGATCTCGAATTTTTTGCAAATCTCTAAAATGACCAGACGCTGATCTCACCTTCCTTCAGACCAGAAGATACTTGTAGGATTCGAATCATCAACGTTTTACACGTTCGTTTCTTGAAAGACAAGCGCTGTTAGATCTCAGTGATAGTTTGAACAATTAAACTGCAAGAGGGCAAAGAGATGGATCTTTGTGTCATGGGGGCATTTAGTACGAGTTGGAAACATGTCTCCAGTGTTGCTTCCTGGTATTCATATCATTTAGGACAATCAAATATATCTAAAACTGACCTTGCAGATCTCTACACTCGGTAATCATTCCATGAACACTTATTTATTATTTCCTCTCAAAACTCACAACAAAACACAACACAAAACACAACATTCATTTCCCAAAACTCACCATTCATTCTCCAAAAAACTTACCAGTCTCCAAAAACTCACTACACACGGCCCCCTCGCCCCAACCCCCTCCCCCGATCTCACTAATAATTCCTCCAAAACTATCCACCTCATTCCCCTTAAACGCAACATTCATTTCCATAAACGTCCAACTTATTCGCACTACACTCCTCTATCATTCCCCCTAAACTCACCACACATTCCCCCTAAACTCATCACACATTCCCCCTAAACTCACCACACATTTCTCCTACTCATCACACATTCCCCCTAAGCTCACCACACATTCCCCCTAAACTCACCACACATTCCCCCTAAACTCATCACACATTCCCCCTAAACTCATCACACATTCCCCCTAAACTCATCACACATTCCCCCTAAACTCATCACACATTCCCCCTAAACTCATCACACATTCCCCCTAAACTCATCACACATTCCCCCTACTCATCACACATTCCCCCTAAACTCATCACACATTCTCCCTAAACTCATCACACATTCCCCCTAAACTCATCACGCATTCCCCCTAAACTCACGACTCATTACCCCTAAACTCATCACACATTCCCCCTAAACTCATCACACATTCCCCCTAAACTCACCACACATTCCCCCAACTCATCACACATTCCCCCTAAACTCACCACACATTCCCCCTAAACTCACCACACATTCCCCCTACTCATCACACATTCCCCCTAAACTCACCACACATTCCCCCTACTCATCACACATTCCCCCTAAACTCATCACACATTCCCCCTACTCATCACACATTCCCCCTAAACTCATCACACATTCCCCCTAAACTCATCACACATTCCCCCTAAACTCATCACACATTCCCCCTACTCATCACACATTCCCCCTAAACTCATCACACATTCCCCCTAAACTCATCACACATTCCCCCTACTCATCACACATTCCCCCTAAACTCATCACACATTCCCCCTACTCATCACACATTCCCCCTAAACTCATCACACATTCCCCCTACTCATCACACATTCCCCCTAAACTCATCACACATTCCCCCTACTCATCACACATTCCCCCTAAACTCATCACACATTCCCCCTAAACTCACCACACATTCCCCCTAAACTCATCACACATTCCCCCTAAACTCACCACACATTCCCCCTAAACTCATCACACATTCCCCCTAAACTCATCACACATTCCCCCTACTCACCACACATTCCCCCAACTCACCACACATTCCCCCTAAACTCACCACACATTCCCCCTAAACTCACCACACATTCCCCCTAAACTCATCACACATTCCCCCTAAAGTCACCACACATTCCCCCAACTCATCACACATTCCCCCTAAACTCACCACACATTCCCCCTAAACTCACCACACATTCCCCCAACTCATCACACATTCCCCCTAAACTCACCACACATTCCCCCAACTCATCACACATTCCCCCTAAACTCACCACACATTCCTCCTAAACTCACCCAGGAAGAATGTACGTAGAATGAAGTCCAGGCTTTGGTTTGAACATGTAAAAATGTTTTATCCAAGGGGCATGAATCTGACGTCAGGATGGGATACAGAAATAAATGATATTTGAATGGAGAGGAAGCATGTGGGTAATAGAAATTGAATCAATTGTCAATTAGAAGTGTGGTAAATTAGAGATACAGGTAAATAAGGGAAGAGAGACTACATTAGAGATACAGGTAAGTAGGGGAACAGAAACTACATTAGAGTTACAAAAAAGTAGAGAAAGACAGAAAGATAGAGAGACTAAATTAGAGGTACATGTAGGTGACAAGGGAGAAAGATACTAAATTGGAGATACATGTAAGTGGTGTGAGAGAGCGATATATATATATATATATATATATATATCTATATATATATATATATATATATATATTAGAGGTACATGTACGTGGCGAGATACCACTTTCAGCTTATATAGATCAGTGCTATATTGCAAGAGAATATACTCAGGCATTTCAGAGTTAATGAAGCAAGAGACATGACGTAATAATGATGAATGGGAGAAATCATATGTTTTAATAAACCAGTCAGACAAAAGAACGCAGACTACAGAACTCGAAGGGACTCACCCTGGGGGCCACTCTTCCCCTTCTCTCCCCTCTCACCTCACTCTGTTTCATTTGACTCTGTCCTACAGTCACACCCTTGCACAACTTTCACACGCGCCCTCATGGTGAGGCCCTTCCATTGCACTTTGGTTGGGCTAGCTTCTGAGGGCGCATAAACCTAGCATAGGTACATACAGACGCATACACGCATCCAAGCACTGGTTTATGCGTCCTGATATCGCCCAATGGACTACGGTCTGGGGTGGAAAATGGCGCGCCTCCGCCAGTAGAAACTAGTGAGGCAAACATCTAAGCAAAAAAAAAACTAACAACGCAGACTACATCTTGTTGTTCCGCTCCACGGGAACAAGTGTTATTCACTATATATTCATGTGTCCAATATGAGCTATGGTACCTAGAGCTTTCTTGTATAAAAAGTAAAGTAAAGTGGAAGTTCAATAGAATTAACCACTGGTTGAAAATTGAGTTTTTTGAAGACTCAATTGTACTTAACCGAGAGGCTGCCGGTCGGAAACAGAAAGTCTGTAATAAATGACGTGGTCAGTCATACGACACGACATAGAGAGAGAGAGAGAGAGAGAGAGAGAGAGAGAGAGAGAGAGAGAGAGCGAGAGAGAGAGAATGTGGATATCTTCTTCTTCTTCTTCGTACGCTGTCAGACGTCAACTTGTATTTTTTCGAAAAAAGCAGCGGTCATCCTGAGGCTGTCGACACTGCCATAGAGCTTGTCTAGTGTTGGCACTGGTGATGGCCACATGTGCTTTCTCTGATCCTCGTATGTCGGGCAGTTTTGCAGAATGGGGATATGATGTTGAATTCGTAGAATGCTGCACAATCAATGTTATTATCTTCTTCCATTTTAGAGTATTGTTAGTGTGTAGGCAGAGCGGATGTCTGAACGGTTTAGGGGCGTCGGCTTTGTGACCGCGAGGACGCGGTTTTTTTTCCTTACCGGAAGTGACATAAAAACACAGCATGTACAATAGGTGGCGAATGCAGGTGCTATCGGCCTTTATTCTTCAGTCGTAGAAATCTTCCTTCGTGGTTTGATCTTAGCAATAAGAATAAACGCTCCAATGCTAGTTAGAATATCGCATTATTAATATTCTTATCCGCCCTTTGCTAGGCACCAATGTCAGATCTGGTCCTTATTTAGGCAAGCACAGTGGAGACAAAATGTCTGAAACAAGTAATCCAGGCGACCAGAAGAGATAGAATGATATTGGGAAGACAACTGCATCTCAGAATTCATGATCTGCACCGTACAGCACTTCTATGATTTGCAGAAATTACGTTAGGACAGGAAACCAAAATTCAGAGGAGTTCACAAGCACCTGTGGTGTAGACCAGGACGCCATTATATCTCCACACTTCTTCATATTACTCACGGATGACGTCATCAACCCACGAGCGACGAGGACCAAAGCGTAGTCAGTGGGTACTGGAAGACGGGACTGGTTAATATTTCGTAGCTGGCGTTTGCCGCTGATGTGGTCCTGATTACTGAATCTGACATCTCCAGACGAATCTTCAAATTTGGGAAGACGAGGGGGGGAAGAGAGGCATGGCCATCAGCATTTACAACAACAACAAACACACCCGCTACGAAGGCCTGAACGTCTTCAATCTCCCGCTACCAAGCCCTGAACGTCTTCAATCTCCCGCTACGAAGGCCTGAACGTCTTCAATCTCCCGCTACGAAGGCCTGAACGTCTTCAATCTCCCGCTACGAAGGCCTGAAAGTCTTTAATCTCCCGCTACGAAGGCCTGAACGTCTTTAATCTCCCGCTACCAAGCCCTGAACGTCCTCAATCTCCCGCTACCAAGCCCTGAACGTCTTCAATCTCCCGCTACCAATCCCTGAACGTCCTCAATCTCCCACTACCAAGCCCTGAACGTCCTCAATCTCCCGCTACCAAGCCCTGAACGTCCTCGATCTCCCACTACCAAGCCCTGAACGTTCTGAATCTAACTCTACCAAGCCCTGCCCTGAACGTTCTCAATCTCCCGCTACCAAGCCCCGAAAAAGAATTTGGAAGTAGCAGGATGTAGTCGGGAAAACGAATACTTTGTGCGCTAGCTTACAGCTTGACTGCGATATGTGCACCTTTCGGTCCGATACATCCGTCTTAGGCATGACCTCAAACGCTAAAGATTTGATTGCCCAAAATAAGTAAATCTAACCTAGATACAGATACAAACATTCCTACCTATTTTATGGCACACATCTCCCTCAAATCTGTCACCCTGAAATGGTGGTGAGGGAGCTTGCATGTCTCAATGATCACAGGAGCTAAGTTAACGGAAGTGAAAGCTTCCAGAAGGCTCACCCAAGTTGGATGGGTCATGAGTGAGGGAATAGTCTAAACACGGACAATTCACCTAGAGTATAATAGGTTAGGTTAGGGCCGACCACCCAAATCTATTTTTAAAAGTTGGTTACGAAAATATTGATAACAATGCAAAAGCAAACGGCCTTGGGAAAGGAAGGGCCTTCGGAAATGAGAAGAATGATACAGGGGAGTGAAAGCCGCAAGGAAGCTCCACGGCTGACTGCCCATCTGAATACCAAGAAGAAAGCAAATATAGCGACATGAAATGTTAGAACAATGTATCAGGCAGGTAAAAAAAGCCCAGATAGCTAAAGAGATTAGGAATTACAAATTGGCAATACTAGGATTGTGCGAAACAAGATGGACACAATCAGAAAAGATGAGACTGGCTACTGGGGAAATGATAATGTATTCTGGAAACGAGGAAACTGATGCCCTTCATACAGAGGGAGTAGTACTGATGCTCTCCCGAGAAGCACAGTGGATGTTCATAAAGTGGGAGGCTATTACTAACCGAATCATGAGCGCAAGCTTTAGATCGAGGAACAAACACGTCAATATAAACATTATTCAGTGCTGTCCCAACTAACGAAGCTGACGATGATAAAAACAAGGATTCTACAACAAGCAAAAAGAGGTCATTGACACGCAGAATAAGACAGATCTCTTAATATTAATGGGAGACTGCAACGTTAAAGTGGGAGCAGACAACCTAGGTTACGAACATATTATGGGAAGACAAGGAATGGGACAGATGAACGAAAATGGAGAAATGTTTGCAGAGTTATGTACCCTACACAAAATGATAATTAGAGGAAGTATGTTTCCCCATTACAAAAGTTACATAAGGTCACATGGCGATCTCCAGACCATGTGACAGAAAATCAGATTGATCACTTTTGTGTCAGTCAAGCGCTCAGAAGGACACTACAAGATGAAAGAGTAACGTGAGGTGCAGATGTAGCGTCAGACCACCACATGTTGCTGGGGATTTTGCAGCTCAAACTAAACAAGTACCCAGTACAGGGCTCAATGAGAACAAGATATAACGTACACTTATTGCGACACCAGGAGAAGAAGACAGAATTTAGCTTAAAACAATAACAGATATCGTGCTACAAGAGCTATATAAGGATGAAGAAATAGACATTAATAGTATGTGGGACCAGGCTAAAAAGATGTTGAATAAGACATGTGAAGAAACTGTGAGATTCAAGAGAAACTAACACAAAGAATGGACCCCAACAGAGAGACATTACATAAAATAAAAGAAAGGAAAAAAAGAAAGCTATACTCAACAATTGCCGAACACGAGCCACCAAAGCAGAAGCACAGAGTAATTATACTGTTAGAGACAAAGAGGTCAAGACATGTATAAGGAAAATAAAAGAGAATGTATTGACAAGCTGGCACAGGAGGCAGAAGAGGCAGCAGAGAGAGAGGAAATATGAGAGCTCTACTCATTAACAAAGAAAAGGGCAAAGAGATTGTATATATCGATCAAAAATAGAGAAATCAGGATATTGACATCGTCGGAGGAACAACAGAAACGATGGGTTGAGTATTTCAAAGAAAGTCTAAACAGACCTCGACCACAAGAAACACCAAACATCCTACCAACAGAGGAGACCATGAACTTGGACGGCAACCCACCAAGTAAGACAGAAATCCAAAGTGCCTTATCCAAACTCAAGAAAGGGAAAGCGACAGGACCAGACGGAATAGCAGCAGAAGCCATAATGGCAAATATAGATAAGGCCACTGATACATTGCAAGGGTTATGCAAGAAGATCTGGGAAGAGGAGAGAGTGCCAACAGAATGGAAAGAAGGAGAGAGTACCAACAGAATGGAAAGAAGGAGAGAGTGCCAACAGAATGGAAAGAAGGAGAGAGTGCCAACAGAATGGAAAGAAGGAGAGAGTGCCAACAGAATGGAAAGAAGGAGAGAGTGCCAACAGAATGGAAAGAAGGAGAGAGTACCAACAGAATGGAAAGAAGGAGAGAGTGCCAACAGAATGGAAAGAAGGAGAGAGTGCCAACAGAATGGAAAGAAGGAGAGAGTGCCAACAGAATGGGAAGAAGGAGAGAGTGCCAACAGAATGGAAAGAAGGAGACAGTGCCAATAGAATGGAAAGAAGGAGACAGTGCCAACAGAATGGAAAGAAGGAGAGAGTGCCAACAGAATGGAAAGAAGGAGAGAGTGCCAACAGAATGGAAAGAAGGAGAGAGTGCCAACAGAATGGAAAGAAGGAGAGAGTGCCAACAGAATGGAAAGAAGGAGAGAGTGCCAACAGAATGGAAAGAAGGAGAGAGTGCCAACAGAATGGAAAGAAGGAGAGAGTGCCAACAGAATGGAAAGAAGGAGAGAGTGCCAACAGAATGGAAAGAAGGAGAGAGTGCCAACAGAATGGGAAGAAGGAGAGAGTGCCAACAGAATGGAAAGAAGGAGAGAGTGCCAACAGAATGGGAAGAAGGAGAGAGTGCCAACAGAATGGAAAGAAGGAGAGAGTGCCAACAGAATGGGAAGAAGGACATCTGATTAAACTGGCTAAGAAGGGAGAGCTGGCAGATTGCAGCAATTATAGAGGGATTACATTGTCGGTGCCAGGCAAGATATTCAACAGAATCATTTTGGACAGATTAAAAACTGAAGTAGACAAAAAATTCAGAGAGGAACAGGCAGGATTTCGTCAGGGAAGATCATGCACAGATCATATAGCTACGCTACACACCATAGTAGAACAAAGCATTGAATGGAAATCATCCCTATACGCAAATTTTATAGACTATGAGAAGGCGTTTGACAGTGTGGATCGAAGTACTCTTTGTCAACTGTTGAGACACGATGAGATACCAGAGAAGTACACAACCCTCATCCAGAATATGTACAAAGACACAGTTAGTAGAGTAGAACATAAAAGAGAACTGACTGACACCTTTGGGGTGCAAACAGGGGTGAGACAGGGATGCCTGCTCTCACCTTTCATGTTATTGTTGGCTATAGATTGGACAATGAAGACATCGATGGAAGACAAAAACAAACAAACTGGTATTCAGGGGACACTATTGTCACAATTGGAGGACCTGGACTATGCATATGATCTGGTATTTTGTCACACAACCATAGTCAAATGCAAGAAAAACTTGATAGGGTGAAAGGTCAATTGACCGAACTGGGACTGAATATCAACAATGAAGAAAAGCAAGCTCCTTAAACTCAACACTAACAGCAAAGAACTAATCAGGCTGGAGGGACAGTAGATGGAGGAAGTGGATACCTTTACCTATTTAGGCAGCACAATAGACACATCAGGAGGTACAGATGCAAGGATCAGAATGGGAAAGGCATGAGGGGCATTCCTGACACTAAACAATATATGAAGATCCAGAGACATCAAGATTCACACCAAAATTAGAATATTCAACGCAAGTATCAAGTCGGTGCTGCTGTATGGAGCGGAGACAAGGAGAACGACCAAGGTCATACAACTAAGACTCCAGTCCTTCGTTAACAGATGCTTACTGAGGATAATGGGCATAAAGTGGCAGGACAAGGTGAGGAATGAAGACCTGTGGGAAAGGAGCCAACAACAGCCATTGGAACAATAAATTAAGCAAAGAAAATGGGGCTGGATAGGACATACGCTGCGGAAGACACAGTCTAACATAGCCAGACAGGCTCCTACATGGACTCCTAAGGAGATAAGAGAAAGAGGTAGACCCAAAAATACGCGGAGAAGAGAATGAGGAGCTAAAATTAAATAATGACACCTGGAGAGAGACAGAAAAACCAGCCCAGGGCCGTGTACCCTGTCGAGATGTTGTCGATGACCTATGCACCGAGAGGAGCGACGAGCTTTGATTGATTGTTTATGGGACAAATACAAACATTCCTACCTACTTTACAACACAAACATTCCTACCTACTTTACAACACAAATACAAACATTCATACCTACTTTACAGCACAAACATTCCTACCTACTTTACAACACAAATACAAACATTCCTACCTACTTTACAACACAAACATTCCTACCTACTTTACAACACAAACATTCCTACCTACTTTACAACACAAATACAAACATTCCTACCTACTTTACAACACAAACACAAACATTCCTACCTATTTTACAACACAAAAACAAACATTCCTACCTACTTTACAACACAAACACAAACATTCCTACCTATTTTACAACACAAATACAAACATTCCTACCTACTTTACAACACAAACACAAACATTCCTACCTATTTTACAACACAAATACAAACATTCCTACCTACTTTACAACACAAACATTCCTACCTACTTTACAACACAAATACAAACATTCCTACCTACTTTACAACACAAACATTCCTACCTATTTTACAACACAAATACAAACATTCCTACCTACTTTACAACACAAACACAAACATTCCTACCTACTTTACAACACAAATACAAACATTCCTATCTACTTTACAACACAAACATTCCTACCTACTTTACAACACAAATACAAACATTCCTATCTACTTTACAACACAAACATTCCTACCTACTTTACAACACAAATACAAACATTCCTACCTACTTTACAACACAAACATTCCTACCTATTGTACAACACAAATACAAACATTCCTACCTACTTTACAACACAAACACAAACATTTCTACCTACTTTACAACACAAATACAAACATTCCTATCTACTTTACAACACAAACATTCCTACCTACTTTACAACACAAATACAAACATTCCTATCTACTTTACAACACAAACATTCCTACCTACTTTACAACACAAATACAAACATTCCTACATACTTTACAACACAAACACAAACATTCCTACCTACTTTACAACACAAACACAAACATTCCTACATACTTTACAACACAAATACAAACATTCCTACCTACTTTACAACACAAATACAAACATTCCTACCTACTTTACAACACAAACACAAACATTCCTACCTACTTTACAACACAAATACAAACATTCCTATCTACTTTACAACACAAACATTCCTATCTACTTTACAACACAAATACAAACATTCCTACCTAAGTTATGACACACAAACCTTCATCTGGTTCTAACGACCACATAAGTTAGAAAACCAAATTAAATAATATTTCAGAGCACAAATATGATGGATGATGCCAGTGCCTTGTAGTATTCTTCGTCATGATGTCACTGAAAGACAGTGGAACAATTACGTAAGAATGAAACAATAACGTAAGAATGGAACAATAACGTAAGAATGGAACAATAACGTAAGAATGGAACAATAACGTAAGAATGGAACAATAACGTAAGAATGGAGCAATAACGTAAGAATACTCACTCTCCACACTTGCCCTCGTGTAGGCGAGACTTGGTCATCATTCAAAAGTTCTTTTGCGCCGATACCGCAACAGTTGATAACCAGGTCACACTGCCCAGCCAGCTGTTGGATGTAAACAAGAAGTTGGTTGTATTTCAGCTGAGGACAGACATGTACACTTCAAAAACTCGTACACCAGATCAACCTCAATATACGGGATTAAGATGCTGAGCAGCGCATGAGCTGCAGTGGTCAGCGAATCATAGTTGACTGCTAGCGTCAGGGCCAGCGAACCAGAGCTGCCAAAACCCTTCTACACCTCCACGCGGTGATCCTGGATAACAGGCTGCAGCAGGGCAGACTGGTTAAAGAGAAGGGATCGAAGAGGAAATGCTAACCCGGTACTCAAAAAATGCATGTTGAAGTCGGATGTGTTGGACCAAAAGGTGCAAATATCGCAGTCAAGTTGTAAACTACGACACAACGCATCCCGTTCTCTGGACTACATTCTGCTACTAAAGCCCTTTCAGGGTTTGGTGGACGGAGATTGAGAACGAACGAAGCCAAGCCAACACATGTACAAGCGAGAAGACACATGAACACATTGGTACTGGTAACAGAGAGTTGGCACGAATATACTGTTGATCTGCATTCTTTTTGTGGACATGTTTATGTTAGGGTGTTTCATCTGTCGAAGACGGATGTGTCCGACCGAAAAGTGTAAATATCGCAGTCAGGGTGTTAACTAGCGACACAAAGTATTCCTTTCTGGGGACTACTTTCTGCTACTTACAAAGCCCTGTTCAGGGCTTGGTAGCGAGAGATTGAGAACGGACACAGAAGAAGAAGGGTGTTTCAATATTGGTTACAGCTGGTACGCAAATTCATTCGCATTTTGGCACCTGATCTCAATCTCTCTATCTAGACCTCCATCCTGTGTGAAAACACTGCCCAAGTACTTGAACTCCTGCAATTATTTGATCTTGGTCCCGTTTACCATAATGTTCATGTTTTCAGGCGATCTGCTTATCTGCATTGTCTCTGTTTTTGGATGTGTTAATTCTCAAACTGTATCTTTCATATACAGAGTTGAGCGAAGTCAGATGTTGCTGCATATCGTCTTCACTATCGTTAAATAGGCATTGATCATTTGCAAAAGTGAGTTCATTTAACTGATAAGCCTCTGTCCTTTCTTCCTGGGCATTTCTTGGCAAATGCTCTCCTGTTCTTCTTCTTCGTTCGTTCTCATTCTCCCACTACCAAACCCTGAAAGGGTAAGTAGCAGAATGTAGTCCAGAGAACGGAATGCGTTGTGTCATAGTTTACAGCTTGGCTGCGATATTTGCATCTTTCGGTCGAACACTCCGACTTCAGCAAGCATTTTTTGAGTACCGGGTTAGCATTCCCTCTTCGATCCCTTCTCCTTAGCCAGTCTGCCCTGCTGCAGCCTGTTATCCAGGATCACCGCGTGGAGGTGTAGAAGGGTCTTGGCAGCTCTGGTTCGCTGGCCCTGACGCTAGCAGTCAGCTATGGGTCGCGGACCACTGCAGCTCATGTGCTGCTCAGCACCTTGATCCCGGCAAATGCTCCAACTTGGCCTCCAGCGTTATTCTGTCCATATTCGTGTTGAAGAGTAGGGGCGACAACACACACCCTTGTCTCACGCCGGTTGTTATCTCCCTTGTTTCAGTCAGACCATCTGTTGTTCTAACTATACTTTGACACACTTTATACAGTGCTCTAATATTCTTTAATAGCTAGACCTGTACTCCGTACTCGTCTAGGATGGCCGATAGTTTATTTATGTCTACTATATCGAAAGCCTTGCCTTGATAAATGAAAGCATCGTTGAGTTTCCGGTTTTATTGGATGTTTGTTTCGCTTAGTTGTCTCAGGGTGAATAGGGTGTATGTGCAGCTCCTACCTCGTCGGAAACCAAATTGAGCCCCCCTCAGCTGTGGTTCGTGGATCGGTCGAATTCTCTGCTCCAGGATTTTCGCGTACAGTTTTCCTGTGTCGCTTAGTAGCGATATCCCCCGGTAGGAATGTCACTCTTTTGTTGATTTTGTATTTCCAGATTGGCCGCCTTTACTTTCCCAAATTTTTCTGGTATCAAATCTTTGGGGGCCGTTTTGCGATCAGCAACTGAGAACCCAGATCGCTCGGATAGGAAACCAGTGCACTAACTACTGTACCCTCTAAGAATCTGGTTGTACCGACTCTGCAGAGTCTTCTAAACCAGTATAAAGCCGTTAAGTTAAGTTAAGTGCACTATCTCGTCTTCCACCAAGAAAGGCGAGTATAGAGTCATCTTTAGACGCCACACAGACCACAACAGACTGAGATACCAACAGGTTTTCATTTCCAAACCGAATATTAGAACTATGTTTTGTCACAAAGAAATGTATTATCAGAGCGCACAATCATGATTCATTTGATTGATTGATGATGACACCTATTTGTTGAATCCTGCATTGTGTTTTAAAAGGTCATCGATGTTAACTTACCTGATGGAGGGGATGGTGGAAATGGCCCAGTAGCAAGGGATCTTGCATATTGACATATTACCAATTTTCAGCACCGCCATTTTATAAGTGCAGACGCCATACTGCTTGAAGCTGGAAAAACAGAGCCACACCTTCCCCAAGTCTAGTAAGCCACAGGAAGAACACAAGTCATACACTTACTACTTATAGCCAAATGAAAGCCCGGAAGGTAAATCAGAGAAGATGTGAGGCAAAACGTTTAATTGGAGCTGACCAGTGGTCTCCAGGTAAGGTGTGCGCCCCGGGTGCTGTAGATCGTGGGTTCAAATCACAGTGGAGACTGAGATTTTTTCACGTAGATCATCCGGTAAAAATTTTCTCTGATCTCATAATAGTGAGATCAGACATCCGCGTGCAGTGACGCGCACGTAAAAAATCCTACGGCAGTTGGAAATAGAAAAAAAGGCTTAACGGCCGCTGTTCGGGCAAAATTCAAGTTTAACAAAATCTACTCAAATTATTCAAGGTATTCTCGCTCCACAGAGAATATGTCGCAAACAGAGGACTGTGCGGCTATAACATCAGGTTTTGGTTATGTGGTTAGCGGAGCAACATAGATGACGCCTGACATGCTGCGGGTCTACCTTGCTCTAGTTTACGCTTCACCACCACCAGTCTCCAAAATAGGCGATCGTATATTCTAGGAGCTACCAACCTAACGGTTGGTAACAGATACTGGGATTGACCTAATAAGACACCAGTTGATCTTCGCCTGCCAAAAAATATGAAACAAAGGAGGTCATACCTCCCACAACAAATAACGACACAAGTGGACTGAAAATAGACCAGATCAATTTGCAGAGCAAAAGGATGTATTTTAGCTACAAGAAAGCAGGCACTGATTGAATGCTAGGATTCATGTGAACACAGAAATATATATTATACATTATACAGTGTGTAACAATACAACTCTTATAGTAAAGGCACTGCGAGCCACAGTACGGCCAGACAAATTGCAGGCAATCAGTTCACTTTTCTGATCAAGACGCTGAGCAGTGCATGAGCTGTAGCGGTCAGAGGCCCTAAGCTGACTGCTAGCATCAGGGTCATCGACTAGGAGCTGCAAAGACCCTTATCCACATCTACGTGGTGATCCTGGATAACATGCTGCAACAAGGCAGAATGGATGAGGAGAAGTGATCGAAGAGGGAAGGCTATCCTGGTAAAATGCCTGCAGAAGTCGGATGTGTCTGACCGAAAGGTGCAAATATCGCAGATAAACTGTACACTTCAACACAACGCATTCCGTTTTCCGAACAACATCCTGCTAATTGGAAAGCCTTTTCGTGGCTTGGTAGCGGGAGTTTGAGAACGAACAAATAATAATAATAAGTACACTTTGGCATCTATCTGAATTTAGCACACGTATTGTTAGCCACAACTATATAAACAAATGTGGGTTTGTTATAAGTCTGCCTCACCTCATTTAGACTTGACAGCTTCGCTGCTCGCATCTTGCCCCCCTTTTCCGTGAACCTATGAACAAGTAAAATACTCAAATGAAATGCGCTCGTACGGTATCTCTAAATAAACAACGCGTTTACTATTTATAACGACATTTTAAATCACAACTACTAATATCACCATTTTGTTATAAACTGTAGGACAAATGAGTACCAGAGACATACCTGAACTTCTTATGCAGCGGACAGAAACAGTCCTGCCTTATTTTTCAGATTCAGAACAATTTGTGGTTAAAAAACAAGAAAATCAAATTGATTGAGTAAATCTGGCAGTCCGAAGAAAAACCAGTTTATGTACAGAACAGAACCTTCAAGAACTTCAAGGAGAACTCTTGTCAGCAACTGCGGCTACACATACAGACATTTCAGGAGACAGAGACCAGGAGGAGAACGGATCGTCAGGGACTAGACGCCGAAGGAACAAGCATGTCTGACATTAGATAGGTTAGAATTGTGACATCTAGATGAGATGGACGTGAGGTATGCATGTCTGACATTAGATCGATTAGAATTGTGACATCTAGATGAGATGGACGTGGGGTATGCTTGTCTGACATTAGATGGGTTAGAATTGTGACATCTAGATTGGCTGGGCGTGGGGTATGCATGTCTGACATCTAGATGAGATGAATGTGTGGTATGCATGTCTGACATCTAGATAGGCTGGGCGTGTGGTATGCATGTCTGAGATCTAGATGAGACGGATGTGGGGTATGCATGTCTGATTTCTAGATGAGATGAACGTGGGGTATGCATGTCTGACATCTAGATGAGATGGGCGTGGTGTATGCATGTCAGACATCTAGATGAGATGGATGTGTGGTATGCATGTCTGACATCTAGATGAGATGGATGTGGTGTATGCATGTCTGACATTAGGTGGACTGGGCGTATAGAATGCTTGTCGGACGTTTGCTGCTCATGAGAAGTGACGTTCTGATGGCCTTACAACTTTGTGCCCACCTGGTTGCCCACAATTTGAATTGGGAGAAGTAGATTCAGTACGTCTCTGGTTCAACAAAGTGTTTCAGTGCAAATGACCAGAATACATTCAAACGGCTTCTGCTTGACTGAATACCGAAATTACAGTGTTACAGTTGTGGTACATGTAGTGTTACAGTTGTGGTACATGCAGTGTTACACTACTGGTGCGGAATTGTTACATGTATCTCATCTAGTGCAGAATGCCATCCGAAAACCCGGGCAACGCACATATCGACAAAATAAGATAACATGAGATTACCGATGAAGGGGAGGAAGACTAACGTCTGGGCAGGCAAAATATACTGATCAGACATGTTAGTTAGGGTCAGGTAAAATATACTGATCAGACATGTTAGTTAGGGTCAGGTAAAATATACTGATCAGACATGTTAGTTAGGGTCAGGTAAAATATACTGATCAGACATGTTAGTTAGGGTCAGGTAAAATATACTGATCAGACATGTTAGTTAGGGTCAGGTAAAATATACTGATCAGACATGTTAGTTAGGGTCAGGTAAAATATACTGATCAGACATGTTAGTTAGGGTCAGGTAAAATATACTGATCAGACATGTTAGTTAGGGTCAGGTAAAATATACTGATCAGACATGTTAGTTAGGGTCAGGTAAAATATACTGATCAGACATGTAAGTTAGGGTCAGGCAAGACATACTGGCCTAGATCCTCATCTTAACTTCCGTGTAGTCCTCGCCGGAAACGAGCTGTTTTTCATAGGAGTCTGGCTAACAAGCTGGTGGATCGACGTAATCCCCGTAGTATAGAGCGACACGCAGATGAAGCCAAGCATATCACACCCGCCTGGAGGACACCGGTCCACGTTCAACAGTACGATCGGAATGTGAGGAAAGTTACAACATACCGCCACTAAACGTCCTTTCGAGGCGCCCAAAAGGATGGAGCGTGTAGTCTAATCGACAGGGAGGCTGCTTGCCGAGGCTGGGATTACCACCGCGCCAAATTTCGAAATCGCGGCGGACTGAAAAAAATCCGTTCGTTCCTGGTGCGACCGCACCTCCAATCGACCAATCTGTAAATTGGTACCTGACGTATGGGCTGGGGAAGGTATAAACAGCAAGAAAGGGAACTGGTCACCCCACCCCACAAAGACTATGGCGTAGTCCATGAAGAGTTATCTTCATCCCCGATGGCAGTTGTTGCCATGAAACCCACCTTTAGCTTTAAAAGGGTAAATCTACTGATTGTGGGCATTCCTTCAACAACAACATCCTCGATACAAGAACGTTCTAGAAAGACAACACGATACATGGAATTCAATCATGCGTAACTTACGTTCCTCGGTGGTCTAAAATAGCAAAGAAAGACAGGAATTAATCAATCAAAATCTGTCAGCCTGTGGAAAATAGGCCTTCAATGAATACACGCCAAGTCTTCCTGCCCAGAGCATCCAACCCATCTTTGTTCACGTCTTTCCTGCTACATTTATGTTTGTTCGAAGCTCTCATCTCTGTTAGTGTTTAAGCCATCCATCCCATCTCAATCCACATCTTTTCCTGCTACCTTTATGTTTGTTCGAAGCTCTCATCTCTGTCAGTGTTTAAGCCATCCATCCCATCTTTGTTCACGTCTTTCCTGCTACCTTTATGTTTGTTCGAAGCTCTCATCTCTATCAGTGTTTAAGCCATCCATCCCATCTTTGTTCACGTCTTTCCTGCTACCTTTATGTTTGTTCGAAGCTCTCATCTCCACCACTTAAGGTCTGGCTCTTTCTTTGACGATTCCTAAATAGCTCATGTCATGCTGTTATGCTGCCAGATGTTTTCCACAGGGTGTGTCCTATCAAACTCCAGTGTTTATCCTTGCGTCAAGTGCCACTGATATACTTCTGATTCGTTCTCATATTCTACATCACGGACTTAATCATGCCTTTTAATCCAACTATTAATTCCACGTGGGACGATGAGGTTAACGTCTGGTCAGGCAAAACACACTGATCAGACAATGTTAGCCAGGGTCAGGAGAAATATACTGGCCAAGACCCTCTCCTGACGGGACGATGAGGCTAACGTCTGGTCAGGCAAAACACACTGATCAGACAATGTTAGCCAGGGTCAGGAGAAATATACTGGCCAAGACCCTCTCCTGACGGGACGATGAGGCTAACGTCTGGTCAGGCAAAACACACTGATCAGACAATGTTAGCCAGGGTCAGGAGAAATATACTGGCCATGACTCTCACCTTACCTTCTCGTTGTTCGTCCTGGAAACGGGACAGCAGTCTGGCTAACAAGGTGAGGTTTGACGTGATCTCCGTAGTAGTAAGCGACACGCAGTTGAAGCGAAGCATAAGACAACTACCTGGAGGACCCTGGTAGACCTTCATCAGCACGCTCGGGATGTGAGAAAAGCTGTGACTACCTGCCACTTAACGTCCTTTTTAGGGCGCACAAAAGAGTAATTCTACTCATTGTGTTCATTCGCAAACAACAACATTAATTCAATGTTAGAGACTTTATCAAACCAAGTTAATTCCACTATTCGGCGCTACAGTACAAGACATAAACATAATGACTCCAATTTGTTAAATTGTCAGAACTGAAACAAAAGATGTCTAAAAGATGCTTATTGGATGTAAATATAGATTTTTACTAGGATAACAAAAGAAAGCTTGCCTTCGCGTTAGCCACTGCAAATATGGCGTCACATCAACTTGCACTGTTGTCATAAAATATCCAGTTCTGAGGATTTATGGATTAAGAATGCGTTAACATAAACACAGTGACATAAACATGTGTATTCACATCACCATACAACATGTGTATTCACATCATCATACAACATGTGAATTCACATCATCATACAACATGTGAATTCACATCATCATACAACATGTGAATTCACATCATCATGCAGGAAGGAAGACTAACGTCTGGTCAGGCAAAATATACTGGACATGACCGTCACCTTGGCTTCCTCGTATCCCTTCCTGAAAAGAGATATTTTCATGGCAGCCTGGCTAATAAGGTGAGGAATCGACGTGATCTCCGTAGTAGTGAGCTACACTCAGATGAAGCCAATCATAACACAACTGTCTAGAGGACCCCAGTCCACCTTCATCAGCACTCTCGGGATGTGAGGAAAGCTACTGCAACCCGTCACTCAACGTCCTTTTTAGGGCGCACAAAAGAGTAATCCTACTCTTTGTGGGCATTCAACAACAACAACAACAATATCACCACACAACATCTATATTCACATCACCCCACCATATGTATTCACATTAACCCACACCACATGTATTCCCATCACCCCACACCACATGTATTCACATCACCCCACACCACATGTATTCCCATCAACCCACACCATGCGGTTGTTAATCAGCTGATAGCTGGCATGCTTTTATCCGAATCAGCGACGCTAAAACTGACCAAGACCATATTCCGACTCAAAGTGGCGGCCCTAGAAACAGACTGCACACATACAGCCTGACTAAGAGAACAGGGATCGAAGAGGGAAGAAAAAACTGGTCTCAAAAATGGCATACTGTAACTGGTTGGAATACAAGCCAAGTTCGATACATATATTTTAATAGACTCAATTACTCCTGGACTTCTCTATCACCTAGCATAGACCGAACATGTCACCCGTGCTCGTGTCGCATCCAGGCAACCAATGAGCAGGGTTTGCTTTAATTAAGGAACACGTTAAGGAAGTGGATATGTGAAAACTTTGAGACAGCGAGCTGTAAACAAAGAATGTTTTTTGTGGCACCGATCACAAGACAAGTATTCATCTGTACCCGGACAACATTTATAACCAACAGGAAAGAAAGGGAAATAAAATGCAGGTTTAAAGAAAGGGAAATAAAAGGCAGCCTGAAAGAAAGGGAAACAAAAGGCAGTATGAAAGAAAGGGAAATAATATGCAGCCTGAAAGAAAGGGAAGTAATATGCAACCTGAAAGAAATGGGAAATAATATGAAGCCTGAAGGAAAGGGAAATAATATGCAGCCTGAAAAAAATGGGAAATAATATGCAGCCTGAAGGAAAGGGAAATAATATGCAGCCTGAAAGAAAGGGAAGTAATATGCAACCTGAAAGAAATGGGAAATAATATGCAGCCTGAAAGAAAGGGAATAATATGCAGCCTGAAAGAAAGGGAAATAATATGTAGCCTGAAAGAAAGGGAAATTATATGCAGCCTGAAAGAAAGGGAAGTAATATGCAGACTGAAAGAAAGGGAAATTATATGCAGCCTGAAAGAAAGGGAAGTAATATGCAGCCTGAAAGAATGGGAAGTATTATGCAGCCTGAAAGAACGGGGAGTATTATGCAGCCTGAAAGAAAGGGAAGTAATATGCAGCCTAAAAGTCTGGAAGTAAGTGACTCTAGAAATATATTTCAATCGAATCTGTCTATATTTCATAGCCGCAAGTGCTGAACGGCGACAGACTAGCTCAGTTGTGACACTTTTCTTGTGAGTGACCCCAGGTCTTCTTCTTCTTCTTCGTTCGTTCCTTCTCAATCTCCTACTATCAAGCCCCGAAAAGAGCTTTGCAAGTAGCAGGATGGTGTCCGGAGAATGGAATGCGTTGTACTGTAGTTTGCAGCTAGACTGCGATATTTGCACCTTTCGGTCTGACACATCCGATTTCAATAGTTATTTTTGAGTACCGGGTTAGTGTTCCTTCTTCGATCCATTCTTCTTAGCCAGTCGTCTGCTCTGTTGCAGCCTGTTTTCCAGGATCACCACTTGGTGGTGTAGAAGGGTCTTGACATCTCTGGCTCGCTGCCCCTGATACTAGTAGTCAGCTATTGGTCGCTGACCTCATGCGCTGCTCAGCGTCTTTATCCCACCCGCTAGTACCTTACCATCTCCCTCTCTCTCTCTTTATCCATCCATCCATCCATCCATCCTTCTATCTATCTATCTATCTATCTATCTATCTATCTATCTATCTATCTATCTATCTATCTATCTATCTATCTATCTATCTATCTATCTATCTATCTATCTATCTATCTATCTATCTATCTATCTATCTATCTATCTATCTACCTACCTACCTACCTACCTACCTACCTACCTACCTACCTATCTATCTATCTATCTATCTATCTATCTATCTATCTATCTCTTTCTTGCCACGAGAAAGAGACACAAAGAGAGTTTTTCGTGGCAAGTCGCTTTCGTCATCTGGAGGTCCGCGCTCGAGTTCCGGTCTGTCCATTACGCCACTTGTTTATGTTCGCAGTATAACACTCATCGTCAGAAGCCTTTTGGTGGCTTTGCGTAGACCGTGTTTACCGAGGCGACGTCCATGCTCGTCTGAGCAAGGGTTAGTTGTACTTGGCATTCCATTCCTAGGGCATTCCTGTAGCCTTTCCGCAACATATTGAATTGGAGTCAAGAGCTCCATCGCTCTACTCTGACATTCATCCTGTTTTGGGGTGGATCTTTGGGTTTAAGACTCATTCGATTGGAAGGGAGTGGCATATGGTGTATTCCTAACCATCCAAAGGGCTCTCGAAATATGCAGTGCTAAATCAGGGGGTTCTGGATCTGGACTCTCCCAAAGAAACGTCACGTTCTGCACGCATCCAACTCTCAACTCTACCCTCGAGCCATCTAACCATTGCTTGGAACTTCCGTCATATTGGAGATGTCCGAATTAAGTTCAGAACCCAGGTTGCTCCTCCAGGTCAGGTGCAATGCTGGGTATTCAATATGCCACACCACAATATAAATCGTACATTGGCCGTCGGCAGACTACCTGCAAGGCAGCAAGTGATTTTATAATGTGAGTTTGTTCTTGTCATAAATAAATGGCCACTAAATGGCTTACGATCTTAATCGGCCCACAGTAATCTGGTTTTAGTGTGGCAGAAACTCGCACCTCGCCCATTCTCCTGTTAGTTAAGAACAACGGATCTCGGTACGTGAAGACCAAGAGTTGCACTGTTGCTGTTGGAGGCCACGTGATACGCACGCCGTAGAAGCATTTGAACAGAATAGTTCCTCCTCAACTCCCTCCCTTCTATGACAGCATTTTGATTTTTTTTTAAAACGCTGTTTGTTACATATTTTAGTTCCGAGTCATCATCATGTAGCATGTCCTTTGTAGAACGTCGCTCCCATCACAGTCTTATTGAAAGAAACTCGTTCCCTTGCCAAAACACCAGCCTCCGCCACTGTCATACTCAGGCTTGGTCTACCCCTTCCTCTTTTGCCTGGCACCATACCTTCCATCGCCGTTCTCCAAAAGACCGTTGTGTCTCTTGATGAAGTACTTGCATTTTCTAGCCAAAATGGAATTGATAAACCAGTTCTCTTATATGCTCAGCTCTTGCCGAATGTCTGCATTTGTCTTTTTCTCTGTCCAGGGTATTCTGAGGATCTTTCTGTAACATTTTGACTCGAAGGATTCGATTCTGTGTGTAGAAGTTTTGGTAATCGTCCATGATTCCAGACCATAAGCTGCCACAAGAAAAACACAGGCACTCAAGACTTTTACTTTTATCATTTTGTTGGCGCCCTGCCATAATTTCTTCAGGATGTTCAGTCTCTGCATTGCCATAGCTAGTCTTCTTCTGATTTCTTTCGAGCAGTTGCCATTATTGTCAATTCTGGAGCCCAGATATTCAAAATGTGTGACCTGATCTATTTCCTCAGCACCCACTGTAAATTTATGTTGACATTGTGTTTTGTCGGTGGTCATTTTCTTTGTTTTATTTATGTTTATGAACAGGTTTTGATCTTTACTATGTCCATTAACGGCTGAAAGTAGCTGCTCTAGCCCTTCTGCACTTCTTGATAGTATCACTGTATCATCTGCGTATCGTAACTCTGGAATCTCGTACCCCCCAATCGTAAATGGGTCGAAACTTTCAATGTTCACATCTTCTCGAACATTTCTCATTATACATTCCGCATATATGTTGTACAGATAAGGTGAGAGAATACATCCCTGTCGGACTCCCTTTTGTACTGCAAACCAATCCGATGTTTGCCCAGATACTCGGACATCGGCTTGTTGATCTTGGTATAATGTTTCAATGAGATGGACTATGTGCAAAGGAAACCCCATTTCCTTCATGATTCTCCACAGATTTTGACGTTTTACCGTGTCGAAGGCCTTAGTGTAATCAATGGAACATGTGTACAGGTCTACATTAAACTCTCTACATTTTCCATAGATATTCCTTAAATTGAATATGTGGTCCCGGGTCCCACTGTCTTTCATAAAACCTGCCTGGACTACGTGAATTTCAGATTCAAACCTTTTCTCTATCCTTCTTAACAGGATTCGCAGGAGTATCTTGCTAGCATGGCTGATCATTGCGATAGTTCGGCACTTCGTGCACAGCTTCAGGTTGCCTTTTTGGGGGAGGGGAATATAAATTGATTTCTTCCATGCTTCTGGCCACTCTGCACTGTGCCATATCTGTTTACACAGCTTGTGATAGACTCGAGCACATGCCTCCCCTCCTGCTTGTATTAGCTCTGTTGGGATATCATCGCATCCTGGGGACTTTCCCTTTTTTAGGCTTTTAATTGCAGAGTGTACTTCTTCCAATGTTGGTTCAGGTTCTTTCTCTTCCTTTGGTAGGATTGTAACTGAGCGCTTTGTGCTATCTCCATACATGGTTCTGCAGTACTCTCTCCATCTATTCAGTATGTCTTTGGTTTCTGTTAATGTGTTATCCTCTTTGTCATTTATGACCTGTGGAACCGGACGGAACTCCCTTGTCAGTGTTCTTATTGCTTTGAATGCATCTCTTTCTTTGCCTTGTTGTTGTAGGTTTTCTATATCGTTACATGTTTCTACTATGCATCTTCTTTTATCTTTTCTTATTTCTCTTCTAACTTTTCTTGCGCAGTTTTTAAATGCTGTGTTAGTACCCTTACTTCCCATTTGTTTTAATTGTTGCTTTTCTGCAATGAGTTTCTGTGTTTTCTCTGTTATATAGCTATGTGTCTTGTGCGACATCTTGGGAATAATTTCTTTCGCTGTCGAGATCAAAATATCCATTGCGTACGATGTCAACTCCTCAGATGTCATCTCTTCCTGTACCGCAAGGAACGCCTCAAATTTGTTTTCTACTTTGATGTTGTATTCAGTAGGTATTGCTGATACACCGAAGCGTATATTGGCTGGCAACCTTTGTTGATCCTACGTAGTCTTGTTTGGAAAACTGCAAACAGTAATTTATGGTCCGTATCGCAGTCTGCTCCTGGCAGCGTTTTTGTTTGTTGCCAGCACATTTGATCTCCATCTTTGTTGCACTAGGATGTAATCCATTTGGTTTCTGCTGTTGCCATCAGGGGAGGACCACGTGTATAGTCTACGTGGATGTTGTTTGAAGAAGGTGTTGGCAATGGAGAGGTTGTTTTCCGTGCAAAATTCAACCAGTTTTTCTCTTCGCTCATTTCTGGGTCCCAAACTGAAAGGTCCTAGAACACTTCTCTCCTTTTCGGCTCTTTCCTCTCCGACTTTCGCATTGAAATCGCCAATGATGATTAAGATATCTCTTTTTTCAACTTTTTCCATCGTTTCTTGCAAAGTGTTATAGAAATCATCCATTTCGCAATCGTCTGCTGCTGATGTTGGTGCACACACTTGAATTATTGTTAAATTTCTAGTCTTTTTCTTTAGTCTTCTTCTTCTTCTTCTTCTTCTTCGTTCTCAATCTCCCGCTACCAAAACCTGAAAGGGCTTAAGTAGCAGAATGTAGTCCAGAGAACGGAATGCGTTGTGTCGTAGTTTACAGCTTGACTGTGATATTTGCACCTTTCGGTCCAACACATCCGACTTCAGCAAGAATTTTTTGAGTACCGGGTTAGCATTCCCTCTTCGATCCCTTCTCCTTAGCCAGTCTGCCTTGCTGCAGCCTGTTATCCAGGATCACTGCGTGGAGGTGTAGAAGGGTCTTGGCAGCTCTGGTTCGCTGACCCTGACGCTAGCAGTCAGCTATGGGTCGCTGACCACTGCAGCTCATGCGCTGCTCAGCATCTTGATTCCTTTCTTTAGTCTGATTACAATTATTCGGTCGTTCACTGGATTGTAACCGATTAGTCTTTTTCGACAGAATAAAGCCGACCCCGCTTTTTCCACCCTTGTCCGTCCCAGAGTATATGAATGGTTCTCCTGTGGAGCTGGTACAGTGCCCTTGACCTGCTCATCCGTGCTCAGAGACTCCAAGAATCTCTATCTTGGTTCTCTTCATTTCTCTTCCGATCATGAACAACTTGCCCTGGTATAAGCTCCGGACGTTCCAGGTGCCTATTCTTAGTTTTGTTTATAGTCCCATTTCAGAGTTGTCCACTGTAATGCAGTCAGGCTTTAGGCCGTCATCTCTATTACTTGTACTGACTCTGAAATCGGCCTCTTCCCCAGTTGGCGTCGATGATCTGCCTGGCCTGAGGGCCTCACCATCAGATCTTTGAGTTTCGTTTTTCTCGACTGTCATAAGTTTCTTGGCATTCTACATCCAGTAGTTTGCCATTGCTTTCTGAACGTTGTTCTGGTCGCTGACCAACTATGGTCTCTGGTGCGCCCTTAGCCCGATACCAGGCGTTTCGAGCTCCCGCTTTTAGAGTCGTCACACAGGTCGATGTTCCGCCTCTTCCACCAGCAGCTGTGTGTACTTGTCAGGGGTGGACTCCCCTTCTTGTCGTTTCACTCACGTAGTTTAACCGAGTACAGATAAATATTGTTTATGCGGTTGTTGCCACCAACAACCATTCTTTGTTTCCCTCCCTTACTACGTAGCAGACACTGCCGTCAGGGATAAAGACTTGATTTTACTAAACTTCAATTTTCTTTGGTGTGATGACCAGTTGACTTCCACGCTGCCTCACATTTCACAACTAGTACCAATTTACAGCTGGGAAAACTGGAGTGTACTGAGATAGTGGATTTCACATGGTAGCATTTTCGTGATGGCAGCCAGACAGTTGACATGTTTAAGTTCTCCATTCTGCTCTTTTAAAATATTTTAGGTTGCCTAAATGATAAACCTCAATTTCATCTTCTTGACAATTTATAAACACAAAGTCAGTAATTATTTTTGCAGTTTTTTTTGTACATAACATTGAGTTCGATACCAGTCAACCAGCGCCGACAAAGTGAATTGATTCCTCTAGAAGACCATCCTTAAGTCATGTGTGTACAGTTTGTTGCTTCCATTCTGGAGTCAGCTGCTCGATGGCACATACCTTGCAAGCACTTTATCGAACGGGGAACATTATGGAACCTCCCCCCCCCCCCCCCCCCCACCCCTTGCAGGCACTTAGTGGAACCGGGAACTTCATGGACCCACCTTGCAGGCACTTTGTGTCGACTCTGGTGTCATGTCACGTTTAATAGCTTCAGCCGACCCTGGTGTCACGTTACGTTCAACAGCTTCAGCCGACCCTGGTGTCACGTTACGTTCAACAGCTTCAGCCGACTCTGGTGTTACGTTATGCTCAACAGCTTCAGCCGACCCTGGTGTCAGGTCACGTTCAACAGCTTCAGCCGACTCTGGTGTTACGTTACGCTCAACAGCTTCAGCAGACCCTGGTGTCAGGTCACATTCAACAGCTTCAGCCAACTCTGGTGTCACTACATAAATGTCACTACTTTATGCGCCTGACCTGGTCGAGAACATTCTGCCATAGAGCTCACGTCTTTTGGAACTTCCTATTCCACTTGTACACTTGCTGAACTGACACACATTCATCATTGCACTGAACTTTCAATAGCCGATACATTTAGATAATTGTCAACCTTATGCTGCTACAAATAACGGATAAAAGAACGATTCGTCTATTTCGTGCACGTCACTAGTGGGACAGCCATCTTACAAAATGGCTACTATGATATCGTATAGCTCGTATGCACGTGAAATCACAATTGAAGTGTTAAGTCAAGATGCTGCCAATTTACATGGCCATAGCACGATGTTTGAATTTCTATTGCAATTGTAATGTTTTAATTTAAAGACATTACAGGCCCAGGGGACCCACTATCAGAATCAAAACATAGTCTGCTTCAGAACCAGTTGAAATCTACAACTAGGTCAAATCACTGCAGTTTGTTCAGGTCTAACGCACATCAGGATAACGCACAGCTGCACACAGCTCGTGCGACAGTGAAGATAATCAAGATAAATTCATTTATAATGTATTCCACATCCTACATATTCACCCATCCTCGCATGACTGATTTTCATGAATTTGGCTCTATCTTGGAGCCACACCGGAGAAGGAAGCGATGAATTCAGGGCGATGATGTGAAACAGGCGGTGTGTACCTGGCTATACAGTCAAACAGAGGAGTTTTTATTCGCTCACTTAATCCAGCATTTGTGAAACGCTGTTACCCCTGTACTGAACGTGATACGAACTTCATGTCTGCTGAAGACTTATTAAATGTTTGTAATTCACATTTGTCCATATTCTGTTAATTATAACATTTTAAAGTTACGTTTTGATTCCTTATCGTAATTTTATAATATACTCTTCAATTCGTTCCTGAAAGGTACATGGCAGATGATGATGACGTCGTTGCAAAAAAAAGAGGTGGAAGAACAACATAAAAGAATGGACCAATCTCCGACCAGAGGAGGCACAGGTAGAGCGATCGCTTACAGGAAAGGATGGCGTGGGTTTGTGAGCATGTCTTCACGTGTGCCTCAACAATCTCACCAGTTACGGGATGCCCTGATCTGATCTGATTCGTTCATCTCCAGACTTTGGCTTCAATTACTCTAATAAAAGCAGCAGTCAGCTCGAGGATATGTACACTTCCGTACATTTTTTCTTGGAAGAACATTGTTTGTTGTAACGTGCTACTCCTTAGACTGGTGCATGATGGACAGGAAGGCACTGGCATCTCTGGTTGAAACACGTTAGTCATGGTTCCTAATTAATGGAAACGATACAAACCTGGATAGGAAAGACCCGATAGTATTGTCAAACAGCTTTACTGGGAAAGACAGATTTGACCTCAAGCAACTACTGCCCTGCGGGTGGACTTGGAACAGCCAAAGGCTAGAGTGGCGTTTCTGAACAAATTTGTACCGAAGACAGATGCACTTGTCTGTTAAACGCACAACACCAGTGGAAGTCAATGCTTTTTATGATGACGTAAATAGTATAATATAACTTAGTATTTGTGATCATGCCGAATAATTGATTAAACTTTGGTTTCAAATCTTTTTGTCTACCAAATTTGGTTTTTACTGCTGCACCTTAAAAATTACAATCATAATGAATACACAATATTCTTAAATTATGTTTGTAAAAATTAAGTTAACTTGAGTGTGTACATTCAGCGAGCTACGGAAACCCTAAGTATCTACACCCTTCACCATTTGTTGAAAGGAGCTTGTTATCTATGGGTCTGTCGGAGTGCAATGGCGTCGATTCCTAATACAACTGACATAACAGAGTTAACTTGAAAATGAATTTTACTTAGCCATTGGAAATCTGGCCAACTCCTTTGGTGAAAGTTGTCGGTAGCCATCCACCACGCGCTGGATAATATGTTCTTCTTGTGCCTGGAACGTTTCAAACAACCATTAGAAAAACATGGATTGATGGTGGGTGTTAGTTATGGGGGAGTGTGGGGTAGAGTGGCAGGGTGGGGAGTTAGAGTGTCAGGGGGGGTTAGAGTGGCAGGGTGGGGAGTTAGAGTGTCAGGGTGAGGGAGGGGGCGGTAGAGTGGCAGGGTGGGGGGTTAGAGTGGCAGGGTGTGGGGGGGGGTTAGAGTGTCAGGGCGGGGTGTAGAGTGGCAGGGTGGGGAGTTAGAGTGTCAGGGAGGGGGTAGAGTGACAGGGTGGGGAGTTAGAGTGTCAGGGGGGGGGTAGAGTGGCAGGGTGGGGGGTTAGCGTGTCAGGGTGGGGGTAGAATAGAAGAGAGGGGGTAGTGTGGCAGACAAGGGGGTAGAGTGGCAGGGAGGGGGGTAGAGTGGCAGGGAGGGGGCTAGAGTGTCAGGGGGGAGGTAGAGTGGCAGGGTGGGGGGGTTAGAGTGTCAGGGTGGGGATAGAGTGGCAGGGTGGGGAGGTAGAGTGTAGGGGGGAGGGTAGAGTGGCAGGGAAGGGGGTAGAGCGTCAGGAAGGGGGGTAGAGTGGCAGGGAGGGGGGTAGAGTGGCAGGGAGGGGGGTAGAGTGGCAGGGAGGGGGTAGAGTGGCAGGGAGGGGGTAGGCAGGGAGGGGGTAGAGTGGCAGGGAGGGGGGTAGAGTGGCAGGGAGGGGGACGAAATGCAGTAGTGATTTGATTGACAGGAACCAGTGAATCATATCTGACTGCTTGCATCGTGACCAGCGAAAAATAACTGACAAAGACCATATTTTGCCTTGAACTGGCAGCCCTGGAAACAGACTGCACTCGTGCAACCTTGCTAAGAGAATTGGGTTTTGCAGAGGGAAGGTAAGCCAGGTAACAAAATATGAAGTGCAGCAACCGGTTGTGACTGACTGGAAGGTGCGTTAGTGAGGGAGTGAGGGAGTGAGTGAGTGAGGGAATGAGTGAGTGAGGGAAGGTGTGCGTTAGTGAGGGAGTGAGGGAATGAGTGAGTGAGGGAGTGAGGGAATGAGTGAGTGAGGGAGTGAGGGAAGGTGTGCGTTAGTGAGGGAGTGAGGGAATGAGTGAGTGAGGGAGTGAGGGAAGGTGTGCGTTAGTGAGGGAGTGAGTGAGTGAGGGAGTGAGGGAGTGAGGGAATCAGTGAGTGAGGGAGTGAGGGAGTGAGGGAATGAGTGAGTGAGGGAGTGAGGGAAGGTGTGCGTTAGTGAGGGAGTGAGGGAATGAGTGAGTGAGGGAGTGAGGGAAGGTGTGCGTTAGTGAGGGAGTGAGGGAGTGAGTGAGTGAGGAAGTGAGGGAATGAGTGAGTGAGGGAGTGAGGGAAGGTGTGCGTTAGTGAGGGAATGAGTGAGTGAGTAAGTGAGTGAGTAAGTGAGTGCGTGAGGGATTGAGTGAGTGAGTAAGTGAGTGAGAGAATTAGTGAGTGAGAAAGTGAGTGCGTGAGGGAATGAGTGAGTGAGGGAATGAGTGAGTGAGTGAGAGAATTAGTGAGTGAGTAAGTGAGTGCGTGAGGGAATGAGTGAGTTAGGGAATGAGTGAGTGAGTGAGGGAATGAGTGAGTGAGTGTATGTGTGTGCGTGAGTGCGGGCATATATATATATATACATTAGCCATGTTTCACACTGGCATACATTCTATTCTCTTTCAGTGTCAAACATGGCGCATAAGACAAAACTCAGTGCTGTCCAGGATGTTCTGTTATGTCACTTGTTGTAGTTCATGTATGTCGTTGATACCCAAATGATGTAGTGACCTTTCTAGTAATTGTCCCATGTAGTGTCTCTCTTCGCCTGTCTCTCTTCCTGGTACCACTCGGTCTCCACATAATCGCTTGCACTGGAAGTCTGTTGCTACTCATTCTAAGATCATGTACGGTGTACGTTCAACGTTTTTTATTTGTGAAAAAAGAAACATTTTGCTGTTTGGTCTCTAATCTTATTTGTTTGTTTGTCTTACATTCTTTCCGGTCAATAATTTACTAAGACGTTTATTTTCAAATGCATTCAGTCCATTTCACGCGTTTTGGTAATTTTCCAGCTTTCCCATCCGTATGTTAATATTAATATGGGATCAAGATGCTGAGCAGCGCATGAGCTGCAACGGTCATCGACCCATAGCTGACTGCTAGCGTCAGGGCCAGCGAACCAGAGCTGAGCAGCGCATGAGCTGCAGTGGTCAGCGATAAGTAGCTGACTGCTAGCGTGAGGGCCAGCGAACCAGAGCTGAGCAGTGCATGAGCTGCAGTGGTCAGCGACCAGTAGCTGACTGCTAGCGTCAGGGCCAGCGAACTAGAGCTGCCAAAACACTTCTACACCTCCACGCGGTGATCCTGGATAACAGGCTGCAGCATGGCAGACTGGCTAAGGAGAAGGGATCGAAGAAGGAATGCTAACCCAGTACTCAAAAAATGCTTGCTGAAGTTGGATGTGTTGGACCGAAAGGTCCAAATATCGCAGTCAAGCTGTAAACTACGACACAACGCATTCCGTTCTCTGGACTATATTCTGATACTTAAGCCCGTGTCAGGGTTTGGTAGCGGGAGATTGAGAACGAACGAAGCCATATTAATATTATTTTAAAGTTCAACCGACTGAATTAAATTACTTGCTCAGTGTTGTTGACATCCAAATGCTTGTTGATTGTTTAAATGGCAATGAGACCGAGACGGTTCGAGAGAAGATTCAAGTTGCTTTGTGTCAATCTTGTGCGATTTTGCTGCATACATAAGTGAGCTGTTCTACCTTCTGTAACTCGTACCGACATTCAATTTATATTATTGGCTCTGATTGCGTAATTCATGATTTTTACTTACGAAGCGTTTATCTGCAGGTCTCTCTGTTCAAATAGTTGGCAGAGTCTGCCTATATTTTCCTGTGTCGGCAAATATTAATATAGTTATAAACCATACACATCTTTGCCATAGTTTGGCCTAGATTATGATAGGTTAGGTAAACCAAAACACAATGGAATGGGATTTTGATTATGAATATGGGTGACGTTCTGAGATAGGTCAAGGCAGCTTCTTGGGTGTGGATGTGGGTGACATTCTGAGATCGGTCAAGGACAGCTGAGATCGGTCAAGGACAGCCGAGATCGGTCAGGACAGCCACTTGTATGTGGATAGGGGTGACATTCTGAGATCGATCAAGGACAGCCGAGATCAGTCAAGGACAGCTGAGATCGGTCAAGGACAGCCGAGATCGGTCAGGACAGCCACTTGTATGTGGATAGGGGTGACATTCTGAGATCGGTCAAGGACAGCCGAGATCGGCCAAGGACAGCCGAGATCGGTCAAGGACAGCCGAGATCGGTCAAGGACAGCCGAGATCGATCAAGGACAGCCGAGATCGGTCAAGGACAGCCGAGATCGGTCAAGGACAGCCACTTGTATGTGGATAGGGGTGACATTCTGAGATCGGTCAAGGACAGCTGAAATCGGTCAAGGACAGCCGAGATCGGTCAAGGACAGCCTAGATCGGTCATTAACAGCCACTTGTATGTGGATAGGGGTGACATTCTGAGATCGGTCAAGGACAGCCGAGATCCGCCAAGGACAGCCGAGATCGGTCAAGGACAGCCGAGATCCGCCAAGGACAGCCGAGATCGGTCAAGGACAGCCGAGATCCGACAAGGACAGCCGAGATCGGTCAAGGACAGCCGAGATCCGCCAAGGACAGCCGAGATCGGTCAAGGACAGCCGAGATCCGCCAAGGACAGCCGAGATCGGTCAAGGACAGCCGAGATCGGTCAAGGACAGCCGAGATCGGTCAAGGACAGCCGAGATCGGTCAAGGACAGCGGAGATCGGCCAAGGACAACCTCTTGGGTGTATATACTGCAATCAATACCCTGACGGCTCACATAATGCAGAAAGTTCAAACAAACTGTGGACAGAGCAAGGAGCAGCATCAGGTAGGTCGGATTAGGAGTATGTTCAACCAGCGGACTATTAGAACTATCAGCATCAGGGAGGTCGGATTAGGAGTAGGTTCAACCAGCGGACTATTAGAACTATCAGCATCAGGGAGGTCGGATTAGGAGTAGGTTCAACCAGCGGACTATTAGAACTATCAGCATCCACACTCTAAACCATTTCGTTAAGGAGACTCAACACCTATGGGTTTGTCCAGAACGCAGTGACGTCGAATCTTGGTAAAACAGAACAGAGTAACGATTACATTACGTTAAGAAATCTGAGACTCAATAAATAATGCTGACATCACTCCCGGCAGGAAGCCAAATGTGGTAGACAGTACACAGACAAATGTGGTAGACAGTACACAGCCAAATATGGTAGACAGTACACAGCCAAATGTGGTAGACAGTACACAGACAAATGTGGTAGACAGTACACAGACAAATGTGGTAGACAGTACACAGACACATGTGGTAGACAGTACACAGACAAATGTGGTAGACAGTACACAGACAAATGTGGTAGACAGTACACAGACAAATGTGGTAGACAGTGCACAGACAAATGTGGTAGACAGTACACACAGAAACAAATTAATGGCCTACGCATTGATCTAATTCTGTTTTTGTTTACATTTGTCTTTATTCGCAGCTGAGAACGCCAGGCCAAACTCTGCACATGTCAGACGTATATATACATCAATAAAAGACTCGCCATATAGTTACAAGATGAATAAAACCTACATCAACTGAAAAGATGTACACCATAATCGACGTAGTATCGTTACATGCACTGCCTGCGGAAACTACTGAGGATTAGATGGCATGACATGGTGCCACTTGGGGAAGGAACCTATCTCCTACCAGGAACGTCAGCAGGGTTGTGGATGGCTGAAAGGCCTCCTAATTTGAAGATTAGCTGCGAATAAATAAGCAGCCGTGAACAAAAATAGGTCGGCAGGCATGGAGGCTGTAAAGAGGCAGTCTCTCCACCATGCAAAGACACAGCAGGCTAATCGCCTG
This sequence comes from Ariolimax columbianus, assembly GCA_036924085.1. Lineage (NCBI taxonomy): Eukaryota > Metazoa > Mollusca > Gastropoda > Stylommatophora > Arionidae > Ariolimax > Ariolimax columbianus. The sequence continues at coordinate 82,406,495 of JAVGWX010000010.1, forward strand.
CTTGTCTCAACAAACGATTACAAGTCAAAACATAGAGAAAACCGAACTGATCTCAACGGCGACGAACGGGCGAGAAATAAGGACCACGATTTACGGAACATGGAATGTACGAAGTATAAGCGGGAAAGAAAATTAACTAATAGAGGAGATAAAGAGAGCCAAATTAACAGTCATGGCGCTTACAGAAACAAAGAAAAAGGGACAAGACGTTCTGGACCATGACGGCAACAAATTATACTATATCGGAGTTCCCATGACTAAATAAGCCAGGGCAGGGGTGGGCTGTATGGTGGATAGTAATAACATTAAAGGATGGAAGTTCCTTTCAGAACGACTGATGATTATAAGTTCTCTGTTGTTTAGTTTGTAATAGACCCCCTCCACCTACACCTGTAGAAGGTTTTGTTATCTGAACCATCTGTTTTAACGTGAATCCATGTTTCTGGCGGATATACTATCCTAAGATTGTCTTCCGTCATCATTTTTCTAAATATGTTCGCTTCTTTTCTATTCCATCTATGGTTTCTTACATCTCAGATTTTGCTTTTTTTTCATGGTGAAATTTGTGATGTTTATTTTAGATCACAAAATGCAGACTACCTAATGATTTGCCCAAACCTTATAGAAACATACAATATGGAGGACATGTTGTGGGGGGAAGACAATGCAATCCATATGGTCCAACATTGGAAACATGATGGCTGACGTGTATCCCTGGACGCGGGGAGCAAGCAAATATATATTTAATATTTATGGCAAGTTCTTTAAAAAAAATAATGATTTTCACTAATTTATGAAAACAATATTTATCAAAATAAATAAACAGTCGCCAGTGACATGTTCTAGTGTCCAGAACTTAAAATAATGAACTTCACACACTGTCATGTTGGTGCAACACAAAACGACATGTTAGCATTTGAGTGAAATACCTGTTTTCTCTCTCTCTCTCTCCCTTTCTCTCTCTCTCCCACTGTTTATCCCTTCCTCACCCTGCCCGTCTCTCTATATTTCTCCTTTCCTCTATCTAGGTTTATTTCTCTCTTCTATCTCTTTCTCTATCAATCCGTTTCACTCAATTCACTCTTATCTCTCCATCCCTCCTTTATTTCAGCTTTCTCCTTCTTTCCCCATCTCTCTATCCATCTTCCACTCTCTTTGTCTCTACCTGCCTCTCGCCACCTCTCTGTTCCCTTTCATCTCTCAATCTTCCACTCTACCTGTCTCTCTCCACCTCTCTGTTCCCTTTCATCTCTCAATCTTCCACTCTACCTGTCTCTCTCCACCTCTCTGTTCCCTTTCATCTCTCAATCTTCCACACTACCTGTCTCTCTCCACCTCTCTGTTCCCTTTCATCTCTCCATCTTCCACTCTACCTGTCTCTGTCCACCTCTCTGTTCCCTTTCATCTCTCAATCTTACACTCTACCTCTCTCTCTCCACCTCTCTGTTCCCTTTCATCTCTCAATCTTTCACTCTCCTTGTCTCCCTCTTTCCCTAGATATCTCTGTTCCCTTTCATCTCTCCATCTTCCCCTCTACCTGTCTCTCTCCACCTCTCTGTTCCCTTTCATCTCTCCATCTTCCACTCTACCTGTCTCTCGCCACCTCTCTGTTCCCTTTCATCTCTCAATCTTCCACTCTACCTGTCTCTCTCCACCTCTCTGTTCCCTTTCATCTCTCCATCTTCCACTCTACCTCTCTCTCTCCACCTCTCTGTTCCCTTTCATCTCTCAATCTTCCACACTACCTGTCTCTCTCCACCTCTCTGTTCCCTTTCATCTCTCCATCTTCCACTCTACCTGTCTCTGTCCACCTCTCTGTTCCCTTTCATCTCTCAATCTTACACTCTACCTCTCTCTCTCCACCTCTCTGTTCCCTTTCATCTCTCAATCTTTCACTCTCCTTGTCTCCCTCTTTCCCTAGATATCTCTGTTCCCTTTCATCTCTCCATCTTCCCCTCTACCTGTCTCTCTCCACCTCTCTGTTCCCTTTCATCTCTCCATCTTCCACTCTACCTGTCTCTCTCCACCTCTCTGTTCCCTTTCATCTCTCAATCTTTCACTCTCCTTGTCTCCCTCTTTCCCTAGATATCTCTGTTCCCTTTCATCTCTCCATCTTCCCCTCTACCTGTCTCTCTCCACCTCTCTGTTCCCTTTCATCTCTCCATCTTCCACTCTACCTGTCTCTCTCTCCACCTCTCTGTTCCCTTTCATCTCTCAATCTTTCACTCTCCTTGTCTCTCTCTCCACCTCTCTGTTCCCTTTCATCTCTCAATCTTTCACTCTCCTTGTCTCTCTCTCCACCTCTCTGTTCTTCTTCTTCTTCTTCTTCGTACGCTGTTTACAGCGATATTTACGTTGCACTGATTTAATTTGTTAGCCAGTGGCTCAGTGCATCCGATTTCAACAGGCGTTTCTGTAGGGTTGCCCTCCTTAGCCTTTGGCTGTCCCCAGCCTAACTGCAAGGCAGCAGTTGTTTTTGGTCAGAGTTGTCTCTCTTGGGAAGTTGTCTTGCGGACTATCGAGTCTTCCCTACTCGTGTCTATAGCGTTTTGGAAATGATATGATGGACTATGTACTAGTTTGTACTATCCCGGAAGAGAGGCAGTCCAGTGTGACTTTTTCCCAGGATCGTCACGTCCTGCCAGAAACGTAGCATATGCATATGAGTGAGGTATCTTTTTGCTCGCTCTATTTTCTCGGCTCATCTGCAGTGATGGTACGCCTAGCATTCCCCGCCACCCGGGAGCTTGCCACCATAGGACAGGAGGTGCAGTGTCCGCTGGACTGCATCTCTTCTGCGTCCATTGGAATGACTGATAGCAGACAGATGCAAAGAGCGAGGAAGGAGTGCATTTTACCAGGTGCATTCCTGCGGCTCGATCGGGCCGGGACACAAGCCCCAGCCATGTCGTAGCCTCCCATCTCAGCGGTGCTGAGATTTTGGGCGGGATTCTGGCTTAGAGGCGTTCGGCCGTAATCCCTCAGATGGTAGCTTATCAGCCAAGCACGTGAACCAAATGTCAGCGACCTGTGATTCCTCTCGAAATAGTGCATTTGACCAGGTGACAAGCCTAGTCTTGCACGGAGATGTTGTCCGCCTAGGGAGCGGACATGGTCAAGGGTTGAGTCTCAGCAGTTCGCAGTGAGGTAGCTGATCTACTGCTTAGGGTACCCGACCGAGAACTAAGTCTTCTACAAATGATTTCATTCCTCATCGCCGTATGGGGTGAATATCGAGCAGCTTCCCGCCCGCTTTTATCAGCGGACGGCAGAGACCTCATTCTGCGGCTTGACCGGGCGGGGCTGGAGCGTGACCCCGAGGTCCCCACCATGTCGAAGCCTCCCTTTGCATTTGTGCTGGGCTGCTTTTAGGCGGGATTTTTGGCTTAGAGGTGTTCGGCCATAATCCCTCACCTCGAACCGTTGGCTTATCCGCCTAGTACGTGAACCAAAATGTCTGCGGCTCCTCTCGGGCGTAGCAGGATTACCGTAGCAGAGCATTGTCATTTGTAGACCAGACGACCGACCGACCGGGCTCGCTCGAGGAGGGATGGCAGCGCTCTGTGCAGAACGGATCCCAACGACCTCGGCGACGAATTTCACTGGGACTAGAGACACAATTTGGCCTGCCCTTCTTCTCCGTAGGGAGAAAACGCAGGGCCTCGAGGCAACGATTCCTGCTTTCCATTTGCCGGTCACAAGCTCTTTGCGAGAGTCGGACCACCAGCGAGACGTACTGTCGAGCTCTGCTATAAGCCTTAGATAAATCACCAGGGACGGACCACGTTTCCTGATACGGACCAGACTAGCGCACCTCGGTGGAGGAGCCACTACCACAAACCGCACCCAATTCGCACTACGGGGAAAGGCAGGCGAGCGTTTTCCGCAAGCCCGCGCTATCGCTCCGCCTGGCGGGACTGAGATCGCTTTACGAACACTGGATGAAATTGAGTCGCTGCGGCGAGACAACTACCCCAGATCACCTCTCTGTTCGATTTCATCTCTCAATCTTTCACTCTCCTTGTCTCTCTCTCCACCTCTCTGTTCCCTTTCATCTCTAAATCTTTCACTCTCCTTGTCTCTCTCTTTCCCTAGATATCTCTGTTCCCTTTCATCTCTCAATCTTCCACTCTACCTGTCTCTCTCCACCTCTCTGTTCCCTTTCATCTCTCCATCTTCCACTCTACCTCTCTCTCTCCACCTCTCTGTTCCCTTTCATCTCTCCATCTTCCACTCTACCTGTCTCTCTCCACCTCTCTGTTCCCTTTCATCTCTCCATCTTCCACTCTACCTGTCTCTCTCCACCTCTCTGTTCCCTTTCATCTCTCAATCTTCCACTCTACCTCTCTCTCTCCACCTCTCTGTTCCCTTTCATCTCTCCATCTTCCACTCTATCTGTCTCTCTCCACCTCTCTGTTCCCTTTCATCTCTCCATCTTCCACTCTACCTGTCTCTCTCCACCTCTCTGTTCCCTTTCATCTCTCCATCTTCCACTCTACCTGTCTCTGTCCACCTCTCTGTTCCCTTTCATCTCTCCATCTTCCACTCTACCTCTCTCTCTCCACCTCTCTGTTCCCTTGCATCTCTCCATCTTCCACTCTACCTGTCTCTCTCCACCTCTCTGTTCCCTTTCATCTCTCCATCTTCCACTCTACCTGTCTCTCTCCACCTCTCTGTTCCCTTTCATCTCTCCATCTTCCACTCTACCTCTCTCTCTCCACCTCTCTGTTCCCTTTCATCTCTTCATCTTCCACTCTACCTGTCTCTCTCCACCTCTCTGTTCCCTTTCATCTCTCCATCTTCCACTCTACCTGTCTCTCTCCACCTCTCTGTTCCCTTTCATCTCTCCATCTTCCACTCTACCTGTCTCTCTCCACCTCTCTGTTCCCTTTCATCTCTCAATCTTCCACTCTACCTGTCTCTCTCCACCTCTCTGTTCCATTTCATCTCTCCATCTTCCACTCTACCTGTCTCTCTCCACCTCTCTGTTCCCTTTCATCTCTCCATCTTCCACTCTACCTGTCTCTCTCCACCTCTCTGTTCTCTTTCATCTCTCCATCTTCCACTCTACCTGTCTCTCTCTCCACCTCTCTGTTCCCTTTCATCTCTCAATCGTCCACTCTACCTGTCTCTCTCTCCACCTCTCTGTTCCCTTTCATCCCTCAATCTTCCACACTACCTGTCTCTCTCCACCTCTCTGTTCCCTTTCATCACTACATCTCTCACTCTCCTTGTCTCTCTCTTTCCCTAGATATCTCTGTTCTCTTTCATCTCTACATCTCTCACTCTCCTTTTCTCTTTCTTTCCCTAGATATCTCTGTTCCCTTTCATCTCTACATCTCTCACTCTCCTTGTCTCTCTCTCCACCTCTCTGTTCCCTTTCATCACTACATCTCTCACTCTCCTTGTCTCTCTCTCTCCACCTCTCTGTTCCCTTTCATCACTACATCTCTCACTCTCCTTGTCTCTCTCTCTCCACCTCTCTGTTCCCTTTCATCTCTCACTCTCCTTTCCCTACCTTTCTCTCCCACCATCCCCTCTTCTTCTTCCAATGTCCCCTATCTCTTCCACCCTAACTGTCCCCCTCTCTCGCTCGTCCTCACCTTCCCTCTCTCTCTTCCCCCTCAGCTCCCTACAGAGCATACCTCCTTATCTTCAGCCAAGAGGGTGTAGCCTGACAACTGCTGAACTCCAATCTCTCCCGCGAGCGTTGAGAAGGACAGCTCCAGGAGATAGTCATGTGTGACTTTGCTTAGATTCCTGTTGAGAGAAAACAATCCTACGTTATTTCTCTGTCTATCCTAGTAAAGCTCTACAAGCAGAGGTTGCTACTGAGATCAGGAAAACAAAACCATTAAGTACGACCACAACAAAACTATGTTCAAACTACTCCGCTGAAGTAAATGTACTTAACTTAACTGAACGTCTTTATACTAGTTTAGAAGACTCTGCTGAGACTGTGTACAACTAGTTTCATTGACATTACTTTGCTCTAAAAGCTATGCACATCAAATCTATTCATAAATGCATTAATTGTCCCTGCCTCCACTACTTCCTGTGGCAATGCATTCCAAGCATTCACCACTTTCTTACTAAAAATATATTTCCAAATATCTAATCTGGTCGTTTCTTTAGATAATTTGTATCTGTGCCCTCTTGCTCTTGTAGGTGGTTGTATTTTTTAAAAACTTGTTATACTCTAATTTATCCATTCCTTTGATTATCTTTTAAACCTGTAATAAGTCACCTCGAAATCTTCTTTTTTCTAGACATGGCAGGCCGATTTTTCTCTTTCCTCATAACTGTAATTCTGGAATCCCACTATCAGCTTTGTCGCTCTTTTTTGTTTCCTTTCCAGCATGTTTATATCATCTCTATGAGATGGACTCCACCGATGTGCACTAGTCAATGCTGCAGAAATAATAGACAAAAACACAACAGCAAAACAGACTGCATTCCCGACTGCTGAACTGTCTGTTCTGTGAGTCCTCATGAATTCTTTGTTTGTTTGATCAAAAATTTGCCTTTCTGGATTCTACTGGCCAAGGCACGCACTTTCACCTCAGACCGAAGTCCTTCGGGCGATATCAGGACGTATTGACCAGGCATTGATGCGTGTGTTAATTTGTTTGTAGTGTGGACGTATTGGTCAGTGGATGTGTGTGTTTGTGTGTGGGTGTGTGTGTGTGTGTGTGTGTTGTGTGTCTGTCTGTCTGTTATGTGTTCCACTATCGCAGTTTTCCAATTTATTCTGTACACGGAGAAGTGGTTAGCAAAAGAGGGAAAAGAAGATAAATAAGAAACTTCGACCAAACTTAACTTAACTTCTTTATACTGATTTAGAAGGCTGCAAAGTCTGTATAGAACCAGTTTCATTTACATTTCCTTGCTCTAAAAGTGATGTGCATCCACTCTATTCTTGAATGTGTTTATTGTCCGTCTCCACTTCGTCTTGTGGCAATGCATTCCATGCATTCTCATCTCTCTAAAAAAAAAAAAGTTCCTAATATCTAAGCTCGACCTTTGTTTAGTTAATTTGTAGCTAATCCCTTTTGTTCTTGTAGATGGTTGCATGTTGAAAGACAAAAACTTGCTATAGTCTAATTTATCCTTTCCTTTTATTATCTTTTAAACCTGTATTAAGTCACCTCAAATTCTTATCTTTTCTAGACACTATAGGCTGATTTTTCTGAGTCTTTTCTCATAACTATAATTCTGAAATCGCACTTTCAGTTTTGTGACTCTTGTTTGTGTCCTTTTCAGCATGTTCATATCTCCTCGGCGATAAGGACTCCACACCTATACACAGTACTCCAATCTAGGTCTAATTAATGCTTTATACAGTTTGGCAATCTCTAAACGAGTGCCATCTATTACTAGCGTGATCAAAGAGTGCAGGTAACACTGTTCGCATGAGAACGGGACATTACAGATTGTATAGTCAAGTACAGACTACAACTGGTTCCATCAGCCTTGTGTACATACAGACAAGCAGCTGATGTAGGCAAACATAACTTGCTAGGCTGGCATGCAGCAACGGCGTTCTGAGCAGTGGCTCACGGAAACAAACCTCCACACAAAGTTACTCGTGAGCCTTGACGAACTCCCCATCACGACATCCTATTTGCAGAGAACTGTCACAGCACGAAACATGTTGAACGAGAAGAAGAAGAAGAACATGAAGAAGAAAAAGAACATGAAGAAGAAGAAGAACATGAAGAAGAAGAAGAACATGAAGAAGAAGAAGAGAAAGATGAAAACTACATCAGAGATTCGGGTTTTAAGTAACACATTTGTATTTATTCAAATGATTATGTTATATTATTATGTTATTACGAATCAACGACATCACTGCACTTCGGATAGACTTACATGTGTCAAATTTCTTTCAGTAAATGGAGATCATAATTGACATTGGTTATTCCCGTAGCTCGCTGGTTAAACACACTAGTGCCCCGTCTTCTCCGACAACAGGACATAACAACGTGTCTCCACCTTTTGGCTAAGATCAAAGTGCCTGTAATATACTTTTCCTCCGTTTAGTTAAGATCAGAGTGCCTGTAATATACCTTTCCCCTTTTTGGCTATCATCAGAGTGCCTGTAATATACTTTTCCCCTTTTTAGCTAAGATCAGAGTGCCTGTAATATACTTTTCCACCGTCTGGTTAAGATCAGAGTGTAGTACACTTTCAGCTCAGTTCAAAAGCACACAAACCACTCAACAGGTACTGTTAAATACACATACAAAACAACCGTATTAACCAACGGATTCTTGGCCCATGAAACTAATTTACAACCAATATACTCATCTATCGATTTGAATGAAATGACTACTGCAAATTCGGCTCATATTAAAAACATAAAAGTAATGAATGTAAATGCGTCTTAAGAGGATTGTGCAAGGGAGTAGCAGCTTCGTTTTGTAAAACAAAAAGAGCACGCGAGGCAGTTAGTTACACGACTACAATTCAAAACATGCCATGCTCGGATTCTCGAGTAGGCAATGCAGTAACCCATATGGCAAGCAAACCAATTAAAAAATTCATGCGAAAGTTGGATGTACTAGGCAATTAGATGTAAAATACAACACAATGTACATCGAATTTGGAAAAAAGACGAACTAAAAAAAAATAATCTACAAATCTATTAAAACAATTGATACAAAAACTGTCACTTCACCTGATCTGATACAGGCTTTATGTAAATAGGTCAGCTGCTGTGGTGGCTCAATGCTTTACGTGGAGCGAACAGAATGAACTATACTGACCAATACCCTCACCTCGACTTCCTCGCAGTCCTCCCTGGAAATGGGCTGCTCTTCCTGGCAATCTAGCTAACGAGTTGCGGGTCGACGTGATCCCCATAGTAGTGAGCGTCACGTAGATGAAGCCAGTCATAGCACAACCACCTGGAGGACCCTGGTCCACCTTCATCAGCACGCTCGGGATGTGAGTAAATGTACTGCAACTCGCCACTTAACACACTTTCCACGGCGCATAAAAGGGTAAACTTACTCATTGTGGGCATTCCCAACAACAACAGCAACAGCAACAGCAGCAGCAACAGCAGCAACAACATCCACACAGGTCCAACCCCACGATGATTTTCACAGCACTGACACATCCTCCAGGAAAACCAGGAGCATCTTGAGCAGGACTTGGCCAATGGAAGTCAGAACTATTTCTCTGTTGCTGTGTCTTCCTATGGTACGGCATTGCTTAACCAAAGATACTGTGCGTTTTGGCTATATCAGGTCACGTAAATGTGACACCCTTGTTGAGCAAATTAATGGAGGACCTAGAATAAGGCCACTGCCCGCTACCACTTCTTTTCTGTAACTTGAAATGTCGTTTGAGTCCCACATTGTTTCTGCTACCTCTGAGAGTACATCGTCACTGGTTCTGTCGCTGTCAAGGTTTTGTCCAGTCCACTTCTCCGTCTTCGTCTGTTCTCATTCTCCCGCTACCAACCCCTGAAAAGGGCTTTGCGAGTAGCAGAATATTGTCCTGAGAACGGAATGGGTTGTGTCATAGTTTACAGCTTGTCTGCGATATTTACACTTTTCGGTTCGAAACATCCGACTTCAGCAGGCATTTTTGATTACCGGATTGTCTTCTCTCTTCGATCCCTTCTCCTTAGCCAGTCTGGTCTGTTGCAGCCTGTCATCCAGGATCACCGGGTGAGGGTTCAGAAGGGTCTGTGCAGCTCTGGTTCGCTGACCCTGACGCTAGCAGTCAGTTGTGGGTAGCTGACCGGTGTAGCCCATGCGCTGGTCAGCGTCCTGATCCCTCGTCCAGTCCACTTAGAAACATTATCTAGTGAGCGCCAGATACTTGTCCTTACTGCATGGCCTAGGGTCGTGGACAAGGACCAACCAGATGGATAGGAGAATTGAGGACTTTAAATATGGATATACATACGAATTGAGCGCGTATGTTTGACAGACAAAGAATACAAAGCAAATATGGAAGACTGAGAAATTATGGGCGCAAAGACATTTAATGAACGAGTCAAAGTCAGGCAGCTAAGGTATTTTCGTCACATCAAAATGCGTACCGCCTTGCTGAAAACAATACTGGAAGGAAAGATGGAGGCCAAACATCAGAGGAAAACAATGTTATAAATGGATGGATTACACCAAAAAGATGGACAAGGTCAAGTTTGTCATATTGCACTATGAAGGATTGATAGAGATAACATTGGAGAACCATTGCAGTCGACCTTCGATATGGAGATGGTACCTGAACTGATCTATCCAGTAGACAATGGGTCTTCCTCGCTTTCTTGTTGATGTAATTCTTCCCTTAAGTAATATTGATCCTCACACATAAACGGTTCTATTAGAGTTTCCGTGTGTTTTCACTGCTTAAGACGTAACGACTACGTAATGTTTTGTAGTGATCTGAGAAATTCATCTTGTAAGACGATGTACTTGGGAAACCTATTACAGGATCACATACATGTTTTTGGTACAGACTTCCACAAAGGAAGCCAACTGCAGTAGAGGACCGAAAATGATGTAAAATGGAAATTAAAAAAAATTGTTCTTTTGTTGTTGTGTAGAGACAATCTTGTCTTATGGAAACACTACATGGACAAACAAGAAGAGCAGTGAAGGTAACACAAATTTGGTTGAATAAACGAATGTACTCACAAAACCACATCAGAAGGAGTGTTGCCGGTAATAAACGGCGCCCAGAAACCAGCCGAACCTTCAGACGTGGTATCTGGGGTGAACTTCTCGGCTACAATCTCCACCTGGGCGTTTGGGCAAGATTTCTGGATGCACACTGCACAGGCTAGACCATTCACGCCGGCACCGATAACTATGATCTTTGGAGGCTGCAGGTGATAATTTGGGAGGACGATAACGCTGTCTGTGTTATTGTGATGGTATGTGGAGGATGCTGGTGAGGCATTCCATGAGGATGGTGAGACATTCCATGAGGATGGTGAGACATTCCATGAGGATGAGGATGGGGAGACATTCCATGAGGATGAGGATGGGGAGACATTCCATGAGGATGGTGAGACATTCCATGAGGATGGTGAGACATTCCATGAGGATGGGGAGACATTCCATGAGGATGGGGAGACATTCCATGAGGATGGGGAGACATTCCATGAGGATGAGGATGGGGAGACATTCCATGAGGATGGTGAGACATTCCATGAGGATGGTGAGACATTCCATGAGGATGGGGAGACATTCCATGAGGATGGTGAGACATTCCATGAGGATGAGGATGGTGAGACATTCCATGAGGATGGTGAGACATTCCATGAGGATGGGGAGACATTCCATGAGGATGAGGATGGTGAGACATTCCATGAGGATGGTGAGACATTCCATGAGGATGAGGATGGTGAGACATTCCATGAGGATGGTGAGACATTCCATGAGGATGGTGAGACATTCCATGAGGATGGTGAGACATTCCATGAGGATGAGGATGGTGAGACATTCCATGAGGATGGTGAGACATTCCATGAGGATGGGGAGACATTCCATGAGGATGAGGATGGTGAGACATTCCATGAGGATGGTGAGACATTCCATGAGGATGAGGATGGTGAGACATTCCATGAGGATGGTGAGACATTCCATGAGGATGGTGAGACATTCCATGAGGATGGTGAGACATTCCATGAGGATGGGGAGACATTCCATGAGGATGAGGATGGTGAGACATTCCATGAGGATGAGGATGGGGAGACATTCCATGAGGATGGTGAGACATTCCATGAGGATGATGTTGGGGAGACATTCCATGAGGAGGATGTTGGGGAGACGTTTCATGAGGATGGTGTTGGGGAGACATTCCATGAAGATGGTGAGACGTTTCATGAGGAGGATGTTGGGGAGACGTTTCATGAGGATGGTGTTGGGGAGACATTCCATGAGGATGGTGAGACATTCCATGAGGATGATGTTGGGGAGACATTCCATGAGGAGGATGTTGGGGAGACGTTTCATGAGGATGGTGTTGGGGAGACATTCCATGAAGATGGTGAGACATTCCATGAGGATGATGTTGGGGAGACGTTTCATGAGGATGGTGTTGGTGAGACATTCCATGAGGATGGTGTTGGTGAGACTTCCATGAGGTGGGTGAGACATTTCATGAGGATTGTGTTGGGGAGATATTCCACGAGGAAGATTATTTTGAGTGGGGAGTTCTATTATGACTGTAAGTATTACATGCCACTGATCTGTTATGGTTGTATTTGTTGTTGACGTTGGCGTGTCAATGAGCGCCGTCTATGATTGTGGTATTTATTTTCCTTATTATTTGTGTATGATAAGGACACGATTAGTACTACTGCCCCACAGGGAGCATCTCGTAAGAGACGACTAACTGTGTGACATGGCATAACACCGGCCACGATTAGATTGTTTGTTAAGAGCAACATATATGGCGCGTGACAAGCTGTGGGTCTACTTTGCTCTAGTGTTTGAGTCTTTTAAGATGGACTCGCATATCTGTTAATCACATTCCGCGGCACTTGTCCCAACGCAGCGGAGTAATAAGCTACCCGAGCCTAGCCTGCTAAGCAGGAAATCCTTATCCCGGCTACATCCAGCTCATAGCAAAGCGGGGGCCTGCATATGAGCATCTGTCACCGAAGGAGCCCAGGTCGACTGAAACTAAGACTGGGTCGCCGAGAAAAAGGGAGGCGGATTAATATAGCAAAGGATTAAAGTCCGCTAGACACAGCTGTCGTCATACGGTGTCTTCCTCCTCTTTTTCTTTTTCTTCTTCTTTTTCTTCTGCTTATTATTATTATTATTCTACACCCTTGCTACCTATGTTTGCTTAGGCCAACCAAGCAACTCTGTGAAGGTCAATAATCTATCATAGATTTTTGTTGATAAGGCCCTGTAACATCTTAATATTAAGTTTGACGATCCATCATGTTTCCGCTCCAAATAACAGGACCTTCTTTACATTGGAGTTGATGATTCTCAATAATAATAATAATAATAATAATAATAATAATAATAATAGTGTTTGCTTAGGCGTCTGAGGCCCGTTGCGTCGGTCAGCCACATCCACGACCCACTGCTGCGACATGGTTCCAGATCTCGTTCAGGGCGGAGGTTGATATCTGCTGGAGCCATACTGTGCGGGGACGGCCTCTTATGTGCCTCCATCCGGTCGAGAGAAGACTTTTGGCGCCGAGGAACGACTCGTGCAGTATCTTGTGGGCCGGGGTTTCCTGGTCCAGCCGTACAACGTGACCGTGGATGTAGTCATGCCATCTGATGCCCAGGATACGTCGCTGGTTGCGCATGTGGAAGGCCTCCAGTCTCGACATGTCACGTTACAGCAATGTCCAGGTTACGTCGCTGGTTGCGCATGTGGAAGGCCCCCAGTCTCGACTTGTCACGTTACAGCAATGTCCAGGTTACGTCTCTGGTTGCGCATGTGGAAGGCCTCCAGTCTCGACATGTCACTTTACAGCAATGTCCAGTTACGTCGCTGGTTGCGCATGTGGAAGGCCTCCAGTCTCGACATGTCCTGTTTCAGCAAGGTCCAGGTTTCGGAGCCTAAGATACTTAACCTGGTACGTATTCTGATCATTGTAAAGTTCCACATGGTTTTCAAGATGACAAAGACCACTCTCAGCTGTTGTAGCTTGGCTTCCACATCCTCCTCTGCACTACCTGTCTTGTTTATGATGCACCAAAGGTATGTGCAACTCTCTACCTCCTTCAATGGTGCTTCTCTCAATTTGATAGTAATCTATTGTGCTATGCTTGGCTTCATCTGCGTGTCGTTCACTACTACATGGATCACATCGATCCATCACCTTGTTAACTAAACTGCCATAAAAACAGTCCGTATCCAGGAAGGGCTACGTTGAAGTCAAGGTGAGGGTCTTGGCTAGTATATTTTGCCTGCCTCTGATCAACATGTATCATCAGTATGGTGTGCCTGACCAGACGTTAGTCTTCCTTCCCAGTGGCTCAGTATAGAATGTGACGACTACCTGGGAGGTGCCAGAACCAGAGCGATAACTCCACCGTACACACGTAAAGAGCCCACTAGAGTACTTGAAATCAACCAACGTTGCGTTATGTGATCCTGAACAGAATTAGGGACTTCTAACTACGTGATGTGGCCTGACTAAAGGAAAGGTGCGGGCTTATAACTGGAGCTCGACAAGATCTAGGATCCTACATAACTTTGGCATCGGTTGCTGGAGAGCATCCGTCTCGTCAGTTCTAGCTGAACAATATCTGCAGGGCAGGAAGCGTAGAGTGACAGCCGGGTCAGGTGAAACATACTGATCAAGGTGGGAGCGAAGAGTAACATCAGGGTCAGGTGAAACATACTGATCAAGGTGGGAGCGAAGAGTAACATCAGGGTCAGGTGAAACATACTGATCAAGGTGGGAGTGGAAAGTAGAGTCAGGGTCAGGTGAAACATACTGATCAAGGTGAGAGTGAAAAGTAGTACCAAGTTCAGGTGAAACAAATCGATCAAGGTGAGAGTGAAAAATAGTACCAAGTTCAGGTGAAACAAATCGATCAAGGTGAGAGTGAAAAGTAGTACCAAGTTCAGGTGAAACAAACTGCTCAAGGTGAGAGTGAAAAGTAGTACCAAGTTCAGGTGAAACAAACTGCTCAAGGTGAGAATGAAAAGTAGTACCAAGTTCAGGTGAAACAAACTGCTCAAGGTGAGAGTGAAAAGTAGTACCAAGTTCAGGTGAAACAAACTGCTCAAGGTGAGAATGAAAAGTAGTACCAAGTTCAGGTGAAACAAACTGCTCAAGGTGAGAGTGAAAAGTAGTACCAAGTTCAGGTGAAACAAACTGCTCAAGGTGAGAATGAAAAGTAGTACCAAGTTCAGGTGAAACAAACTGTTCAAGGTGAGAATGAAAAGTAGTACCAAGTTCAGGTGAAACAAACTTATCAAGACCCCCACCTCTCGCGCTCCTGAAAACAGGCTATGTCCCAGCAGTCTAGACAACGTGGTGGGGATCGTCACCGATCCCCATAGTGTTGAGCGTACTGAGAAGCCTCACATTGCACTTTAGTTAGGAGGACCCAGGCCATCGGAATGTAAGAAGGGTCACTGTAACCTGCCACCATAAAAACATTGTCAAGAGTTAAATGAACTCTGTACGAGTGGTCCCCAACAACCGCTAACAGGTGAGGAGAATGTGACAACTTGGGCACGCAGGCCATCATGAAATTGTCGCACCATTGCAACGCATGTTGTCGGGCACCCAAACTTGGCCTTAACTCTCCACAGACCAGCACAATTTTCAGCAGTTAACGCCTTAGTGAGGTTGACAAACGTCGTATAGAGAGACACATTCTGTTATTGACGTTTATAGTGGATATGCTGTACAGCAAAGACCATATCGATGGTCCCACAGTTCTTTCTAAAGCCACATTGAGTCTCGGTTAGAAACCATCTCAAGGTGAAGATTTAGTCTGCAGAGAAATATTTTTGCAAGCACTTTTCCTTCTACTCACAGCAGAGATATCCCTCTGTGGTTATCCCATATTTGTTTACATCCTTTACGCTTATGTAAATGTACAATGAGCGCCTCTTTGAATTCTTGTGGGATGATCTTTGTCTTCAACATTTCTCCAAACAACTGAGTGAGCTTCTCAACTATTCTTTGGCCGCCAGCTTTTTGGCCAAGATTGGGTGCACGGCAACATGTGTTGTAAGGGTGCGACAATTTCATGATGTCCTGCGTGTCCAAGTTATTGATCAGGGAAACTACTCTGCCCCCTTTACTGTTACTAGCGGCGTGAAGCAGGGATGTGTGCTGGACCCGGCTCTTTTCAGTACGATGTTTTCTGCCATGCTGTGGATTGCCTGCAGCGATTGCGACGTCGGAGTTGTGGCTTCATTACCGCACTGACGGCGGGCTATTCAATCTGAGAAGGTTCAAGACAAAACTCTAAATCCAGAAGGTAACCAAGCATACGAGATTTACATTTTTGCGGATAACTGCTCCTTGAATACAAATACGGAGGATGACATGCAAGAATGCATGGATCGGTTTGCCGAAGTGAAAACTTCGACCTAGCCATCTCTATCACAAAAAACAGAGGTTTTACATCAACAAGCTCAAGATACTGCATGTTTAGAGCCTTCAATCAATGTACACGCCACTGTTTAACACAAAACAAATGTTAACAGATAGACGTACCTTGGCAGTTTTCTACCTCAAGTTATTCACGTAGATGATGAAGTGAATACAAGAATAGACTTCATACTAAGGTGTGGGATAGGTGAGGGATCAGAACTCAAACAAAAATAGAAGGTCTACGCTGCATTTCTTCTACCTACCCTCTTATATGCATGTGAGACTTGGACTGTCTATAGTCGTCATGTCGGGAAATTAAACCACTTCCCCATGCACTGTCTGCGGAAACAGCTGTGGATTAGATGGCAGGACTTGGTGCCAAATACAGATGTGTTAGCGCAATCTGGCATGTCTATGATATGTGCAGCACAGCTGAGATGGACTGGCCATGTGGTACGCATGACGGATCAATGTTTACCAAAAGAGCTGCTCTGTGGTGAACTCCAAAATGGAAAGACAGCAAGCGGTGGGCAGTGGAAAAGGTACACAGTAAAGAGATCACTGATCTAGTTCGGTATTAACCACGATGACGGAAAGAATCGCCACCAATCGCATAGACTGGCGCAGCACTATTGCTGTGACGGTGTTCAGAGACATGAATCATCAATAATTGATGAAGATATCCAGAGACAATCTCTCCTCATGTCTGCTCACATCAACCCGTCTTCAACCCCGGTTATTTCCCTGTACTAAGTGCAACAGACAATTCAAGGCTGAGATTGGCTTATTTTGGGATTTGTTTTTTAACTCATGCAAACAGAAAATGCTGGCAAAGTAGTCCTCATCGATTACGATGGACGAACAACGTGTAATAATGAAGAAGATGTAGTGGTATTTAGCTCAAGATAATTAGGAAGTTAATGTCTCATTACGAATATATTGTAATCTGACCGGACTTTGCACTAATGACGAATAGGAATTCTAACTTACCGAACTGGACGACATTCTGAGCGAACTGTATATGTCCTTTCTCAACAATCAGATCCGATTATTCAACTGTCCTGTTTTGGCAATCTGTCTAGCCTAAATCCTACCGAGCGACCAGTACCTCGGCTGAGATAAGGCAGCTACACGTATGTGTAACCTACTGTGGACGCCGGGTTATGTGCATGTATCTCAAGCGTGTAGTATGAAAATATTATAACAATATAGAAGCAGCCAGTGGCGTGCCGTCAATGGACAAGTAGGATTAGGTTAGTCCCCAGACATTTTAGTTTAGCTATTTTGAGTTAAATTTCCACGGGACATAAAATAATAAAATAAAAACATTGAATAAGCAGCATAAGTATTTCTCACTATCTGAGTCTCAATTTGCATCACTTTACTCAACGATATTCTCGCTATTTTTTCCGCCAAATGACGGTACTGTGGCATAAGAAGAGCTCGTGTTTTATCGATTCTCTCCAGGTAGAGGAACAGCCGAAGCCAAACTAGTCCCTCTGTACAATAGGATATATGCTAGCCACGTGGCGTTCTGTCATAAGTAAACATAATTTTCGTTTGCTTTTTATGAGTGGTAGTGTTTTTGTTTCAAGCTTATGTAATTGTGCCAGTTAATAAAATAAATCTTGTGAAGTGTTAAAGTGTTCGATTGTCAATAAGGAAATAAAACCGCTCCCACGTTGGAACTATAAACGAGCCGACTGGAACAGATTTGCAATCCTGACAGATGGGCTGTGTGAAACCATCAACATACCGAATAACAATATGAAACCAATGGTGGAAAGCCTAAGCAAAACAATAATGCAAGCAGCCACCGAAACCATCCCAAGAGGGGCAAGGAAAAACTACAAGCCATATTGGAATGATGAATTGCAGAAAGCGGAAGACGAAGTCTCAAATGCTAGGAACATGGCAAAGAGAGAACAATCTATGGAGGCAAATATCGCCCTCAAAGCCACCACGGCGAAATACAAAAGAACACTAAACCAAATAACAAGAGACAGTTGGAAAAACAAAACAGAAAGCCTCAATTTAGATAAAGAAGGGAACAAACTATGGAAGTTAGTCAGAGCCATGAATGACGAAACTCCATCAAACAAACAAATTACCATCAAGCAGGGTGACAACATGCTCACTGGAAAAAAAGCAGCAAACGCCTTTATAAAACATTATGCCAGAGCAAACCACATTGATGTTCCTACAAATATGCATACATACATTAATGAAGAACAAAAGAGCCACGACAACATCAATATGGCATCAGAGGAGCACCTGATGGCAAAACTAACAATGAATGAAATGGAAGAGGCCATGAGAACTCTAATGAAAAAGAAATCGCCCGGAAAAGATGGCGTAACAAACGAAATGCTGATGGGGTTGGGCCAAACAGCAAAGAGGAAGTTACTATAAGTCCTGAACCAAAGCTGGAAAAGGGGAATTGTACCGCAGGCATGGAAAGATACTGTAATTATACCATACCAAAGAAAGAAAAAGACAGAGAAGATCCAAATGGATACAGGCCTTTCAGTCTGCTGAGCTGTGTAGGAAAACTGATGGAGCGTATGATAAACACCAGACTGATGTGACATCTGGAAGAAAAACACATACTAATTCCACAGCAAGCAGGCTTTAGACAGCCCAGATCCACTGAGGACCAGATCACTCTCATAGCCCAGAAAATAGAGGATGCTTACTAGGAGAAAAAACACACAGTAGCGGTTTGGGTGGATTTAGAGAAGGCATTTAACAAGGTCTGGAAAGAGGGACTTAAAGTCAAGCTACGAAGAAGTGAAGTTTGTGAGAAAATGTACAGATGGATCAGCCATTACCTCAAAAACAGAACAGCCAGAGTTCAAGTACAAGGGCAGATGAGCAAAAAGGTGACACTTGAGCAGGGAGTACACCAAGGGGGAGTACTGTCACCCACACTTTTCCTGGTGTATATAAATAACATCTCAGAGAATATACCAAGAAGACTCCACAGCTCCATGTTCGCAGACGATCTGGCTATGTGGACCTCTGAAAAAAATCTCACCATAGCAAGTAATCGGATGCAGCAGGCCCTAAAATCGTTGGAGGAGTGGGCGAACTCATGGCTGGTCAAAATAAAAGAGGAAAAAACAACATGTACGATATTCTCGCTTTCAAACAAACCCCAAAAACAACAAAATAAGTCTTAACGGCAAATATCTGCGGCCAAACGACAACCCACACTACCTGGGAGTCACATTTGATCGACGCATGACATGGAAAAGTCAGATCGAGAGAAATCGAATGAGAGCCAGACAAAGAATGGCAATCATGGGGAAACTTGCTGGCACAAGCTGGGGAGCAAACGAAAGAATACTAAAGAAACTATACACTGGAAAAGTGAGACCAGTTCTCGAGTATGGCATTGCGGCATGGACAACAGCAGCAAAGGCGAACTTTGATAAAATTAGCAAACTCCAAAACCAAGCCATGAGAGTTATAACAGGAGGCATGAAGTCAACGCCAATTGTAGAACTTGAAAAGATTACAAATCTGCAATCCATGACCGACAGAAGAGACTGCAGAGCACAGCAGCAAGCAGAGAAACTCAGAAGACTGACAGACCATCCAATGCATCACAGACTAAATAGATTTGGAAATGGGAAACTAAAGCGGAGAAACTTTGCAGAAATAGCCAAAGCAAAGATGAGCGAAGGCCCTATGATCACATTAACAACACCAAAGCCCATCCCTACTGCACGCAAACCCACCTGAAGGCAGCATATACTTCGGGAAGTGGTAGAAAATATACCAGGTATTGGAAACAAGAACAGCCAGACTCTAAAAGAAAGAAGAGACATAACCCTGAGGTACATAACGAAAAACTATCCAAGCATGGAATGGACCCATGCATACACCGACGATTCTATAACAAACACAATACAGAACGGAGGGGCAGGGGCATTCCTGAGCCTACCAAATGGTAAAAAAATAACACTGTCAGTGGCAACTGGAAAATACTCAAGCAATTTCAGAGCGGAGGCAGAAGCACTGAGGGCTGCAGTAGAAAAAAATGGTGACAGGCAAAAGAAATGAAAGCCATATAGTCCTATTTACAGATGCCCTGGCCGTAGCCACAGCACTAAGAAGCCAGAAAAATACTGAAAATGATTTAAGAGTAGTACTCTGTCAACTATGCCAGCATTCCGCACCAAAAAGAGTAGTGGCACAGTGGGTTCCATCCCACTGTAACAACCAAGACAACGAGGAGGCAGACAGACTAGCAAAAGAAGGTACAAGACTACCACAACCAGATCCTAGTGTGACCTACGAAGAGTCCAAAAGGTTTATTAGAGCCAGATACATGACCAAGTGGGAAACAGAACATACTGGCTACACAAAAAAATGATACATATTACCAGCTGAACAGAAGAGAGCAGGTCGTGGTCTTCAGAATCCGCACACAAAGCCAGATACATGACCAAATGGGAAACCGAACATACTGGTTACACCAAAACGATGCCTATTACCAGTTGAACCGAAGAG
The DNA here is from genome assembly GCA_036924085.1 of Ariolimax columbianus. Classification (NCBI taxonomy): domain Eukaryota; kingdom Metazoa; phylum Mollusca; class Gastropoda; order Stylommatophora; family Arionidae; genus Ariolimax; species Ariolimax columbianus. The sequence goes on from JAVGWX010000010.1 coordinate 82,427,070, forward strand.
AGCAGGTCGTTGTCTTCAGACTTCGCACTGGCCACAATAGACTGAGGTACCACCTATTCAACAAACTGAAGATAGGTGGTACCGACGAATGCCCGTGCGGTACCGGGAAAATGACCGCTGAACATCTGCTGCAGAACTGCCCGACATACGAGGATCAGAGAGAGCAGATGTGGCCATCACCAGTGGAACTGCAAGACAAGCTCTATGGCAGTGGCGACAGCCTCAGGATGATCGCCGCTTTTTTCGAAAAAATAATGGTTACTGTCTGACTGCGTACGAAGAAGAAGAAGAAGAAGACTCCGCACAGGCCACAACAGACTGAGGTACCACCTATTCAATAAATTGAAGATAGGTGGCACTGACGAATGCACGTGTGGTACCGGGGAAATGACCGCTGAACATCTGCTGCAAAACTCCCCGACATACGAGGATCAGAGAAAGCACATGTGGCCATCATCAGTGGCAACACTAGACAAGCTCTATGGCAGTGTCGACAGCCTCAGGATGACCGCTGCTTTTTTTCGAAAAAATACAGGTTGACGTCTGACAGCGTACGAAGAAGAAGAAGAAGAGATTGTCAATACAGTTTGACAGGATTTCAAAGGGTGAAATATGGAAGGGGATTCGGATTTGAAAACTGTTCCTTTACAACAAAGCTTGCCAGAGACATGTTAGTATAAGTAGGTCAAAGAGGTGAAGCGCATGCCGCAATGCTGTGTTCTCGATTCAACGTTTCGTTTGGGGCCCTGGTTAAAAAAAACAAAAACAGCAAGTAATAACGATAGGTAAGTTAATTCCAGACGTTTCTGTAGACACAAAAATGAAAGACTTAACACATCATCTCAAAACAGAGTATTACAATGTTTTTCAAAATGTTTAACTGCATGCCAATCAAGAAACAAACTATATTGTTGGATTTGTGAGCTGTTCAAAATAGAGTGTGGGATAAAAATGACTTTTGTGATATCAGTCATTTTCACAAAGCCAAGATGCGCCACGAAAAAAAGTTTCACTCACACCTTTCTGCAATAACTAAATTAAAAACTATCTGGAAAACCAGAATAGATTTGTGAAAATCTATATAGAATATATTTATTTGTTTATTCCATTTCTAAATATTGTTGAAGTGAGCTAAACTAGGTGAACTGTGACACTTAAAAGTGTCATTGATAAACTACATACTGTACATTATATGGAGAGTATTTCTCTTTGGCGCAATAATAAAAGGTGTCCTCGAATCTAATCCCCTTTGATAAAAGTCGCCACACGCCACTGGTAGCAGCTGTTACTTAAAGACCTTGAACCAGGTGCATGTAACCGTTTATTGTCTGCAGGTTGGTAAATTGGACGAGAGATAAAGAATACAAATATGTACTTGGAGAGACAAGATAGGAGAGATTGTGTGATTGGAGAAATAGCAGAGAACGCTTGATATGCTTCGTCATTCGTTCTAAAACATTCACGTCAATATCCCTCACAAACGTGGAGGTCACTCATGTGATACAGGGGCCGAAATGGCAGCACTGTGACCTGCTAGATAAGTCGTAAAAGGCGGCTAAGGACGGTTGTGTATGGGAGTGGCTACCAAATCCTATTTTAAAAATTGAGTTGCCTTTCGGTTTGCAATAAAGAAGTAAAGACACTCATCAGACGATCCATGAGAATAAAATGGAGAGACCAGCACAAAGATTTCAAGCCAGAAAATGACAGCAAAGACAAACATGGTAAAGATGGGCAGACAAAGATCTTCAGACTCAGAACGGCACATTGCAGACTCAAGGCCTACCTCCACAGATAGGTCTCAGAGACACCACCACGTGCGATTGTGTAGCACTCAAGCAAACACCAGAACATGCCCTGCAAGACTGTCCTTCCTTTGCAGACCAAAGAGAAGCAGTCTGGCCCTGTAGAGCAACCATGTTCGAAAAGCTAGGGGAGGGGGAGGGGAGGGGACGCGAAGATCTGAAACGCACAGTATCCTTCGTGAACCTCACCGGACAAGAAGAACATCATTAGTTGATCAAAAAAGAAGAAGAAGAAGAAGAAGAAGAAGAAGAAGAAGAAGAAGAAGAAAAAGAAGACGAAGAAGAAGTTGCCTATCTCAAGTAATGATGACGACAAAAGTAAGGATATAGATATATGTGCATTTTTGTAAGGTCTGACACTGACTTGCGCTTTAATTAGATTTAAATGAGAAAGGGGATCAAGATGCTGAGCAGCGCATGAGCTGCAGTGGTCAGCGACCCATAGCTGACTGCTAGCGTCAGGGCCAGCGAACCAGAGCTGCCAAGACCCTTCTACACCTCCACGCGGTCATCCTGGATAACAGGCTGCAGCAGGGCAGACTGGCTAAGGAGAAAGGATCGAAGAGGGAATGCTAACCCGGTACTCAAAAAATGCTTGCTGAAGTCGGATGTGTTGGACCGAAAGGTGCAAATATCGCAGTCAAGCTGTAAATTACAAACACAACGCATTCCGTTCTCTGGACTACATTCTGCTACTTAAGCCCTTTTAGGGTTTGGTAGTGGGAGATTGAGAACGAACGAAGCCAAGCCAAGCCAAGCCAAATGAGAAAGATTTGCACTATCATCAGCCGCACTCGCTCGTTCTGAGCTACCTTTGTCCAGTAGCAAGACGTGTTAGCGAGACTTCCGGAGATAGCACAGGCTGCAGAACTGTTTATTTTGTCTCGAGCTTTCTCCCGGTCACCTGACCTGAAAGGAGTTTAATTAATGTCCTATTATTTTTGCCCGGCCAGCAGCCGACAGCATACCCTTTTCTCTATTTCACTGCAAAGTATGTACACGGTTCTTCTATTATCTCTCATTCGAACAGGACTCGCTTGAAACCTGCGAAATTCGAACACCTTCCGTTCCGTACTTTTTTTTTTTTTTTTCGTTTGTTTGAGGGACCAGAAATGGACCTTACTGTCATTGCGGCCTCATCCTGTCGAACCTTTAGGAACCCAAAAAATCTAACCTTTATCTTATTGATGCTACAAATGACAAGAAAATCTAACCTCTATCTTATTGATGCTACAAATGACAAGAAAATCTAACCTCTATCTTATTGATGCTACAAATGACAAGAAAATCTAACCTCTATCTCGTTGAAGCTACAAATGACAAGAAAATCTATCCTCTATCTTGTTGAAGCTACAAATGACAAGAAAATCTAACTATCTTGCTGAAGCTACAAACGACAAGAAAATCTAACCTCTATCTTGGTGAAGCTACAAATGACAAGAAAATCTAACCTCTATCTTGTTGAAGCTACAAATGACAAGAAAATCTAACCTCTATCTTGTTGAAGCTACAAATGACAAGAAAATCTAACCTCTATCTTGTTGAAGCTACAAATGACAAGAAAATCTAACCTCTATCTTGGTGAAGCTACAAATGACAAGAAAATCTAACCTCTATCTTGTTGAAGCTACAAACGACAAGAAAATCTAACCTCTATCTTGGTGAAGCTACAAATGACAAGAAAATCTAACCTCTATCTTGTTGAAGCTACAAATGACAAGAAAATCTAACCTCTATCTTGGTGAAGCTACAATTGACAAGAAAATCTAACCTCTATCTTGTTGAAGCTACAAATGACAAGAAAATCTAACCTCTATCTTGTTGAAGCTACAAATGACAAGAAAATCTAACCTCTATCTTGGTGAAGCTACAAATGACAAGAAAATCTAACCTCTATCTTGTTGAAGCTACAAACGACAAGAAAATCTAACCTCTATCTTGGTGAAGCTACAAATGACAAGAAAATCTAACCTCTATCTTGTTGAAGCTACAAACGACAAGAAAATCTAACCTCTATCTTGGTGAAGCTACAAATGACAAGAAAATCTAACCTCTATCTTGTTGAAGCTACAAATGACAAGAAAATCTAACCTCTATCTTGGTGAAGCTACAAATGACAAGAAAATCTAACCTCTATCTTGTTGAAGCTACAAATGACAAGAAAATCTAACCTCTATCTTGTTGAAGCTACATGCGACAAGAAAATGTATGTAAAGTGCACAAAATGTCTGCATTTTAAAATGTATATTCATCACGGGGACTACAGCATAACTGCACACTTTAACATGCAAAACACCCAATGTTTGGACATCATGTACAGAGCGCACGACTCAAATCCAGACATAGTTTTCTAAAATCAACACAGCCCATACAGAGAAACCCGGAAGAATGTCGTATCGAGAGAACGCCCGGATTGATGCAGTTCCCAGACGACATCATCTACCATACACAACATGGAAGTCGCTGAACAGACTCCGTACTGGTGTATCACGGTGCAAGAGGAATATGAAACGATGGAGATACACAGATGATGACTCATGTGATTGCGGCGCAATACAGGACCCAGTCCACCTGATGACCTGTCCCAACCTCCAGGAAACATCCAATAGGTGCGACATGCTGGAGGCAAATGACAAGGCAATCCATGTCGCTGGATACTGGATGCATACTGAATAACGTGGTGCTTGGACAGGGAAGTAAGTGAGTAACATTCAAAAGAAATACACCAAATATAATGAATCAAACATATTGCTGTTGTTGCTAATGCCACTCGTACTTGACGACTTTCTTTGCTGGCGGGTTACAGTGATTGTTCTCATATCTCGAGGCGTACTTGAAACAGCGAACTGAGGTCCTTCTGGCTGCAGTGGAATTAAAATTTGAGTCTTCTCAGTAAGTTTACGACTATGGGGATCACAGTGGCGATCCCTATTTCGTTAACAAGACTGCTATGAAACATTATGTATTCAGGGAGAACTGCTTGGAAGTTAGGCTGGTTCTAAATCAGTATGTTTGACTACTTGACTTGACTTCCTTCGTTCTCAATCTCCCGCGACCAAGTTCTGAAAAGGGCTTAAGTGGCAGAATTTAGTCCGGAGAATGGAATGCGTTGTGTCATAGTTTATAGCTTAACTGTGATATTTGCACAGTAGGGATTCCGTGGCGAAGTGGTTAAGCTGTCGGTGATCACCTCGTGATCAGGTGGTGTGGGTTCGACTTCGGACTCCGCCGTCTTTTTCACGGGTGGATAATGTGGAGTCCCCTGCGTCTTGTAGTCGTCCCCTAGTAGTCTTGTCCTTGACTTGCCACTGGGGTCGGGCGGCACGAGACGAGAGAGTGAGGATAAAAAGTAGCCCAGTTAATCCTTACTAAAAATAGCGCTAGCAAAATAAATTATGCCATCATCGTCTACGATGGACGGCGGCCTTTGCTTTTTGTTGTTGATATTTGCACCTTTCCGTCGACACATCTGGCTTCAGCAGGCATTTTTTGAGTACCGGGTTAGCCTTCATTCTTCGATCCCTTCTCCTTAGCCAGTCTACTCTGTTGCAGTCTGTTATCCAGGATCACCGCGTAGAGGCGTAGAAGGGTCTTGGCAGCTCTGGTTCGCTGAATCTATGCGTCGCTGACCACGCAGCTCATGCACTGCTTAGCGTCTTGATCCCTAATCACTAACTAACATTGTTAAAGTATGTTTTACCTCACCCTGACTAACATAGTCTGATAAGTATGTTTTACTTGACCCTAACTAACATTGTTAAAGTATGTTTTACCTCACCCTGACTAACATAGTCTGATAAGTATGTTTTACTTGACCCTAACTAACATTGTTAAAGTATGTTTTACCTCACCCTGACTAACATAGTCTGATAAGTATGTTTTACTTGACCCTAACTAACATTGTTAAAGTATGTTTTACCTCACCCTGACTAACATAGTCTGATAAGTATGTTTTACTTGACCCTAACTAACATTGTTAAAGTATGTTTTACCTGACCCTGACTAATATTGCCTAATTACTTACTTAGTCGCTCCTATTCTACCGTGAGGTGTAGAGGTTTGCCAAAGAGAACGCCACACTGCTCTATTCGCCGTCCTTTTCCTGGCCTCTTTCCAATCCAGCCCTCTATCACTTAGGGACTGTCGTATGTTGTCTTCCCAACGTACTTTGGGACGTCCTGGGGGTCTGCGCCCTTGACTTTTTATCTCCCATGACCACTTTGGTATGCGATCTTCTTCCATTCTACAGACATGGCCAAACCACTGTAGTTGGGACTGCTCCACTCGTGTCTGCAGGGGTTGAACTTCAAGATTGCTACGTATTGTCTGGTTACGGATCTATTCCCTTTTCGTCATCTGAACCACCTTTCTTAGGTACCTCATTTCTGAAGTTTGTAATTGCCTTTCTTGGGCTGTAGTCATTGCCCATGACTCACATCCATATGTCAGGACAGGCACATAGGTCGAGCGGTATACATCCATCTTTGTTTTCCTGCTTATTTCTCTTTTACTGAGGAAACCTCTGTTTATTGCATGGAAAAGTCTACCTACTGCTGCCCTTCGTGCAGTTAACTCCTCTTTGATTCCTCCCATGCTGTCTATTATCACTCCTAGATATTTAAAGTTGCTGACCTGCTCCAGTGCTCGTGTTCCCAGGGTTATCTGATGTCTCTTTTCATCTCTGGCGATCACCATGGTTTTTTTTGTGTGTGGAGTTGCCGATGTGCATTCCTCTCTTCTTCAACTCTTCTTCCCAGACCTGCAAGTTGATCTGGAGATGTGCTTCGGATTTCGTGATCAGGGCCACATCATCTGTAAATGCAAGTTCCGATTTGTAACTTGGTCTCATCTTCCAGTACCCTACTTCATACTTTTTTGTCCGTTCCTTGCAGACTTTGATGACTTCATCCACGAGGAGCTGCCTTGCTACAGCCTGTTATCCAGGATCACCGCGTGGAGGTGTAGAAGGGTCTTGGCAGCTCTGGTTCACTGGCCCTGACACTAGCAGTCAGCTATCAGTCGCTGACCACTGCAGCTCATGCGCTGCTCAGCATCTTGATCCCGACAGGTAGTATGACTCTGATCTTTTATTAATCTTATTTTCAAGTAGTTTTTATAATAATATTAATAATATAAAAATAATCTTAGTTCTTAGTCGAACTGTACTTTTACAGAGGCAGATGCTCATGTGCAGGTCCCAGCTCTAATATGAGCTGGATGTAGCCGGGATAAGAGTTTCCTGCTTAGTAGGCTAGGCTCGGGCAGCTTATTACTTCGCTGCATTGGGACAAGCTCTTATGGTGGGTGGTTAACCGATGTGTGAGCCTATATTAATAGACCCGCAGACTGTTAGGCGCCATATGTGCTGCTCTAAACAAACCACCTAACAATGGCCGATGTTATTCCATGTCACACAGACAGTCGCCTCTTACGGCATGCTCTCTATGAGGCAGTGGTACTATTCGTGTCCTTATCATACACAATGACCCCGACAGACCACATACAAATTAGAATAACTCTTGTCTGTCGTGAGCAATGAGGACAACAGCCGTCAGACATGTTGAGTCTAAAATCTATGCACATCCAATTTTTTTCTTAAATGTATTTAACTGTCCCCGCCTGCACTACTTCCTGTGGCAATGCATTCCAAACATTCACTACACTCTGACAAAAATTCTTTTCCTAATATCCGATCTGGACCTTTCTTTAGTTAATTTGTAACTATGCCTTCTTGTTCTTGTAGGTGGTTGTATTTTGAAAAACGTGTTATAGTCTAATGTATCTGTTATTTTTGATTATCTTATAAACCTGTATTAAGTCATCTCTTTTCTAGATACTTTAGGCCGGTTTTGGAGTTTAATGTAGATAAATGTGCAAGACATAAGTCAAGGCGACTGGAGGTAATTTAGGATGCAGACACTCTGGTCCCACCTCCTTTGAGACCAGAAGTCGTTTTAAACCTGCGGGATTCAAACCCACGCCGTTTCCGTCCTTCGCTTTGAGAGGCGAGTGCCTTAATTCTAGATCACGGCCACCCCCAAGGTGATATATTTCCTTATGAACATGACCAAGCTGATGGGCAATTCAAGTCTTAGAAATGTTGAGAACAGCTGTGAGTAAGGTCACAATATACAGCGAGACACCGTTTCCTTCGCGAGTGGTGTCCGTCGTGAAAAGAATAGGGCCACTGGAACCTTCCCAGCACACATTAAAACGTTACTAAAGTGAGTTGTGCATGGGGATAGTAACTTCATCAAGCAAAATATTTAAATCGTCACTGCAAATGCTTCGATACAGGCTTTCTGTAAATGAGACAGCGGTAGTGGTCGCCCTATGATTCGTCTGCAGCGGAGAGGCGAATCAATCATATAAATTAGTCTAGGAACAACAGTGTAATAACAAGATATATAACTCGTTGTATAGCTTACATTGTCATGGGGGATGGAGTGTTAGAGACAAACTTTCTAGGCTGCAGCTTTCTCTGAAGTCGAATGACCAGGTCCCTTTCATCGCTGCTTGTTTTACCTAATTACAACTGGGTAAACGGGACCAGGGATTGTCTTCTTCTCCTTCTTTTTACGCTGTCAGACATCGACCTTTATTTTTTCGAAAAAAGCGGCGGTCATCCTGAGGCTATCGACACTGCCATAGAGCTTGTCTAGTGTTGCCACTGGTGATGGCCACATCTGCTTTCTCTGATCCTCGTATGTCAGGCAGTTTTACAGCAAATGTTCAGCGGTCATTTTCCCGGTACCACACGAGCATTCGTCAGTGCCACATATCTTCAATTTGTTGAATAGGTGGTACCTCAGTCTATTGTGGCCAGTGCGAAGTCTGAAGACCACGACCTGCTCTCTTCTATTCAACTGGTAATAAGCATCGTTTTTTTGTGTAGCCAGTATGTTCTGTTTCCCATTTGGACCAGGGATTGAATCCAATACATTTACAGTGAGAAGTAAGTGCACTACCTACTCTGTTACTCTGACGCTGCACACTGGGCATCCGTAACAAGGAAGTGTATTGGAGAGTGGTACTTGATGAGAATGAACCACATGCTGGGGACGGCGTGGGCTAGTGGTCAAGTGACACGGCTCACAACCCGAAGGTGCTGGATTCACTCCCAATCACAGCACCGGCCGGTATGCAAAGGCCTTTGGTAGAGTACCTCATCAAAGATTATTTCGAAAGTTAAAATCACATGTAATAGGTGGGGAAGTAGCCAAATGGATTGAAAATTGGTTTACGGGAAGAAGGCAGAGGTTGGGCGTACATAAGGAGTACTCTGAGTGGTGTGAAGTGAAAAGTGGTGTGCCACAGGGCTCGGGTTTGGGACCAATTTCGTGGATATATTGAGGTCAGATTTAGATAAAATTCGAGAATGGTCTGTAAGCTGGCAAATGGAGTTTAATGTAGATAAATGTACAGTCATCCACATGGATAGATCCAATATGGAACATAATTACAGAATGGGTGAGAACAATATTAGAAAGATAGAAAAGGAAAGGGATCTAGGGGTTATAATAGATCATACAGGTCAAGTGAGTGAGCAAGTCCAGGTAGCTTTGAAAAAGGCAAATGCAATGTTAGGTATGATAAAAAGAAATATTAAACATAAGAGCAAGGAAATGATAGTCAAACTGTATAAAGCATTAGTTAGACCTAGATTGGAGTACTGTGTACAGGTGTGAAGTCCTTATCAGAGAGGGGATATAAACATACAAAAAAAAGCGACAAAGCTGATAGTGGGATTCTAGAATTACAGTTATTTAGAAACAGAAAAACAAGCCTGCGGTGTCTAGAAAAGAGAAGAATTTGAGGTAACTTAAAACATGTTTATAAGATAATCAAAGGAACGGATAAATTAGACTATAATCCGCTTTTTTTTTCAAAATACAACCACCTACAAGAACAAAAAGGGCATAGATACAAATTAAATAAAGAAAGGTACAGATTAGATATTAGGAAATATATTTTTTTAGTCAGAGAGTGATGAATGCTTGGAATGCATTGCCAATGAAGTAGTTGAGGCAGGGACAGTTAGTGCATTTAAGAATAGATTGGATGCGCATAGCTTGTAGAGCAAGGTAATGTAACTGAAACTGGTTGAATACAGATCTCCGCAGCGTCTTCTAAAACAGTATACAGACGTTAAGTTAAGTTACCCAGGAGAAGTAAACCCTTAGAAAATGCAGGAGGAAGCAGACCCTTACAGAAAATGCGTGCCGAAGTCGGATGCACTGGGCAGACAGAAGCAAATAAAAACATAGTGCAACGAACACCGCATTGGAGAATAGAGAAATAAAGCAAAAAAACCACATGCGGTTTGCGAGTAAATACGACACTTATCCGGAGGTACAAGTTGCCAGGATTTGTCGTTTTAACCGTGGTAGTTGATATTCGATAAAAAATATGGTGTAAGAATTGACATATGTTTGATAATGTAACTGGGTCATGGTGTCTGGATGATTACAGCTTTAAGTCACGCTCAAAGGAGATGTGGCTTCTTACCGTCATGAACTGGCGCGCGAACTGACATAATTGACAGGACAAAATATGCCTGCCAATGACTTTATGATAATCAGATACTCAACGATTGGCCAAGGAAAGGTGTGCGGTCAAAGTGTACCGGTACCAAAACGACTGTACTGTTGTAGCGAGTGCGAAGTTCCGATCTAGTTAGAAACTGGAGACCTAGTGACAAATCAGAAACCGGAGATCTAGTGTTACATGTTATAAACGGGAGACCTAGTGTGACAAGCTAGAAACCGGAGACCTAGTGTGACAAATAAGAAACCGGAGATCTAGTGTTACATGTTATAAACAGGATACCTAGTGTGACAAGCTAGAAACCGGAGACCTAGTGTGACAAATAAAAAACCGGAGATCTAGTGTTACATGTTATAAACAGGAGACCTAGTGTGAGAAGCTTGAAACCAGAGACCTAGTGTGACAAATCAGAAACCGGAGATCTAGTGTTACATGTTATAAACAGGAGACCCAGTGTGACAAGTTAGAAACCGGAGACCCATATTAGAAACCGGAGATCTGGTGTAACATGTTATAAGCTGTAGCCTTAGTATGACTAGTTAGAAACTGGAGACCTAGTGTGACAAGTCAGAAACTGGAGACTTAGTGTAATTAACGTATGTATGTTTGAGAGCGAAGAATAATCAGGGTCAGGTGAAACATATTGATCAAGACCTCCACCTCACGTACTTGTTCATGCTCCCGGAAACAGGGTGTGTCACAGCAGTCTTGACAATGAGGTGGGGATCGACACTGTAATTCCCGTAGTAGTGAACTTTCTGAGGTGTCTCACATTGCACTACAGCAAGTACGTCTTGGGATCTAAGAAAAACCACTGTAACCTGCTACCAAAGAAACGTCATCACTGGTTAACTCAGCATGAGCAGATTCAAACAACTGACTTAAGTTCTGTTACGCAAAATCGGCATCACTGCACTACAGAATGGTACATAGATGTTTAGTTTCCTTCAGCTCATGATGAAAGGTATGGTTCCAGAGACATGCTGGATGTACACACTTGTAATCCATCCTCTGAAATAGCCTCTTCTTGCTCAAACTAGAATTGATTCCCTAATTATGCAGTATGTGAGTTTCTGGTTAATTGTTTGCAGTTATTTATTAATTTCAGCATGGTCGCTCAATCCCTACTTCTATTTATCATTAACGTGTCTCCGTGGTATACTTCATTCGAGATGGTCGGTTGTAATGACATGAAACATGTGGCTGAAGAATAGTGATTGAAAAGTGTAGATGGATAGGACACACAACCTATAAGATAGGACACAGTTTGTAAGATAGGACACACACACTGTAAAATAGGACATATACACTGTAAAATAGGACACACACACACACACACTGTAAGATAGGACACACACACACTGTAAGATAGGACACACACACTGTAAGATAGGACACACACACAAATACTGTAAGATAGGACATTCACTCTGTAAGATAGGACACATACATACTGTAAGATAGGACACACACACACAAATACTGTAAGATAGGACACACACACTGTTAGATAGGGCTAACAATCTATACAATCGAACACACTTGATAAGATAGATTACACTCTCTCCAAGATATAACACACTCTCTCAGTAAGATAGGATGCACTCAATCTATAGAGTTACCTAACTATATAGCCAGATATCCACTGGGTTGAACCCCAGACTGAAAGTAGACAACAAGGCCAAAGTACAGTTACCTCAGCAGTGACTATCTGATTGATTGACCTTCCATTGATTGACCTTTTGGCTCCAGGTGTAGCATAGAACCACCCCTACATCTGGCCCCTTTACAGGAAGTCTGTGCCATAGCGTTTGAAGTTTCATAGCAACAGTCTTATATGATAATGGTGTAGCCACCATGCACAACCCTCTTCCATAAATCATTGCAAGTGAAGGTACATAGAGGCTTGAGAAGCTTGCATGGAGCTGATGTTTTAGTCACGCTGGGAGACCAGGACAATGAAAGAGCTGACATGGCTTCAAACACACCCCCACTTTCTGATGAGTGGTCCAATCCACGTATCTATTTATTTTATCATCAATTTGGGCAGCACAATTGACACATCAGGAGGTACAGACGCAGAGTACGGACAAGAATTGGAAAAGAAGAGTGGCATTCCTGACACTAAACAATATATGGAGATCCGGAGAAATCAAGATTCACACCAAAGTTAGAATATTCAACGCCAGTGTCAAGTCAGTGCTGTTGTATGGAGATGAAACATGGAGAACAACCAAGGCCCTACAATAGAGACTCTAGTCCTTCGTTAACAGGTGTCTTCAAACGAAAAAAAGTAGCAGGACTCTGTGAGGAATGAAGACCTATGAAAGCAGACACCAACATCCACTGGAACAACAAATTAAGTGAATAAAATGGGGCTGGATAGAATATACGTTATGGAAGACACCATCCTTCTTCTTCTTCTTCGTACGCAGTCAGACGTCAACCTTTATATTTTCGAAAAAAGCAGCCGTCACCCTGAGGCTGTCGACACTGCCATAGAGCTTGTCTTGTGTTGCCACTGGTGATGGCCACGTCTGCTCTCTCTGAGCCACGTATGTCGGGCAGTTTTGCAGCAAATGTTCAGCGGTCATTTTCCCGGTTCCACACGGGCATTCGTCAGTGCCACCTATCTTCAATTTGTTGAATAGGTGGTACCTGAGTCTATTGTGGCCAGTGCGAAGTCTGAAGACCACGACATGCTCTTTTCTGTTCAACTGATAATAGGCATCGTTTTTTGTGTATCCAGTATGTTCGGTTTCTCATTTGGTCATGTATCTAGCTCTAATAAGCCGTTTTGACTCTTCGTATGTCACACTAGAATCTGGTTGTGGTAGTCTTGCACCTTCTTTTGCCAGTCTGTCTGACTCCTCATTGCCTTGGATGTTGCAGTGGGATGGGACCAACTGCACCACTACTATTTTTGGTGCGGACTGCTGGCATAGTTGACAGAGTACTGCTCTTAAATCATTAAGTTCAGTATTGTTCTGGCTTTTTAGTGCTGTGACTACGGCCAAGGCATCTGTAAGCAGGACTATATGGCTTTCATTCCTTTTACCTGTCACCATTTCTTCCACTGCCGCCCTCAGTGCCTCTGCCTCCGCTCTGAAATTGCTTGTGTATTTTCCAGTAACGAATGACAGTGTTATTTTTCTGCCATTTGGTAGGTTCAGAAATGCTCCTGCCCCTCCGTTCTGCGTTGCGTTTGTTACAGAACCGTCGGTGTATGCATGGGTTCAGTCCATGCTTGGGTAGTTTTCCGTTATGTAGCTCAGGGTAGTATCTCTTCTTTCTTTTTCAGTCTGGCAGTTTTTGTTTCCAATACCCGGTATATTTTCTACGTAAATCGCAGTATGAAGACACCATCCAATGTAGCCAGGCTTTTAATCCTCAAGGGAAGAGAAAGAGAGGCAGACACAAAAATACACAGAGAAGAGAATACGAGAAGGAACTAAGATTAAATGATTACACCTGGAGAGAGAGGCAGATTGTGAGAGAGAAGATTAAATGATTACACCTGGAGAGAGGCAGATTGTGAGAGAGAAGATTAAATGATTACACCTGGAGAGAGGCAGATTGTGAGAGAGAAGATTAAATGATTACACCTGGAGAGAGAGGCAGATTGTGAGAGAGAAGATTAAATGATTACACCTGGAGAGAGGCAGATTGTGAGAGATAAGATTAAATGATTACACCTGGAGAGAGGCAGATTGTGAGAGAGAAGATTAAATGATTACACCTGGAGAGAGGCAGATTGTGAGAGATAAGATTAAATGATTACACCTGGAGAGAGGCAGATTGTGAGAGAGAAGATTAAATGATTACACCTGGAGAGAGGCAGATTGTGAGAGATAAGATTAAATGATTACACCTGGAGAGAGGCAGATTGTGAGAGAGAAGCTTAAATGATTACACCTGGAGAGAGGCAGAAAAGGCAGCCCAGGACCATGTACGCTGGAAATATGTTGTTAATGGTCATTGTACTGAGAGGAGCCCCAGTTTTTGATTGATTGATTGATCGGTCCTATTCATCTCCACTTCTGGAAGTCAGTCTCCAGCTGTAACGGTTGTTGGCAAAGGTCATGGTCAATGTTTGGTGTCCCCTGTTTTGTATCACAGATTGTGGATCACCTGGGTGGTTAAAGCGCTTGTTTCACATGATAACAGGTCTGAGTTCGATTCTATGATTGGGGGCCAAAGATGCAATAGTGAATTAGATGATCGCAGCCAGTGACTCGTAGCTTGATGACTGCGCCAGGGTCAGGGATCCTTAGCTGACAAAGACACTATCCCGTCTTCAAGTGGTGGGCCTGGAAACAGAATACACTCATGTGATCTGGCTAAGAGAATAGGGCTCGCAGACGGAAGTCAAACCCATCTCCGAACATGCCACGCTGAAACCAGGTGTAATGGGCTGAATAAGATATTGCAGTCTCGCTGTAACCTATGACACAACGTCCTTTTCAGGACAAATTCCGAAGACGATCCTTGATCGACAAGCTCAATTCTACTTGGTTAAAGTCATAGAACGTCAAGCAATGACACTAATCACACCTCAGTGGTTTTTTTTTTGCGGTCGCCTTATTTTCTCTATTCCCTAAGGCGGTGTGCATTGCACTATGTTTTTATTTTGCGCATGTCGGCCAAGTGCATCCGACTTTGTCATGCATTTTATGTACTTATGCTTCCACAGGGTAACGGGCGGTGCTGTGATGGGGAGTGAATCCAGCACCTTCGGATTATGAGCCGTGCCCCTTAACCCCTAGGCTATGTCTTCCCCGAACACCTCAGTAAATGCTGAGTCCCTGTAAAATAAAGTTTCTAACACCTCCTCCCCGACAACAGCGTATGTTATCAGTGAAGTGTTTAAAGTTGCAGCTCAGTCATCTACCTTAGCTCAGTCACCTCTATTCAACCACTGGGTGTTGAGGTCTTCTTTTCTATTTTTGTGTGGCTTATAGTTCCTTCAAGCTCGGATAGAAGGCCCCATGCCCAACCGCCCTTAGTGTGACTTTACTTTCTTGCCCCTGTTCTACTAGGGGGTAAAAAGGCCTTTTCTTGTGGCCTATAGTTTCGATAGGACTGATTAGCTAGCCCCATGCACAACCCTCTGACTTGACTTACTCGCTCCTCTTTTACAATGGGATGTGGGAGTTATCTTGCCGTCTTCTTATCTTCTTCGCTCAGGTTTTTCTGATCATGTTAAATCTTCCTATCACCAGGATGAAGTCCACAGTCCTTTCCAGGTCTGAGCAGTGACCCCATAGATTTTGCCTCAGTTGTGCTCCATCTGGCCAGGTCTGAGCAGTGACCCCAGAGATTTTGCCTCAGTTGTGCTCCATCTGGCCAGGTCTGAGCAGTGACCCCAGAGATTTTGCCTCAGTTGTGCTCCATCTGGCCAGGTCTGAGCAGTGACCCCATAGATTTTGCCCCAGTTGTACTCCCTCTGGCCAGGTCTGAGCAGTGACCCCATAGATTTTGCCCCAGTTGTGCTCCATCTGGACAGGTCTGAGCAGTGACCCCATAGATTTTGCCCCAGTTGTGCTCCATCTGGCCAGGTCTGAGCAGTGACCCCATAGATTTTGCCCCAGTTGTGCTCCATCTGGCCAGGTCTGAGCAGTGACCCCATAGATTTTGCCCCAGTTGTGCTCCATCTGGCCAGGTCTGAGCAGTGACCCCATAGATTTTGCCCCAGTTGTGCTCCATCTGGCCAGGTCTAAGCAGTGACCCCATAGATTTTGCCCCAGTTGTGCTCCATCTGGCCAGGTCTAAGCAGTGACCCCATAGATTTTGCCCCAGTTGTGCTCCATCTGGCCAGGTCTGAGCAGTGACCCCATAGATTTTGCCTCAGTTGTGCTCCATCTGGCCAGGTCTGAGCAGTGACCCCATAGATTTTGCCCCAGTTGTGCTCCATCTGGCCAGGTCTGAGCAGTGACCCCATAGATTTTGCCCCAGTTGTGCTCCATCTGGCCAGGTCTAAGCAGTGACCCCATAGATTTTGCCCCAGTTGTGCTCCATCTGGCCAGGTCTAAGCAGTGACCCCATAGATTTTGCCCCAGTTGTGCTCCATCTGGCATCTTATTTCTTCGTAGGCCAGGCATTCATGAAGTACGTGTTCAGAGGTCTGGACTCCTGTCCCACATGGACATTCATTTTGTTTGAGAGATTTTCAGCTGACATCTCCAGCCATCTCCATGCGCTACCCTCCTTAGTCAAATCTTGCAAGACACAGTGTTACTATTCTCTGTTCAGGTCTTGGCAACATACACAGGCGTCAACCAAGAAAGAAGCCAATCTAATAAAAACAAGAGATCAAGATACTGAGCAATGCATGAGATGTAGGCGACCCAAAGCTGACTGCTAACGCCAGGGACAGCGACCCAGAGCTGCAAAGACCATTCAACACCTCCACGCGATGATCCTGGATAACCAGCTGTAGCAGAGTAGACTGGCTAAGGAGAAGGGATTCTTTTTTTTTTTTTTGCGTTCGCCTTATTTCTCTATTCCCCAAGGCGGTGTGCGTTGCACTGTGGTTTTTATTTTGCGCCTGTCGGCCCAATGCATCCGACTTCAGCATGCATTTTATGTAAGGGTCTGCTTCCTCCTGCATTTTCTAAGGGTTTGCTTCCCCGGGGTAACGGCCGGTGCTGTGATGGGGATCGAACCCAGCACCTTCGGATTGTGAGCCGTGCCACTTAACCACTAGGCCACGTCGTCCCCGGAGAAGGGATTGAAGAGGGAAGACTAGCTTGGTACACAAAAATGCAATGCTGACGTCAGATGTGTCAGACAGAAAGATGCAAATATCACAGTCAAGCTGTAAACTACGATACAACGTATTCCGTTCTCCGGACTACATCCTGCTACTTGCAAAACCCTTTTCATGGCTTGTAGCAGGAGTTAGAGAACAAACGAAGAAGAAAATAAAAACAATAATTCAACAAAACAATCTTCCTTGAAGGCAGAAAGACCTCAAGTAAACAACTAAACATTTTAGGACATGATACTGCAAACATTCGAAGGAAGAATAGTAGGTCTTTAGACCTGCACGGACTACTTCTGAGTCCCAAAATGTGAGAGCATTATCCTGTGCTGAGCTGGTTAAAGTCATGATGTTCCTCTCATGTGTAAGATTTGAGCTGGTCTAATTAGACATACAGCTGGCAGTACAAATAGCAGCAACCTTTGTAGGTCAAGTATAGAGAGATAAAAATGGTATTAAATTTTGAAGGTCGTCCGTTGATTAGAAAATTAAAATATTATGTTGGTCAGTGTTTCCCAAACTTTTCAGTGTTACCGACCAGCAAGGATCTTTCCAATGCAGGAGAGATCAGTGCCCAATTTATTGACTATCGCTCTTTTATTCGATCATCTTAAATTTCTATAAAAATTTAGCCAATTTTATAAGTTCAGTTCACGTGCCATCTCCACATTGAGGTCGGCAACAATGGATCTGCAACGGCAGCTGTCTCTTGCATGATGGTACAACCAGGACGTTGCGTCAGTGTCAGGCACAATACACTCACCAGGACGTTGCGTCAGTGTCAGGCACAATACACTGACCAGGATGTTGCGTCAGTGTCAGGCACAATACACTGACCAGGACGTTGCGTCAGTGTCAGGCACAATACACGCACCAAGACCACAATTTCTCTTCCATGTAGCGTTTCCTGGAAACAGGCTGTTTTCAAGGCAGACTGACTTATGAGTTGTGGATCGATGTGATCCCCATAGTAGTGAGCATCACACAGATGAAGTCAAGCATTGCACAATTGTCTTGAGGACCGTGGTCTACCTTCATCAGCACACTCGAGATGTAAGGAAAACTACTACAACCCGCTACTTAACGTCCTTTTCAGGACGCACATAATGGTAAACTTCTTGTAGGCATTCAACAACTACCTCTGGTACATTGCCCTCTAACATTCCTTCCAGAATTGCTTTTAGCAAAGTGTTATATCTTTTTTTTGTTTTTTTGTTTTAAACATCTTAACTGTTGAACTCTGATTTCATTCATCAATTCTCTTTGCACTCCTAATTTCTCCATGACTTCCTGATTGATTTTCTTGTATTTCCACAAGATGCGCCCCATTCTTCTATACATCCACATTGTCAAAGGCATCAATTCTCTTCTAAAATTGTTTGTTCATTATCCTTGTTTCTATGCCCTTCATTAAAGGCAAGTGTACATAACACTTAATCACTTTAATTGTTTATTTGTGACTAACTTGTTTAGATGATTATGACAATGACCATTTAAAGATAGTTATTAAAGCATTTATTATTATGACTGTTACAACAAATGTAAATGGTTTTTAAAATAATGTAAATGAGACTTACTTAACATGAATATAAAGCAAATCTTGAAGCTCTAAAGAAAATTATCTTGTTAGTTTGGGAGCAGCAGATATTTGTTGAGAAATATCACAAATTTAACCATTTTTATAACTATAAAACCTCTACACCTCACGGTAGAAGAGGAGCGACTAGCTAAGTAAGTAAGTAAGTATATCTATAAAACAAGTTTTAAACAAGTTAATGTTTATTAGGGTTAGATTAGTGCTATGATTGTCAAGTTTCTTGATGCTCATAGTGGCTTTTTTGTTTGTGTTTGCCGTATTTCTCTATTCCCGAAGGAGGTGTGCATTACACTATGTTTCTATTTTGAGCCTGTCAGCCCAGTGCATCCGACTTCAGAATGCTTTATATGTAAGTGTTTGCTTCCCCGGGAACCCAGCTCATTTGGATTGTGAGCAGTGTCACTTAACCAATAGGTCACACCGTTCCTTGAAATAGAATCTACTTTTATAGGTGCTTGAGTTAAAGATAAAAATAAAAGCCTCACCTGTAGGTCAATGCGCTAAAGATAAAAATAAAAAGCTACATCTGTAGCTTACAAAATTTTAAATAAAAAAGAGAAAAATAGAAGCAACTTTTGAAGATGTTAGATATGAATGGCCTTTAACTTTGCTAGCTTCAGTCTATATTAAAAAACCGCTTCAGCTGTTTTTGTTAGTTAATCTGCCTTGTTTTGGTGAGTTCCAGTTTTTTTCTTCCTCAATCAATGATAGAATCATTCTGGTTATATATATCTGGATATATTTATCATCTACACCACAAGAGAGCCACGTAGCACAGCGGTTAGCGCATTGGCTTCGCATCTGAGTGCTCCTGGGTTCATCCCCCAGTTGAGGCGGTAATATTTTTTCAGATCGCAACGGCTCCCGGGTCGACCCAACCTTAAATGGGTACCGGTTCAGACCGGGAAGTAGAAGCGGCGAGGGAGACGAGATGGCTACCGCCCTCATATAGCCGAACCTTTGAAATGTGAGATCGCTAACACCTTACACCCCTACGCCAGTAATGCTATGGGTTACTTTACTTTACTTTACTACATCACTCAGCAGCCAGCCCTGATAAGGGATAATTTATTGTGTTTTAAAGTGTACATTTTCTAGTGATCAGAGCACAAGGTAAAAGTTTTTTGTAAAAGTTTAATCTACTTGACAATAGACAAGCAAACATCTCATTGAAAATAAATGTGCCCACATCATTCTAGTAGATAACCCCATGATTTAGTCTTCTTCGTTCATTTCAAACTCCAGCCACCAAGTCCTGAAACGGCTTGCTTTGCAAGTGGCAGTATGTTGTTCTGAGAACGGAATGCATGTGTTGTGTCGTAGTTTACAGCTCGCCTGCGATATTTGCACATTTCGGTCCGACACATCAGACTTCAGCAGACCAGGATTTCAATTATGAAGTCCTCCACAGACATACACAGTTTGTGTAACAACATCACGTGACATTCACTTTGCACAGACCTGGTGTATGTGTGTGTGACAGGATGAAAGCCAAAACTGATATGCTTCAGTTTGTCAGTCTCACATATCAGTGGTCTATGGGTTGGGAGCTTGGCTTACAGTACCAAAGTATCAGGTTCAAATCTGCTCAGTTTGACAGAGCAGGTATAGTGTGAGTTTTTTCATGCTATGACTGCTTCGTGCAGGAGCAAATTTAAGAGCTATAGAGTTCTTGCTCTGTCATCTATAATTTCAGAGCCATAGAGTTCTTGCTCTGTCATCTATAATTTCAGAGCCATAGAGTTCTTGCTCTGTCCTCTATAATTTCAGAGCTTTATAGTTCTTGCTCTGTCATCTATAATTTCAGAGCCATAGAGTTCTTGCTCTGTCATCTATAATTTCAGAGCCATAGAGTTCTTGCTCTGTCATCTATAATTTCATAGCTATATAGTTCTTGCTCTGTCATCTATAATTTCAGAGCTACATAGTTCTTGCTCTGTCATCTATAATTTCAGAGCTACATAGTTCTTGCTCTGTCATCTATAATTTCAGAGCTATAGAGTTCTTGCTCTGTCCTCTATAATTTCAGCAATGAAAGGGACTGAACAAATTTGACTGCACGCAGGGGCAATGAAGTCGGCTCTACAGAACATTTTCTATTTCCAGCCAGTCCAGACATGATTCATATGTGACTTGTATCGGAGCCGTGAAGTGTGGCAGGATGAAAGCCAATATCAACATGCTCAAGTTTGTGACTCCTATGTTGCCAAAACATGACTTATATGTGTCTTGTTTTCTAAGTCATGAAGTGTGACAGGATGAAAGCCAACATGACTGGATAAGAGACACAATTCTTGTGACCTGTGAGGTCATGGTGTCTTACAGGATAAAAGCTAACACTGACATATTCCATTTTGTCACAGTAACTCTCTTATCCAGTCATGTCAGCGCAACAATGACCAAGTTCTGAAGACTTTTTGTAAGTGACGTTTTTGTCCATTCTTAGGGTCTGCTGGGGAAAATTATAGAGCTGGGGAATAAAGGTAGCTTACCCCTGTAGTATATTGGTAGGCTGCAATATTTGAAAAAAAAAAAAATGGAAGATAGAAGTTGTAGTGCTACGGTTGTTTAAACATTTTTTAAAAATATGATGGAAGATGGAAAGTTACAATATTATAACATGATCACACTCCAAACAAATACAACAAAAAAACATTCAAATCCCAAAATGCCAATCTAAACACAATTTCTTTGGAAAAAAAAAAATGAAAAAAAAAAGAAGACATTTAGTAGATGCAATAAAAATGTACATTAATAAACCGCATCAGCCAGCCCACGAAAAACAGAGATTATTGTACATGGTACATGTATGGAACAAATGATACACAATATGATCAACATGGATAATAATAAGATTGGTATATACAACCAAAATTCCCACAATACCAATAATACCAATAGTGCAAAAATCAATTACAAATACATGACCAATAATTGGAGAAGAAGTCAATTACTTGGGTGTGTATATCATATGGACATTTTAACACATGTTACTCAAGAAATGTCCATGGAATAGCAAAGTCTAGATCTGCTGAACACGAATTTTTACTGGAAGGGGTCTGGCCTGCACAAAGTCTTGAGGATGTATTCCCTTGATGCCTTTCTTTTCTGGCAGATAGCGCAGGTACTCCAGGTCACCATGGATACTCAGTTTCTGGCAAGAGAGACAAGAGTAATGAGTAAAAGATAAGAATGAGGATTGAAGAGTAACAGCAGAGGCAGGTGAAACGTACTGTTCACTACCACACTTCTTGTCCACATCACACTTCTGGAAACAGGATGTATCACAACAGTCTGCCCAACTAGGTGGTCAACTCTTCCAAGTTTTAGCCTGTCCCCAACCTTCCTATTAGGTGGCAGGTTGTTTGGAGTGTTCCTTTTCCTAGATAAGCTGCCTTCCAGGCTAATTAATTTATTTGATTAGGTTGTCTACGGTATTCTCTGCTAGCCTTTGATATGCCAGGATGTCATTTGCAAGGCTGCAGGTGGTTAAGAACTATAAAAGTTTTTCCTTTTCCTAGATAATCTGTCTTCCATACTGAGTCTCACTACCTGAAGCAGCTGGATATGTCCATTGTCTCTTCTACTGTTAACATTAAAGGGTCTGTAGAGAGAAGGCCAGACATCAGACATTGCTGTGGGGCCAAAGATGCAGCAGTGAATTAGTTGATATCAGCCAGCTACTCTATCAGGTTCACCGAACTATAGTTGACCAAGATCATATTCCTCTTCCAAGTGGCGGCCCTGAAAACAGACTGCAACCATGCAGCCTGGCTAAGATATTAGGAATTAAAAAGGGAAGACAAAGCTGGTCCCAAAAATGGTGCGCTAAAACCGGATGTGACAGGCCGAAAAGTGTAGCCTGGTGCATTATCATGTCAACTGCACCTGAACAGCCTATGAAGGCAACTCATGAAGATGTCACTTTCTTAGCATGTCTGCTATAAATAGGCAGTTCCATAGTCAGACGTTGTCATCCATACTTTACAGTTCCATTCAATGGGGTTTCATGGCGAGCAAATCATCAGTTACTTCAGGCAGGACTGAAATCAACATTTAACACGAGTTTTGTTCTGCCATTTAGCTATTATGTTTACATATTTCAACTGACCTTAAATATAGCAGAATTTTTGGCAACTATCCAGCTTTAGTTTAATTAAAGAGTTTTTTTCAGGTGTATCGGTAATTACTAGTAGGTTACATTTTTTAACTTGTGGCTTTCAGCATGACGGAATTTAGAACTGTAAGTCGAGAAATGGCTTCATATTTGATTCAAGCCAACAATCATGCATCTGGATTACATGTGGATATTCAATATGTCAGATTAAGACTTTGACACAGAAGTAAGTAAATGTGGTACAATGTAATCGATGGGATAACATAAGTCAAGGTACATGTGAGCAAGTCCTGGTGGCTGTGAAAAAGGCTAATGTAGTGTTGGGTATGATTAAAAACATTACACATCGAAGCAAGGAAGTGATAGTCAAACTATATAAATTATTGATGAGACCTAAATTGGAGTACTGTATTCAGGTGTGGAGTTCTTATCACAGAGTGGATATAGACATGATAGAAAGGATACAAAGAAGAGCTACAAAAATGATTGTGGGATTCTAGAATTATGAGGAGAGACTTATTAAAAACTGGTCTGCAGTGTCTAGAAAAGAGAAGAATTCGAGGTGAC
The DNA here is from genome assembly GCA_036924085.1 of Ariolimax columbianus. NCBI lineage: Eukaryota > Metazoa > Mollusca > Gastropoda > Stylommatophora > Arionidae > Ariolimax > Ariolimax columbianus. Next base: position 82,450,466 of record JAVGWX010000010.1, read on the forward strand.
AATACAGGTTTATAAATGAATCAATGGAAAGGATAAATTAGACTATAACAAGTTTTTCAAAGTTCAAGCGACTACAAAAAACTAGAGGGCATAGCTTCAAATTATTTGAAGGCAGGTCCAGATTGGATAGTAGGAAACATTTTTTCAGTCAGAGAGTGGTGAATGATTGGAATGCATTGCCATGGGATGTGGTGGAGGCAGAGTCAGTTAATGCATTCAAGAATAGATTAAATGATCACAGTCATTTTTAAAGTGGAATAAACTGGTTGTATACAGACTCTGTAGAGTCTTCTAAACCAGTATAATGAAGTTATGTTAAGAGTAAAAAGAAGAAAATTAAATGGTATTTACACATCCACATTAGTGTCATTCAACACTTCATATATCCATTTGTGTTATTTCGGTGTTATTTCAGTGCCAAACATAGCAAATAAGGTAGAGCTCAATGCTATCCAGGCAGATCGGTCTGATGTCACTCGTTGTAGTTCCTGTATGTCGCTGAGACCCATTATGATGGCGTCTCTAGTGATTGTCCTGTGTACTGTCTCTCTTGGCCTGCCCCTCTTCCTGGTGTCACATCGTCATCACACAATCGCTCGGACTGAAAGTCTGTTGCTGATCATTCTAAGATTATCATATGCTTTTTAATGATCGTAGAAACATTTCGCTGTTTGGTTTCTAATCCTATTTGTCTTAAATTCTTTCCGGTCAATGATCAATAATTATCTAAGATGTATTTTCAAATGCATTCAGCCTATTTTCAAGAGTTTTCCAACTTTGACATTCATACATTTTTTTTTTTTTGGCGTTCACCTTATTTCTTTATTCCCCAAGGTGGGTGTGGCGTTGCACAGTGGTTTTCATTTTGTGCCTGTTGGCCCAGTGCATCTGACTTCAGCATGCATTTTATGTAAGGGTTTGCTTCCTCCTGCATTTTCTAAGGGTTTGCTTCCCCGGGGTAACGGGTGGTGCTGTGATGGGGATCGAACCCAGCACCTTTGGCTTGTGAGCCGTGCCACTTAACCACTAGGCCACGCCGTCCCCTATTCATACATTTAATGTGTTGGAGTTGAATAGCCTTAGTTTAATGTTTTTACTCAGTGTTTCCGATTTCCAGATATTTGTTAATTGGTTAAATGCAAATAGCTTGGCTTGGCTTCGTTTGTTCTCAATCTCCCGCTACCAAACCCTGAAAGGGCTTAAGTAGCAGAATGTACTCCAGAGAGCGGAATGCGTTCTGTTGTCGTTTACAGCTTGACTGCGATATTTGCACCTTTCGATCCAGCACATCCGACTTCAGCAAGCATTTTTTGAGTACCGGTTAGCATTCCCTCTTCGATCCCTTCTCCTTAGCCAGTCTGCCTGTTGCAGCCTGTTATCCAGGATCACCGCTTGGAGGTGTAGAAGGGTCTTGGCAGCTCTAGTTTGCTGGCCCTGACGCTAGCAGTCAGCTATGGGTCGCTGACCACTGCAGCTCATGTGCTGCTCAGCATCTTGATCCCAAATGCAAATGAGACCATGGTTATCTAGAGAAGAGTTCAGTTGAGGTGTCTCCGATCTGTTCTCTCTTGCTAAATAAGTAGTTCAGATGTTCTACCTTCTGTAACATATTTCCCTGTAGTCTGATATCAGTGTCTATGTTCAGGAGATTCATGATTTTTGTTTTCGAGGCATTCATCTGCAGGTATATCAGTTACAGCTGACCTTCAACGAAGTATACAGTCCTTGGAGGTGAGATGCTTCTGAAAACTTTTAAACGTCACGTTCAAAGATCGAGATACAAATGAGGAAATACGAGATAGAATTACAACAGCAATAGGGCCTTTCGAAGACCGCTTGGCAACTGTCAAAAGAAGGAAACTCACTTGGTACGGTCACATATCGAGATCAAATGGTCTTGCAAATACAATCCTCCACGGAAAGGTGCATGGCAGACGACGAAGAGGCCGGCCCAAAAAGAGATGGGAGGACAACATAAAAGAATGGACCAGTCTCCGACCAGACGAGTCACAGGCAGCGGCAACTGACAGAGAGGGGTGGCGTGGGGTTGTGAGGATGTCTTCATGTGTGCTCCAACGACCTCACCGGTTACAGGATGACCTAACCTGACCTGATATCAGTTCAGAGACAGATTTTGTCTATTTTTCTCAGTGCCCCCTCAACACTTGTACTAAGACGAGCCAACTCATCTGTATAGGTAAAATCTTCTCAGATCTTAGCATCCGTCCATCTTATGCCTAAATGTTTATTGTGGACATAGTTACGCATTACCCAGTCTATGGCTATACTCAGGGCTTTACAAAAGTGCTCGTCTGTGACAAGTAAAATTTTTTCCTGATAAGTAAAACAAAATCAGTTTTTAATTGTTAATTACATTTTTAATCATTACTACATAACGACTCTCTCATGATTAATGATATTACGGTTCGGCTAGATTGTACATAAGCTAGTTTATGATGGTGATCCTAAATGGACCTCCACTGCCACAATTTAAAATTACTAAACTCATTGATAAATAGTACTACAGTGCTTAAACTACCAAGAATGTTCAAGGGCACACACACCTTGCATCTGACAGCAGTGCACTTTCTCTTAAGAAGAAATAGACTAATACTGCGTAAGTAATACAATATACTTTTGGTTTAGTACACATTGTTTTTAAGAAAAAAAGGTGAATTAGTGTCTAGTTTAAATTTGTTAACATAAATTGCATAACTGTAGTCCGACCATGCTGACTGGCGAAATTTTTGACTGACTGGTATGTCACCCTAAAATTTGTCATGCCCTGGCTATACTAAATAAAAGTGGTGGTATAATGCAGCCTTGTCTTACTCCTGTTTCTACATGGGGGTCATACAGATTTATAAGCAAAGGTCAGCACACAACTTTGTGCTTCAGTGAATTGTGCTTTTATGGCATTCGTATATTCGTATGGAAAGTTATAGCTGATAAGGATTTTACAAAGTGAAGGTCGGTGAAGGCTGGCAAACCCTTTATGAAAATATTGAAGTTAATGACAAGTAGATATTATATTGTCACAGATTCTTCTAAAATTATGCTAGATGTGAAGATTTGGTCTATCCATGATCATTTCAGTCCAAAACCAACTTGTTCCTCTGTGAGTTTTCATCCACTCTTACTATGAGTCTTACATGCCACATAGCACTTTTTCTGGCATTGATAAGAGATCTGATAGGTGACCTTTCTTTGGCATTTACACAAAAAGGCAATCTTTTCACTTCATACTAAAATATGTCTGTACCATACTTCATGTCATAGATTTAGTAATCATAATTTGTAGCTCAATTTGTTTGATCTCTTATATTAATATTCGTTGGACCGGATATTACGTGGCAGGATTGATAATTTTTATATTCAACACTTCTATAATTTCTACCATTGAGAGCCATAACCAGAACCTCTACTTTTTATTTTCTTTACCACAACTGCACTCACAATGTTGCACGTGCATTTACCGGCACACTGAAGAATGTAGCCTTGACGAGTGCTGTGTTGGTCGACAGAGGATATTATGCAATATTTAAATAATAAAGAGTTGCCATTTTGGCAGTTGTTGATAAATTAAAAATGAATTTCCAAGTTTAGAACATGAAAGCAAATGCAATTGCATACCAGTTGTCACAATTATTGAAACACCTCAAACATAAACATGTCCACAACAAGAATGCTAATCAACAGTATATTCATGCCAACTCTCTGTTACCAGCGCCAAACATGGACTTTAACAAAAACTCTGTGTAAAAGTGTGGAGTCCTTATTGTAGAGGAGATACAAATATGCTGGAAAGGATACAAAGAACAGCGACAAAACTGATAGTGGGATTCCAAAATTACAGTTATGAGGAAAGACTCAGAAAAACCGGCCTATGGTGTCTAGAAAAGAGAAGAATTCGTAGTGACTTAATAAAGGTTTATAAAATAATCCCAGGAAATGTTAAATTAGACTATAACAAGTTTTTCCAAATACAACCGCAAACAAGAACAAGAGGGCACAGCTACAAATTAAATAAAGAAAGGTCCAGATTGGATATTAAAAAATTTTTTTTTAGTCAGAGACTGGTGAATGCTTGGAATGCATTGCCCCATGAGGTAGTGGAGGCAGGAACAGTAAATGCATTTAAAAATAGATTGATTGTGCATAGCTTTGATAGTAAAGAAATGTGAATAAAACTGGTTGTATACAGACTCTGAAGAGTCATATAAACCAGTATAAAAACGTTAAGTTAAATTAAGTTACCATTATACACAAATTAAAAGATTGCATTAAAAAACGAATATTTGCCATTTTTCAGGCATTCGTTAATCGTAAAACATTACAGAAAATGTCCGCAATGAGATCTAAATTTGGAACAAGGAAAACATTGACAAAATAAACCTTCAAAGAAAAACAGATGTTGATAACCTTAAATAATAATAGGATAAAACTGAAGAGAAGAATGATCACTGCTTAAGTACTAATTGTATTGTGTGGGGCTGAAACATGGGCTCAAATATGGATGAATAAAGCTTGGAAACGTGGTGATACTGTAAGATGCAAAGACTGAGTTTGACAGAAGGGAGATACAATGATAATCTCTTCACTGAGGTAGTAGCACAAAGACAAATACTGCAAAGGATACAACAACGAAGATTGCGTAGGCTGAGGTACTATATGATACATGAAAGTCTTCTGCCGAATATTTTAGGGGGCAAAACAAATTTTGTTGTTGCTGTCGTTGGAAAAGTGGAGAGACATGCTCAGACGTTACAACCAGTTTCTGAACTTATCAAACAGATGATTATTGTGATGAGAACGAGATGTTTTATAGTAAAAGCCTTGCACCTATGAATGTTACCATCCAATATGATGGAGAAGCTGAAGGCAGCACTTGAGAAAGTAAAGATTGACAAAACAGCTGGGCATGATAGTATAACTAACACCTGAAGTAGTAAAGTACATGAACATTGCAGGTTAACTGTTATTTCTGAAGATGTTTTAATCCAGCCTGGCACAGCAAGGCTTTATCACAGGAGTGCAAGATAGCCATCATATCCCAATTTCTTTTTAAAAAGAGTGACAACTGAGAGTATAAAAACCAGAGGTGCACATCCTTCCTTAGAGCCCCCGGCATAGACTATTTGAATAAAGATATTAGTAAGGAAGTGATAGTCAAACTACATAAAGCATTAGTTAGAAGTAGATTGGAGTATTATGTTCAAGTGTTGAGTCCTTATCGAACAAGGAATATAAGCACACTTGGATGGATTCAAAGAAGAATGCCAAAACTGATATCTGCATTCCTGAAATATGGTTACAGGGAACAACAGAGGAACCCACCTTCTGTGTTTAGAACAAAAAATAATTTGAGGCGATTTAATATAGATTTATAAAGATATCTAGTGAAAGGATAAATGCAGTTTAAGAAGTTTTCAAAGTCCGGCCGGCTACAAGAACAAGAGGACACAGCATCAATTAATTAAAGAAAGGTCAAGTGTAGACATTAGGAAATATTTTTTTAGTCAGAGAGTGGGGAATGCTTGAAATGCATTTCCACAGGAAATAGTGCGAGCTGGGTCAGCTATTGCATTCCGAAATAGATTTCATGCACTTAGTTTTGTTTGGATGACATTGAGTGGAAGAAACTGACTGTAAACAGATTCACCAAAGCCTTCTAAATCAATATAAAAAAGTTAAGTTATGTTATAGTATTCAAACTGAAACAGGCTTCTCCAGATTGACCAAGTTCAGCAAATTACATATTGGACATTACAGACATGTAAAAAATGTTAGTTTTTCAAAAGGGGGTTCCAGTTTACTCATTTTATTAATTTTCATTTCAGATTTCAATTTTATTAAATCGCATTAAGGAAAGTGGATCTTCATTTCATTCAGTCATTCATGGCAGACTCAGAAGAACTAGTCAAACATCAAAGATACTAGAAAGATTGGAATTGAGCTGCCATAGATGACCTCAGACAAGAATACTTGGTATGTTAAAGACCTATTCTCCACATGGAAAGTCAATTGTCGTGATTTATGCATTGATTACTATTCCTTGCCAAGAAGTGATCATTTTTTGCTAAGGCCTTTGATAAAATATCCCATCAAAGATTGTTTAGTAATTCGAAATCATATGTAAAAGGTAGCCAAGTTGGCAAATCGATAGAAACATGTTTAACGGGACGAAGCCAGAGAGCGGTCACAAATAAGGATTACTCTGAGTGGTGTGAGGTAAAATGTGGAGTGCCACAGGGCTCTGTGTTAGGACCAATTTTATTCTTGAGATATATATATAAAACGTGGCCAAATGGAGGATGAAATTATGTTGACTGTTCCCTCTTCCATACATTTGATGCTGCTGAAGCGAATATCTCTCTTCTTACATTAGGTAGAAAATATCCAACTTACATTAGGTAGGAGACATCCAAAAAATATAGCAATAGGTAGAAGACATCTATATTATACAACAATAGGTAAGAGGCAGCTACATGATACAGCAATAGGTAGAAGACATTCAAATCATACAACAAGAGGTCGAAGACAGCTACATCATACACCAATAGGTAGAAGGTATCCAACACACATAACAGAAGACAACAGATAAAAATGATAGTGATGTCAAGTTACCTGAGATAGCCTATGCTCTGGTGCTGTAACTGCTGCTGACATACATAACCAAATCATGGCAACAGCACTAAGCAGTATGATGATGCACAACAACAGTCGAGGAAGTCCCGTCTTACGAGCAATGCAGGTCAACCAATCATTGCTAGTTCCGTCATCCAAACGATATCTCCATGGCTCAGCCTGTGATCATGAAACAGGAGAGCACGGAGTTACTTGACTTGTTCACAACTAATCTCTGGATGTTCTAGAAAAGTCTAAACTGAGAGAACTCAGATGACATGACACTCATTCCCTTCTGACAGATCAGTAACAAGACATGGCAACAAGTGGCAGTAGGGAAACAAACAAAACAGATGAAACAAAATAACCTGAACATACTAAATATTTATTGTTTTTTATTTTGTATTATTGTTGCTGTTGTTGGAAGCCAACCAAACCGAGTTAAATGTAAACTCTTAAAGACATTTCTTTGGTGGCGGGTTACAGTGGCTCTTCGTACATTCTGAAGCATTCTTGAGAAGGCGGACCTATGTCCTTCTTGATGTAGTGCAATGTGAGTCTCCTCAGTAAGATGAGTATTATGTAAGTGAGTCACAGTATCTTCTTCTTCTTTGTTTGTTCTCAAACTCTCGATACCAAGCCCTAACAGGGCTTTGCAAGTAGCAAGATGTGGTCCAGAGAACGGAATGCATTGTATCGCTAGTTTACAGCTTGACTGCTATATTTGCATATTTCGGTCCGACGCATCCGTCTTCAGCAGAAGTCACAGTATGAATTCCCCCACCTCATTGGCCAGTCTGCTGTGACACGATCTGATTCCAGTAACACAATATGGACAAGAAGTCGGGTCTTCATTAGCATGTTTCACCTGAGCTGGACGTTACTCTTTGCTCTCATTAACATTATAAAAACTCGAGGAGCAGGTGGTCGATTGGTTACGATACAGGTATCCTATCCAAGGGGACACGGATACAAAAACTCGAAATAGCTTCGGTTTTTTTTTGGTTACTATTTGCGGATAAATGTAAAGATGTGGTCTACAAGGCTGTGGTGACTGCAGAGGCAAGCATCCTTTACTCAGCCTTGTAATCCCCTCGCGTTGGACAATGGAATTAAATACCATAACGACAACTTATTTTTAGCTTTGATTTATAATCGCCCATGTGTTGCCTGTACATGTCCACGGTGTCGTCCACCTATGCGATGGCAAGATGGACTAACCAAAAACCTAGGCCTGCATTGGTACAGCACTGCAAAAGATCGAGACGCATACAGAATATTGTTGGCTTCCTCACATACTGACACCGAATGTGATAATGTCGTGTGTGTGTGGGTGTGTTACCTGAACATGCAAGTGGAGAATAGAACATTAACACTGTAACATGACACGGTAAGGAAGGTTCACTAGGAGTGAAGAAGAACGTCTATGGTATTGACCAACCAGAACTAGGGATAGGAAGTTATGAAGAGACATTTCACTGTGTCGACCCCTACTTAGTTGGCCAGGGGATTACTGTGTCAATCTCCACTTGGCCAGGGGATTACTATGTCGATCCCCACTTGGTCAAGAGATTACTGTGTCGATCCCCACTTGGCCAGGGGATTACTGTGTCAATCCTCACTTAGTAGGCCAGGGGATTACTGTGTCGTTCCCCACTTAGTTGGCCAGGAGATTACTGTGTCTATCCCCACTTAGTTGGCCAGACTGCTGTGACACATCCTGTATCTAGGAGCACAAACCTGAGACGTAAGTTGGTGTCTTGATCAGAATCTATCACCTGATGATCCCCAAGCAAAATTGTGGTTTAGTAAAATGAGAAAACTCTAATACTGGGTTTTAGCAACCTCACAATGTGTGTTATGATCTAATAACGGTTTTAGAAGACAGCTGTAAATCTTCAGAGACAAAATCTAAATTAATTAAAGATGTGTGCAACTTTAACTGTTGAATGGTTCTAAGATAATTGAAATAGTCTTCTTGTAACGCTGGCGATGGTTTGAGTTTGAGAACCCTGTGATAAAAACACAAACCTCAGCTGCATTGATCCCATCACCGATACTCCTAGCTGACTTGAGCTGCGAGTGTCGCAGCACCTCCGTCGCTGTATTTCCTGAAGGTTCTATGTTAGTTTCAAACACTGAACTTGTACCCTTGTAGGCTGAGTAATCTGTAGATTAAATATTTGTATGACAATTCTTTCAGCTCTTACTTCCGCTGCACATTATTTTTAGCAACTATTTCACGTACAATATCTTAATTCAGAATGCATTTCGTATGTGTATTAATAACTTTACTTAAAATATTTATACTGGTTTAAAAGACTCTATAGAGTATGCATATAAACCAATTTTTTGAAGGGTGGTTTAACCGATGTGCAAGTTCATCAGCTTAATAAACTCAAACACAAGAGCTAAGTAGACCCGCAGTCAGTTAGGCGCCATCTATAACTGCTCTTAACAAACCACATGGGAAAAGGTACAAATGACTTGGGCAGATTTTTAACTTGAATTTTGTCCGGGCAGCGACTGTTAAGCCTAATAACCAGCAAAGACAGACAAACATCCATATTCTAAAGTCATGTCATGAATTGGATATTCTTCTACCCTCTAGGGGTTATACCAAATTGTTAGCCTCATCTATTGACATGATATCAGTGTAACCGTAGTTCTATTCTCACGTCTCACCCAGTTCTCTAATTAAAAATGTATTTTTAATGTGCATTAACCATTTTCAGTCTGGTACGGTAGGATTTGGTGGTGCAGAAAAACATCAATTACAGTCCATTTGGGGGCAAATTAGTATAAAACATAGCAATAAACTCTGGCTGGTTAAAAGGAAGACTTAACCGCTGGTCAAGAATGAAGTGTTATAGACTTCAGTATACTAATCATCAGCTTGTGCGGTGGGGTGGCCAATTCTCTTCCTTGTTGTCATTCCTTCCCTAACTCTAAGTCAGGTAAGACTGATTTCTTAGATCTAAATTATAGTACAGCGTTCCACAAACACACAGCTTTAGTTTAATGTATAATCCACGATATTCTGTTGATATTTGAATGTGTGCTGAATGTGTAAAGTCGACCTTTCCATCCAATGACATTTGGCTTGGTTTGGCTTGGCTTCGTTCATTTTCAATCTCCTGCTACCAAACCCTGAAAAGGCTTAAGTAGCAGAATGTAGTCCAGAGAACGGAATGCGTTGTGTTGTAGTTTACAGCTTGACTGCAATATTTGCACCTTTCGGTCCAACACATCCGACTTCAGCAAGCATTTTTTGAGTACCGGGTTAGCATTCCCTCTTCAATCCCTTCTCCTTAGCCAGTCTGCCCTGCTGCAGCCTGTTATCCAGGATCACCGCGTGGAGGTGTAGAAGGGTCTTGGCAGCTCTGGTTCGCTGGCCCTGACGCTAGCAGTCAGCTATGGATCGCTGACCACTGCAGCTCATGCGCTGCTCAGCATCTTGATCCCCCAATGACATTTGAACGCCAAAACCTGAGAATTTATTTTATTATTTGATCAGACCAATGATCATGTATCTGGATTACATTTGGATATTCAACGCACGCTCGATTCAGATTATGACGGGGACACAGAAGAAAGGGACTTTTGTAACATTATTGAAGGACTTAACACAGAAATACACCTCATATCAAGAGTTCGAACATTTGTTATTTCCTCCAAATTAATTACATTTAATGCTTCAAACTAATATATATTTTTATAACGAATACTTTATGTCGTTGATAGCTTGTGATTGAAGATTCAGCAATGATTGTGCTGACGGCAGCTAGTAACTCATAGCTGGCAGCTTGCAGCAGGGTCAGTGAGCCATTGCTGACAAAGACCCTATTCCACTTCCAAGTGACAGCCCTCCAATCAGGCGACATTGGTGTCGTCACGCTAAGAGAATAGGGATCGCACAGGGAAGTTAATCCTGGTCCCAAAAATTCCATGCGGAAACCTAATGCGCCGGACTGAAAAGAACAGCTATTGCAGTTTTGCTGTAAACTATGACACAGCAATATATTTTTAGGACAAACATCGAAGAAGAAGAATAGATTATTTCATTGTCGGTGGTATGATCTTATGAACGCAATTTTAGCTCATGTTTAACTCATTCACTCCCAAATATTGTTGACCTCTGGACTAAATTTTTTTCTTATGTTAAACTCAAAACACAGCATCATTTAGTTGTGATGTTTTTATATTCAAGCAAAATTCTCTGAAATAACATATATTATATACCAAAATGTTCACAACTGCTGACAGAATTCAATGGAATAGGCATATTTTACAAATGGAGGTAAACATATGTGTATGAGGGATTATAGTTGCATAATTGTTTTGTATTTTAAAATATTCCCCTCATCAACACACTATTCAGCTCTAAACCAATTCATGAATAACGTAATTAATTTTTGTTGATGGTAATCCACAAGAGAAGATGTTCTAAAAGTTACACCTAATTTGGCGTAGTTATTTTCACGGTATTCATATTTTACTGAAGGCACGTGAAGTTAAAAACATGCTCAAAAATAAAAGCACCAATCAACATCAGCGAGAGTGTTTACAAATTACGCACACCCAGAAACAGTGTTACTGCTGTATTCAATATATATGTATACACATTTATATTATACAGATTAATATGGCTGTGGAGGATCATAAACCTTTACTGAATTTGTGAACTGTTACTATCATTGCTTGAGACAATAGAGGGTACCACCCCCTTGTCAATAGATCTAGTTTCACTTTCATTGCTCGACTTAGAACTAACACTAGATAAAGAAATGGAAATGTCACTATCAGAACAAGGCTGCCTTTCGAAAGAAAAAATTGGTTTCCAAGTACGAAAATAACATTTTTTTTCTATGAAACACACTATCTCTTCCGGAAATTAAAAGTACAAAAACAGGACTTCCGCCAATAACCAAAATAAAACATTTAGGAGAACTAGAAATGGGAAAATATGTGATTTTGTGAACACAGTCGCAAAAGTTGATATGTTGGCTCCTGGATTTTCTGAGTATCAGCTCATGGAAGTGAATGAGTTAATATTAATTAATTTATTTGGAAAAAAGTATTGGACATACAAAGTTGAGGCACTTGCCGTGAATTATAATACACAATTCAGCAAAATTAGAGCAGACTAGAAAAGATTAATGAACTAAAAAGGGTTAAAAATCAGCAAAGACAAAAACCTTTTGTTTTAGTGTACATTTCCCACAAGATTACAAGCTGGCCCTGCTCACATCTTCTTTTATCTTATTTTGCTCTATTCAAAAGATAGGGCCACCACAGCATCTGACCCACTTACAGGATGCCTATATCAAAGAACTTACGACTGCTCTGATAGCGCTAGTATCTGTACCAACCCATTTTATTTGAAGAGGTTGCTAGCCTCATACCCAACCTGCTTTAGTCAACTTCTACAGATTGCTTGGAAGGTTACAGTGATATGGTTCCATTTGGGTGATTTTCATTAACGAATCTACAAATGTATGTAATTTTTTTATACATCTCGATCTTGATGACCTGTTCCTCAGCGTAGCTGCGGGTCCAAACTTCGTCTCCAGCGGACCCTGTCTTGGGCCATGGAAGATCTCAGATGTCGCAGTGTACAGCAAGGAAGTCTGACCAACACATTGGAGGTCTTCCCCACGATGTCTTCTTACCCTGATGGTACCATATTGCTGTCACTATGCTCCATCGACCATGGTTTCGTCGTAACATGTTTTGGCTTGTCTGCATGGATTACCGCATCCTTCACCTGGGAGAATCGTCTCATGTCATAATTGTGGAGACCTTGCACACGTTGGTTTCAGAGAGTGATTCTGATCAAGCTTCTCTCAAGGGAGGCCTGGGTCACTCTCAATTTGTCCTGTAATGATTTTGTTAGTGTCCATGTCTCGGTACTGTAGCACATTGCATTTTATATTCAGCAGTCTAAATCACAATTTCTAAAAGAATTTTTGTATGTGTATTAATATTAGGGAAATGCTGAAAGACATACAAAATAGGCAAATAAAATATTTGACATATAAGACGACAGAATACACTGCTGAAAACAATACTGGATCTAAAGAATAGTTGAAGGAAGGCAGACAGACAAGATGAAGTTGTTATATAAGTTTGAGAGTAGTAAAAAGACATAGACTAATAGTCTATCAGATTGTACCATCAAGGTAAAAAACAGAGGATGTTGGAGGTTCATTGCAGAAAACATTTTATGCAGAGACGGCATTTGACATCATTATTAATATCAGCAAATAAACCCGATGGATTAGTTCCTGGTCCCAAGATACAACATTAAAATTGAGTGGATTACATCTTGGTCAGGTCTATCTCATACACATGTTAAAACCCCTGGTCAGCATTCCTTTGTTTAACAAAAAAGGGAAACATAGTCCAATAGCAGACATGGTTGTCAGAGATAAAGTGTTAGAGATATCGTTGTATTAGATCTCAGCTTTTTATAAGATGGAGTGGCCAGTTCCCATCCTTGCTGCCTTTCTAAAGTTGACAGTAAGCCAGGTAAACAGTCATGACTGGGTCAACTGGATCATGTAAACCAGGGCTCTTCAACCTTATAATATTTGGCACCCACTTTTATAACTTTCGTGAGAGTAGATTTTCCACTAAAATATAATTTGAACGAAATTCCGCAAACGTCCACTGAGTCTGGATTTTTGATGTTTTTAATACAGTATGTAATTATTCTGCTACTGCCCACCTGAAAGCTAAGATCGCTCACTAGTGGGCGGTAGCGTCCAGGTTGAAGAGCGTGAAGATGTAGACCCTAACAGGCATGAAACTTGCTATCCAAAGCTGTCACAAAACTTACCATCAAAGTCTTGCACCTCCATATCAATTGTCAGAGGCTGAGACTTGAACACAACCAGCTTGCCAATTCCATCTTGCATGAGGAATGACCATGACATGCACATCTGACTTGTGACTTTGTCCACCATGTTGCTGTACATGTTGTGCATGTATAGGACAGGATACAACACTAGTGACGCATCCGTATCTGACATGCTGGGATCGACGCCTGTCCACTGCAGGTGACAAAGTTTACAGTAAATGTCAAAAGCCAGTTTTAATTGTCATTTGAAAATGTTAATTTCCAAGACTACTAATGCTTCTTCTTCAAACTCGTGGGACAACGAATCATTCTCTATTTTTATTCCTGTATCATATATACAGTATTGTTTATATAGTTTTCTGCCAAACCTTCATGCATGCCACTATTTGGTAGGAATTCCATTACCCTCAGAATTTGTTCTTAGACATCCTGCTCTTTTTGATTTTCAACCTCAAGGGTTCTTTTGCATGCACATGGAACCTCCCATTTTATTGTGCATCTCTGATAGGATTAGGTGCAGATCTCAGTTGCCTTGAGTCCGGGGTACGCTTGAAACTTGTAGGATTCTAACAGCTCCAGTTTCGCACTTTTGCTCATTTCTTGAGGGGCCAGTGCCTTGCCTCTCAGCTTTAATAATAATGTTCGCTTAGACATCTGAGGCTCGTTGCGTGGATTCATGACCCACTGCTGCTGCGAGGTTCCGGGCCTCATCCAGAACAGAGGTAGAGGTTGCTAACTGCTGGAGCCATACTGTGTGAGAACGATGTCTTCTGCACCTCAAGCTAGTCAGGGAAAGACTATTGGTGCTGAGGAACGACTTGTGTAGTATCTTGTGGGCCGGGGCTTCCTGGTTCAGCCGTATAACAATACCGAACAAAGAAACTCAGCAGCAGTCCAGTGTTTATGAGATTGGGTGGATGCCTGTTTAGCAGGTACCACCATTATGTGGATGTGGTCATGTCAGTTGATGCCCAGGATATGCCTTTGGATGCGCACGTGAAAGGCCTCCAGTCTCGACATGTCATGTTTCAGCAATGTCCAGGTTTCGAAGCCATAAAGCGGGACTAGGACCTTGCAGGACTGGTAGATGCAGATTTTTGTTTCAAGGGAGCTCTTGCCGTTACTCCATACACGTTGGCTTGGCTTGGTTTGGCTTCGTTCGTTCTCAATCTCCCACTACCAAACCCTGAAAGGGCTTAAGTAGCAGAATGTAGTCCAGAGAACGGAATGCGCTGTGTTGTAGTTTACAGCTTGACTGTGATATTTGCACCTTTCGGTCCAACACAACCAACTTCATCAAGCATTTTTTGAGTACCGGGTTAGCATTCCCTCCCATACACGTTGGAGTAATAACAACTCCCTAAATGTAAACAATACCAAAGAGTTCAAGCACCTGGAAGAATAGGGAAGACATGACAGATAAAGTTATTGAAACTAGATGCCAAAAAGCCTTGGGAGAGACTTACCAACTGTCATCAATTATCATTAATATCTGTCACTCCTTTTGGGGCATAGGCCATTGTCAACCCTCCTACAGCAAGTTCGATCTTGAGCTGCTCTTTCTTTCTGTCTCCAATTAAAGTCCAGGGACCAAAGTCCATTTTCATGGTCTCTTCTAAGGGTGTATCTTGGTCTACCTCCCCCTATAAATTCCTTGCCAGGGCCTGTCTGACCACACTTTATGGTGTTTCTAGTAGAGCGTGTCCTATCCAACACAATTTCCTACGATTAATCTGCTGCTCCACTGGTTGTGATTGGCTCCTTTCCCATAAGGCTTCATTCCTCACCATGTCTTCCCAGCCAATTCCCATTATCCTCCATAGAATTTACTGAAAAACGACTAGAGTTTTCTCTGTATTGCCTTTGCTATTCTCCAAGTTTCTTCCCTGTATGGGAGTACTGATTTGACATTCGTAATAAACAATGCTAATTTGACTTACCAACAGCTACTGGTAGAACTACTCAAAATATGGTGTGAACATACAGCGCCCAACCCCTGAATTATAAAATCAGCCCCATAAAATAACCACTTACTTGTTCCGTCTTGTCTGTGAAAGGTCTCTGGCTGCGGCAGCCTAACAAACATGCTGTTGTCTCTTCTGTGTCTAGAGGATATGCATTCTTGCAGTCTGTAAATAGAAATTGTTGCCCATATACATTTTTTCAGCCAACAGATATATATTCTCTTTATACAGTGGCAACATGAGATTTCTATTGATTTTATGTCATAAACAAGAGGACATAACAAAACCATCTTGTGATATGTTTACTAACAGTCTTAAGAGGGAAAACTGAAGTTGCAGGAAATGGTTGATATTATAGTATCAGACAGCAACAACAAAATTTAGTCTAAATAGTAAGAAGATGGATGTGATAGACTGCCATGATAGACAAATGTGATAGACACATCTTCTTTAGCATTCGTCCTGAAAAGAACGTTGTGATGTTGTGTCGTAGTTTACAGCGAGGCTACAATATCTACACCTTTTGGGCTGACATATTTGGTTTCAGTTGGATTTTTTGGGAACCAATCTCTATTCTCTTAGGCAGACTACACGACTACACTGTTTTCAAGGCTGCAACTTGGAGGCAGAACAGGGTCCAACTCTGATTTACTGACCCTGATGCGAGTGGCCAGATATGAGTTGCTGACTGCCGTCAGCTTATTCACTGTGCTGCCCTTTCAGCCCTGAACACATCTAAGAAACTTCTTCTTCTTCTTCATCGAACGCAGTCAGACATCAACCTTTATTTCTTCGAAAAAAGCAGCGGTCATCCTGAGGCTGTCGACACTGCCATAGAGCTTGTCTAGTGTTGCCACTGGTCATGGCCACATCTGCTTTCTCTGGTCCTCGTATGTCGGGCAGTTTTGCAGCATATGTTCAGCGGTCATTTTCCTGGTGCCGCACGTGCATTCGTCAGTGCCACCTATCTTCAATTTATTGAATAGGTTGTACCTCAGTCTATTGTGGCCAGTGCGAAGTCTGAAGACCACGACCTGCTCTCTTCTGTTCAACTGGTAATAGGCATCGTTTTTTTTATCTAAGAAACAATTCTTCAGAATGTAACATCAAAGCTAATAAAGCAGTGTTGAAACAAAGTCATACAATTTCATACTGGGACACTCTAACAACAGATGAGATACGCAAGCTCAGACATGAAGAATAGAAAATGGCTACACAAAACATAGAACTGCAATAAGAAACAAAACTGCAACATGAAACAAAACTGCTTCATGAAACAATACTGTGATATGAAACAAAACTGCAAACATGAAACAAAACTGCAACATGAAACAAAACTGCTTCATGAAACAATACTGCAATATGAAACAAAACTGCAGCATGAAACAAAACTGCAAACATGAAACAAAACTGTGATATGAAACAGAACTGTGATATGAAACAGAACTGCAATATGAAACAGAACTGTGATATGAATCAGAACTGTGATATGAATCAGAACTGCAATATGAAACAGAACTGTGATATGAATCAGAACTGCAATATGAAACAGAACTGTGACATGAATCAGAACTGCAATATGAAACAGAACTGTGATATGAATCAGAACTGCAATATGAAACAGAACTGCAATATGAAACAGAACTGTGATATGAATCAGAACTGCAATATGAAACAGAACTGTGACATGAATCAGAACTGCAATATGAAACAAAACTGCAATATGAAACAGAACTGTGACATGAATCAGAACTGCAATATGAATCAGAACTGTGATATGAAACAGAACTGTGACATGAATCAGAACTGCAATATGAAACAAAACTGTGATATGAATCAGAACTGTGATATGAATCAGAACTGCAATATGAATCAGAACTGCAATATGAAACAAAACTGCAACATGAAACAGAACTGCAACATGAAACAGAACTGTGACATGAAACAGAACTGTGACATGAAACAGAACTGATATGAAACAAAACTGCAACATGAAACAGAACTGTGATATGAAACAGAACTGTGATATGAAACAGAACTGTGATATGAAACAGAACTGTGATATGAAACAGAACTGTGATATGAAACAGAACTGCAATATGAAACAGAACTGTGACATGAAACAGAACTGCAATATGAAACATGTGAAGAGCTCCTTGGCAAGTGAAATGAATCGCACAAGGAACGACTCCCCAAGAACACAGAGAAACTGATCAAACAAAAAAAATCATAATGAAACAGAAAATTGAAGCCTGAAAACAAGAATACGACAGATCTACATCTTTACTGGGAGTGGAAAAAATGGCTAGACAGGATAAGGAAACTTGTCACGATAAAGGTAACAGGTGGTAGATAAAGTCATAAATGAAGAAGATTTACAGACCCTGGCAAAACTCATGTAATAGACTGTCCATTTTTGTGTGATAAACAAGAGGAGGCTAACTTACTGTCATAACATGACTTCAAGGTACTGTTGACTCCATCCTCCTCTCTAACAAGTTCAATGATTGAGTAGAGTCTGCATCCTCTCCAGCAACAGTTTTTGAACACACTCTGAAAAGTCAAGGAAATGTGAAAACTACACACACATAAAACACTATTTGTAATGATTCCAGGCCCTTACTGGCACTTTACTATTGAGCTTGTCCAATAAATGGGTACAATTAGGTACAAATGGGTACAATTAGGTACAAATGGGTAGTTAGGTACAAATGGGTACAATTAGGTACAAATGGGTACAGTTAAGTGCAAATGGGTACAATTAGGTACAAATAGATACAATTAGGTACAAATGGGTACAATTAAGTACAAATGGGTAGTTAGGTACAAATGGGTACAGTTAGGTACAAATGGGTACAATTAGGTACAAATTGGTACAGTTAGATGCAAATGGGTACAATTAGGTACAAATGAGTGCAATTAGGTACAAATGGGTACAATTAGGTACAAATGGGTACAATTAGGTACAGTTAGGTAAAAATGGGTATAGTTGTTGAAAGACAACAAGAGAAGACAATGAAA